>CM033474.1:61460927-62092669 GCA_019447015.1 Hymenochirus boettgeri | reverse complement strand
CCGAAAGTATAGTTATCCTTTCATTCAGCAATAGCTGACAATTGGTTTCACTGCCTGACCAAACCAAAGTAACATCTGACTGTGTTAAGGAGGCCATACATACGGACGATAATGGGTAACTACAAATGAGCGCTTGGCCGGAACAAATGTCCGTCAGTCGCGGCAAATTCGGCCACAGGCAAGCGATCGATCGTGCGGTTTCACGATTATCCACATAACATGGTAAAAACTCCTATACAAGCCATATTAAGGTTAATTGTCTGTTACCTGTAGGCATACAGCATATTTTATATATTTAAATTATCCCCAGTGAAGTTTACTTACTTAATCCTTTTTTCTTTATGTGATGTAGGATTTGTCCTGAAAAGGAAAACATAGTGTTAAGAAAAGAAAAATAATATTGTAACCACTTTTTATTAGAATTTGTATGTAAAACTACACTGTATTGAGGCCCCATGTACACTGCCTACCTTTTAAATGTCTTGGTTCTGCTGATGTTGCCAAATTTGTCACAGAGATGGGTTCAGTGATAGCTAATTCATCCCCATTAGTATAATCTGAATTTGTTGTTTGCACAATTTCTAATTCTGGAGGGATTATAAATACTTTTCTGGTAAATGTGCATAAGACACCGATTTTTTCCAATTTAAATCTGACCTACTTCATAAGCTATATTAATATGTATTTTAGTTTCTTTATTTATCTAAACAATATTCAAAGTGGTGCACCATAGACAGGGACAACCCTGATTACTGCACATGTTAGCGGGGACCTGTTTATGTGCACTGTATGCTTTGTGCCAGACCACCAGAGTAACCACTGTGTGCCATGCTACCCATAATCCTTTTATAAAGTAGCGATCTGGTTAAAATTGGTGGCAGCGGTGCTGGTAATACCATTTATTCTCCCTGTTTTCTTGTATATTTGTTCTCTGTATTAGCTATGGAGGCTCTACTGATAGTATGATTTAAATCTCCTGTCCTTGTACTTGCAGATGAAAATTCCCAATTAGATTCAACAGCTCTACCAGGCCAATTGCCAAACCTACTTTTAATTGATCCATGTTGATGGGGTAACTAGGGAGTGGACTGATTGTAGACAATTTGAACTGGCAGCCACTATTAATGGTTGGGATGAAGGTGCTCGTGCAAGTAATAGCCTTTTGCTTAGTGGTAAGCCAGGCAGGGTACCAAGGATATACTGTAATACTGAAATAAAAAGCAGTTATTCAGTTTTAAAATGCTCTGAAGCACTTTTTTTCAATTAGATTGTATAAGAGTATATAAAGGATAAGTCCATTTCCTTAGGTAAACTGGAATGAGAAAAGTTTGTTTATACGTTAGATTATTAGGGCAATGCTATTACAAGACATGATGCTGTGAGGTAGCTTCTGTTATATATATAAGGTACCAGCACCACTTGTCGTAGTGAATACTAATAAGTATTAACCTAGCATGTTTAGTTTCAAATACACAGTGTGGCAGGATTGCCTGGGTCTACTCTCAGACCTGCAGGATTATCCTATTTGGTTCCTCTGGAAGCTGGGAGTTGAGTAACAGTTTTAAATATACCTGTGTAAAGATTCTATATCCACTAATCCACACATAGCAAACACTACACACACATAATTTCCATTGTGCACCAACGGGCACAATTTTAATAGCATTTATATATATATATATATATATATAATTTTTTTTTTTTTTTTTACTTAGTTATTTTACTTACAGCTATTTCCCATTTACATCCCTACTGCATTTCTATCTAAGAATGTCCGAATATTTTGTGAAACGATGAGAAAACAGTATAAAAGGGTTAGTCCACCCTTAAAACAAAAACAGGTGGTCATTTATCTGCCTGCAATCCCAACGGATATTCTTACAGTTTATTACGTGTTTCTAGCATTATATTTAATGTAAGTTATATTCCTTTCTGGCAGAGGTATCTGTCTCCTTGCTCTGCAGAGGAGGCAGCAGGAGAAACAGCAGTCAATCATGGCTATGAAGTCAGCAGTCACAGATTTGATTGATTGCATGGAGTAAGGGGCCAGCTTACTCTGCCAGAATGGGAATAATAAGTATTCTAGGTGGTTATGCAGTGCGAAATAGAACAGTTGGGGTGTGTGGGCTACTATGCAAATGTATTTCTCCATCCCCCAAAAGCAAAATTGATATCAGACTCATTGATAGACATATGTGAGTAAAATGCAAATGATGCACCAGCTCTCTGAGTAGGAACATGTAAATCAGGGAAGTGTTTCTGGTGGGACAGCTTATTGCAAACACCAGATTGCTTTGTGAAGAAAGGTCCTACCCACATGGTGATATGTCTGATATTTGTATATTGCAGGTATGTTAGTTTATTGCTGGTCAACTTATAGATTGTACAGAGTAATGTACTCTGTGATCATAAATGACATGATTTGAAAGAAAGTGCTTGTTTAATAGTTTATTATAAAATATGTTAGTTAGATATATAAGACAGACAGCTTATTGTATAACACCAGATTGCTGTGTGAAGAAAGGTCCTACCCCAATGGTGATATGTCTGATATTTGTATATTGGCAGGTGTCTGAATTAAAATACTAAAAAACCCACAACCGCACCCAGTGTTAAGTCATTGTTGTGCAACAACAACATGGCGACGAGATGGGATTGGTTAACTGAGAATATTCAGAACGAAGAAATCACTCAATCTGAGACAAAGAACCGGATTATACAGTGATATAGCAGTGAACTGTGTGGATCTCAGTACAAGAGTTAAAAGGTCTAGAAAACCAGCTGAATGACATTAGTGAGAGTCTGAGGAACTTAACCTTTAATGAACTAACTGCTGCCTGTCAGTATATCAAAGACCAGAGGAGCAAATGTGCAGGGCAAAAAACTCGCAGACGCTTTGAATGCAATAAATACCTGCTGGACGAGATCGCAGATACAGAAGAGGAAGACACTGCCTGTCTGTTTTTTGGAAAATTCAACAGTTTATACTAATTTGCTTCAAAGGAACAGGATATTGCCCAGGCAGGAAAGAGAAGCTTACACACAGAGCAGGCTCAGTTGGAGGGTTTAAAGGGCCAGTACCAAGCATTGCAAAAAGCTATTCAGGAATTACTAATTTACTGGAACACAAATGAAAGCACTCAATGTCTATTCAACAGAAATGCCAGAGGAAACAAGAACTGTTAGTGTTCCCCAGTTAAGACCCCCTCAAGAAAGACAATTCGCAAGGAATTTAAAATAAGTGGCCAAAAGGTGAGAAAGAGGACAAAAAGAAAAACATACACCAACCTAATGCCACAAATGGACATCGGGCTGCAAAAAGGCTACAAGAGCAGGAAATATTGAAGCTGTTGTTAAAGCAATCAGTCCTGGCCAAATATAAGGGATATGTTAGAAATGAAAATGAATGAGCTTAACACTACCAAGGCTTAAAATTATTTTAAAGGGGCACTATAAAGAAGAAAGCACCTCTGACTTGTATCACAGGCTAATAAATATTTCCCAAGACAGTAAAGAATCCCACCAGAATTTCCACTTCAGAGCAATGGAACTAAAAGACAGACTCCTGTTTGCCTCTAGGGAAGTCGGAGCAGAGGAACAGTTTGGGACTGATTTGATTCAAAAAAAGTTTCTGAGGTCAGTGGGAACAGGATTACGGTACTGAGTGAACATATAAAATTGCAGTTGAAACATTATTTAGATGACCCCACAATGACTGACAAGATATTAATTGAGGGGATGAATGAAGCTGCCAGTATTGAATACAAAGAGAACACAAGTTAAAAAATGGGTTACCAGTAAAATAAACAAGATCAGAGTAGTAAATACAGACAATCAGAAGATACAAAAAGGAATAACAAAAGAGAAGCCAGCAAGTAACCAAGCTCCAGTACCGATACCAAAAATTATTCCAAATCAAAGTGCAGGTATATTAAAGGGTCCAGCATTAGAGGATGTGGTGAGAGAAATGAGGGCAGAGATGCGAGAAATGAAAAAGGTTGGTGAATCGCAATAAGCCAAACACCCTATACAACATAGCACCTGTGACTTCATCTGCAAGGCAGAAGCAAATATGTCAAGTCGTCAGCAATCAGGCCAAGAAAATGGATGTCAACACTGTTCACAAATGTGGTCAAACAGGGCATTATGCATGAGGCTGCCGAATGTCTTAACCTTCACAAGCAAAAGGGAGAGGGTTGCTGTTGAGGGAAGCACAGTAACCTCTAGAAAGACCCAGTCCGCCACAGCTGCTGTACCTTAGATAACCTTAGGAGCCTAAAAGGACAAGGTGAAAAATCTATACATGTTGTCACGAACGCCAGTTCCAGGGCACGTGATTGACAATCAATCGGTACTCGCTGCCACACTTTAAATTACGTCCTTAAAGACGCCCAAAAAACACTCTTGATCTCACTGACATGCACACCCCTGTCCTGGCAGCTAAATGGTTAAACATACACCATTCACTCAAGCAACTAACTGGTTAATTAGCATCAGTCCTTCACAAGCAGTCACAGAGTTAATTAGCATTTACACTGCCAAACACTCAACCACATATAACTTATTGGAGGCTAAACTGAGTTCTTTTAGAGCATCAAAGACAAAACTTATTAAATTTTAGATTTAATATTCCAAAAAGGTGGACAGTGCACATAATACAAAAATAGAAGAAAATGGTGTTATAATAAAATGACATACAATGTACAACCAGTATATAAAATAAAAAGGATAAACATATTCACAGACCCCTACTCACTAGAAGAAGTCCTGTATCCGCGGGGCGGAAAAAATTGGGTCCCTAACACACGGTTTTTAGCATGTCCCCTCAGTATGAAAACAGTTATAGGGGCTACAAGGATTTTTAAACCATTTGATGAACTACCCCTCCTCATGAGGTGGGAGTGTCTAGGAATGTCCAGATTTACAACTAGCCAAAAGCATCATTCCCCTCCAGTTAGGCAGATTCCCATATAAATGTAGATATGTACATTGTATTGGGATATGGACCACATATTCCTCTCCTGTATTAATAATCAATTCTCAATACCAAACATGACCTGTGTGTAATCCATATTTCCCAAGATATTAAAACTCGCCTTGGCAAGGGAATAAAGGCTCCATGTTGGTATCATATTAATGGGCATACTTTCCCATTCACCAGTATAATATGGTTTCTGTCTTACATATTCCAATACCGAAATACATTTATTTTCATGTATGGTTGTCCTTAAAATGACCTCTAATGGTACCACCAGACCCCTAGCTGAAGAGAATTACAGATACACGGTTCAGCCCCACATTTCTGGAAAAGGAGATCTGGTTCGCTTCACTAATCATAATATAAAAATAGGACTGTTCCGGGTGGAAGGGATTTTATGGTCCTTTGCAAGACTAATACCCAATAGTTAACCCATTCTTGCCAAGTACACTACACACTTTACTGACACATGTACATTCTCAAACCTGTGTGAACGTATTCAGCAACTGGAACTACAACAAAACACGGGATAAATAACAGTATAAAACCAAGCTCCCAATTTGTGCAACTTCAACAAAAAGTCAACAAAAGCTATTAAATCGATTGGAAAAAGATTGTCTGATTTGCTGCACATTGGATGGCATTCTATAAGAGCATTAGGGGATACTGGTGCCCAGGCGAGTATCATCAATGAAGTATGGAGACGCAGTACTTCCCCAGTCAAATGCCAGAGCATTGGAAGAGTTATTAGGATGTGAGACATTTCATGGAAGAGGCAGCAATAAGACAGAATCCTTTCATGGTTGGATAGAAGTGACCTTTCAGTTGAATACACCGAAGACGGCCCAAAGTTTGAACTGTTAGTGCCTTTTCTTATGTCCAGTGACTTGAATGTGGCTGAAGAACCATCATTGGGTACAATGTAATTGAGGAGGTTATTCACACCACAGTACCTTCTACAGTTTTGGTAAATACGTTGGCAACAGCCTTCTCTGTTTCAGAAAAAAAGCAGAAGAAACTGTTATAAAACTAGTGCAAGTGGATCATTCAGAGACATTCTGTAAAACAGTGAGGACGGAGGTACATCAAACAGTATCCTGCAAGCAGTCTGATTGTGGTTCAATGTGGAGCAAGAGGGGACCCCATCAAAAAAAATGAGAAAATGATTTTTGTGCCAGTAAAAATACCAGAACTAATTAGGGGATTATTCTAGCTGAAACCATGTGACTGTTCCTCAGGGCAACTTTACCAAGGTGAACATACTGATCCATAACAATACCAAACATGATATCACACTCAGTCCAAAAACAGTACTAGGTCACATTGAACAAGTCAAAGCTATATACCCAGCAAACCTAAAACCTGCACAAATCAATCTTTGAGCACAGACATCCAAGAAATACAAGACATGGAGCCAACTGGAGAAAAGGAATTTCCTCCTGCTGAACAGTGGGATCCTCCAGTCCTTCTTCTAAACCACCTTGATGCAGACGAACAGAGATAGTAAGGCAGATGTTGAGAGAGGAATGTCACGTATTCTCTAAAGATCTACAGATACTGGATGCATTCCCTACTAACTAAAAGTAAAAACTTAAAGACACCACTCCTGTACTAAGACTTACATACAGTACCAAAGCCACTTCACAAGGAGGTGAAAGAATACCTACAAGATTGCTAAATAGAGGATGGATCAGAAAATCCAGATCCTATATCGTCACCATAGTATGTGTCCGTAAAAAGTATGGAACCCTAAGGCTCTGCTGTGACTACAGGGAGTTAAATCAAAAGTCTATCCCAAACCGCCATCCAATACCTCGCATCCAAGACATACTAGATAATTTATTAGGTAGCACTTGGTTTTCTGTGCTGACCAAGGCAAAGCTTGGAGGAGTCAAGCAGATATTTTAACAGCTTTTATAACACCATGGGGACTTTATGAATGGGTTCGTACGCTTGGTCTAGCTTCCCCTGCGGAATTCAGAGGAGTATGGAAGAATGTTGGAAGGGTAAGAGATGATATTTGCCAACCATATCTGGATAACCAACTTGGTCACAGTACGACTTCAGTGAGCATGTAGCACAGGTAAAAATTGTACTCAGCGTTATCAGCAGCATGGAGTGAAGTTAACACCCAGAAATGTGAGCGTTCAAGAAACATGTCGATTTCTAGTAAGATTATTCTGAAAATGGCTATACCATGGATCCAGCAGATATCGCTCCAGTATAGCCTTGAAAGACAGGAGCCATCCACTGTTGGAGAACTAAGGAAGGTGCTCGGATTCCTATCCTATTCGAACATATATACAAAATTTGCCCGAATAGCTTCTTCATTGTAAACTGTTGTCAACTGAGTTTTCTTCCGAACACCAATCAGAAGCCAAAGAAAGTTAACAGACGACAAATGACATCAAGGTCAACTGACTTCCTCACAACCATTAAATGGAGAGAATATCATCAGAAGGTTACTAGAAATTTAGCCGTATTAGTCAAGCCTCCAGTGATGGGTTACCCCGATTTCAAAGCCATTCATACTACACTGTGATGCTTCCCAAGAGGGATTAGGTGCTGTTCTATACCGAGACAGGGATAGAAAGCTATATCCTGAAAGATATATATATGTCTGATATTTGATATTGCAGGTGTCTGAATTAAAATACTAAAAACCCACAACCGCACCAGTGTTAACTCATCTGTGTGCAACAGTTGCCTGAGAGAAGGTGCACCCTTGTGCCAGCCTCTCACCTTTATCAGAGCCACAATTACCAGCATCCCACCAAGACATTGGACCTAACCTAGCACCAACAGAAATATTCAATTTGTATGACCAGTATATTGAGAAGTCTATTTGGTGGCATCGTAATTCAAAACAAACCACCTTCATTTTTGATGTGCCCAGGTTGAGGGCCTAAAGTTTAAGATGCCAACCCAGCTTTGCCCCTGAGCCAGCAAGCCAGGGGATGCTAGCTTGCCTACCTATTAAGGTAAATCAGACTGGGGATCGTAATATAAACAGTATAGTGTTGGGAGATTTGGACGGGTCAAACTTTTAAGTGTCCCTTTCACAGAGAGGCTGTGCATACATGCAACCTATAATGCATACAAATATTCCAATGTTATTAAAAAAATACCAAGAGTTTCAGAGGGCAGGACCATCTCAAAGTCCGTGTGGTACATGAATGAAACTGAAACTGTCCACAAAATTGATGAAGGCCGAGGTTAGATGGCAGCCAGAAAGCTTTGACTTGATAGGGCCATTAGAAGGCTAGTTCTTCTCAGTGTGGCTATGCATTGTGACATCACATTACATGGCCCAATAGTCTTCAAGCTGTAATTGATAATTAGGAGGTCTTTAGCAGTTAAAACAGTCAGAGGACAATTTTGTACAAGTGGAAATAAGAACCCATGTCGAGTTAATTGTAAAAGATAGCAAAATTGAAAACTCGGTTCTTGAAAACCTTTGTAAAATTGTTCAAATAAACAAAAACAATATATCTGTGAATTTTAGATATCTTTGTGTTCTGGTTATTGGTTTGTTAATAGATCAGTAATATGAGGTGATAAAGTATACGGAATTCTGGGTGGTGTTTTTCCATCTAAAGGGTCAGCATAACATTTTTTTATTCTTCCATCTTTCCAGTACATATAAAAAGAGGCTTAAAGTAAAGAATGTTTGCAGGGAAGATTCCAACAAGAGAATCCTTCTACATAATTAATCAACCTTCAGGCCTCCAACACTAACAGAATTTGAGTGGTCTGCAGTGGCAGAAACAGAACTGAGGTTGTAAGAAATACATCTTAGAAAAATTGGGGGTAGTATTAATAAGTGCTCTGAAGAGTGAAAGTACAGTTCCATGGATATTTTTGTTGTTTGGGTTTTATGTGATTAGATGAATTAGAAGAAGAAAAAAAGCAGAGTACATCATCATGATTTGAAATGAAAGTCAAGTAGCAGTGAAGCATGTTTGCAGGTGCTGACTGACTTTTTATCCTTGGATTATTTGTGTTTCACTGGGCAGAGACTGAAAACTGAAGGCTTCTGCTGCAGCAACAGATAAAACACCAACCAGCAAGAGAAAGAATTTCCTGCACTGTCGCAGTGACCTGAGAAACAAACACAGCAATGCTTACTTAATAGAGATTAAAGAAGTTTTTTTTTTTACTTGCACCGTCAAACTGTCAACTGACAAGAGGTAATAGTTTTTGGCTTTAAGGAGCTAAGGAGCAGGTGAAGAGGCAAAGTAAAAAAAAAAAATCTTCATTATAAAGGGTTCCTTGTTTTAATTTTAAAGGAGAACTTATCTTGATTTTAAAAATCTTAATGTGAAAGCTTTCTCCCTCAACACCTATGCATTGTAAGATTAATTATCTAGTAAGTTGCATTTGAATACATAAAGGAGTATATTCTAAACCTTAGAGGTTCCATGTGTTGCCAGTACAACACACATCCCATGCGTTTTTAAAGAGCCTTGAGAGTAAATGTGCATCTATTAGCTGATTTTACTGCAATTTTTTGTTTATATATTTGTTCCTGGTTCTTTGCAGTAAGCTCAGCATAGCTATAAGTACTGCATTTTAGAAAATACACATTCTATGAGGTCACAGGTTCAAATCTCCAGGTTTACTGTTAAACAAAAAAAAAAATAGTCAAAACTGCTATATTCTTACCAAAAGATATAAGGGCCTTATTCGTATGAGGTGCACAATTTTGGCTATGTTTTTAATCTTAATCTGTACTGATTTTTATATGGTAACTCTATTGGGATAGTGGTATAAAGCTCTGGTTTTAGCAAGACAGAGTACATGGGTTTGCTATTCAATTCTACATTCTGTTTTACATCCATGCAACTAAGAAACACACATACAAAGTTTACTTTTCTATTTGTATGAAAAGCAAAAAATCACTAAAATGTCTGGTCTGTGTCAGGGAGAGGGAGGAATCTCTTGAGCTGTAACATGATTGGTTGTCAGCTTATAGGAAGCAGCTTCCTTGTTTAGATCTGTGAAGTGTATTTCGTACACTTAGCTGGGTGTCACCAAGCTAAGTTTGATTATGGGAACTGACCCCTAGTACTCACAGGGTTAATTTTTAAATCACCCAGCAGCCACAGCTAAGGGAGAGTTGTAAACATATCCAATAGAGAGAGGGCTCTACAACCCCACAGTGTCTTCAACATATAAATTATAAATCCAGGTGGTTTAATCAGAACTTTATTGCATACAGATTAAAATAGACTAGACAGGCTCACATACCGACAGACCTAAGGCGTGGAAGTTTATGACACTTCACAGAGGTGAAGTCTGATGAAATGTCATAACTATTACCATCGGTAGTCCCTTTCTCTTTCATGTGTATAGAACATTTCCATTGCTTCTGAGGCCAACGAACATAAACTTTCCTTCAACCATGGTTGACTCCCTGTACTTAAGTGGCTGGGGGAAATCTGCAGTCCTGACTCCTGACCATTCCCCTGTGCTTTCTTCTTTCAGGTGAATCTGCAGATTCTGTTTGTCATTTTGTAACAATTGTGCAGGTGTGTACCCACTTTAGCCTGATCAGTCAAGTTGAAAAAACCTCCAAAAGAGTCAGGGGACTGCACCTGTGTACTTCACCTATTTGCCTAGTGTGCGCCAATGGAACAAACATCGTAACTACTTGATTGGAATTGTCAGGAAGTCATCAATCGTGTACTATTAGCCCTACCTTTAGTTTGTAAAGCAAGTCAATTTACTCCCTCCTTTAAGGCACCAACCATAAGCTATATAGGGCAACATGTTATTAGTTGATTCTTGAAGCAAAACAGTAAATAGTTTTTTGTTTTCCTCTCTCTATTTCATGGTACAGTATTTATTTTTGGCTGTGATGCATTTAAAGTTCATTAGAGACAACGTTGGCAAATCTAAGCTTTAAAGCAGCTCTGTCAGTATAATTTAAGCTATCCATACAAGGGCAGATGTTTTTCCAATTGGATTTCCAATCGACCCGCAACAATATATTTGAGGATTCCATTGAATTTGCAGAATGTTTAAAATATCATCCTTGATAAGGGCTTAAGCCTAGGTACACACAGGCAGATATTTCGGCATGAAATATAATTGGTCTCAGAAAATTTGTGGAAAAAAAAAATCAAAAACAACAAGTACCGCCAATATTTTGTCCCAACCAAGACATACAAAAATATGGCTGGAATTCGGCATGTGCATACCTAGCCTAAATGCTGTTATCATGTTGTTCTAACGTTTATCTCCCTGACTGACAGATACACTTCTGATGTTTTTTGGCCCAACCAACCAATTAAAATATGCAGGATTGGCTATAATTTATCATTGGTCTGGAATGATCGTCATGTCATTAATCATGGTTGATCATCCAGAACCTAGCTATCGGTCGGCCAGGACTAATCACTGTCTCTGTGAGTGGCACCGCGGTCCGTCAGTTCACGCAAACGAACATGCGGTCCATATGAGACCAAAACAATCATCGATGATTTACTGACATGTCCAATGGATCAATTCGGGGAAAACGGGTGGCTAATATCAGTTGCCTGCGACATCGGTCACAATTTTCTGCCTGGCTGATCGAGATATCAGTCTGTTTGGATGAAAAAATCTGCTGTGTGTACCCAGCCGGCATGTATCATTCGACCAGAAATATTTAATTGTGAAGTTAGAGGCGGCTGTGACCTGCGTCTGTCTATGGTGGTTCCACAGCTGCATAGTACTCCTGGGTACTTACCTAACAGCTAATATTCTTACTCAATGTTTTCCTCCGTGCTCCGCTATGTTGCTCCCTTCGCCACTGTCTGACAGTCCACGATGTAGTCAGTTGGAAGGCAGGCTTCTTTGCACATCATGTCTTCCCATTGGCTAATAGCGGACTGAAACGCAATGGGAAAACTTAGTGTTAGACTGGTCGGAAGTGCTGTGAATGGTCGGTCAGGAGGAAGGATTGCACCATGTACCCCAGTACCCAGGGTGAGGATTTAGCAGTTTAGGTCCCTGGGTACTGGATAATATTAATGGAGGAACAAAATGGAGCGGAGGGGGAGGTGAGAATAATTGTAATTAATTCCCACCCCATCAGACCAAAATATCTGGCTGGGTGTAAATCGGGCCTAAAAATTGGTCCAGTATCCGAGGCCAAAAAGCCATTTTAGATATATATATATATATGCAGGAAAAGTGGAGGCACTCACAGGTCTTTACAATCAGCAAACTTGTTTATTCAAAAGTGCAGGCTGAACAGTTTCCGCTCCATTGTTGGAGCCGTCTTCAGAACATCAGAAAATCACGTGACTCAGGTTTAAATAGCAATCAAACCAATCCAAATGTGTGTGAAGATGTGTGTCAAGTGTCCGACAGTGAATCTAGCACTAGGAAAGAGGGTGTGTCACATGGGGGCCAGTGAAACTGAGGGTGTGTCTCCAGTGTCATACTGGGCCTGATACTCCGGATACGGAGGATGTCAATTCAGAACCAATTGTTTAAGGGGGTGTGTCTCTGCAGACACCATCAAAGGTCCGGTCTTTCGTATTTTCTATAGACCTATTGCAACTAATCGGATGAGATCGTTAGGGCCAGATGAACACCTATGGAGACATAAAGTGTGTAGTGTATAAAGTGCAAGTAGTGGATGTTGAATATTATATAAAAAGATCAATAAATACACATCTAAAAAGACATAATTACTATGGTGGTAAAAACAACTATGCTGGCCCCATGTGACACACCTCATTTTACTCGTGGCTAGATTTACTGCGGACACTTGACACATCTTCACACACATTTGGTTGGTTGGATTGATTTAAACTGAGTACGTGATTTTATGAGTCTGAAGACGGCTCCAACAATGGAGCGGAGAAACATGTTAACTGCACTTTTGAATACAAGTTTGCTGATTGTAAAGACCTGGAGGGCCTCCACTTTTCCTGCATATGATACTCTTTTGATTGAGCACCTAGGCGGATGTCTGTGACGGAGTGCCCGTTACACCGACCGAAAATTATATATATATATATATATATATATATATATAATAAAATGAAGGTACCTTTATCAATATACAGAAACCTTTTTACATCTGCATTAATTTAAAGAACAAGGTAAGGTGCCTCTTACTTTGAGGTGCCTCCATTTGGCTCTGTAGCCAGATGAAGGGGTATAATTTAGTTTAATAATACTATAGTATGGCATTTCATATTCCTCTGCAAAGTCAGGAAAAAGAAAAACATAGCAGGCAACTTGGAACTGTCAGAAGGAAAATATTTTCAATGACTGAAAGCATATTATTCATCTTTTTCCTTCCTCATTTGGGTAGATAAATGTTATAGAAACCGCCTGTATAAACTTACAATAATCCATTGCTGATTGGACCAAAATATTGCATGCATGTTTTTTTTTATGTAGAGCTGTACAATGTTTGCTGTTCACACTAGGCTCTATTCTGAACATCTAACAATGTAACACTGGCCTAAGGTTGTGTACACACCATGCAATTTTCGATCAACCGATAGTTCAGTGTAATGGTCGATGGGTGGAAAAAATGGCATGGGTTTCAGACGCTGTTCGTTTATCCGATTCGGACATGGGCAATATGGCAAGTCGACAAATTATTGCTGACAAATTATTGATCTACCAGCACGACCAAAAATTTCTATTGTGCTCTTTACTCTAGTATAAGGATTGATAGCGGCTACTGGCCAAAACAGATGATTTCTTTATACTAAAGGTTCGTACACACTCTCAATTTGTGAGCAAGCAAAGACCCCCGACGGCCGATAGATACACGCGATGACCGTCGTTTCGGCCGAGAATCGTCATAGTGTATGGTTCAGTCGGGGGTCGTTCTTCGATCCGCCAGGCGAAACAGCCTTTCGTTTGCGGTAGCATTCGGCCGTCGGGGGTCGTTGCTCACTCACAAATTGAGGGTATGTACAAACCTTTATTATAGTGAAAACATTTGTACGTGTGTTACCCCAGATCTAACCGATGACAGACAGCTTCCAATGAATTCTGTATTTATTGGCTATAATATTTACGTGTGTATCCAGCTTACTTACTATAGATTTGATTTCGATTGTTGAATCTACCCAAGTCTAAAAACACAGCTGATTTACTCCTGACCAGGGGTGCAAGATTTTCCCTAGCAGAACTCAGTAGGGGCAGGGTGGGATCAGGGAAACGGGGGTAAAAGGGGCAAGAGGAGGCAGAGTGGGAGTTTGGATGGGGCTGTGCAGATTGACTGCAGTCTGCCAGGTCGGGATTAAATACCAATTATCATAATTGGTATTTTATTATTATTATGTAATTATATATTAGAGCTATTATTATTATAATTAAATTAAATGCCCAATATATAGAATGACCTTCTGACCGATCAAGGGACATTCAATCAATTCTTCCGGAATTCTTACAATGGCAAAATGAATGGACCAGGCGGGACAACAATGTATGATGAATAAGAACATAAAAGCTTGTTTGGATCAATTGATTGTATTCGCTGGAACGGTGCGAGGTAAGTTCTAATGTATGGACACTTAAATGATAATAATATTTTTCTTTCCAGTCATGGAATCCTGGACAAATAGGGATGGCTGGCAACAATGCTCTTTTGCTAGCCATCTTTTGCTATTGAATATCAATTGGCAAATAATTGGTCAGTTGGTTGTCCTAACATAAACACATCAGAATTTAATCGCTGACATTCTGTAATGCCAAATGTGACCATAAACAAATTACCACAATTTAGCCGCTAGACACATTTAATTATTTTACCATAATTGGAATCATGAGGTAAATCATAGTATATACATCTTAGGTCAAATATACTGAACAGAGTAAACTGCTTTTAAAGGATATTAAATAGACACTTACCTTCAAATGTATACTTTAGGAAATAAATGTAAAAATTTATTATACAATTATTCCAATGACCATTCCCCCTGTAAAGTAAAAAATATGTGCGGGACTTTCTTTTGTAGACTTCGTTAGTAGAACCCCATGCATGGTATAGAAGATAGAACTGGTATATGAAGCCTTCCTTTAGCCTACGAATATGGAGTAGAATAGTCAATTCTTTTTTGCCAGAGCATCTTCCGGTCTTCACGGTCCATTCTATCTCTCCATTCTTTCTCTTTTTTTACTATAGCCGCGCAGCAGACACCAACCACACGAAAGCTAGTAATCCAAGGCTTGCCACTAAAATGATTATTTTCTTTCATTCATACTTCTAGTTCAGCTCTTTCTTCTGTAAACAAAAGGTATAAAGTTAGATTTATACTATTTTAATAAACATAATGTAATTTAATTGCTAATATTCACATATAGTATAAGGCATTTTCACCAGAAGGGAGTATACAAATAAAGGCACGATGTGGTATCAAATGCACAATTATAATGCATACTACTTGGGCTCAGTATTCCAACATCCAGGGTGTTGTTTCACATCGCTGTAGTGGTAGGAACCTTATCTTATTTTTGAAGATAGTCTGCGTGAACCTTATTTCTTTTCTAAAACATTAAAGATAAAATAACATAAATAAAATGAATAGAAGATAAAATCTTTTACATGAGTACCGAAAAGTATAGTTATCCTTTCATTCAGCAATAAGCTGACAATTGGTTCCACTGCCTGACCAAACAAAGTAACATTGACTGTGTTAAGGTGGCATAACTACGGACGAAATGGGTAACTACAAATGAGCGCTTGGCCGGAACAAATGTCGTGGTCAGTTGCGGCAAATTCGGCCACAGGCAGAAGTAAATGACTTTAAAGGGATATTAACAATTACACTTCTAAATGTAACTTTTAGGAATAATGTAAAAAATGTATTATACATTATTCCAATGACCATTATCCCCTGTAAAGTAAAAAAATAGTGCCGGACTTCTTTTGTAGACTTCGGTTAGTAGAACCACATGGCATGGTATGAAGATAGAACTTGGTATACGAGCCTTCCTTCAGGCCTACGAATATGGTGTAGAATAGTCAATTCCTTTTCTGCCAGAGCATTTACCAGGTCTTCACGTTCCATTCTATCTCTCCATCTTTCCTTGTTTTTACTATTGCCGCGCAGCAGACACCTAACACACGAAAGCTAGTAATCCAAGTCTTGCCACTATCGATCGTGCGGTTCCATGATTATCCACATAACATGGTAAAAACTCCTATACAGACTATATTAGGTTAATTGTCTGGACCTGTAGGCTACAGCATATTTTATTATTTAAATTATCCCCAGTGAAGTTTACTTATTTATCGTTGTTTTCTTTATGTTGATGTAGGATTTGTCCTGAAAAGGAAAACATAGTTGTAAGAAAAGAAAAATATATCGTAACCACTTTTATTAGAATTTGTATGTAAAACACACTGTATTGAGGGTTCTGTACACTGCCTACCTTTTAAATGTCTTGGTTCTGCTGGTGTTGCCATATTGTCACAGAGGTGGGTTTCAGTCATAGCTAATTCATCCCCATTAGTATAATCTGAATTTTTGTTTGCACAATTTTCTAATTCCGAGGGGACAGTCTTCATGAACCAGTTTTCTTCTTCTTCCTTCTAACATGTACTGAAACATTATAACTACTTTTCTGGTAAATGTGCATAAGACACAGAATTTTCAATTTTAAATCTGACTACTCATAAAAGAGGTTCTGTGCATTTGTGTCCTGTACATTTGTGTTTTGATCCAGATGTAGTGTGAATGTAGCTTTTAAGGTGGCCATATACATGACAAATATCGACAAGGTGTGGGGGCCGAAATATTCAGACAACGATGCTGCCAACAAACTACCACCATCATCATTGTGGTTGGTCATTCCCGCGAGAAACGCTCAGGACGTGTTATGTATGCAGATTTTGAAAGATGCAAGACGGGATCTTGCAGATCCTGTCTATCATCTTTCAGAAATCTGGACTGTGTGTACCTAGCATACAGACGATGTTCCACAACAGATTGGATCATCTGAAGCTAAGTCAGTATTGTTCTTAATATATCAAGGTTACTTGGTTTTTGCAACCCTTGTAATTAGTATGGTGAAGGACGTGTTTGACTAAAGAATTAGACACTTACACGAAGTGTGCAACATTATTGAAGGGAATAGATAATAATACTGGATCAAAATGCATGAAAGGAAAAA
Source organism: Hymenochirus boettgeri (assembly GCA_019447015.1). NCBI lineage: Eukaryota > Metazoa > Chordata > Amphibia > Anura > Pipidae > Hymenochirus > Hymenochirus boettgeri. Next base: position 62,075,556 of record CM033474.1, on the reverse strand, counting down.
GCCTCGTAATGTGTTAAATATTTATACCCAACAGGGTGGACAAAATAAGGTTCGCTATACAAAATATTTACATTATATGAGTGTGTATTCCAAATTCAATAAAATGTAGGCAGAGGTATGCATTGCCAATGAAAGGGGAGATGATTACTTACCTTCCGTGCTCCCCTTCCTTCCGGTTTTCATGCGAATCCGTCAGGTAAGGAGTGCAGAGGGTACACCTCTGTTTTGGAAATTTTTGTTTTCACTCTATTAGGTAGCCCAGAAAATAATTAGTTAAACCCACGCTAACCAATATTACACCAGGAAGTGTGGGTTTAACATATTTCGACCCTTTCTGGCCGATTACGCAACTCCCCCTCCTACTGTAAATCTGGTAACAGAACTTTTAAGACATCTTAACTAAGTTTGATGCATACCTGCATCTTATTTGCATTGAAACAGGGTTTAACAGTATCCACTTTCCTTAGGTCTGATTAATTTATGTTTGCGAGGGAATATGATAACCATAATGGGCACTTTAGCGAATTGACAGGGATCTTTTTGACATAACGGGATTTCTATTAGACTTGAGGAGCTTGCAGCTTAAAAACAAATTTGTTTTTTCTTCTACTAGTGCTAAGGGGTGTGGGATACTCTACTAAAAATGTTGCAGAAACCATTAGACAGTCTCTTGGGTGTTTCTTGGAGATACACAATATCCAGGGTTACAATAAAGGCTGCCATACATCTGCCATTAGAATCTGTTGGCACCCCCAGAATGACCCACTATATGCATTAAAGGCATCTTTTGGCCATGCAGTATGCATAAACCAATCGTATTGGGTACCACTATTTATTGGTTACCAACAATGGTAATTTTCCATTTTGCATATTGCATTGGGTGCATGCCACTGTTTTAATGGAACCACCACAGGCCCTTGCCCCTTTTTATTATTTATGTTTTATATATATTATATAAATGTATTTATATCTCCATAGAGATTGCATTGAGTTTTTAGTGAGGCTACTAATATGGGGGTCGTATAGGATATTACACATAGGAAAGTTGTATATGTACGACATCAGTAAATTTATATAAAATTTAGCCATGACTTAAATTAGGTACAACACAAAATATACAAAATACATAAACTTACTTACAGAGCTGAGATCCCTGTTTTAAAATGGAATGGTCAAATGGCAGCTTAAACACACCCTTGTGTGGTTTTAAGCTGAAAGGAAGTATAATCCAAAAAAAGTCTCTGCCTGCAGGTGTGGCAGTGAGTAATAAAATGCAAGACATCCCTGATCTCATGGTAGAAGGAGAGGAAAGTGAAAGTGGGATGTGGTGTGTGTTATGGAGTGATATTGACTGCAACACAAGATCCTGTGTATAAGACCCGTTACCACCTGTTGGGAGGACAGATTATTGGACAGACAATTTACCTTATGGATACAAACTCTGAGGCAACAGATAAGTGTACAACAATTTACAAGGACACACAAATACAGACCTTTCAATATTCAAAGTGGTGCACCATAGACAGGAACAACCCTGATTACTGAATGTTAGCGGGGGACCTGTTATGTGCACTGTATGCTTTGTGCCAGACCACCAGAGTAACCACTGTGTGCCATGCTACCCATAATCCTTTTATAAAGTAGCGATCTGGTTAAAATTGGTGGCAGCGGTGCTGGTAATACCATTTATTCTCCCTTTTTCTTTGTATATTTGTTCTCTGTATAAGCTATGGAGGCTGCTATGATAGTATTGATTTAAATCCTCCTGTCCTTGTACTTGCAGATGAAATTCCCCAATTAGATCAACAGCTCTACCAGGCCAATTGCCAAACCTACTTTAAATTGATCCATTTGATGGGGTAACTAGGGAGTGGACTGATTGGCTAGAACAATTTGAATGGGACAGCCACTATTAATGGTTGGGATGAAGGTGCTCGCTTGCAAGTAATTAGCCTTTTGCTTAGTGGTAAGCCAGGCAGGTATACCAAGGATATACATGTAATACTGAAATAAAAAGCAGTTATCAGTTATTAAAATTGCTCTGAAGCAACTTTTTTTCAATTAGATGTATAGAGTATATAAAGGATAAGTCCATTTCCTTAGGTAAACTGGAATGAGAAATGTTTGTTTATACGTTAGATTATTAGGGCAATGCTATTACAAACATGATGCTGTGAGGTAGCTTCTGTTATATATATAAGGTGACCAGCACCACTTGCCGTAGTGAATACTAATAAGTATTAACCTAGCATGTTTAGTTTCAAATACACAGTGTGCAGGATTGCCTGGGTCTACTCTCAGAACTGCAGGATTATCCTATTTGGTTCCTCTGGAGACTGGTGACTGTCTGGTAACAGTTTAAAATATACATGTGTAAAGATTCTTATCCACTATATACACACATAGCAAACATACACACACATATTTCATTGTTTTGCACCAACGGGCACAATTTTAATAGCATTTATATATATATATATATATATTATATTTTTTTTTTTTACTTAGTTATTTACTTACAGTATTTTCCCATTTACCATCCCTACTGCATTTCTATCTAAGAATGTCCTGAATATTTTGTGAAACGATGAGAAAACAGTATAAAAGGGTTATGTCCACCTTAAAACAAAACAGGTGGTATTTATCTGCCTGCAATCCCAACGGATATTTTACATTTATTACGTGTTCTAGATTATATTTAATGATAAGTTATATCCTTTCTGGCAGAGGTATCTGGCTCCTTGCTCTGCAGAGGAGGGCAGCAGGAGAAACAGCAGTCAATCATTGGCTATGAAGTCAGCAGTCACAGATTTGATTGATTGCATGGAGTAAGGGGCCAGCTTACTCTGCCAGAATGGGAATAATAAGTATCTTAGGTGGTTATGCAGTGCGAAATAGAACAGTTGTGGGGTGTGTGTGGGCTATGATCAAGATATTTCTCCATCCCCCAAAAGCAAAATGATATCAGACCTCATTGATAGACATATGTGAGTAAAATGCAAATGATGCACCAGCTCTCTGAGTAGGAACATGTAAATCAGGGAAGTGTTTTCGGTGGGACAGCTTATTGCAAACACCAGATTGCTTTTGTAGAAAGGTCCTACCCACATGGTGATATGTCTGATATTTGTATTATGCAGGTATGTTAGTTTATTGCTGGTCAACTTATATGATTGTACAGATAATGTACTCTGTGATCATAAATGACATGATATTTAGAAAAATGCTTGTTTAATAGTTTATTATAAAATACTGTTTAGTAGATATATAAGACAGACAGCTTATTGTAAACACCAGATTGCTGTGTGAAGAAAGGTCCTACCCACATGGTGATATGTCTGATATTTGTATATTGCAGGTGTCTGAATTAAAATACTAAAAAACCCACAACCGCACCCAGTGTTAAGTCATCTGTTGTGCAACAAACCTGGCGACGAGGATGGGATGGGTAACTGAGAATATTCAGGAACAGAAATCAATCAATCTGAGACATAAGAAACCGGATATACAGTGATATAGCAGTGAACTGTGTGGATCTCAGTACAAGAGTTAAAATGGATCTAGAAAACCAGCTGAATGACATTAGTGAGAGTTGAGGAACTTAACCTTTAATGAACTAACTGCTGCTGTCAGTATATCAAAGTACCAGAGAGAGCAAATGTGCAGGGCAAAAAACTCGCACGACGCTTCTGAATGCAATAAATACCCTGCTGGAGAGATCGCAGATACAGAAGAGGAAGACACTGCCTGTCTGTTTTTTGAAAATTCAAGCAGTTTATTATCATTTGCTTCAAAGGAACAGGATATGCCCAGGCAGGAAAGAGAAGCTTACACACAGAGCAGGCTCAGTGGAGGGTTTAAAGGGCGCAGTACCAAGCATTGCAAAAAGCTATTCAGGAATCTACTAATACTGGAACACAAAATGAAGCACTCAATGTCTATTCTAAACAGAAAATGCCAGAGGAAACAAGAACTGTTAGTGTTCCCCAGTTAAGACCCCTCAAGAAATGACAATTCGCAAGGAATTTAAAATAAGTGGCCAAATAGGTGAAAGAGGACAAAAGAAAAACATACACCAACCTAATGCACCAAATGGAATCGGGCTGCAAAAAGGCTACACAGAGCAGGAAATCATTGAAGCTGTTGTTAAAGCAATCAGTCCTGGCCTAAAATATAGGGATATGTTAGAAATGAAAAATGATTAACACTACCAAGGCTTAAAATTATTTTAAAGGGGCACTATAAAGAAGAAAGCACCTCTGACTGCTATCACAGGCTAATAAATATTTCCCAAGACAGTAAAGAATCCCCACAGAATTTCCACTTCAGAGCAATGGAACTAAAAGACAGACTCCTGTTTGCCTCTAGGGAAGTCGGAGCAGAGGAAACAGTTTGGGACTGATTTGATTCAAAAAAAGTTTCTGAGGTCAGTGGGAACAGGATTACGGTACTGAGTGAACATATAAATGGCAGTGAAACATATTTAGATGACCCCACATGACTGACAAGATATTAATTGAGGGGATGAATGAAGCTGCCAGTATTGATACAAAGAGAACACAAGTTAAAAATGGGTTACTCCCAGTAAATAACAAAGATCAGAGTAGTAAATACAGACAATCAGAAGATACAAAAAGGAATAAACAAAAGAGAAGCCAGCAAGTAACCAAGCTCCAGTACCGATACCAAAAAATTATTCCAAATCAAAGTGCAGGTATATTAAAGGGTCCAGCATTAGAGGATGTGGTGAGAGAAATGAGGGCAGAGATGCGAGAAATGAAAAAGTGTTGGTGAATCGCATAAAGCAAACACCCATACAAACAATAGCACCTGTGACTTCATCTGCAGGCAGAAGCCAAATATGTCAAGTCGTCAGCAATCAGCCAAGAAAATGGATGTCAACACTGTTACAAATGTGGTCAAACAGGGCACATATGCATGAGGCTGCCGAATGTCTTAACCTTCACAAGCAAAAGGGAGAGGGTTGCTGTTGAGGGACAGACAGTAACCTCTAGAAAGACCCAGTCCGCCCACAGGCTGCTGTTACCTTAGATAACATAGTGAGCCTAAAAGGACAAGTGAAAAATCTATACATGTTGTCCGAACGCCAGTTCACTGGGCACGTGATCTGACCAATCAATCGGTACTCGCTGCCACACTTTAAATTACGTCCTTAAAGACGCCCCAAAAACACTCTTGACTCTCACTGACTATGCACACCCCTGTCCTGGCAGCTAATGGTTAACACTACACCATTCACCAAGCAACTAACTGGTTAATTAGCATCAGTCCTTCACAAGCAGTCACAGAAGTTAATTAGCATTTACACTGCCAAACACTCAACCACATATAAACTTATTGGAGGCTAACTGAGTTCTTTTAGAGCATCAAAGACAAAACTTATTAAATTTTAGATTTAATATTCACCAAAAGTGGACAGTGCACATAATACAAAAATAGAAGAAAATGGTTGTTATAATAAAATGACATACAATAGTACACAGTTATATAAAATAAAAAGGATAAACATATTCACAGACCCTACTCACTAGAAGAAGTCCTGTATTCCCGGGGCGGGAAGAAACATTGGGTCCATACACACGGGTTTTAGCATGTCCCTCAGTATGAACACAGTTATAGGGGCTACAAGGATTTTAAACCATTTGATGAACTACCCCCTCCTCATGAGGTGGGAGTGTCTAGGAATGTCAGATTTACAACTAGCCAAAAGCATCATTCCCCTCCAGTTAGGCAGATTCCATATAAATGTAGATATGTACATTGTATTGGGATATGACCACATATTCCTCTCCTGTATTAATAATCATCCCAATACCAAACATGACCTGTGTGTAATCCATATTTCCCAAGATATTAATAACTCGCCTTGGCAGGGAATAAAGGCTCCATTGTTGGGTATCATATTAATGGGCATACTTTCCATTCACCAGTATAATATTGGTTTCTGTCTTACATATTCCAATACCGAAATACATTTATTTCCATGTATGGTTGTCTAAAATGACCTCTTAAGTTACCCACCGACCCTAGCTGGAAGAGAAATTACAGATACACGGTTCAGCCCCATTTCTGGAAAAGGAGAATCTGGTTCCTGCTTCATAATCATAATATAAACATAGGACTGTTCCAGGGGGAAGGTATTTTATGGTCCTTTGCAAGAACTAATACCAATAGTTAACCCATTCTGCCAAGTCACTACACACTTTAATGACACATGTACATTCTCAAAACCTGTGTGAACGTATTCAGCAACTGGAACTACAACAAAACACCGGGATAAAACAAGTATAAAACCAAGCCCCAAATTTGGCAACTTCAACAAAAAGTCAACAAAAGCTATTAAATCTGATTGGAAAAAGATGTCTGATTGCTGCACATTGGATGGCATTCCTAAAGAGCATTATGGGATACTGGTGCCCAGGCGAGTATCATCAATGAAGTATGGAGACAGCAGTACCTTCCCCAGTCAAATGCCAGAGTATGGAAGAGTTATTAGGATGTGAGACATTTCATGGAAGAGCAGCAAATAAGACAGAAATTCCTTTCATTGGTTGGATAGAAGTGACCTTCAGGTGAATACACAGAACGGCCCAAGTTTGAAACTGTTAGGGCCTTTTTCTTATGTCCAGTGGACTTGAATGTGGCTGAAGAACCATCATTGGGTACAATGTAATTGAGGAGGTTATTCACACCCAGTACCTTCTACAGTTTTGGTAAATACGTTGGCAACAGCTTCTCTGTTTCAGAAAAAAAAGCAGAAAGAAAATGTTATAAAAACTAGTGCAAGTGGATCATTCAGAGACATTCTGAAAACAGTGAGGACGGAGGTACATCAAACAGTTATTCCTGCAAGCAGTTGATTGTGGTTCAATGTGGAGCAAGAGCGGGACCCCATCAAAAAAATGAGAAAATGATTGTGTGCCCGTAAAAATCCCGAACTACCTTAGGGTATTATTCTAGCTGAAACCCTTGTGACTGTTCCTCAGGGCAACTTTACCAAGGTGACAATACTGATCATAACCATACCAAACATGATATCACACTCAGTCAAAAACAGTACTAGGTCACATTGAACAAGTCAAAGCTATAATACCCAGCAAACCTAAAAACCTGCACAAATCAATTCTTGAGCACAGACATCCAAGAAATACAAGACTGGAGCCAACTGGAGAAAAGGATTTTTCCTCCTGCTGAACAGTGGGATCCTCCAGTCCTTCCTAAACCACCTTGATGCAGAGAACAGAGATAGTAAGGCAGATGTTGAGAGAGGAATGTCACGTATTCTCTAAAGATCATCAGATACTGGATGCATTCCCTCACTTCAACTAAAAGTAAACTTAAAGACACCACTCTGTACTAAGACGTACATACAGTACCAAAGCCACTCACAAGGAGGTGAAAGAATACCTACAAGATTTGCTAAATAGAGGATGGATCAGAAAATCAGATCCTCATTTCGTCACCTATAGTATGTGGTCCGTAAAAAGTATGGACCCTAAGGCTCTGCTGTGACATACAGGGAGTTAAATCAAAAGTCTATCCCAAACCGCCATCCAATACCTCGCATCCAAGACATACTAGATAATTTATTAGGTAGCACTTGGTTTCTGTGCTGACCAAGGCAAAGCTTGGAGGAGTCAAGCAGATATTTAACAGTTTATAACACCATGGGGACTTATGAATGGGTTCGTATCGCTTGGTCTTAGCTCTGCCCTGCGGAATTTCAGAGGAGTATGGAAGAATGTCTGGAAGGGTTAAGAGATGATATTTGCCAACCATATCTGGATAACAACTTGGTCCACAGTACGACTTCGTGAGCATGTAGCAAAGGTAAAAATGTACTCAGCGTTAGCAGCAGCATGGAGTGAAGTTAACACCCAAGAAATGTGAGCTGTTCAGAAACATGTCCGATTTCTGATAAGATTATTTCTGAAAATGGCTATACCATGGATCCAGCAGATATCGCTCCAGTAATAGCCTTGAAAGACAGGAAGCCATCACTGTTGGAGAACTAAGGAAGGTGCTCGGATTCCTATCCTATTATCGAACATATATACAAAATTTTGCCCGAATAGCTTCTTCATTGTATACTTGTTGTCAACTGAGTCTTCTTCGAACAACCAATCAGAAGCCAAAGAAAGTTACCAGACGACAAATGACATCCAAGGTCAACTGACTTCCTCACAACCCATTAATTGGAGAGAATATCATCAGAAGGTACTAGAACATTTAGCATCTATTAGTCAAGCCTCCAGTGATGGGTTACCCGATTTCAATAGCCATTCATACTACACTGTGATGCTTCCCAAGAGGGATTAGGTGCTGTTCTATACCAGAGAAGGATAGAAAGCTATATCCTGAAAGATATATATATGTCTGATATTTGTATATTGCAGGTGTTGAATTAAAATACTAAAACCCACAACCGCACCAGTGTTAACTCATCTGTTGTGCAACAGTTGCCTGAGAGAAGGTGCACCCTGTGCCAGCCTCTCCACCTTTATCAGAGCCACAATTACCAGCATCCCACCAAGACATTGGACCTAACCTAGCACCAACGAGAATATCAATTTGTCATGACCAGCTATATTGAGAAGTCTATTTGGTGGCATCGTAATTCAAAACAAACCACCTTCATTTTTGATGTGCCCAGGTTGAGGCCTAAAGTTTAAGATGCCAACCCAGCTTTGCCCCTGAGCCAGAAGACGGGGATGCTAGCTTGCCTAACTATTTAAGGTTAATCAGACTGGGGATCGTAATATAAACAGTATGTGTTGGGAGATTTTGGACGGGTCAAACTTTTAAGTGTCCCTTTCACAGAGAGGCTGTGCATACATGCAACCTTTAATTGCATACAAATATTCCAATGTTATTAAAAAAATACCAAGAGTTTCAGAGGGCAGGACCATTCAAAGTCCGGTGGGTACATGAATGAAACTGAAACTGTCCACAAAATGAGTGAAGGCCGAGGTTAAGATGGCAGCCAGAAAGCTTTGACTTGATAGGGCCATTAGAAGGCTAGTTTCTCAGTGTGGCTATGCATTGTGACATCACATTAACATGGCCAATAGTCTATCAGCGTAATTGATATTAGGAGGTCTTTAGCAGTTTAAAACAGTCAGAGGACAATTTTGTACAAGTGGAAATAAGAACCCATGTCGAGTTAATTGTAAAAGATCGAAAATTGAAAACTCTGGTTTCTGAAAACCTTTGTAAAATTGTTCAAATAAACAAAACAAATATATCTGTGAATTTTAGATATCTGTTGTTCTGGTTATTGGTTTGTTTAATAGATCAGTAATATGAGGTGATACAGTATACAGAATTCGGGTGGTGTTTTTTCATTAAATGGATCAGCATAACATTTTTTTATTCTTCCATCTTCCAGGACATATAAAAGAGGCTTAAAGTAAAGAATGTTTTGCAGGGAAGATTCCAACAAGAGAATCCTTCTACATAATTAATCAACCTTCAGGCCTCCAACACTAACAGAATTTTGAGGTTGCAGTGGCAGAAACAGAAACTGCAGGTTTAAAGAAATACATCTTAGAAAAATTGGGGGTAGTATTAATAAGTGCTCTGAAGAGTGGAACGTCACAGTTCCATGGATATTTTTGTTGTTTTGGGTTTTATGTGATTAGATGAATAGAAGAAAGAAAGAAAAAGCAGTACATCATCATGGATTTGAAATGAAAGTCAAGTAGCAGTGAGCAGTTTGCAGGTGCTGATGACTTTTTATCCTTTGGATTATTTGTGTTTCACTGGGCAGAGACTGAAACTGAAGGCTTCTGTCTGCAGCCAACAGATAAAACACCAACCAGCAAGAGAAAGAAATTTCCCTGCACTGTCCTGCCAGTGACCTGAGAAACAAACACAGCAATGCTTAACTTAATAGAGATTAAAGAAGATTTTTTTTTTTACTTGCACCGTCAAACTGTCAACTGACAAGAGGTAAAGTTTTTGGCTTTAAGGGACTAAGGAGCAGGTGACGAGGCAAAGTAAAAAAAAAAATTTCTTCATTATAAAGGGTTCCTCTGTTTTAATTTTAAAGGAGAACTTATCTTGATTTTTAAAAATCTTAATGTGAAAGCTTTTCTCCCCTCAACACCTATGCATTGTAAGATAATTATCTAGTAAGTTGCATTTGAATACATAAAAGGAGTATATTCTAAACCTTAGAGGGCTTCCATGTGTTGCCATGTACAACACACATCCCATGCAGTTTTTAAAGAGCCTTGAGAGTAAATGTGCATCTATTAGCTGATTTTACTGCAATTTTTTGTTTTATATTTGTGTCCTGGTTCTTTGCAGTAGCTCAGCATATAAGTACTGCATTTTTAGAAAATACACATTCTATGAGGTCACAGGTTCAAATCTCCAGGTTTACTTGGTAAACAAAAAAAAAATAGTCAAATAACTGCTATATTCTTACCAAAAGATAAAGGGCCTTATTCGTTATGAGGTGCACAATTTTGGCTATGTTTTTAATTCTAATTGTACTGATTTTTATATGGTAACTCTATTGGGATAGTGGTATAAAGCTCTGGTTTTAGCAAGACAGAGTACATGGGTTTGCTATTAATTATACATTCTGTTTCTTAAATCCATGCTAACTAAAAACACACTACAAAGTTTACTTTTCTATTTGTATGAAAAGCAAAAACTACACTAAAATGTCTGGTCGTTGTCAGGGAGAGGGAGGAATCTCTTGAGCTGTAACATGATGGTTGTCAGCTTATAGGAAGAGCTTCCTTGGTTGATCTGTGAAGTGTATTTCTACACTTAGCTGGGTGTCACCAAGCTAAGTTGGATTATGGGAACTGACCCCTAGTACTCACAGGTTAATTTTTATAAATCACCCAGCAGCCCAAGCTAAGGGAGAGTTGTAACATATCCAATAGAGAGAGGGCTCTACAACCCCACAGTGTCTTAAACTATAAATATATAAATCAGGTGAGTTAATCAGAACTTTATTGCATACAGATTAAAAAATAGACTAGACAGGCTCACATACCGACCAGAATAAGGCGTGAAGTTTATGACACTTCATCAGAGGTGAAGTCTGATGAAACTGTCATAACTATACCATCGGTATTGTCCTTTCTCTTTCATGTGTATAGCACATTTCCAATTGCTCTGAGGCCACGAACATAAACTTTCCTTCAACCATGGTTGACTCCCTGTACTTAAGTGGCTGGGGGAAATCTGCAGTCCTGACTCCTGACCATTCCCCTGTGCTTCTCTTCTTTCAGGTGAAATTGCAGATTCTGTTTGTCATTTTGTAACAATTGTGCAGGTGTGTACCCAGCTTAGCCTGATCAGTCAAGTTGAAAAACCTCCAAAGAGTCAGGGGATCTGCACCTGTGTACTTCACCTATTTGCCTATGTGGCGCCAATGGAACAAACAATCGTTAACTACTTGTTGGGGAAATTGACAGGAAGTCATCAATCGTGTTACTATTAGCCTACCTTTAGTTTGTAAAGCAAGTCAATTACTCCCTCCTTTAAGGCACCAACCATAAGCTATATAGGGCAACATGTTATTAGTTGATTCTTGAAGCAAACAGCTAATAATAGTTTTTTGTTTTTCCTCTCTCTATTTCATGTTACAGTATTTATCTTTTGGGCTGTGATGCATTTAAAGTTCATTAGAGGACACGTTGGCAAATCTTAAGCTTTAAAGCAGCTCTGTCAGTATAATTTAAGCTATCCATACAAGGGCAGATGTTTTTCCAATTGGATTTCCAATCGACCCGCAACAATATATTTTGAGAGATTCCATTGAATTTGCAGAAGTTTAAAATATCAATCCTATGTATAAGGTGCTTAAGCCTAGGTACACACAGGCAGATATTTCGGCATGAAATATAATTGGTCTCAGTAAAATTTGTGGAAAAAAAAACAAAAACAAACAAGTACCGCCAATATTTTGTCCCAACCAGACATACAAAAATATGGCTGAAAATTCGGCATGTGCATACCTAGCCTAAATCTGGTATCATGTTGTTCTAACGTTTACCCTGACTGACAGATACACTTCTGATGTTTTTTAGGCCCAACCAACCAATTAAAATATGCAGGATTGGCTATAATTTATCCATTGGTCTGGAATGATCGTCCATGTCATAAATCATGGTTGATCATCCAGAACCTAGCTATCGGTCGGCCAGGACTAATCACTGTCTCTGTGAGTGGCACCGCGTCCGTCAGTTCACCGCAAACGAACATGCGGTCCATATGAGACAAAACAATCATCGATGATTTACTGACATGTCCAATGGATCAATTCGGGGAAAAAGGGTGGCTAATATCAGTTGCTGCGACAATCGGTCACATATTTTCTGCCTGGCTGATCGAGATATCAGTGTTTGGATGAAAAAATCTGCTTGTGTGTACCCAGCCCGGCATGTATCATTCGACCAGAAATATTTAATTGTGAAGTTAGAGGCGGGCTGTGACCTGTCTCTGTCTATGGTGGTTCACAGCTGCATAGTACTCCTGGGTACTTTACAACAGCTAATATTCTTACCAATGTTCCTCCGTGCTCCGCTATGTTGCTCCCTTCTGCCACTGTCTGACAGTCCACGATGTAGTCAGTGGAAGGCAGGGCTTCTTTGCACATCATGTCTTCCCATTGGCTACATCGCGGACCGAAACGCAATGGGAAAACTTAGTGTTAGACTGGTCGGAAGTGCTGAATGGTCGGTCAGGAGGAAGGATTGCACCATGTCCCAGTACCCAGGGTGAGGATTTAGCAGTTTAGGTCCCTGGGTTACTGGATACTATTAATGGGAGGAACAAAATGGAGCGAGGGGGAGGTAGAGAATAATTGTAATTATTCCCACCCCATCAGACCAAAATATCTGGCTGGGTGTAAATGGGCCTAAAAATTGGTCCATGTATCCGAGGCCAACAAGCCATTTTAGATATATATATATATATGCAGGAAAAGTGGAGGCACTCACAGGTCTTTACAATCAGCAAACTTGTTTATTCAAAAGTGCAGGCTAAATGTTTCCGCTCCATTGTTGGAGCCGTCTTCAGAACATCAGAAAATCACGTGACTCAGGTTTAAATAGCAATCCAAACCAACCAAATGTGTGTGAAGATGGTGTGTCAAGTGTCCGACAGTGATCTACCACTAGGAAAATGAGGTGTGTCACATGGGGGCCAGTGAAACTGAGGGGTGTGTCTCCAGTGTCATACTGGGCCTGATACTCCGGATTCGGAGGAATGTCAATTCAGAACCAATTGTTAAGGGGGTGTGTCTCTGCGACACCATCAAAGGTCCGGTCTTTCCCGTATTTTCTATAGACCTATTGCAACTATCGGATGAGATCGTAAGGGCAAGATGAACACATATGGAGCATAAAGTGTTGATAGTGTATAAAGTGCAAGTGCTAGTGGATTGAATATATATATAAAAGATCAATAAATACACATCTAAAAAGATAATTACTATGGTGGTAAAAAACAACATGCTGGCCCCCATGTGACACACCTCATTTTCCTAGTGGCTAGATTTCACTGGCGGACACTTGACAACATCTTCACACACATTTGGATTGGTTGGATTGCTATTTAACCGAGTCACGTGATTTCTGATGTTCTGAAGACGGCTCCAACAATGGAGCGGAAAAAATGTTAACTGCACTTTTGAATAAAACAAGTTTGCTGATTGTAAAGACCTGTGAGTGCCTCCATTTTCCTGCATATGATACTCTTTTGGATTGCGACCTAGGCGGATGTCTGTGACGGAGTTGCCCTTACCAACGACCGAAATATAATAATATATATATATATATATATATATATATATAAATGAAGGTACCTTTATCAATATACAGAAACCTTTTTACATCTGCATTAATTTAAAGAACAAGGTAAGGTGCCTCTTACTTTGAGGTGCCTCCATTTGGCTCTGTAGCCAGATGAAGGGGTATAATTTAGTTTAATAATACTATAGTATGGCATTTCATATTCCTTTTCAAAGTCACAAAAAAAGAAAAAAACATAGCAGGCAAATTGGAACTGTCAGAAGGAAAAATATTTCAATGATGAAAGCATATTATTCATCTTTTTCCTCCCATTTGGGTAGATAAATGTTATAGAAACCGCCTGTATAAACTTACAATAATCCATGCTGATTGGACCAAAATATTGCATGCAAGTTTTTTTTATGTAGAGCTGTACAATTGTTCTGCCTGTTCACACTAGGCTCTATTCTGAACATCTAACAATGTAACACTGGCCTAAGGTGTGTTACACACCATGCAAAATTTTCGATCAACCGATAGTTCAGTGAATGGTCGATCGGGTGGAAAAAATGGCAGGGTTTTCAGACGCTGTTCGTTATCCGATTCGGACAAATGGGCAATGTCTGACAAATTATTGCTGACAAATTATTGATCTACCAGCCACGACCAAAAATTTCTATTGTGCTCTTTACTCTAGTATAAGGATCTGATAGCGGCTACTGGCCAACCAGATGATTTCTTTATACTAAAGGTTCGTACACACTCTCAATTTGTGAGCAAGCAAAGACCCCCGACGGCCGATAGATACACGCGATGAACGGTCGTTTCGGCCGAGAATCGTCCATGTGTATGCGTTCAGTCGGGGGTCGTTCTTCGATCCGCCAGGCGAAACAGCCTTTCGTTGCGGGTAGCATTCGGCCGTCGGGGGTCGTTGCTCACTCACAAATTGAGGGTATGTACAAACCTTTATTATAGTGAAAACATTTGTACTGTGTTTACCCAGATCTATAACCGATGACAGACAGCTTCCAATGAATTTGTAATTCTTGGCTTAAATATTCGTGTGTATCCAGCTTTACAATTAGATTTGATTTCGATTGTTGAATCTACCCAAGTCTAAAACACAGCTGATTTTACCTCCTGCACCGGGGTGCAAGATTTTCCCTAGCAGAACTCAGTAGGGGCAGGGTGGGATCAGGGAAACGGGGGTAAAAGGGGCAAGAGGAGGCAGAGTGGGAGTTTGGATGGGGCTGTGCAGATTGACTGCAGTCTTGCCAGGTCGGGATTAAATACCAATTATCATAATTGGTATTTTATATTTATGTAATTATATTATTAGAGCTATATTATTATAATTAATTAAATGCCAATATATAGAACTGACCTTCTGACCGATCAAGGGACATTCAATCAATTCTTCCGAATTCTTCACAATGGCAAAATGAATGGACCAGGCGGGACATCACAATCGTATGATGAATAGAACATAAAAAGCTTGTTCTGGATCAATTGATTGTATTTCGCGGAACGGTCGGAAGGTAAGTTCTAATGTATGGACACTTTTACTATGATTAAACTAATATTTTTCTCTCAGTCATGGAAATCCTGGACAAATAGGGATGGCTGGCAACAATGCTCTTGTTGCTAGCCATCTTTTGCTATTGAATTAATTGGCAAATAATTGGTCAGTTGGTTGTCCTAACAATCAAACACATCAGAATTAACGCTGACATCTGTAATGCCAAATGGACCCTAAACAATTACCCACAATTAGCAGTAGACAACATTTAATTATTTTACCATATTGGAAATCATGAGGTAAATCATAGTAATATAATCTTAGGTAAATATACTGAACAGAAGTAAACTGCTCTTTAAAGGGATATTAATAAACATTACACTTCAAATGTATACTTTTAGGAAATAATGTAAAAAATTTATTATACAATTATTCCAAGACCATTATCCCCTGTAAAGTAAAAATATGTGCCGGACTTTCTTTTGTAGACTTCGGTTAGTGAAACCACTGGCATGGTATAGAAAGAAATGGTATATGAAGCCTTCCTTTCAGCCTACGAATATGGATGTAGAATAGTCAATTCTTTTTGCCAGAGCATCTTCCAGGTCTTCACGGTCCATTCTATCTCTCCATTCTTTCTTTTTTACTATAGCCGCGCAGCAGACACCTAACCACACGAAAGCTAGTATCCAAGGCTTGCCACTAAAAATGATTATTTTATTCATTCATACTTCTCAGTTCAGCTCTTCTTCTGTAAAACAAAAAGGTATAAAGTATGATTTAACTATTTTAATAAACATAATGTAATTAATTGCTAATATCCATATATATAAGGCATTTTCACCAGAAGGAGTAATACAAATAAAGGCAAGTTATGTTGTATCAAATGCACAATATTAATGCCATACTACTTGGGCTCAGTATTCCAACATCCAGGGTGTTTGTTTCCATCGCTGTAGTGGGTAGGAACCTATCTTTATTTTTTGAAGATGTCTGCGTGAACCTTTCTCTTTTTCTAAAACATTAAGATAATAACATGTATAAATAAATGAATAGAAGAATAAAATCTTTTACATGAGTACCGAAGTATAGTTTTATCCTTTCATTCAGCAATAGTGACAATTGGTTTCCACTGCCTGACCAAACCAAAGTAACATCTGGACTGTTGTTAGGTGGCCATACATACGGACGATAATGGGTAACTACAAATGAGCGCTTGGCCGGAACAAATGTCCGTCAGTGCGGCAAATTCGGCCACAGGCAGAAGTAAACTGCTTTAAAGGGATATTAAACACTTACACTTCTAAATGTATAATTTTAGGAAATAATTAAAAAATGTATTATACAATTATTCCAATGACCATTATCCCCTGTAAAGGTAAAAATATGTGCCGGGACTTTCTTTTGTAGACTTCGGTTAGTAGAACCCATGGCATGGTATGAAGATAGAACTTGGTATACGAAGCCTTCCTTCAGCTACGAATATGGATGTAGAATAGTCAATTCCTTTTTTCTGCCAGAGCATCTTCCAGGTCTTCACGTTCCATTCTATCTCTCCATCTTTCTCTTTTTTTACTATTGCCGCGCAGCAGACACCCTAACCCCACGAAAGCTAGTAATCCAAGTCTTGCCACTATCGATCGTGGCGGTTCCATGATTCCACATAACATGGTAAAAAACTCCTATCAAGCTATATTAAGGTTAATTGTCTGTTACCTGTAGCTACCGAATATTTATATAGTTAAATTATCCCCAGTGAAGTTACTTACTTAACGTTTTTTTTATGTGATGTAGGATTTGTCTCCTGAAAAGGAAAACATAGTGTTAAGAAAAGAAAAATATATCGTAACCACTTTTTATTAGAATTTGTATGTAAAACACACTGTATTGAGGGTTCATGTACACTGCCTACCTTTTAAATGTCTTGGTTCTGCTGATGTTGCCAATTTGTCACAGAGGTGGGTTCAGTCATAGCTAATTCATCCCCATTAGTATAATCTGAATTTTTGTTTGCCACAATCAACAATTTCTAATTCCGGAGGGACAGTCTTCAATGAACCAGTTTTCCTTCTTCTTCCTTCTAACATGTACTGAAACTTTATAACTACTTTCTGGTAACATGTGCATAAGACACCGAATTTTCCAATTTATCGACCACTTCTAAGCCTATATTAATATGTATTGTAGTTCTTTATTATTAAACATGAAGTGTCTGATGCATGCTGTTGTTAGAAAATGGAATAAAAGTATTTCACAAAAAAAAGAGGTTCTGTGCATTTGTGTCCTGTACATTTGTGTTTTGATCCAGAACGTAGTGTGAATGTAGCTTTAAGGTGGCAGTATACACGACAAATATACGACAAGGTGTGGGGCCGAAATCTTCAGACAACGATGCTGCCAAACCAAACTACCACCATCATCATTGTGGTTGGTCAGAAAAACTCCTGAGCGCAAGGCACACGCGCAACATACATGGGGAGAATGCTCGGAACTGTGAGAGCACTGATCTTTCAAAAACGACGGAAAGGATCTTGCAAAGATCCTTATCGGTGGAGACAGCTGCTCGTTCGGAGATCTGCCGCAGATCGGGGCAACGATCCCCGAACGAATAGCTGTTTAGGGTCTATTACCGTTAGGGTTTTGGAGGTGTTTACCTGTATGTTAAGTTTTCATTTTGGGGCTGGACTACCCCTTTAAATCAATTTGATATCACAAAATGAATTGGCCAGATTTATCTCAAGCTAAAAACCACTGCTTGTAAAATATTTACCACCAATGAAAAACTCCTGAGTGCAAGGCACACGGGCACTACATGGGAGAATGCTCGGAACTGTGAGAGCACTGATCTTTCAAAAATGACGGAAAGGATCTTGCAAAGATCCTTATCGGTGGAAACAGCTGCTCGTTCGAGATCTGCCCGGCAGATCGGGCAACGTCCCCGAACGAATAGCTGTTTAGGGTCTATTACCGTTAGGGTTTTGGAGGGTGATTTACCTGTATGTAAGTTTTCATTTTGGGGCTGGACTACCCCTTTAAATCAATTTGAGTCACAAAATGAATTGGCCAGATTTATCTCAAGCTAAAAACCACTGCTTGTAAATGATTTACCACCATATAAAACTCCTGAGTGCAAGGCACACGCGCAACATACATGGGGAGAACGCTCGGAACTGTGAGAGCACTGATCTTCAAAAATGACGGAAAGGATCTTGCAAAGATCCTTATTGGTGGAAACAGCTGCTCGTTCGGAGATCTGCCCGGCAGATCGGGGCAACGATCCCCGAACGAATAGCTGTTTAGGGTCTATTACCGTTTAGGGTTTTGGAGGGTGACTTACCTGTGTGTAAGTTTTCATTTTGGGGCTGGACTACCCTTTAAATCAATTTGGATCACAAAATGAATTGGCAGATTTATCTCAAGCTAAAAACCACTGCTTGTAAATGCAGTCTTTAGACATTAGATCACACGTGTCAAACACAAGGCCTGTCCAGCCATTTTTGTGGCCTCTGGTGATTGTACAGCATCCAAGACTTACCAACTGGTATCCATTGTGCAGTCCCAAGCAGCAGCGTGACAATAGATCTGCGTGTTAAATAAAACAACTTGATTGCAGCACCTTTACCAATACACGCGGTCAGCTTTGGAAAAACAGCTTATAACAGTATTTAGCAGGCAGATCTATAGTTACGCTGCTGCTTGAACTGCACAATGGATAGCAGCCTAGTAAGGCTTGAATGCAGTCCAGACTTAACAGCTGATTGCATATTTAGCCTGGCACAGGGGAGGAAGGTATGGCAAAGGGCCTTCCAATTTAGATAGCCATTTCATTGCCATGCCAGAAGAGTAAGGTGGGCATTCCACATTAGCACATGACCCGCCATAGGCAGAGGACCTTTACCTGCCAAGACCCAGCACTAGGAACAAGCCTGACAGATTCCCAATCCTGCACCTGCTAAGAATTTGGCCTACCACTTAGCTTGTATTTTGATATCTGCCATACACATGTGATTTCAACAGCATGTGTGTCGACATATCACATTGGTATCTGTCGGCACACATGCTGTGGACCGCACATACGGACCTAACCGCTTCTCATATGCAGTTTAGGGACGGTTGGCCATGCCGCCATACACAGTACAATCGAATTGACAGATGGAAATTTGCTGTTATCCTGACCAACCAAAATGCTGACTGCGTAGTTTGTCGGCGCTATGATCTGTTGGGAAAAGCCCCTACTGAAAATAATGGGTAAATCCTTTGTTCGCCATTATCTTTAGAGTGTATGGCCACTCTAAGGGTCCCGCAATCGCCATGTGTACAAACCTTTAGACATTAGACAGATTAGACATTCGTCTATATACAAATGTCCAATCAATCTAGAAACTGCCTAGCCCATTCATTTTTTAAATCAATTTGAGATCACAAAAGGAATTGGCCGATGGGATTATCTCAAGATAAAAACCACTGATGGTTCTTGTAGTATCTCTAATCTAACTTCTGCCTAGTGTATGGCTAGCTTTAATCTGCCAGGACAAACCAACAACAATGCAATGTCCAAGCAGCAAAATGTTTTGTGTATGTCGCCCATAAAATCCCACTGTGTCACTTGCATGTATAATTTTACTATATAGCGCCACTTGCAGCTGTATACATGATAAAATACAGAGTATACAAAATGGGGATAAGTGCAAGCAATTTACAGATAATAAAAATTAAATAAAGTTTCAACATAGGTTAAGAATACATAGATTTAAATTAGGATAAATTGATATACTTTAAGTGTGGCGTGCCTTGAGACTTAATAATGAGATCCCTACCCTGAAGAGCTTACAATCTAATATTATTTATTTAATGTATATTTTTGCATTTGCTTTAATTTATTCAAACAATTAGGTTTTTATGTACATGGTACATTTTTATTAAATTATTTTGAAGGGCTGCTATTAGTGCATATTTTCAGCCCTTTATATTGGCACACATAATTCCACAAATTTCCTTAACATTGTGTTAATCAATGTTTGTGAAAATAATATTCTTTGTCTTATCATGTAAAACATAACATGTATGTTTAAAGCAGAATGTTAACTGTATTACAATAAACTAGACATAAAGCATTTCCAAGGACTAAACTGAAATTGCTTTAGGCTGGGTACACACCATTCCAAACATCTTGAATGCCACCCTCACTTGGCATTCAAGATGTTTGGAAACTACAACTCCCAGCTAATAAAGCATGCTGGGAGTTGTAGTTCCCAAACATCTTGAATGCCCCCCTCACCCTCCCACCCAGTTCAGTTTGTACTTGTGGGCTCTCTCCCGTGGGCTCTGCTCCATCCAAGGGCTTCCTCCATCCAAGGGCTTCCTGGCAGGTACGGTATCCTTAGCGGTATCCTCTGAGCATTCCGGCAGCCGCGCGCTCATTCCAGTACTGGCGCGCCGGCTGACGTCACTGCCCGGCGCCGGGCTTGGCGCCGGCAGTGACGTCAGGCCAGCACGCCAGTACACAGAAAGATCGTGCGGCTGCCGGAATGCTCAGGTAAGCTACTGACTCGAGTATAAACCGAGTCCAAGTTTTCAGGCTGATTTTTCAGCCTGAAAAACTCTGTTTATACTCGAGTAATATCGATACTTGCTAGTAGCAAACCATTGGGACAAAAAGTCTTCTTGTGTGTACCAATATTATTAGTTTCTAGTAAATAAATAAAGGCTATACCATCTAAAGCTAGTTACACACAGTACCGATAAAGCCTGATCCAATGGTATGGGGGCTTTATCGGCGCTATGTGTGGCAGCTTTCCTGAATGAGTGCACGGCCCCCAGGAAAGACCTAAAATTTCCCTCGGCTGCGGTAGTCTCCGAAGGGAGACAACAGTACAAATAGTGTTTCTATTAACACTTCCTTTGGGAGGTGCAACAACAGTTCCATTTAAAAACTAAAATATTTATTAAACATAAGTGTGCGTCCATGACTTTTATTGATATTTTATAGACTGTGGACTGTGCTGCAGTAACTTATTTCTACATTAGTATGTGTTATACAGAACAGAAACCTATTAAATACATACGGTATACATATGTAAGTACATCAAGTACACTTGATAAAGGCCCAAGCGACCAAAACGTCATGTGTTCGTGTAACTGCAATAAAGAGGGATTACCCCTTGTAAATTATAAATGACTGGACAGCCCTATTCTTTTCATTTTCCAGTATCGTATGTAAGTACAACCAATGCAGCAGATGTACATCACTGGAAATCAGTATACTCTGTAACAAATTTAACTAATCCTTTATTTTTATATATCCTTTTATATATAAAGTATAATCTGGGATGTCTATTCAGCACCACTAACTTATTTAGCAATTATTTCAATGTAATAGAAACTTTCAGCAGTTCTTTTTGTTCGGTGTCAGCTTAAAAAACATGATAATTACCCTGCATGTATATTCTACCCGTTCTTTTGTCTTTGCCAATCTTAAAGCCCCCCGTCAGTTTGATTATCAACTGAAAAGGAACCAGAAGTTTTGATATATGCAATAATGATTTGCAGCAGAAACGCCTTATCAGGGCTTTCCGTTGGTCACTGGGTCTTCTGAACCTATTGATCCCTTTTGTATAGTAGGGATTACAGAATATCTGCATCACAACATCTTTACTGCTTTAAGGTTTGAATTGAAGAACTGGTGACCTAAAACAACTGATTGTAATTGCATCACAATCTGATAGAAATACATGTTGACATTGGTTTGTAGTGCATTTGTTTCTGCAGCTAAGATATTGTCTAATGTGACAGTCCCGTGTCTACAACTGGTTCACGTTTTCTCAAAACTTGTGCTTTTCTCAGCAAGAAATGCTGTTGGTGAATAGCGAATAAGCCTGTGTGACATAACTGTCAGGTAGTGGAGCGGATTGAACAACGACGCCCGAGTGAACACATATAAACGTAGGACGTACATGAAATGGAAGTGTGGCAGATTGTGTGCACAAGCTCGGGCATTATGCCTTATTCGTGCCATCGAATGTGTGGCTTAGGGCTAGGTTCAAATTATGTGTGTTTGAGTGCAATTTCAATCCGTTCACGCTTACAGTTCACATTGCCAATGCAATATTACTGGGTAGTTCCCACTATGTGCACAGCGGTCCAGTCCATTATTGGTTCGCATGTGTGCACGACTTTTCATGCAGATTGCATGAGTGCCAATAACATAGGAATGAGTATAGAGTATCATACACAGCACACATTACATAAATCCTGTGCTGCTGAGCGTGATAGTGGGACCTAGTCCATAGAGGCTATAGGCTACTGCTGAAACAGGCCAGTTACATTGAGGACTATTTTACTAGAACCCTTCTCACTGTGTGAAGCCTTGTACACACTTGCAATCGCGGTCCCAATCCTGCGAAGCACGGTGTGTCCGAACGTTCGTTTCGCCAGATAATCGCCCTGTGTATGGGCCCTTTATCGACCGACACAGCCGGTCGTTCGGAGATCCCCCATAAGTGCGCATACATGGGCGATTATCGCCCCCCCCCCCCCGAAACGACCGTTCAGCACATGCGTCGCGGTCGGGACCCGCGATCGCACGTGTGTAAGAACCTTAGTTAGCACTGTGCTGAGCCAAAAGGGCTGAATATATCACAGCACACACATCACAGACCTGGCAGACATCTATTGACAGTACCCAGGGGATCTTTTGACAGGCCCCAAGGTTCGTACACATGTGCGCTCGGGTCCCGACCGGTGATAATCGGCCGTGTGTAGGCACTTTATCGGCCGAAACGGTCGTTCGTTCCTTCGGGATCCGCCAAATCGGTCGGTCAAGGATCCCAGACTGAACGTCCATTTTGGCAAATAAAGTGCCTACACAGGGCCGATTATCGGCCGAAACTTTCGTTCGTACACATCGTGCGGCACTGGTCGGGACCTGCGAACGCACGTGTGTACAAACCTTTAAAGAAGGCCAAGATATGCGATTGCAATTGCATTTGTACTGACAGATCCCATTACAATCTGTCGGTACACATGCAGTGGTTACCGCATACACAGTCTTGATCATTCCCCATACCAATCGCCTGTGCGCCTATACACGTGGCCAAATGTATTGGCTCCCTTTACGATAGTGGAGGCAGCAGAGCTGAGACTGTCTGACAGAAATTTTTCTGGTGGTAGTTCATCAGCATCATTGTCAGTTGTTTTTCGGGTATCTGCAAAGTCTATGGCCACCATAAAACATGGAAAAAGATTAATGGGTGGGTTCAATTAACCTTTGATGGTTTTCACCATATTTTTTGTGATACTCTTGGGTGAAAATGCAGCTTCTCTACCCCTGATGTTGTTTTGCACGGGATTACTACAAATCTAATGTTGAACATATGCTGCTTAGCATTGGCCGATTCAACGTTAGATTGTTGATTCTGATCTGATGTCTAAAGCCAAGCTAGATACCTGACTAAAGCTAGGTACACACAGTGCCGATAAAGCTCCAATACCGATGGTATCGGGGCTTTATCGGTACTGTGTGTACCTTGCTTTCCCGAACAAACGTGTGCCCACTAAACATTCGGGCCAGCTGAGTGCTCGTTCGGCGAAAGAGGGGAAAATTATTTCCGACAACTGATCCCCAACCGAAAGCATACACACGTGCAACTATCACCCAAAATCAGGACTTGGGGGTCTGGTTAAAATCTTTAGGTGTTTACAAACCTTTACCTTCATTTTTTGTTTGTTTGTTTATTTATTTGTTGTTAATCTCTATTTGTTGTTTGCCCATTTACTGTTTTTTGTTATCTTCTTTATCTGCAGTGTTTGCATGGATATTCAAGTAGTCACACAGGGGTTAGTAAAGCAAATCGAAAGCAAACAAATGATTAAGAGGGGTGTTAAGTGCAATAACACCTATAAACTACAATAATAAAAATACTAATGCAAACTCATTTAGCACAAAACATCAATCTGTACAGAAAGGATGGTGATTAATCATTCTTTGACCAGAACACATAAGGCCTACTTGCAAATTGGACACACCACTCTTGCAGCATGGTATTCTTTTGGGTGCTTTCCACTAAGTTAAAACAAAAATTTGCATTGTAACTTTAATAGAACAAAGTACTGTAGTTACTTCGAATACCGTGGGTACTTCCCAATAATAAATAAAGAAAGCCTTTTAGGAACTGAAAGATACAATGGAACATCTGGCCATACAGATACCAATACTGTCATAGAAAGACAATTCTGCAATTGACTAAATTGATTCCTGGTATGATAGTCCCATTGAAGTGATTTGATCTGGCATGTCGAAAGCCACTTCAAAGAAAACTATACACAGATATGGATAATGTATTAAACTATAGTGAGTAGAACATTTTAAAAACACTTAAAACAGTTAAAAAGTACTTGGGACAAAGAGGTAAGATTTGCTGTTACCTGGCAATAAAATTTCTATGAGTGGCTACATCTATCCTGGCAGATTAAAACTGTATGTCCTGTAGCTCCTCAAAGAACAATATTGTCCCAGGTACCTTTCATTTTAAAAAGTACATTTTTACAGTATAGTTTTCCTTAAAAAGAACACAGCTACTAAAAAAATACTATTATTAACTTTGGGTTATTTGTATATATGTATTTTAATTCTTATATAGTGCTACTATTCTCAGCGCTTTACAATTATTTACTCAATTCACATTAGGCCCTGCCCCGAAGAGCTTACAATCTAATCACTTTATGTACAGATACAACCTATCAGTATGTCTTTATGATTGTGGGGGAAACCGCAGTGCCCGGAGGAAACCCACGCAAGCATGGGAGAACATACAAACTCCTTGCAGATGTTCCAAGGGTGAATCAAACTCAGAACTCAGCGCTGCAAGGTATCAGTGCTAACCACTGAGCCACCGGGCTGCCTGGTCTTATTCATAGAAAGACAAAATCTGTCTCTGGATCGACATTTTGAAGAATCCGATAAATTTGATCGGATCGCTTAAAATATCATTAACTGTTTTCCCAATCGACTGATCGACATTGTTGAGTGGTTTATCAGAGAAACAAAGATTGGGCCTGGTGAAAACATCTTCCGCCGACTCTATCGGCAGTCCCCATCTTTCACAGCCATCAAGGGAAAATCTGCACAAAGATTGGAGGCTTTTTTCTGATCGTTGCACCCGATTGGAATAACATTTGCCTGTGTATGGCTAGCTTAATAGTATCAAAACATGGACAGCAATTAGACTAAACCCACATTCCATTGTATACTGAAAGGATTTCACACCTGGAGCCTGGAGAGTAGGGGATTAGGGAAGATAATGGGAGTTTATATTATATGTAACATTTTAAGGAGATTTATTGCTTCAAATTTTCTCCAGACAATTAGCAAAGACAACAAATCTTCTAAAATCACCCTCCCTTAGACAAATACTGCTGGATACATACCATCCAGTATTTCAGCCTGACCGACCGGGGCTGCGATCCTGACGAAATATTGGAGATCCATCATGTGGCCGCAGGTAAACAGATGATTGGGTATGTCAGAAAATCAAGTCCGATCGTGCAGTTCGCTATTGACCGCATGAACAGTTGTGCTGAACTGTCAGCCACAGTAAGTTTTACCGTGACCATCAGTTTTTTGTCCCACCCGATGTCTCGCAAGTGGCCATGGTCAATCAGGACAAAAGATTTGCTGGTGTGTACCCAGCCATAGCTAAAATCTAAAGCTGGTACACACATTACAATTCTTCCCTTGACTGACCATTCAAGACTTTAATGGTTGGCCAGGAGGAAGGACTGTCAGACGCGGCAAAGCAGCCACGTCCAACAGTTACCACGACTGATCGTACGGTCAATAGAGGATCGGTCATGGTTTTCCGACTCGATTGATCAGAGCCACCATACAATGATTGCTGTGACTATATGTAAAATAAACTTGTGCAATAAAATTTTGTTTATTATTTAGGTAAAACATTTCCTAAAGCATACCCAATCTTGTGCTACTGTGCACAAAATTATGCAAAATGCATAAATGCTAAATTATATATTAAGTCCTAGAAGAAGTTTAATCAGAGATACAATAAATCTTATTAAAACTAAATTGATGAAAAATAGACTTGGTATTTCAACAATTATTATTTCTCTGTAGTGAAATTTCTTTTCTGTTAATGGATGGTACTGACTACATTTAAAAAGAGCATTCTGGTCTAAAATGGATTTGTAAAAACAGTTTTATTCAAACTGGACATTGATTTAACTTAATTTATGGTTTAACTACTTTAGGAACAGCTACGGAGATTTAGCCGCGACACATGTACAATTTCACAGCCGTCGTGCAATGAACTGCCATTTCGTTTAATAATCGCACAAATGTAAGCATTCGGTCAGGTGTCATCCATCAATCTCCATGGCAGATCAATGATGGCGCCCGACCGAACGCATACACACGCGCGACTAACAGCCAAACAGCCATCCGTCTCATGGCCGTTTGTCAGGTGTCCAGTCGCACACCTTACCCAAACCCGCTATTACTCCCTGCCTGAATTCCATTTTGGGGTTGAGACTGTGGGTAAATCCTGAAAAATCAAGAGCAAACTTGATATTGAGTTCAGTGCACCAGCTGTCTTTGCAATACCCACGCAGCCGGGGCAACAAAGGGGTTAAAGTTTGTGCTAAGACAGTATGTGTAACTTTAACCGGGGAAACCTGCCCAGACCCAGTGGGTAAATCGGCACACGCTGTATTATTGCTAAATGTAGATAAGTCTTTTTTTTAATGAAGATTTTTTATTCTCATCTACACGATAGGGGGATTTTTAACATTGTGTCATTTTGGGGGTGGGGATTTACCCAACACTCAACAGGTGAAAGACAAATGTACAAGTTGTTTATTTTTCATCCTTATCCAATTTCACTGATGCAAGTGGAACATTTTCCAGATGTCAGGAAGCAGAAACACCCCCACTTGCCCTGAGACAAACTTGTTTTTATAGCAGAATTTGAATTTATGTGTTTTCTATGGTTACCATTTGTGAGACTGGATAGTTTAATTAGACATTTAGAAATTAGACTTTTCTTTTAATAATAATTAACATAAAATCTATATACATCTATACTGTATATGTATATAGATGAATCTAAAAAAATAATGATTCCAGTGTAAAAATAAGGTGCGATCACTGGGCCCTTGTGTACAACTGAAATTCTATAATTGTGGCATTGTATAGCTATTTACTTATTCAAGCCCCTGAGTAAAGCTAGGTACACACAGTACAGATTTCTGAAAGATGACAGACAGGATCTGCAAGATCCTGTCTGCCATCTTTCAAAGATCTGCATACACACAGTCCCGAGCGTTCTCCCTATGTGTTTCCATCGGCCGCGCTAGACTCCTATAGGGAGTCTAGCGCGGCCGATGGAAATTTTCGGCCTTTCCGAACGAGCGTACAGCCGGCCCGATCGTTCGGCGGCCCGCGCGCTCGATCGGGAAACGAACGTACACACAGTAACGATAAAGCCCCTAACCGTCGGATCCGACGGTATCGTTGCTTTATCGTTACTGTGGTACCCAGCTTTAGTGGGCATAGGGAAGAGCATATGTGTCTCCATCTTGCTTACTTACGGTTTTAACTTACTACCTAATACATTTTGACTTAATCAGTTATTATAATTTTTTTACTTAATTACTTATTGCCGTGGCCTGCCATATGGATTCCGTTAATGGATCTTTGCGTGAGTCGAAATTGGAACCAATTGGGAGACTGTATATTGTAGGCGTGTGTAACAACAACAACCGTTATTCGAGTGGAAAAAGCTCATAGTACAGGAACTATTTTCTAGATAATGCAGATCTGTACTACTAAAAAGTGGAGCTGGCAGAAAAACAACATGCAAGAAAAGAAGGAGACCAAAGAGGAAATATATTGTATGAAACAGGGCTTAATCAGAACGAAAAGGATGTTGCAGTGTAATACTAAAAGGATGGATAAGGATGTATAAATTAAGAATATTATGGCACATTGACTTATGGTGATCCAAGGACAAGTAGGCAAAAAAACCTCCAAAATATTATATTGTTTTGTTTGTGTAGAAATTATATTATGACATTATTCTATAAAAACAATGTACTTTGCGTTTGCAGAACACATTGACACAAAAAAATTGTTTTTATCCCGAAGGCTCAATTATAGAATTCCTGACATCAGCAGAAAACAGAACTCGGTAAAAGCTGATCGTAAATGCATCAACCTTTGTATGTCTTCTTCTGATTGCATTATGCAGGAAAACTGCTAATTAGTTAATATTTTAGAATACAACAAACAAATAAAATGTTCAGGAGGAAGGTGACCTTTATAGAAGGTGTATGCTTAATGTTTTTATTTCAGGGATAAATGGATATTTGTGTGTTTTCAAAAAATATTTGAGGTAATTTACAGAAAACTAAGTCCAGATTATTTAATACCGGGTTTGTGTTAAGGGTCTTACCACCTGCGTGATTTTTTTAATGCCAGATATTTGGAGCAGGATATGATGTTTAAACAGTTGCCTGCAAGAACATAACCAAAAACTGAAGGGACTTTAATCCTGTCCACACACTGGCTTGACATTACTTCGATTGTTGTCGGTTTTGCCTCCCACATTCCTGTGAAGCTTCCTGTACCATGATCAACATTAAGGGCATAATGTCCCATGGCAAAGTAATTTGCACAAGTGCTTGTCTGATATTGGGCAGTAAGTCAACTAATGTATGCCCGCATAACACAGATTGGAATTGTGTGTGCCTACAAATAATATGGAGCAGTTTAAACTTACTAATGCTTTACTATTCTCTTGAAACAACGGTGAAAACTGGAAGACGTGAAAAAAGAAATTGGAGCTATACCTGACTGTTTGCAGAGAAGACAAAACATGCCCATACACTATGAAATCACCTTCAATGTTCCCACAAAGTTCTCCTGATGTTTGTGTGACATCAGATGTACCGCCTGGCCCAATCATTTTTGCAATTTGTTTGTGATATACAAAATAATGTTTAAAGACACTAAAGATCTCATGCTCATCAAGAAAATCTGTATTCAACATTACAAACACTCCCTTAAAGAAAAACTATTAACTGACTTCCATTTGACCCTAGAAAGTAATACTGCTCAAATGTTAGTAGGTAAAACTACAAAGGCACAAGTTGAAACAATAGGCCCGACCGAAATATTGGATGGTTTCTTCAACCGGATGGCTATTGTCAGGTGACTGTTTATCTCAATCGGACAACAAATGATGGAGTGTCATAAGTGCTATATTTCAGCATATTCGGGACTTATGAGAAGCCAGGACCCCTCAGGGACAGACCACACACTCTTCACCCGACACACAGGTAATAAATTGTTACCACTCCTCTGGTTGCTCCGAATCCCGTATCTGTTCCTCAGCCCCTCCGGTCACTCCACTGCCTTGTTACTCTGTACTCCTACACACGAACGCCGGTAGCCTCACCTTACTTATGACCTTAAGTCGGGTGAAGAGTGTGGTCCGTCCCTAGAGGGGTCCGGCTCTCACGTAAGTCCCGAATATGCTGAAAATATGTGGCCATTAGGTATTCCATCTAGGAAGTGGGAACTGTGATCATTGTGTGTTGTTTGACTCTATATTTGGACACATCCTTTTTCTTTTGGCCATCAGTTACTGGACTCGGCTATGTGTCACTAAGCCGGATTACGGAATTGGTCGCTGGGGACGCCAGTGTTATTTTATATCTATGTTTATAGTTATGGTTATTGATGGATTGGGGGGTTGTTACACTGTTGCACTAATAATATACTTGCTATGCACTTTAGGGAAGATTTTTAATAACAAGATTGGATGCTCAATAAACGTATTTTGCTGCATTTTGTGGACCTGTATTGTTAGTGCCTTTTTGTATAAGGGTCTTTTTCTCTGGGGAGCTGTCTTCTGGCCCCCGACTAGGTTTGTATCCAGAAAATAGCTGATGATGTTATTGTAGCTACTTTTATTAAAGAGTAAAAGATTACCGGTAAACTGCCACTAGCCCTATTACAAGTATTGCATTTCTTTTCAAGTGGTTTATCTGTAACTGTAACAAGGATGCCTTGTAGGTGAAATGATAGCATTGATACAAAGATTCATGACCAGTCCCTAATAAACACAACATACAAGTCGTTTTGTAGCTGGAAAATTATTGAAAATTGCAAATAAAAGAAATTTCAAATACTCCTGATTAAAAGCACAGAAAATATTGTTTAACATGGAAAATACAAGCATTGTTTGAAAATAGCAGGTCTTATGAAATAAACAACACAATGGTGTGTAATAAAAATAATACATTGAAATATAGTAAACCAAATCCACTTCTGAAACCTGAAAAACATAGTATGAATTTAAAACCACCTCAAAAGAGAACAAACACAATATTGTTGTAATCAATCAAGACTAATCTATATGTAACTGTAGGGACATTTAGTATTTTCCAAATGGCTGACTTTACACTGTTCCAACATCAGTAGTGCAATTATTTTATGTTTTGACAAACTGGAATACAGTTCAGTTAATTTGACAGTTCTGTTGAATATAAAATTACATTTGCCACAGGGCATAGTATCTAAAACATACAGTTTATGACCCATTGCCAAATCTATTGAACAATTGCATTTTTGACAACATTTTTTGAGTCACCTAATGACTACTGATCTGCTTTATAAGTAAAGATATGATGCCAAATGACTTAAAATACCATATATTCAATCTAGCAGTCAGCAGATTTGAAAGGATTTTAGTTATTAAACTAAAATACATGTTCAAATGTAGCCCTAAAAACTGTCTAGAAAGGTATTTTAAGTCTTCAAAATAAAACTGATTTTTGCACAAAAAAGGGGAACAGTTAAAGCTTCAAACCAACAACAAACAGATAACATTAGCAGTCCAGGTCTGCTTGGTCTTAACAAGGCAGGATGATGGATGAATCAATCACCGACATCATCAAAACTTGACCCGCAACTAACCTTGTTGGTCCCAATAAAATGATTTACCACCAATGAAAAACTCCTGAGTGCAAGGCACACGCGCAACATACATGGGGAGAACGCTCGGAACTGTGAGAGCACTGATCTTTCAAAAATGACGGAAAGGATCTTGCAAAGATCCTTATTGGTGGAAACAGCTGCTCGTTCGGAGATCTGCCCGGCAGATCGGGGCACCCCCATTAATAATCTCTAGAGCCAATCCTTTTACAGACGAATAAACAAGGAATCATGTGACTAAGGTCAGGGGTGTGGTCTAACACTGCACATACAGATACTTCATCCAGCTCTTAACAGGCTTACATTTACTTTATACATTTACTGAAGTGGGATTTTATGTTTATTGGTGTTTTTAGGGTGGTTGTTTTCAGATTCTGGAGTTTAAAAAATTGGGGTTATTCTCCTTAATACATAAATTAGATTGATCCAGGGATATTTCCAATTGCCACTTGGAGTCCGGAAGGAATTTTTTCCCCTTCATATTTCTGGTGATTTTTTTTTTGCCTTCTTTTGGATCAACAGTTAGGCAGGAAGTGTGGGTATGGCTGAGTAGGTTGGACTGGATTGGTGTGTGTCTTTTTTTCAACCTCAAATGCTATACTATTAAAGTGTAAAAAATGTTCTCCGATGGTAGGAATGAAGCAGTGGTGAAACTGCAGAGCCTCATTTTTGACCCTTTGCGGACTCCCTGTAAACGACTGCTGTGAAATCATTAAACCAAAATGATTGTTACACAGTTATATCAGAGGTGAAAGCTAAACTGTTACTAAGCTAGCCAAATTATATTTAACTTTAGAGACATTCATAAAGTCACATAGCATTGGTTCTAGTCCACCACCAAGAACTAAACCCAACTGTGCACCAGACAGTCTGCTAGAAGAGAATGGATGGGCTTTTATGCAAGGTTTGGGGAAAAAGGTAACAAAACCATTAGCAGAATATGACAATTGCTTGCACAGCATTCCATGTATTGAAGTTGAGTATGTATTTTTGCAAAGTTACTCTAAACAGAATTTAAAAAAAAAGTATTGTACTTCACATTCTATTTGTCAAGTCACAGGAAATGGCTGTTATTACATCGTAAAAAGCTTCACACGGACATTTTCTATATTTGATGCGGTAACAGTCTCTCAAACATCCAGCTACTATGGATTAAACATAACCAACTATAGTTGCATTAATGTATACGTACACTGTAAACAACATTATTAACTGGATAGCTGTGGCTTTAAATATAAAAGTTTTTAAAGGGCATGTCCACCCCTTTTCTAAACTTTTAATATATTGAAGGCTCCTCCCCCCATACCCAACCGCTTATGTTCAGAAAGTCCCCCGATCTTTACTTACCTTACTTCTATCCTCCGCTGTACTGTCCCGGCCCTCTGCTTGCATAAAACAAGCAGGGGGCCGGACCGGTAGCCGTGTCTGTGATTGGCTGAAGCAGCCAATCACAGACGCAGCTGGCGGCAGTTCAGACGTCAAGGAGAGAGAAGGAAAGTAAAGATCGGGGGACTTCTGAACATAAATAATGCGGTTGGGGCTGGAAGACCTACAATATGTTAAGGGATTTACACTAGGGGGAGGGAGGGGAGCAGCTCTGAGCAAGCCAAAAACCTCTGAGAGGATCCTCAAGGTGGAAACAATTTCCCTCCCTGCACTGCTCCTGGTGTTCAGTTTTTGGGAGTTTAGGGACATTACAGAACCATTTGGAGCTGGGATGTTAAGGTAAGGATTTTATTACACTACAGAGTGGGGCCAGTAGTGGGGGAAATTATAGTTTTGGGGGTGGACATTGCCCTTAATTTTTTTTTCTACTCCCCTCCCATACCTACCTTTACTCCTTGATTGTTGGCGACTTACTCCTCTAAAATTGTATTTTTAGCTCCACCCCCACAATAAAGCAACCCCACCATCTTGCCGTGTCAGGTTAGTTTGCAGGAGTTTTGTATAGAACGTGTGTGCTTGGTCACGGCATGATTTCAAACACGCACACGGCAACATTGCCAGGACACGCACAGACATCACAGGCGTGTTATGCAAACAAATATATTAATGGGCCATATAATAAAAGGTTGTATAGTTGTGGACATCCTATCAGACTAGAAGAAAAGAAGTTCCGTCTTCAGGTTAGGAAAGGTTTCTTTTCAGTGGATGTGGTGATGGCAATTCACCTTTTAATTGATTTGAAAGTGGGCTGGATAAGTTTTTCCATCCTTTATTTTTAGCCTTCCTCTGGATAGGGTTAAAGGTTGGACTAGATGAACGTTGTATTTATTTAACCTCATTACTATTTTACCAGAGAGGGGATATTAGGAAGTGACTAGAATGTTAGAAAGAAGAATCACAGTCCACACATTATTCTGTAGCTATTACATTTGTTTATTGAATCTTAAACAATATCCACATTTCTATAAATAGACATGACTAAATCAGTGACTTATGCCACTAATGCATGTACAAGGAAACACAAAGATGCTCTTCTAGGAGCAATATATCCAAATGACCAGTGTCTTAATCCAGCTGTCAAATCATTCTTATAAAACAGTAAAGTGCATTTGTCATGTTTATAAAAAAAACAAAATAACAAAACTAAAAAGTGACAGCAGGCATGCTTATAAAAAAGTATGTGCAAAGAGACCAGTGGGTGGCAAAGTGTTAAAAGTCTCCAAAGAAGGGAGTCATTTTATCTTGGCTGCAGGGAAATATTCTATTTCACAGTTCATATCCTTGTTAAAAGGTAAAAATTCTATTATTAATGGTCAGCTGTTCAATGTTCATAATAGTAAAACAAAGATCAGAGAAATTTACTAAGGCTTAAAGGGCCAAGCCTATACAACACCCTGGATCTGAGACACATACTTTGATGTGAGTGGGGGTTCTATAAAGTACCTTTTACCAGAAAAGGCAGCAATCAATTTGCTCTAATGAAAGTAACATGAGCTAATAAACCCTTCAGAAGAGGTTTCCAAGAAATATTAGACATACAACATAGCTTTTTCAGATCTGTCATCTTCTATGTGGTTACAGCAAACATTTATGAATACTGCAAACAGATTGGTGGGTGTACATTTAATATAGCTGAATCATCTGAAATGAAATCCGGTCTGGCTTCCTTGTAACTGCAATCATATTTACATAGAGTTTTTACTGTCCATTTCAACACCCTGCACACATTCACAGTTTACACTCAAATTAATTGATTGCATTTTAGCCTCTGACGTATGTGAGGTTTCCTGGTGTTTACGATATATAAGAGACACACTGTTTGTTGCTGTTTCGTTGGCAAACTTCAACACCAAGTCTGCTCACTGAAAATAAAGACCAATGTATCTTACACCAGTCTCGCCCGCCATCCAATACGGACCCGTGTATGTCAGGAATCGACAGAACTAATTGTCATACAGAGAGTAAGTTGTGTTATTTTAATAATAATAAAAATCATCATCTTTTCTTTTTCTGCTGCCGGAGCATTTTCCTTCGCTTAATGATCATATCATATAGCTTTTCAATTCCCCCCCTGAGTCCATCTCCAATGATTGCACAGGTTGGCTGAAGATGCCAAGGAGTTGATGAGCAGAGTTCTTTAGTGCTAACAACTTTTCAATTTCTGAAAGAAGAGAGAATTCCTCAAGTCCTGTTTATTAGCAATGATTAAAACTGGAACTCCTTGGTTTTCAGATATCTTTGTAATTTTATGTAATTCGGTTTTTGCTTCCTCCATTCTTTCTTTCTGTATCCACGAGTCCACCACAAACATAACCTCAGTACATCTTGTGTAGATTTCCAAGAGGTCTTAGTTTTCTTGTCCACCTACATCCCAAAAGTGGAAAGTCACCGTTTTGTTGGTGCTACCAAGTGACACTTTAATTTTCTCAGCATTAAATCCTTGGTTGGGACTGTATTAACAAATTCATTGAATTGCAATCTGTATAAAACGGTGGTCTTTCCAGCACAATCCAAGCCTAAAATAGCAATATAAGAGACTGAAAAGGAGATAAGTTGGAAAGATAGGGTCTGTTCCGAGAGTCCATTTCCCATTTTTAAAGCTCTAATGCAAACAAACACTCCACATGTGAAAATAATCCAAGCAGTGATGTTTTCAGTGTTTGTATTCCTCTGCCGATTTACCTGGAACAAAACAGTAAACAATGTTAGTGATTCGATTTAGTCATAAAACATATGTAGTGCAAAATTTTGGGATGCTGCAGGGGCACTAGGGCTCCCTCAAAGTTATTACACGAAGATCACAACATTTCTTTAGTTATTAATGCAGCGGCTTATATTAGGCTACCTTTTCCTTTGGTCAAATGTCTCTGAAAACCATGGCTTATTTCAAGTGCTTGCTACAACAGTTGTGACTAATAGGCCTGCAAAGAAATCACGACTAACAATTTGCCCATTGGGCTGGCCACAGAATTCTCCACTGCTGCCTTGGGCCAGTCAAACAGCTACTACCATATCTAATTAAGTCTTCGACTTAAGCAAAGTAATTAGTTATGCATACAAGGCATGAATTATGGATCATATCCTAAGAAAAGGTTTGGCTAATGCAGAAATTTGAGTGAAAACTGTATCTGCAAATCCACATGGAGCAGAGCAAAACAGCCAAAGGCAAAGTTCCACCTTATGACTAAGTATCATGAGTGCCAAGAAAACACTTTAAGAACTAAAATCAACCCTTCAGAGAAAGGGGCGTTGGCTTGGATTTACTTGTACACGCGTTACAAGTTTGTAAGTGAAAGGATCCTAAATTTATATAGGTGTGATAAAACATGAGCTGACTGCCAGCAAACGCAGGTAAGAGTTTGACTTTGGCAATGCAACCTATTAATTTTTCCAGCTTTTATAAACTACAACTCCAAACACCACCCTACAACAATAATGGCATATACAGTATAACACCACTCTACAGCTACAATAAAGCAGTTTTAAAGCTAATGTGATAAAAAAAAAATATATATAATATATATTCCAAAAGGTGCTATCAAGGTGCACAACTCAATACTTTTTAAACACTTTTATTGAGCTGCAAAAAAGCAACATTTCAGCTTTCCTTTTTAGACCCTTTTCCAGAGCGTATAAAGGTCTAAGAAGGAACGAAACGTCACTGTTCTTGCACCTCAAAAGTGTTTAAAACAAGTACGTAACACCATTGGACATTGGACAAATACAACAATCCACAGGTAGCACCGGCATTTGTTTATGAACGGTGAGTGCACACAATATGAAGATATAATATATATTTTATTTTTTTTTTTTTTTTTTTTTTTTTTAACAGTTCCAATACTCAAATTGGGCCACTTATAAGTAGGTAAATTTCCATTATTTAACTATATTTTGATTTACTTTATAAAAAAACAAAGGTGTCCTGTGTAAACACCATTCAATCCCTCACTGGGTAACCCATTCCTTACACTTCTATTTACCACAATCCTCTGAATACCCACCTACCTCTAACTTGCAGCTGATCACCCAGTGAGTGACAAGACGCTTCACATATAATGAATGACAAGTCCCAGAAGGGCTTACACAGATATTTACATTTCTCACATTCCTTGGGCACTTTCATTCATTCATTGTCGGGTACTGAATGTAGATCTGGTCACTGCACAACAGTATGGCAGACATCCCTCCCTCCATCACCCTAGATGGCTCTGGCACACAATGAGTTAAGACGCAGCACCCAGACGGGCCCTATCGGTAAGGAATTCACGCTCCGTTCCTACACTGTACACCAGGGGGCGCAGCCCATTCATTACCTTGTTACTCTATGATGCATAATGGGGCAAGGCTCGCGACAATCTAAAAGAACGACCGGCAGCAGTGTCAACCGTGTATCGGTTACAAAATGCAGTTGGTTAAGGAATTCACCTTTCAAACTCAGTCCGTGACACGCACCTACAGTGCGGCAGTTCTTGTGTCTGGCAGTACGTGCTCTTCGTGCTTGCTCGGTGGCGCAGTGTTATCTGCAGGGTGCGCGCACCTCCCTCCCCGTCCACATCCGCTCCTACACATCTGAACTCAAACACATTTTCTCTCCAGTGATTGGACCCCAAGCCACGCCCTAAAACCGGAGCTCTTAGTGTGTTGGCTGAACCTGTGAATTCTCCTCGCGTCTATTCCTACATTCCTCATTGGCTAGTTAGCTTCCATACCCACCCCACTTGTTGGCGCCAAGTAACAGTCAGACAAACAAGGCAAGTTACTTGAGGCGCTGAAGGCGGGTTGTTGTGATAGGAATGCTGGAGAATCAAGGCAATTGTCTTTGGAAATGGATAGACAATAGGGAAACGTGTTTGTGTTGTACTGCGCTGGGAATGTGTTTATGTGACAAAAAGTGGTGACAATACAATAGACTATTATCAATAAAATGATATTAAAACATATTAGCCCTTTCTGGAATAAACAATATATCTTGTGGTGCTATTAGAGGATTGGAGAGTTTTGTATATGTTATGAAGAAAAGCTGTCACTGTTAAGTCCGGGGGCATGTGCAACGCATTGGTGAGGCACAACTCATGAGCGAAGATACACCCCCTACGAACGCACTTTTCGTTGGTTAGTCGTGTGTGTTTTTCTCGGTGTTGGTCATTGATCCACCACAGATGATTGCCGAACTCATACACATCACAATTATTGCTCGAAGCAGCCATTCATCTCAGGTGTGCACGTATAAGTCTGTCCCATGTTATTAAGGTGTGCACACACATGCATAGGCTAGGGCATGGGTGAATTGAACTGACCATTCAGCACTAGCTGGCCATGCAATATGCATGCTATAGGTGCATCTTTACCACCAGTTTCCTGGGAAACATGCACAAAAGCACATAAAATGGGATACATGTGAACCAAAGTGCACAGAATCACATCATTTTTGTGCGTTGCAGTGGGGCCTTAACTAGGTACACACAGTACAGATTTTTTTTGCCATCTTTTAAAGATCTGCATACACACAGTCCCGAGCGTTCTCCCTATGAACATCATAGGGAGAACGCTCGGACGTGTGTGTTTCCATCGACCGATGGAAATTTTCGGTCTTTCCCGAACGAGCGTTCGGCCGACCCGATCGTTTGGCGGTCGCGCACTCTGACGGTATCAGGCTTTATCGTTACTGTGTGTACCCAGCTTTAGCCTTAGGTAATATTGTGCCAGATTTGGCCCATGTGACTCAGCCTAACCTTCAGCACCCAATCAGTTCATCTAATGTGGTAGACCAGCAAAATACTAAAAGGCTGGTACATGCGTGTTTTGCGCACTGATGCATAATTATTTACAAAAACAATTGCATAAGTGTGCCCGATCAGTTGGTCCTGTTCAGACCACCAACAACGTCCAATTGAATGGCCACACGTGTGTTGTGTACTAAGTTAAGGCTTACTGGTTAACAATGACATTTAAAGCACTTTATCCTAAGTGACTCTTTTAGGCTGGGTACACACGGGAACTGATGCTTGGTCGGGACAATGACTGTCGGCCGTGGCAATTGTGGAGGTGGCGACCTGCACGATTGGACATGATTTACCAACAGGACAAGTCGCAGCTGCCCTGCACACACACTAATATTTTCAGCCAACCGATGCATGGCACTATTGGTCGGTAGGCTGAAAATATCTTACTGTGTGTACCCAGCCATACATTCACCTATTTTACTTACTCGACCAAACGCTCCTGCCACAATAACCGACCTGCCGGAAACCGACTTTCCTTTCTTCTATGCGACCGACAGCAATCGCAAAATGAATGAGATTTGTGATTGCAGTTGGTCGCATAGAAGAACGGGAAAGGCAGTTCCGAAGGAACTAATGTTTGCGGGAGCATTGGTCGGTAAGTTAATCGGATATATGTATGGGCTGCTTTAAACTAATTACCACGTGCTGTTTATGTCATAGAAGAGATTCAGGGATTTATTTTGTAGATAAAAATACTTGTAAAATATCCAATCTGACAGACTACGGATCAGTTTACTGATAGTCTGTCTGTAGGACTTCAAGTCCTGATTGATCTATGTCTAGTGTTGTCTACCCAGCCATAAAAAACTTTTAATGCATTCCGAAACACTTTCATTTCAAAAGACACTGGCTTCAGCAGACACCTCCTCACAGATGCCAATTGTTTTGTTTTAATTGTTTTGCCTAGTATCAGAGTGGCTTGAGACCACAATGAACTGATAAGACTTTTTACATGTGCATGTTATAATAACACTTTGATGACAGTATTAAAGTTAAGAAAAGGTCAGTTTCTGTATAATATCAAGCCTGATGTCACTACTAGTAGGATGCTCCACACTATTGACTGAACACCTATCTGCCTCCCTAAACTACAGACAGATAGCAGATCATAAAGCGTCTCTTGGCAGACCACAATTCTTTCTTCAGGCAATCAGCAGGGGGATCAATAATCTAGCAGTTTTGCAGCCATGTATGTTGGACACTTAACTAAACAAGCAGGCTACCTGCAGAGGGGTCTGCATATTTTAGGCTGGGTACACATCAGCCCATATTTTCGGCTGACCGACAGATTCACGGCACTTTCGGTCGTTCGGCTGGTGTGAGGCAGGCGGCCGCGACCAACATCGACCGTTCGTCCAGATTGGAGAATAGGGCGATTGGAACGAGGGGAGCAAAACCTACATTCTTAGGGGGGCCCGGGAGCCAGGAAGGCCCAATTTTATTTTTCCTATGACAGATATAGCCCTTCTTCCAGAAACCACTGTAGATGAAGCACATTAGTTTTGTTGGGGACTCCAATGAATTCTAGTGAAGCTACAGACAATTATGTGGCATGTGTGTGTACCAAAAAGCGGATGATCCTATGGGCTGTGGAACTACTGAAATCGACTGAGATCCACAACCACAAACAAAAATTATTGTCTGCCCCTATACTAGTATAGGGAGACACAGTATAGAGAGAACAGTTAGGCTGTTTACACTGGAGAAGCTACGTTTGCATGGGGATATGATAACCTTATACAAATATATTAATGGGCCATACAACAAACTCTCTGGTGCATTGTTTACTAATAGGTCATACAAGGCACGTGGACATCCTTTAAGGTTGGAAGAAAAGAAGTTTCATCTTCAGGTTAGGAAAGGTTTCTTTAAAGTTAGAATGGTGAAACTGTGGAACTGTCTTCCAGCAGATGGGTAATGGCAAGTTCATTAAATACTTTAAAAATGGCCTGGATAAGTTTCTTAAACTAAAAATATTGAGAACTACCGGTATTAATACATAGACTGTAGATCTCCAGGGATACCTTCCAATTGCCATTTGGAGTCAGGAAGGAATCCCCCCCCCTTCCTTTTTAGATGGTTTTTTTGCCTTCCTCAGGATCAACTGTTAGGTAGGGGTTTAAAAAAACAAAAAAATAAATAGGTTGGACTGATGGACGTAGTCTTTTTCAACCTCATTACTATGTTTACTATGTAATAGTAGATACTGGCCATCTTGATTGACTTTCATTACTGATTAAATCCTTACGACTTTATACCAATTATCCAGCATGTGTTGCTTTCTTCTTAATGCAACCTAACTCTTCTTAATGCAACCTAACATAATAGCAAAAGAACTGCCTGAAAAAAGCAATGCAAGCACATGTATGTACAGTATGTATTTTATTCCTTATATAGGAGCGCTTAACAATTTTACTCACTACTCATCAGGCCCTGCCCCAAGAGCTGGAGAATATACAGAGTGAGAAACAAAACATCGAGGGTCACATTCAAGTAAAATATAATCATTTATTAGTGACCATGCATCAACTCATGTGAGTGCGACCCTCGATTTTGTTTTGTCTTTTGATGCTGTAGTTTGTGAGGGAGCAATAACTGAGGTGTCTGCACCCACATGTTGGGTTTAAGGTTCGTACACACGTGCGTTGCGGGTCCTACCCACGCCGCACGATGTGTCCGAATGTTTTTTCGGACGATAATCGTCACGTGTATGGGCTCTTCATCAGCCGAAATGGACGGTATTTCGGAGTCCGCCCGGTCGGTCGGGCAGCGGTCCCCGACCGAATGGCCGTTTCGACTGATAAAGTGCCCATACAAGGGCCAATTTCGGCCGAAATTAATGTTCGGACACATCATGCTGCGCGGGTCGGGAGCCGTGATCGCACGTATGTACGAGGCTTTAGAGTACACTTACAGTACCTAATTTTGCATAGTAGAATATACAGAGTCACTGAAGAGAGGATGCTTAACAATAGTTGTTGTGTCCCAGGCAATGCCAGGAAACAAGCTTGAGTTTGTGGCCTCCTTTAATCCAGCCATAGATTAATCAATTTATTGATCAAAAAAAGGTTTCAGATGACTCAGTAAATCTGTAACCAGATTTTGGTTGGTAGTGAATTCCTTCCAACCCTGGATTCTAATGAGACAATATGTTAAAAATAATTGTTACCTAAAAGAGACGTGCACAGACTGCATTTCCCTTATTGTCGTGATTGTCAGTCCTAGAGTTAACAAAATCATAATTAGGATTTTTAGGTCTATGACTACGTAATTTTAGACTGGCTGGTTTTTAGCTCCTACCTATCACCCAGACCACGTTTTCGGTCAGATCAGTAAGGTGGTCATTTATGATATAATCAAAAGTTGATAGATTATTGATAGGCTAAAAGGTTGTCCATAATTTTAAATGCAATTTTTGGCAAAATACAATTGATCCTGTTGTCTTCAATCGACTGCAAGATTGATCAGGACAAATATTGGCAGTACCTGCTTTAATTCCTGGTTTAGTGATCAATAGTCTGTCAGGAATATCAGCCAGGCTTGTCGACGCTGTAGATCAAAACAATAATGTGACTTAAATGCAACAAATAGCAAGTATTTATATTATACAAGTATCAGCAATTCAATTCTCTTGTGTCATATTAACAAGGGCAACCAGCAGGTCTAATAGGAGTGATTTTATATTACCATGGCAACAAAACGCTCTGCCGTTGAATATAGGTTGGAGAACCGATTAAATTCCCCCCCCCCCCCCTTGCGCCAACGATCTTCTGAAGATTTTAGCTTGAAACCTGCTGGAAGATA
This sequence comes from Hymenochirus boettgeri, assembly GCA_019447015.1. Taxonomy (NCBI): domain Eukaryota; kingdom Metazoa; phylum Chordata; class Amphibia; order Anura; family Pipidae; genus Hymenochirus; species Hymenochirus boettgeri. The sequence goes on along the minus strand of CM033474.1, from coordinate 62,033,217 downwards.
AGGACTGGAGGATGGGGAAGTTGAAAAATTTGCCTGATCTGTTTTTTTTCTTCTTTTATTCAATAAAGCAATATTGTTGAGTTGTCTATCATAAATTTTACAAACAATTTTGACCGATTTGATCATATGTGTCGTCATGGCATCAAATTATCGATGCCATGTATGGCCACCTTGTTGAAATACCAATCCTATCGGAGGAACAGCTGTTGTAGATCAGTTTTATTACGCGTGCCAAACACGGACACAAACAGGGTATTCAATAAAGTTCTTATCGTTTAAAATGGTCTAATTTTGCACCAACCAATCAGATGTAGCTTTCAAATATTAATAAATCTGATTGGTTAGGGCTAAATTATCACCATTTTAAACGATAAGAACTTTTATTGAATCTCCCTGAAAGACCACAAAGATCCATCTGGGACATCCAGCAGGGAGACAGACTGCGGGCCTTGATGGGCATGGGACTGACTCACCTAGAAACCAGAGGAGAAAGTGAAGGACCATATATTTACGTTAGCAATCGACAGCTAATTACCTTTAATGCCATCAAGAGTACCGCCCTGGCATATGGGCAGTCGTGGCCAAAGTGTGACAGAGTTCGGTCGCCTGTTCGTCTGTATCAACAAACGGGATCGGTACTGTCGGTAAATCTCAGCCAATCGTGCAGTTCCCTGTGGGACCGTGCAATCGTTCGCGTGCACTGTAGGAACAACTCCTGCGACCAACAGTTATTTTTCCTGGACAAGCACTCGCTAGTAGCGAACGCTGAACTCTCGGTCGGGACAAAAACTCGGCTGGTGTGTACCCAGCCTTTCTTGTGCTTCCCAGAAAACTTCCAGCAGCTAAATATCATATTGTTGTGTTCATCAAATTATCTTGAGCCAATAAATAGCCGAAAAATTTTCTGCTAAGGGTAAGGTGCATGTGCACCACCAATGGTGTTTGAAGGCGGTGACAAAATGTTAGGCATAGACATAAAATTAAAAAAAAAATGCATTTTGCACATAGTGAGTCCTGTCCCTAAAATAACATTTGAACAGGGTAAAAACTGCTTACGGTAGATACTACTTGTTTACTGATGCTTGTTATAAGTCTTAAATATTTTATGATACTCACTTACATTCAAACAAAGTCTTACCATATAACGGAAATGCAATACTGCACTCAGATTCTGCAGCCTACTATGCATAGTATTTCAATGTGAGTTATCTCAGGTTTCTGTTGGCTGGGGGGAGGGTTAAGTGGTCTACCCCCACCACTTTTCCTGTATTATCTGCAACATAATGACTTGGGAGCAGGCATCTCTCTCATCCACTGTGTAGTAAAGTACGAATAAAACCCTTTCAGCAGGTGCCGATGAAGTGTTCTGGAGAATGACTTCTTTCCTTGCAATAAAGTGACAGGCTCACAGCTTACACTTAAACGCCTCTTTTCCACTAGCCACACACACGTGGTTTCCTGGAGATAATGTTTTGAGCTGTTTGAACTTGTGCCATTTGTTGTTAGTTTCATATGTGCTCATGTGTAAAACACTTTTTTGTTTATGATGGGAGTTTATTTTGTCATTTACAAACATGTCTTGCATTTCTTGCTAACACCTCTCTATATTTCTGTTGTTCATTACCTTTCATATTATTATTTTTCTGAATAATTCCCTAAATATATACTTTGCAGTATATATATATATTTAAAACATATTAAAATGTTTTTATTGATCTATTTTTCTAATATTCATATATCTTCTTTCTGGCAATTTTCCCACAATGTCTCTTTTCGGCATTTCTGTAATCAGTCTATCTTAAAGGGCAAGTCCAGCCCTAAAATGAAAACTTACTTACAGGTAAATCACCCTTCAAAACCCTAAACTGTAATAGTATGAAATCTGAATTTATAAGTCTAACCTGAAATCATGCACAAGGTCCTGTTTCCCCTGTTTTTTCTTCCTGGTTCTCCCAGTTAGCAACTGTCGTTATGGATTTGACAGTTGATATCCCAGCCAATGACTGAGTGTTAATCCCCTATCTGCCTTTTCTGAGCATGCCCAGGCTCAGTACAGGCTCAGTACAGGTTTTCAAATTGCTCAGTTTCCATGAGGCCTCCAGAAGCATAGCAGGCATACATTAATGAATTCACAGGACAAACTATGATTTATCAACATATTTTAAAGAGGCCATTATTCTAAAAGATGTTCTTATGAAGGTGCTACTAGCAATCGCTTGGCTGATCAAATTGCTGTTGGCTGCTGCAATCGCCAGCCGATCACTATATAACCACATGATTGGATGTAATTTACCAACAGGTCCTATTGCCAGTTTGTCGGATCCGGATGAGCGGGTGTAGCCACCGCTACTTTTGCTGCTACTCTACTTGCGAGCGCTCATGTGGTCCCATAAAGAACTGCACAATGGGACTTAATTTAACAACAGCCCTATTTGTCCAATCTGGACAAACACACGACTGAGCTCGGTCGCGGCTGCCCACACCATGTGGTATATTTTCGGCCGACCGATAACACAGCACTATCAGTCAGTCATCTAAAATATTGTATATGTGTTCCCAGCCTTAAGGCGAACATTTATGCACCTTCTTAATACTTTTTTATATACATGGGCCACATTTTTTTAATGCCAGACTTCGCTATTTTTTGCTTTATTATAAAAAGGGACACCAAGGCGAAATTAGTTGACATGAAAAAAATAGCCAAGGGCTTTTAAGAATAGCCAAGGGTGATTTTTCTCCAAATGTGTGATGTGATAAGTCTAAAGCTTCATACACACGTATGATCTTACCACCAATGAAAAACTCCTGAGCGCAAGGCACACGCGCAACATACATGGGGAGAATGCTCGGAACTGTGAGAGCACTGATCTTTCAAAATGACGGAAAGGATCTTGCAAAGATCCTTATCGGTGGAAACAGCTGCTCGTTCGGAGATCTGCCCGGCAGATCGTGGCAACGATCCCTGAACGAATAGCTGTTTGGGTCTATTACCGTTTAGGGTTTTGGAGAGTGATTTACCTGTATTTAAGTTTTCATTTTGGGGCTGGACTACCCCTTTAAATCAATTTGAGATCACAAAATGAATTGGCCAGATTTATCCAAGCTAAAACCCCTGCTTGTAAAATGATTTACCACCAATGAAAAACTCCTGAGCGCAAGGCACACGCCAACATACATGGGAGAACGCTCGGAACTGTGAGAGCACTGATCTTTCAAAAACGACGGAAAGGATCTTGCAAAGATCCTTATCGTGGAAACAGCTGCTCGTTCGGAGATCTGCCGCAGATCGGGGCAACGATCCCCGAACGAATAGCTGTTTAGGGTCTATTACCGTTAGGGTTTTGGAGGGTGATTTACCTGTATGTAAGTTTTCATTTTGGGGCTGGACTACCCCTTTAAATCAATTTGATATCACAAAATGAATTGGCCAGATTTATCTCAAGCTAAAAACCACTGCTTGTAAAATATTTACCACCAATGAAAAACTCCTGAGTGCAAGGCACACGGGCACTACATGGGAGAATGCTCGGAACTGTGAGAGCACTGATCTTTCAAAAATGACGGAAAGGATCTTGCAAAGATCCTTATCGGTGGAAACAGCTGCTCGTTCGGAGATCTGCCCGGCAGATCGGGCAACGATCCCCGAACGAATAGCTGTTTAGGGTCTATTACCGTTAGGGTTTTGGAGGGTGATTTACCTGTATGTAAGTTTTCATTTTGGGGCTGGACTACCCCTTTAAATCAATTTGAGATCACAAAATGAATTGGCCAGATTTATCTCAAGCTAAAAACCACTGCTTGTAAATGATTTACCACCATGAAAACTCCTGAGTGCAAGGCACACGCGCAACATACATGGGGAGAACGCTCGGAACTGTGAGAGCACTGATCTTCAAAAATGACGGAAAGGATCTTGCAAAGATCCTTATTCAACAGGGAAATTCAATAAAAGTTCTTATCGTTACAAATGTTGCTAACTTTGCCCCAACCAATCAGATGTTAGCTTTCAAATGTTAAATAAGATCTGATTGGTTGGGGCAAAATTAGCACCATTTTAAACGATAAGAACTTTCATTGAATCTCCCTGTAAGATTTTTATTTTTCAAAATCATAAACTTTGGAACTATAACCTGTCTTACCTTTTGCTATAATATGAATGGCTGGCAATAAGAGCATCCATCCCTATTTGTCCAGGATTTCCATGACTGCAGAGAAAAGAGCATCCATCCCTATTTGTCCAGGATTTCCATGACTGCAGAGAAAAAAATCTTAGTTAATCATAGTAAAGGTGTCCATACATTAGAACTTACCTTCCGACCGTTCCAGCGACATACAATCAATTGATCCAGAACAGCCTTTCATGTTCGTTCCAGCGACATACAATCAATTGATCCAGAACAGCCTTTCATGTTCCTTTTCATCATACATTACCCCCTGTAAAGTAAAAATATGTGCCGGGACTTTCTTTTGTAGACTTCAGTTAGTAGAACCACATGGCATGGTATACAAGATAGAACTTGGTATACGAAGCCTTCCTTTCAGCCTACGAATATGAAGATAAAACTTGGTATACGAAGCCTTCCTTTCAGCCTACGAATATGGATGTAGAATAGTCAATTCCTTTTTCTGCCAGAGCATCTTCCAGGTCTTCACGGTCCATTCTATCTCTCCATTCTTTCTCTTTTTTTACTATTGCCGCGCAGCAGACACCTAACCACACGAAAGCTAGTAATCCAAGGCTTGCCACTAAAATGATTATTTTCTTTTCATTCATACTTCTCAGTTCAGCTCTTTCTTCTGTAAAACAAAAAAGGTATAAAGTTATGATTTATACTATTTTAATAAACATAATGTAATTGAATTGCTAATATTCAATATATATAAGGCATTTTCACCAGAAGGAGTAATACAAATAAAGGCACGTTATGTTGGTATCAAATGCACAATTATAATGCAATACCTACTTGGGCTCAGTATTCCAACATCCAGGGTGTTTGTTTCCATCGCTGTAGTGGTAGGAACCTTATCTTTATTTTTTGAAGATAGTCTGCGTGAACCTTTCTTCTTTTCTAAAACATTAAAGATAAATAACATGTATAAATAAAATGAATAGAAGAATAAAATCTTTTACATGAGTACCGAAAGTATAGTTATCCTTTCATTCAGCAATAGCTGACAATTGGTTGCGAGAAACGCTCAGACGTGTTAGTATGCAGATTTTGAAAGATGCAAGACGGGATCTTGCAGATCCTGTCTATCATCTTTCAGAAATCTGGACTGTGTGTACCTAGCATACAGACGATGTTCCACAACAGATTGGATCATCTGAAGCTAAGTCAGTATTGTTCTTAATATATCAAGGTTACTTGGTTTTTGCAACCCTTGTAATTAGTATGGTGAAGGACGTGTTTGACTAAAGAATTAGACACTTACACGAAGTGTGCAACATTATTGAAGGGAATAGATAATAATACTGGATCAAAATGCATGAAAGGAAAAAGCCTCGTAATGTGTTAAATATTTATACCCAACAGGGTGGACAAAATAAGGTTCGCTATACAAAATATTTACATTATATGAGTGTGTATTCCAAATTCAATAAAATGTAGGCAGAGGTATGCATTGCCAATGAAAGGGGAGATGATTACTTACCTTCCGTGCTCCCCTTCCTTCCGGTTTTCATGCGAATCCGTCAGGTAAGGAGTGCAGAGGGTACACCTCTGTTTTGGAAATTTTTGTTTTCACTCTATTAGGTAGCCCAGAAAATAATTAGTTAAACCCACGCTAACCAATATTACACCAGGAAGTGTGGGTTTAACATATTTCGACCCTTTCTGGCCGATTACGCAACTCCCCCTCCTACTGTAAATCTGGTAACAGAACTTTTAAGACATCTTAACTAAGTTTGATGCATACCTGCATCTTATTTGCATTGAAACAGGGTTTAACAGTATCCACTTTCCTTAGGTCTGATTAATTTATGTTTGCGAGGGAATATGATAACCATAATGGGCACTTTAGCGAATTGACAGGGATCTTTTTGACATAACGGGATTTCTATTAGACTTGAGGAGCTTGCAGCTTAAAAACAAATTTGTTTTTTCTTCTACTAGTGCTAAGGGGTGTGGGATACTCTACTAAAAATGTTGCAGAAACCATTAGACAGTCTCTTGGGTGTTTCTTGGAGATACACAATATCCAGGGTTACAATAAAGGCTGCCATACATCTGCCATTAGAATCTGTTGGCACCCCCAGAATGACCCACTATATGCATTAAAGGCATCTTTTGGCCATGCAGTATGCATAAACCAATCGTATTGGGTACCACTATTTATTGGTTACCAACAATGGTAATTTTCCATTTTGCATATTGCATTGGGTGCATGCCACTGTTTTAATGGAACCACCACAGGCCCTTGCCCCTTTTTATTATTTATGTTTTATATATATTATATAAATGTATTTATATCTCCATAGAGATTGCATTGAGTTTTTAGTGAGGCTACTAATATGGGGGTCGTATAGGATATTACACATAGGAAAGTTGTATATGTACGACATCAGTAAATTTATATAAAATTTAGCCATGACTTAAATTAGGTACAACACAAAATATACAAAATACATAAACTTACTTACAGAGCTGAGATCCCTGTTTTAAAATGGAATGGTCAAATGGCAGCTTAAACACACCCTTGTGTGGTTTTAAGCTGAAAGGAAGTATAATCCAAAAAAAGTCTCTGCCTGCAGGTGTGGCAGTGAGTAATAAAATGCAAGACATCCCTGATCTCATGGTAGAAGGAGAGGAAAGTGAAAGTGGGATGTGGTGTGTGTTATGGAGTGATATTGACTGCAACACAAGATCCTGTGTATAAGACCCGTTACCACCTGTTGGGAGGACAGATTATTGGACAGACAATTTACCTTATGGATACAAACTCTGAGGCAACAGATAAGTGTACAACAATTTACAAGGACACACAAATACAGACCTTTCAATATTCAAAGTGGTGCACCATAGACAGGGAACAACCCTGATTACTGACACTGTTAGCGGGGGACCTGTTTATGTGCACTGTATGCTTTGTGCCAGACCACCAGAGTAACCACTGTGTGCCATGCTACCCATAATCCTTTTATAAAGTAGCGATCTGGTTAAAATTGGTGGCAGCGGTGCTGGTAATACCATTATTCTCCCTTTTTCTTTGTATATTTGTTCTCTGTATAAGCTATGGAGGCTGCTATGATAGTATTGATTTAAATCCTCCTGTCCTTGTACTTGCAGATGAAATTCCCCAATTAGATTCAACAGCTCTACCAGGCCAATTGCCAAACCTACTTTAAATTGATCCATTTGATGGGGTAACTAGGGAGTGGACTGATTGGCTAGAACAATTTGAAATGGGCAGCCACTATTAATGGTTGGGATGAAGGTGCTCGCTTGCAAGTAATTAGCCTTTTGCTTAGTGGTAAGCCAGGCAGGTATACCAAGGATATATGTAATACTGAAATAAAAAGCAGTTATCAGTTATTAAAATTGCTCTGAAGCAACTTTTTTTCAATTAGATAGTATAAGAGTATATAAAGGATAAGTCCATTTCCTTAGGTAAACTGGAATGAGAAATGTTTGTTTATACGTTAGATTATTAGGGCAATGCTATTACAAGACATGATGCTGTGAGTAGCTTCTGTTATATATATAAGGTGACCAGCACCACTTGCCGTAGTGAATACTAATAAGTATTAACCTAGCATGTTTAGTTTCAAATACACAGTGTGCAGGATTGCCTGGGTCTACTCTCAGACTGCAGGATTATCCTATTTGGTTCCTCTGGAAGCTGGTGACTGTCTGAGTAACAGTTTAAAATATACTGCTGTAAAGATTCTATATCCACTATATACACACATAGCAAACATACACACACATAATTTCATTGTTTGCACCAACGGGCACAATTTTAATAGCATTTATATATATATATATATATATATATAATTTTTTTTTTTTACTTTAGTTATTTACTTACAGTATTTTCCCATTTACCATCCCTACTGCATTTCTATCTAAGAATGTCCTGAATATTTTGTGAAACGATGAGAAAACAGTAAAAAGGGTATGTCCACCTTAAAACAAAAACAGGTGGTATTTATTGCCTGCAATCCCAACGGATATTTTACATTTATTACTGTGTTTCTAGCATTATATTTAATGATAAGTTATATCCTTTCTGGCAGAGGTATCTGCCCTTGCTCTGCAGAGGAGGGCAGCAGGAGAAACAGCAGTCAATCATGGCTATGGTCAGCAGTCACAGATTTGATTGATTGCATGGAGTAAGGGGCCAGCTTACTCTGCCAGAATGGGAATAATAAGTATCTTAGGTGGTTATGCAGTGCGAAATAGAACAGTTGTGGGGTGTGTGTGGGCTATGATCAAAGATATTTCTCCATCCCCCAAAAGCAAAATGATATCAGACCTCATTGATAGACATATGTGAGTAAAATGCAAATGATGCACCAGCTCTCTGAGTAGGAACATGTAAATCAGGGAAGTGTTTCTCGGTGGGACAGCTTATTGCAAACACCAGATTGCTTTTGAAGAAAGGTCCTACCCACATGGTGATTATGTCTGATATTTGTATTATGCAGGTATGTTAGTTTATTGCTGGTCAACTTATATGATTGTACAGATAATGTACTCTGTGATCATAAATGACATGATATTTAGAAAGAATGCTTGTTTAATAGTTTATTATAAAATACTGTTAGTTAGATATATAAGACAGACAGCTTATTGTAAACACCAGATTGCTGTGTGAAGAAAGGTCCTACCCACATGGTGATATGTCTGATATTTGTATATTGAGGTGTCTGAATTAAAATACTAAAAAACCCACAACCGCACCAGTGTTAAGTCATCTGTTGTGCAACAAACCTGGCGACGAGGATGGGATGGGTAACTGAGAATATTCAGGAACAGAAATCAATCAATCTGAGACATAAGAACCGGATATACAGTGATATAGCAGTGAACTGTGTGGATCTCAGTACAAGAGTTAAAATGGATCTAGAAAACCAGCTGAATGACTTAGTGAGAGTTGAGGAACTTAACCTTTAATGAACTAACTGCTGCTGTCAGTATATCAAAGTACCAGAGGAGCAAATGTGCAGGGCAAAAAACTCGCACGACGCTTCTGAATGCAATAAATACCCTGCTGGAGAGATCGCAGATACAGAAGAGGAAGACACTGCCTGTCTGTTTTTTGAAAATTCAAGCAGTTTATTATAATTTGCTTCAAGGAACAGGATATGCCCAGGCAGGAAAGAGAAGCTTACACACAGAGCAGGCTCAGTTGGAGGGTTTAAAGGGCCAGTACCAAGCATTGCAAAAAGCTATTCAGGAATCTACTAATTACTGGAACACAAAATGAAAGCACTCAATGTCTATTCTAAACAGAAAATGCCAGAGGAAACAAGAACTGTTAGTGTTCCCCAGTTAAGACCCCCTCAAGAAATGACAATTCGCAAGGAATTTAAAATAAGTGGCCAAATAGGTGAAAGAGGACAAAAGAAAAACATACACCAACCTAATGCACCAAATGGAATCGGGCTGCAAAAAGGCTACACAGAGCAGGAAATCATTGAAGCTGTTGTTAAAGCAATCAGTCCTGGCCTAAAATATAGGGATATGTTAGAAATGAAAAATGATTAACACTACCAAGGCTTAAAATTATTTTAAAGGGGCACTATAAAGAAGAAAGCACCTCTGACTGTTATCACAGGCTAATAAATATTTCCCAAGACAGTAAAGAATCCCCACAGAATTTCCACTTCAGAGCAATGGAACTAAAAGACAGACTCCTGTTTGCCTCTAGGGAAGTCGGAGCAGAGGAAACAGTTTGGGACTGATTTGATTCAAAAAAAGTTTCTGAGGTCAGTGGGAACAGGATTACGGTACTGAGTGAACATATAAATGCAGTTGAAACATTATTTAGATGACCCCACATGACTGACAAGATATTAATTGAGGGGATGAATGAAGCTGCCAGTATTGATACAAAGAGAACACAAGTTAAAAATGGGTTACTCCCAGTAAATAACAAAGATCAGAGTAGTAAATACAGACAATCAGAAGATACAAAAGGAATAAACAAAAGAGAAGCCAGCAAGTAACCAAGCTCCAGTACCGATACCAAAAATTATTCCAAATCAAAGTGCAGGTATATTTAAAGGGTCCAGCATTAGAGGATGTGGTGAGAGAAATGAGGGCAGAGATGCGAGAAATGAAAAAGTGTTGGTGAATCGCATAAAGCAAACACCCATACAAACAATAGCACCTGTGACTTCATCTGCAAGGCAGAAGCCAAATATGTCAAGTCGTAGCAATCAGCCAAGAAAATGGATGTCAACACTGTTACAAATGTGGTCAAACAGGGCAATATGCATGAGGCTGCCGAATGTCTTAACCTTCACAAGCAAAAGGGAGAGGGTTGCTGTTGAGGACAGACAGTAACCTCTAGAAAGACCCAGTCCGCCCCACAGCTGCTGTTACCTTAGATAACATAGTGAGCCTAAAAGGACAAGTGAAAAATCTATACATGTTGTCCGAACGCCAGTTCACTGGGCACGTGATCTGACCAATCAATCGGTACTCGCTGCCACACTTTAAATTACGTCCTTAAAGACGCCCCCAAAAACACTCTTGACTCTCACTGACTATGCACACCCCTGTCCTGGCAGCTTAATGGTTAACACTACACCATTCACTCAAGCAACTAACTGGTTAATTAGCATCAGTCCTTCACAAGCAGTCACAGAAGTTAATTAGCATTTACACTGCCAAACACTCAACCACATATAAACTTATTGGAGGCTAACTGAGTTCTTTTAGAGCATCAAAGACAAAACTTATTAAATTTTAGATTTAATATTCATCCAAAAGTGGACAGTGCACATAATACAAAAATAGAAGAAAATGGTTGTTATAATAAAATGACATACAATAGTACACAGTTATATAAAATAAAAAGATAAACATATTCACAGACCCTACTCACTAGAAGAAGTCCTGTATCCCGGGGCGGGAAGAAACATTGGGTCCATACACACGGGGTTTTAGCATGTCCCTCAGTATGAACACAGTTATAGGGGCTACAAGGATTTTTAAACCATTTGATGAACTACCCCTCCTCATGAGGTGGGAGTGTCTAGGAATGTCAGATTTAACAACTAGCCAAAAGCATTCATTCCCCTCCAGTTAGGCAGATTCCATATAAATGTAGATATGTACATTGTATTGGGATATGACCACATATTCCTCTCCTGTATTAATAATCATCCCAATACCAAACTGACCTGTGTGTAATCCATATTTCCCAAGATATTAATAACTCGCCTTGGCAGGGAATAAAGGCTCCATTGTTGGGTATCATATTAATGGGCATACTTTCCATTCACCAGTATAATATGGTTTCTGTCTTACATATTCCAATACCGAAATACATTTATTTCCATGTATGGTTGTCTAAAATGACCTCTTAAGTTACCCACAGACCCTAGCTGGAAGAGAATTACAGATACACGGTTCAGCCCACATTTCTGGAAAAGGAGAATCTGGTTCCTGCTTCACTAATCATAATATAAAACATAGGACTGTTCCGGGGGAAGGTATTTTATGGTCCTTTGCAAGAACTAATACCAATAGTTAACCCATTCTGCCAAGTCACTACACACTTTATGACACATGTACATTCTCAAAACCTGTGTGAACGTATTCAGCAACTGGAACTACAAACAAAACACCGGGATAAAACAAGTATAAAACCAAGCCCCAAATTTGGCAACTTCAACAAAAAGTCAACAAAAGCTATTAAATCTGATTGGAAAAAGATGTCTGATTGCTGCACATGGATGGCATTCCTAAAGAGCATTATGGGATACTGGTGCCCAGGCGAGTGATCATCAATGAAGTATGGAGACAGCAGTACCTTCCCCAGTCAAATGCCAGAGACATGGAAGAGTTATTAGGATGTGAGACATTTCATGGAAGAGCAGCAAATAAGACAGAAATCCTTTCATTGGTTGGATAGAAGTGACCTTTCAGTGAATACACAGAACGGCCCAAGTTTGAACTGTTAGGGCCTTTTTCTTATGTCACGTGGACTTGAATGTGGCTGAAGAACCATCATTGGGTACAATGTAATTGAGGAGGTTATTCACACCCCAGTACCTTCTACAGTTTTGGTAAATACGTTGGCAACAGCTTCTCTGTTTCAGAAAAAAAAGCAGAAAGAAAATGTTATAAAAATAGTGCAAGTGGATCATTCAGAGACATTCTGAAAACAGTGAGGACGGGAGGTACATCAAACAGTTATTCCTGCAAGCAGTTGATTGTGGTTCAATGTGGAGCAAGAGCGGGACCCCATCAAAAAAATGAGAAAATGATTGTGTGCCCGTAAAAATCCGAACTACCTTAGGGTATTATTCTAGCTGAAACCCTTGTGACTGTTCCTCAGGGCAACTTTACCAAGGTGACAATACTGATCATAACCATACCAAACATGATATCACACTCAGTCAAAAACAGTACTAGGTCACATTGAACAAGTCAAAGCTTAATACCCAGCAAACCTAAAAACCTGCACAAATCAATTCTTGAGCACAGACATCCAAGAAATACAAGACTGGAGCCAACTGGAGAAAAGGATTTTTCCTCCTGCTGAACAGTGGGATCCTCCAGTCCTTCTAAACCACCTTGATGCAGAGAACAGAAGATAGTAAGGCAGATGTTGAGAGAGGAATGTCACGTATTCTTAAAGATCATCAGATACTGGATGCATTCCCTCACTTCAACTAAAAGTAAACTTAAAGACACCACTCTTACTAAGAGTACATACAGTACCAAAGCCACTCACAAGGAGGTGAAAGAATACCTACAAGATTTGCTAAATAGAGGATGGATCAGAAAATCCAGATCCTCATATTCGTCACCTATAGTATGGGTCCGTAAAAAGTATGGACCCTAAGGCTCTGCTGTGACATACAGGGAGTTAAATCAAAAGTCTATCCCAAACCGCCATCCAATACCTCGATCCAAGACATACTAGATAATTTATTAGGTAGCACTTGGTTTTCTGTGCTGACCAAGGCAAAGCTTGGAGGAGTCAAGCAGATATTTAACAGTTTATAACACCATGGGGACTTATGAATGGGTTCGTATCGCTTGGTCTTAGCTCTGCCCCTGCGGAATTTCAGAGGAGTATGGAAGAATGTTGGAAGGGTTAAGAGATGATATTTGCCAACCATATCTGGATAACAACTTGGTCCACAGTACGACTTCAGTGAGCATGTAGCACAGGTAAAAATGTACTCAGCGTTAGCAGCAGCATGGAGTGAAGTTAACACCCAAGAAATGTGAGCTGTTCAGAAACATGTCCGATTTCTAGATAAGATTATTTCTGAAAATGGCTATACCATGGATCCAGCAGATATCGCTCCAGTAATAGCCTTGAAAGACAGGAAGCCATCACTGTTGGAGAACTAAGGAAGGTGCTCGGATTCCTATCCTATTATCGAACATATATACAAAATTTTGCCCGAATAGCTTCTTCATTGTATACTTGTTGTCAACTGGAGTCTTCTTCGAACAACCAATCAGAAGCCAAAGAAAGTTACCAGACGACAAATGACATCCAAGGTCAACTGACTTCCTCACAACCCATTAATTGGAGAGAATATCATCAGAAGGTACTAGAACATTTAGCAGTCTATTAGTCAAGCCTCCAGTGATGGGTTACCCGATTTCAATAGCCATTCATACTACACTGTGATGCTTCCCAAGAGGGATTAGGTGCTGTTCTATACCAGAGAAGGATAGAAAGCTATATCCTGAAAGATATATATATGTCTGATATTTGATATTGCAGGTGTTGAATTAAAATACTAAAACCCACAACCGCACCAGTGTTAACTCATCTGTTGTGCAACAGTTGCCTGAGAGAAGGTGCACCCTGTGCCAGCCTCTCACCTTTATCAGAGCCACAATTACCAGCATCCCACCAAGACATTGGACCTAACCTAGCACCAACGAGAATATTCAATTTGTCATGACCAGCTATATTGAGAAGTCTATTTGGTGGCATCGTAATTCAAAACAAACCACCTTCATTTTTGATGTGCCCAGGTTGAGGGCCTAAAGTTTAAGATGCCAACCCAGCTTTGCCCCTGAGCCAGAAGCGGGGATGCTAGCTTGCCTACTATTTAAGGTTAATCAGACTGGGGATCTGTAATATAAACAGTATGTGTTGGGAGATTTTGGACGGGTCAAACTTTTAAGTGTCCCTTTCACAGAGAGCTGTGCATACATGCAACCTTTAATTGCATACAAATATTCCAATGTTATTAAAAAAATACCAAGAGTTTCAGAGGGCAGGACCATCTCAAAGTCCGGTGGTACATGAATGAAACTGGAAACTGTCCACAAAATGATTGAAGGCCGAGGTTAAGATGGCAGCCAGAAAGCTTTGACTTGATAGGGCATTAGAAGGCTAGTCTTCTCAGTGTGGCTATGCATTGTGACATCACATTAACATGGCCAATAGTCTATCAGCGTAATTGATATTAGGAGGTCTTTAGCAGTTAAAACAGTCAGAGGACAATTTTGTACAAGTGGAAATAAGAACCCATGTCGAGTTAATTGTAAAAGATCGAAAATTGAAAACTCTGGTTTCTGAAAACCTTTGTAAAATTGTTCAAATAAACCAAAACAAATATATCTGTGAATTTTAGATATCTGTTGTTCTGGTTATTGGTTTGTTTAATAGATCAGTAATATGAGGTGATACAGTATACAGAATTCGGGTGGTGTTTTTTCATCTAAATGGATCAGCATAACATTTTTTATTCTTCCATCTTCCAGGACATATAAAAAGAGGCTTAAAGTAAAGAATGTTTTGCAGGGAAGATTCCAACAAGAGAATCCTTCTACATAATTAATCAACCTTCAGGCCTCCAACACTAACAGAATTTTGAGGTCTGCAGTGGCAGAAACAGAAACTGCAGGTTAAAGAAATACATCTTAGAAAAATTGGGGGTAGTATTAATAAGTGCTCTGAAGAGTGGAACGTCACAGTTCCATGGATATTTTTGTTGTTTTGGGTTTTATGTGATTAGATGAATAGAAGAAAAGAAAGAAAAGCAGTACATCATCATGATTTGAAATGAAAGTCAAGTAGCAGTGAGCAGTTTGCAGGTGCTGAATGACTTTTTATCCTTTGGATTATTTGTGTTTCACTGGGCAGAGACTGAAACTGAAGGCTTCTGTCTGCAGCCAACAGATAAAACACCAACCAGCAAGAGAAAGAGATTTCCCTGCACTGTCCTGCCAGTGACCTGAGAAACAAACACAGCAATGCTTAACTTAATAGAGATTAAAGAAGATTTTTTTTTTTACTTGCACCGTCAAACTGTCAACTGACAAGAGGTAATAGTTTTTGGCTTTAAGGGACTAAGGAGCGGTGACGAGGCAAAGTAAAAAAAAAAATTCTTCATTATAAAGGGTTCCTCTGTTTTAATTTTAAAGGAGAACTTATCTTGATTTTTAAAAATCTTAATGTGAAAGCTTTTCTCCCCTCAACACCTATGCATTGTAAGATAATTATCTAGTAAGTTGCATTGAATACATAAAAGGAGTATATTCTAAACCTTAGAGGGCTTCCATGTGTTGCCATGTACAACACAATCCCATGCAGTTTTTAAAGAGCCTTGAGAGTAAATGTGCATCTATTAGCTGATTTTACTGCAATTTTTTGTTTTATATTTGTGTCCTGGTTCTTTGCAGTAGCTCAGCATATAAGTACTGCATTTTTAGAAAATACACATTCTATGAGGTCACAGGTTCAAATCTCAGGTTTACTTGGTAAACAAAAAAAAAAATAGTCAAATACTGCTATATTCTTACCAAAAGATAAAGGGCCTTATTCGTTATGGGTGCACAATTTTGGCTATGTTTTTAATTCTAATATGTACTGATTTTTATATGGTAACTCTATTGGGATAGTGGTATAAAGCTCTGGTTTTAGCAAGACAGAGTTACATGGGTTTGCTATTAATTTACATTCTGTTTCTTAACATCCATGCTAACTAAGAAACACACTACAAAGTTTACTTTTCTATTTGTATGAAAAGCAAAAACTACACTAAAATGTCTGGTCGTTGTCAGGGAGAGGGAGAATCTCTTGAGCTGTAACATGATGGTTGTCAGCTTATAGGAAGAGCTTCCTTTTGATCTGTGAAGTGTATTTCGTACACTTAGCTGGGTGTCACCAAGCTAAGTTGGATTATGGGAACTGACCCCTAGTACTCACAGGTTAATTTTTATAAATCACCAGCAGCCCAAGCTAAGGGAGAGTTGTAAACATATCCAATAGAGAGAGGGCTCTACAACCCCACAGTGTCTTCAAACTATAAATATATAAATCAGGTGGTTTAATCAGAACTTTATTGCATACAGATTAAAAAATAGACTAGACAGGCCTCACATACCGACCAGAATAAGGCGTGAAGTTTATGACACTTCATCAGAGGTGTAAGTCTGATGAAACTGTCATAACTATACCATCGGTATTGTCCTTTCTCTTTCATGTGTATAGCACATTTCCAATTGTCTGAGGCCACGAACATAAACTTTCCTTCAACCATGGTTGACTCCCTGTACTTAAAGTGGCTGGGGGAAATCTGCAGTCCTGACTCCTGACCATTCCCCTGTGCTTCTCTTCTTTCAGGTGAAATTGCAGATTCTGTTTGTCATTTTGTAACAATTGTGCAGGTGTGTACCCAGCTTAGCCTGATCAGTCAAGTTGAAAAACCTCCAAAAGAGTCAGGGGAATCTGCACCTGTGTACTTCACCTATTGCCTATGTGGCGCCAATGGAACAAACAATCGTTAACTACTTGTTGGGAAATTGACAGGAAGTCATCAATCGTGTTACTATTAGCCCTACCTTTAGTTTGTAAAGCAAGTCAATTTACCTCCCTCCTTTAAGGCACCAACCATAAGCTATATAGGGCAACATGTTATTAGTTGATTCTTGAAGCAAACAGCTAATAATAGTTTTTTGTTTTCCTCTCTCTATTTCATGTTACAGTATTTATCTTTTCGGCTGTGATGCATTTAAAGTTCATTAGAGGACACGTTGGCAAATCTTAAGCTTTAAAGCAGCTCTGTCAGTATAATTAAGCTATCCATACAAGGGCAGATGTTTTTCCAATTGGTTTCAATCGACCGCAAACAATATATTTTGAGAGATTCCATTGAATTTGCAGAAGTTTAAAATATCAATCCTATGTATAAGGTGCTTAAGCCTAGGTACACACAGGCAGATATTTCGGCATGAAATATAATTGGTCTCAGTAAAATTTGTGGAAAAAAAAACAAAAACAAACAAGTACCGCCAATATTTTGTCCCAACCAGCACATACAAAAATATGGCTGAAAATTCGGCATGTGCATACCTAGCCTAAATCTGTATCATGTTGTTCTAACGTTTACCCTGACTGACAGATACACTTCTGATGTTTTTTAGGCCCAACCAACCAATTAAAATATGCAGGATTGGCTATAATTTATCCATTGGTCTGGAATGATCGTCCATGTCATAAATCATGGTTGATCATCCAGAACCCTAGCTATCGGTCGGCCAGGACTAATCACTGTCTCTGTGAGTGGCACCGCGTCCGTCAGTTCACCGCAAACGAACATGCGGTCCATATGAGACAAAACAATCATCGATGATTTACTGACATGTCCAATGGATCAATTCGGGAAAAAGGGTGGCTAATATCAGTTGCTGCGACATCGGTCACATATTTTCTGCCTGGCTGATCGAGATATCAGCTGTTTGGATGAAAAAATCTGCTTGTGTGTACCCAGCCCGGCATGTATCATTCGACCAGAAATATTTAATTGTGAAGTTAGAGGCGGGCTGTGACCTGTCTCTGTCTATGGTGGTTCACAGCTGCATAGTACTCCTGGGTACTTTACAACAGCTAATATTCTTACCAATGTTCCTCCGTGCTCCGCTATGTTGCTCCCTTCTGCCACTGTCTGACAGTCCACGATGTAGTCAGTGGAAGGCAGGGCTTCTTTGCACATCATGTCTTCCCATTGGCTACATCGCGGACGAAACGCAATGGGAAAACTTAGTGTTAGACTGGTCGGAAGTGCTGAATGGTCGGTCAGGAGGAAGGATTGCACCATGTCCCAGTACCCAGGGTGAGGATTTAGCAGTTTAGGTCCCTGGGTACTGGATACTATTAATGGGAGGAACAAAATGGAGCGAGGGGGAGGTGAGAGAATAATTGTAATTATTCCCACCCCATCAGACCAAAATATCTGGCTGGGTGTAAATGGGCCTAAAAATTGGTCCATGTATCCGAGGCCAACAAGCCATTTTAGATATATATATATATATGCAGGAAAAGTGGAGGCACTCACAGGTCTTTACAATCAGCAAACTTGTTTATTCAAAAGTGCAGGCTAAATGTTTCCGCTCCATTGTTGGAGCCGTCTTCAGAACATCAGAAAATCACGTGACTCAGGTTTAAATAGCAATCCAAACCAATCCAAATGTGTGTGAAGATGGTGTGTCAAGTGTCCGACAGTGATCTACCACTAGGAAAATGAGGTGTGTCACATGGGGGCCAGTGAAACTGAGGGGTGTGTCTCCAGTGTCATACATGGGCCTGATACTCCGGATATCGGAGGAATGTCAATTCAGAACCAATTGTTAAGGGGGTGTGTCTCTGCGACACCATCAAAGGTCCGGTCTTTCCCGTATTTTCTATAGACCTATTGCAACTATCGGATGAGATCGTAAGGGCAAGATGAACACATATGGAGACATAAAGTGTGATAGTGTATAAAGTGCAAGTGCTAGTGGATTGAATTATATATATAAAAGATCAATAAATACACATCTAAAAAGATAATTACTATGGTGGTAAAAAACAACATGCTGGCCCCCATGTGACACACCTCATTTTCCTAGTGGCTAGATTTCACTGGCGGACACTTGACACACATCTTCACACACATTTGGATTGGTTGGATTGCTATTTAAACCGAGTCACGTGATTTCTGATGTTCTGAAGACGGCTCCAACAATGGAGCGGAAAAATGTTAACCTGCACTTTTGAATTAAACAAGTTTGCTGATTGTAAAGACCTGGAGTGCCTCCATTTTCCTGCATATGATACTCTTTTGGATTGCGACCTAGGCGGATGTCTGTGACGGAGTGCCCTTACCAAACGACCGAAATATATAATATATATATATATATATATATATATATATAAATGAAGGTACCTTTATCAATATACAGAAACCTTTTTACATCTGCATTAATTTAAAGAACAGGTAAGGTGCCTCTTACTTTGAGGTGCCTCCATTTGCTCTGTAGCCAGATAAGGGGTATAATTTAGTTTAATAATACTATAGTATGGCATTTCATATTCCTTTTCAAAGTCACAAAAAAGAAAAACATAGCAGGCAAATTGGAACTGTCAGAAGGAAAAATATTTCAATGAATGAAAGCATATTATTCATCTTTTTCCTCCCATTTGGGTAGATAAAATGTTATAGAAACCGCCTGTATAAACTACAATAATCCATGCTGATTGGACCAAAATATTGCATGCAAGTTTTTTTTATGTAGAAGCTGTACAATTGTTCTGCCTGTTCACACTAGGCTCTATTCTGAACATCTAACAATGTAACACTGGCCTAAGGTGTGTTACACACCATGCAAATTTTCGATCAACCGTAGTTCAGTAATGGTCGATCGGGTGGAAAAATGGCATGGGTTTTCAGACGCTGTTCGTTTATCCGATTCGGACAAATGGGCAATGTCTGACAAATTATTGCTGACAAATTATTGATCTGCCAGCCACGACCAAAAATTTCTATTGTGCTCTTTACTTTAGTATAAGGATTGATAGCGGCACTGGCCAACCAGATGATTTCTTTATACTAAAGGTTCGTACACACTCCAATTTGTGAGCAAGCAAAGAAACCCCGACGGCCGATAGATACACGCGATGAACGGCGTTTCGGCCGAGAATCGTCATGTGTATGCGTTCAGTCGGGGGTCGTTCTTCGATCCGCCAGGCGAAACAGCCTTTCGTTGCGGGTAGCATTCGGCCGTCGGGGGTCGTTGCTCACTCACAAATTGAGGGTATGTACAAACCTTTATTATAGTGAAAACATTTGTACTGTGTTTACCCCGATCTATAACCGATGACAGACAGCTTCCAATGAATTTGTTTCTTGGCTTAAATATTCGTGTGTATCCAGCTTTACATTAGATTTGATTTCGATTGTTGAATCTACCCAAGTCTAAAAACACAGCTGATTTTACTCCTGCACCGGGGTGCAAGATTTTCCCTAGCAGAACTCAGTAGGGGCAGGGTGGGATCAGGGAAACGGGGGTAAAAGGGGCAAGAGGAGGCAGAGTGGAGTTTGGATGGGGCTGTGCAGATTGACTGCAGTCTTGCCAGGTCGGGATTAAATACCAATTATCATAATTGGTATTTTATATTTATGTAATTATATTATTAGAGCTATATTATTATTAATTAATTAAATGCCAATATATAGAACTGACCTTCTGACCGATCAAGGGACATTCAATCAATTCTTCCGGAATTCTTCACAATGGCAAAATGAATGGACCAGGCGGGACATCACAATCGTATGATGAATAGAACATAAAAAGCTTGTTCTGGATCAATTGATTGTATTTCGCTGGAACGGTCGGAGGTAAGTTCTAATGTATGGACACTTTTACATGATTAAACTAATATTTTTTCTCTCAGTCATGGAATCCTGGACAAATAGGGATGGCTGGCAACAATGCTCTTGTTGCTAGCCATCTTTTGCTATTGAATTCAATTGGCAAATAATTGGTCCAGTTGGTTGTCCTAACAATCAAACACATCAGAATTAATCGCTGACATCTGTAATGCCAAATGGACCTAAACAATTCCACAATTTAGCAGCTAGACAACATTTAATTATTTTACCATATTGGAAATCATGAGGTAAATCATAGTAATATATCTTAGGTAAATATACTGAACAGAAGTAAACTGCTCTTTAAAGGGATATTAATAAACATTACACTTCAAATGTATACTTTTAGGAAATAAATGTAAAAAATTTATTATACAATTATTCCAAGACCATTATCTCCCCTGTAAAGTAAAAATATGTGCCGGACTTTCTTTTGTAGACTTCGGTTAGTAAACCACCTGGCATGGTATAGAGAAGAAATGGTATATGAAGCCTTCCTTTCAGCCTACGAATATGGATGTAGAATAGTCAATTCTTTTTGCCAGAGCATCTTCCGGTCTTCACGGGTCCATTCTATCTCTCATTCTTTCTTTTTTTACTATAGCCGCGCAGCAGACACCTAACCACACGAAAGCTAGTATCCAAGGCTTGCCACTAAAAATGATTATTTTTTCATTCATACTTCTCAGTTCAGCTCTTCTTCTGTAAACAAAAAAGGTATAAAGTTATGATTTAACTATTTTAATAAACATAATGTAATTAATTGCTAATATCCATATATATAAGGCATTTTCACCAGAAGGGAGTAATACAAATAAAGGCAGTTATGTTGTATCAAATGCACAATTTAATGCCATACTACTTGGGCTCAGTATTCCACACTCCAGGGTGTTTGTTTCCATCGCTGTAGTGGTAGGAACCTATCTTTATTTTTTGAAGATGTCTGCGTGAACCTTTCTCTTTTTCTAAAACATTAAAGATAAATAACATGTATAAATAAAATGAATAGAAGAATAAAATCTTTTACATGAGTACCGAAGTATAGTTATCCTTTCATTCAGCAATAGCTGACAATTGGTTCCACTGCCTGACCAAACCAAAGTAACATCTGACTGTGTTAGGTGGCCATACATACGGACGATAATGGGTAACTACAAATGAGCGCTTGGCCGGAACAAATGTCCGTCAGTGTGCGGCAAATTCGGCCACAGGCAGAAGTAAACTGCTTTTAAAGGGATATTAAACACTTACACTTCTAAATGTATAATTTTAGGAAATAATGTAAAAAATGTATTATACAATTATTCCAATGACCATTATCCCTGTAAAGAAAATATGTGCCGGGACTTTTTTTGTAGACTTCGGTTAGTAGAACCACATGGCATGGTATAGAAGATAGAACTTGGTATACGAAGCCTTCCTTCAGCCTACGAATATGGATGTAGAATAGTCAATTCCTTTTTTTGCCAGAGCATCTTCCAGGTCTTCACGTTCCATTCTATCTCTCCACTTTCTCTTTTTTACTATTGCCGCGCAGCAGACACCTAACCCCACGAAAGCTAGTAATCCAAGTCTTGCCACTATCGATCGTGCGGTTCCATGTTATCCACATAACATGGTAAAAAACTCCTATCAAGCTATATTAAGGTTAATTGTCTGTTACCTGTAGGCATACCAATATTTATATATTAAATTATCCCCAGTGAAGTTTACTTACTTAATCGTTTTTTCTTTATGTGATGTAGGATTTGTCCTGAAAAGGAAAACATAGTGTTAAGAAAAGAAAAATAATATCGTAACCACTTTTTATTAGAATTTGTATGTAAAACTACACTGTATTGAGGGTTCATGTACACTGCCTACCTTTTAAATGTCTTGGTTGCTGATGTTGCCAATTTGTCACAGAGGTGGGTTCAGTCATAGCTAATTCATCCCCATTAGTATAATCGAATTTGTTGTTTGCACAATTTCTAATTCCGGAGGGACAGTCTTCAATGAACCAGTTTTCTTCTTCTTCCTTCTAACATGTACTGAAAACTTATAAATACTTTTCTGGTAATGTGCATAAGACACCGAATTTTTCCAATTTAAATCTGACCTACTTCATAAGCTATATTAATATGTATTTTAGTTTCTTTATTTATCTAAACATGCAGTTGTCTGAATGCATGCGTTGTTAGAAAATGGAATAAAATGTATTTCCACAAAAAAAAGAGGTTCTGTGCATTTGTGTCCTGTACATTTGTGTTTTGATCCAGAAGTAGTGTGAATGTAGCTTTTAAGGTGGCCGTATACACGACAAATATCGACAAGGTGTGGGGCCGAAATATTCAGACAACGATGCTGCCAACAAACTACCACCATCATCATTGTGGTTGGTCATTCCCAACTAAAATGTATTTTAAGATATGATCGGCCCTGTGTATGGGCACATAGCTTACCGATCTCCATGCCGTGTATGAGGGATCGTTAGGGCCTGTATTCGGTAACCACCGCATGTAAACGATAGATCATAACCCTATGTGTATGGTCTTCTTAAGTGTTTGTGTTCCTCACAGGTCTAAAAATTTCTTCTCATAAGGATAACTACATACACCAACAGGGAAATTCAATAAAAGTTCTTATCGTTACAAATGTTGCTAATTTTGCCCCAACCAATCAGATGTTAGCTTTCAAATGTTAAATAAGATCTGATTGGTTGGAGCAAAATTAGCACCATTTTAAACGATAAGAACTTTCATTGAATCTCCCTGTAAGATTTTTATTTTTCAAAATCATAAACTTGGAAATATAACCTGTCTTACCTTGTCTATAATATGAATGGCTTGCAATAAGAGCATCCATCCCTATTTGCCAGGATTTCCATGACTGCAGAGAAAAAAATCTTAGTTAATCATAGTAAAGGTGTCCATACATTAGAACTTACCTTCCGACCGTTCCAGCGACATACAATCAATTGATCCAGAACAGCCTTTCATGTTCTTATTCATCAAACATTATCCCCTGTAAAGTAAAAATATGTGCCGGGACTTTCTTTTGTAGACTTCAGTTGTAGAACCACATGGCATGGTATACAAGATAGAACTTGGTATACGAAGCCTTCTTCAGCCTACGAATATGGATGTGAATAGTCAATTCCTTTTTCTGCCAGAGCATCTTCCAGTTTCACGGTCCAGTCCATTCTTTTCATTCTTTCTCTTTTTTTACTATTGGCCGCAGCAGACCACCTAACCACACGAAAGCTAGTAATCCAAGGCTTGCCACTAAAATGATTATTTTCTTTTCATTCATACTTCTCAGTTAGCTCTTTCTTCTATAAAACAAAAAAGGTATAAAGTTATGATTATACTATTTTAATAAACATAATGTAATTTAATGCTATATCATATATATAAGGCATTTTCACCAGAAGGAGTAATACAAATAAAGGCACGTTATATGGTTGGTATCAAATGCACATTATAATGCAATACCTACTTTGGGCTCAGTTTCCAACTCCAGGGTGTTTGGTTCCATCGCTGTAGTGGTAGGAACCTTATCTTTATTTTTTGAAGATAGTCTGCGTGACCCTTTCTTCTTTTCTAAACATAAAGATAAAACATTTAAATAAAATGAATAGAAGAATAAAATCTGTTACATGATTACTACCACCGAAGTATAGTTAATCCTTTCATTATCAATAGCTGACAATTTGGTTCCCACTGCCTGACCAAACCAAAGTAACATCTGACTGTGTTAAGGTGGCCATACATACGGACGATAATGGGTAAATTCTGTTGGGGAACGATGGTTATAACTATTATCGCTCATGTGTAGGGTATATCCCACCAATTGGAGTGCCAACGAACAGCCGTAGTCGGCACTCCGATCGATCGGAAATGCCGGGAAATTCCGTCGGTCAGCATCGGTATTTATAAGAGACTGAGCCGATACCGATCGTGCAGTGTATGGCCACATGCCCGACGATCCCATACCAAGTATGGGGATCAGTCGGGTTGTGGTGCTGTTCCCACAGCATGTGTGCTGACAGATACCAATGTGATCTGTTGGCACACATGCGTGAGATCGGATTGTGTATGGGCTAGCTTTGTATATTGCACTATATAATTGGTGCTTGAATGGTCCAACCCCTAAATTAAATAGGTTTCATGATTTCCTAGCTATAGTTTAGATTGAACTATTTGTGTATTTGTTCCCCTGTATGACTTGTTTGCATTTGTTGTAGTACAATACTGCTTCCCCAAGTGGCGCTTTTATAAATAAACTCTACATACATACAAGTCTACATTACTTGATCGGTTTTTCATTTTGTGATGTTGTTGGCCTTCAGCTGAAAGTAAAAAGAAGAAAACACTTTACAGATGTTATAGTAGAATTGGGAACAGTCTAATATATGTATATCCGAGGTACCATAAAGTCTATTAATATCCTTTAATCAATGGAGCAGAAAAAATAAATTCAGCACTTACCTGGCTTAATGTGGAAACTTTGATAGAGTGTGTCCATTAGTGCTATACTTGGATTAGAATCTCCTCTTCTTTGACATTTTTATATGGCCATCCATTTGAACCTTTCTTCTTTTCTAATACATTACAGTCAACAATAATTAGAACAAAAAACACTGCTATATATAACTTTAAAACTTTGTTACTGGGTCCACACGAAGGGACTATTGTCCCAACCGAGCACCACTACAAGTGAGCGATCGGCCAGGACAAATGTCCGTCGTCACGGCAAATTTGGCCACAGGCAAGCGATCGATCGTGGGTCCACGATTATCCACATAAAATGGTTAAAAACTCCATACAAGCTATATTAAGGTTAATTGTCTGTTACCTGTAGGCCTACAGCATATTTATATATTTAAATTATCCCCAGTGAAGTTTACTTACTTAATCGTTTTTTCTTTATGTGATGTAGGATTGTCTCTGAAAAGGAAAACATAGTGTTAAGAAAAGAAAATAATATCGTAACCACTTTTTATTAGAATTGTATGTAAAACTACACTGTATTGAGGGTTCATGTAGACTGCCTACCTTTTAAATGTCTGGTTTGCTGATGTTGCCATATTTGTCACAGAGATGGGTTCAGTCATAGCTAATTCATCCCCATTAGTATAATCTGAATTTGTTGTGCACAATTTCTATTTCCGGAGGGACAGTCTTCAATGAACCAGTTTTCTTCTTCTTCCTTCTAACATGTACTGAAACATTATAAATATTTTCTGGTAAATGTGCATAAGACACCAAATTTTTCCAATTTAAACTTGACCTACTCATAAGCTTATTAATATGTATTTTAGTTTATTTATTTATCTAAAAATGCAGTTGTCTGATGCATGCATTGTTAGAAAATGGAATAAATGTATTTCCACATAAGAAAGAGGTTCTGTGCATTTGTGTCTGTACATTTGTGTTTTGATCCAGAGTAGTGTGAATGTAGCTTTTAAGGTGGCCAATACACTGACAAAATCGACAAGGGTGGGGGCGAAATATTCAGACAACGATGCTGCCAACCAACTACCACCATCATCATTGTGGTTGGTCATTCCCAACTAAAAGTATTTAAGATATGATTGGCCCTGTGTATGGGCACATAGCTGACCAATCTCCGTGCTGTGTATGAGGGATTAGTCTGGGGCCTGTATTCGGTAACCACTGCATATTACCGATAGATCATAACCTCATGTGTATGGTCTTCTTAATTGTGTTTGTCCTCACAGGTATAAAAATCTCTTCTCATAAGAAATACTATACACCAACAGGGAAATTCATTAAATGTTTCTATCGTTTAAATGGTGCTAATTCAGATCAGATGTTAGCTTTCAAATGCTAAATAAGATCTGATTGGTTGGGGCAAAATAGCACCATTTTAAACGATAAGAAATTTTATTGAACCTCCCTGTAAGTTTTTTTATTTTTTTCATGGAACTATAATCTGTTTTACCTCCAGTATACTATAATATATATAATGAAGAAAAAGGTACTTTTAATAGGGTATGTACAAGCAAAACTTAACGGGCATGTCCACCCAAAACTAAAATTAACCCACTAATGGCCCCACTGTGTAGTTTAAACAAAAATCCTTACCACTGACTAAAATGCGTCTGTGATTGCGTGCTTTGCCTTAAATGGATATTCTTTATATTAGGATAACAATACTTACCTTTCGGATGACATTTTTATGGTGATTGCAGTTGTCTCAATAAATGTTTTGACTGAAAAGATAAGATTCGTATAGTGTCAGAGATTCTGATATCTGGAAGCCTGAACTAGTTAATTAAATATGTGTTTGAGTATAGCATGTAATGACTGAAATGGCAAATGACCAATAAATGAGCAAAGCCTATTACACAGTATTTTTAGTGGTTAAATGTACTACTCATTGGGTTGTGAGCTATATCCAAAAAAAGTAATTTGATGCTTCACATTATTGAGTTCTGTAAATAAATAGCTACTAAATGGGAGGGAAAATATGATGGAAATTCTCTTTATAAATGTAGAATTAATTTTAGGGCAATAAAGGAAGATACCATTTTTATAACCTAATTCTGTTGATGAAGGGCAGTAAATGTTGACAATTGCAAAAAAAAAAAGTCCCTCTAGTAGATGATAATACATTGCCCTGAAGTATTGCAGG
Organism: Hymenochirus boettgeri; assembly: GCA_019447015.1. Lineage (NCBI taxonomy): Eukaryota > Metazoa > Chordata > Amphibia > Anura > Pipidae > Hymenochirus > Hymenochirus boettgeri. Next base: position 62,005,733 of record CM033474.1, on the reverse strand, counting down.
GGATAAAGTTCATTCTAAGGGCACGGTCGCACTGCGCCCCAAAGCAATCGCACACGGAATCGCATGCGATTTCATGTGCATTTTTGTTGTTTGCGCATGCGTTTTCTCATTAGGTATGGGAAACGCATGCGATGCGATTAAAAAGCGGAACGCAAATCGCAATTGCCAACACACAGAAAACGCGCGTTTTTGGTGCGTGTCGCTTTTCATGATCTGAAAAAAAAAAGGCAAGCGCAAACGTAGAAAAATCGCAGCAGTGTGGCCTACCCTAACAGCATTTTCTGATACTTTGCCTTGAATGATTTTATCCTCTTAAAAATAAACACAAATGCATTCTACAGTTCTTACCCGTGGGAGCGACCAAGGCATCATTTACGTTTGCTGAAAACACAAAGTTGTAAAAATTGAGATTAATACCGAATGCATCTGCATTAGCACTATGTTATTTTACAAAAAAATATATTTTTGTCATTCTAAATTATGATGCCTACTTACTTGGAAACTCCTTATCCAGATTTATTAAATGTTTGTTCAGTTTCAGCACTAAAATGCAATCAGAAAAGTAAAATATTATTGTGGGAAAAAATACTCCCCGTGGAAACACGTTACAACTTAAAAAGACAGCACGGTGGCTTGGTGATTTGCATTAATGCCTTGCAGTGCTGAAGACCTGAGTTTGATTTCACCCTTGGACACATTTGCAAGGAGTTTGTATGTTCTAACCGGTGCTTGTGTGGGTTTCCTCCGGGCACTTCGGTTTCCCCCACAATCCTAAAGACATACTGATAGGTTGTATGTGTCAATTAATTGTGCTTGATTATAAGCGTCTTCAGGCAGGGCCTTGAAGTGTATACATGTAATTGTAAAGTGCTACGGAAGATGTTGGCTCAATATAAATCCACATAATACTATTAACACTATACTAATGCAATCACTGACTACCCTATGGCTTCCCCACAGTCAGTTACTGAATCTTCTCCCATTTCTGACATTGGCAAGGAGAGCGCAGAGTGAGGAGGATCCAAAGAGATGACAGTTATTTAACCAGCAGTGTGCAGTTACTGCACAAGAATAGTTTACCTGTATAATTTAAATATTTTAGCCATGCTATTTGTGCATATGTGTGTTGTGTATATAAATATGTAAATAAGTCTACAACATACCTCCATTGTCTGCTTACTTATAACGCTCAGTTCAACATCACTATAAAGTAATAGAGGCTATGCTTTCAATGTAAATTTAATATAAGAGTTATCAACTTACTAGCTTCTTTCAATACTATCCAGTTTTCCACAGTAGCGACATGTAGCAGATCTTCTTTAAAATAAAAAATACACATTCAGACAATACAATAGCACGTTAATTTCATATACCTTATTAATAATTAACTCAAAATCCAACATATGTTTACAATATACAAAATATTCATGCACGTATATACCAGGGAGTAGAAATCAATTTTTTTTTTTTACAATAACAACAGAGACATCCTATTCTAACTTTAAAAATAATCTTATGGATGTGGTCATATTTTCACAAATACCAAGTTTAAAGATAGGTTTTAAATATGCAATAAATAAATAAATAAAAACGTTTCTGAAATGGAAATAAAAAATAAAGCAAATAAGTAAGAAAACAATAAGTAAGAAAATATTGTCTCCTTACCTTTAGTAGATCCTGTGTTAAAAAGCAAAACTAGCAAAAGAAAAAAAATGGCCATGGAAAAATAATGGCCATGGAAAAAATGGCCACCTGGTCTCATGAAAATAAAATAATGAAACCTTTTCAGCTGTTAAGTGATAAACAAGACTTGTTTGATGACATCATCAAAAATGTTATCACTATAGCAACAATATCCAGCCAGTTCATCACATTACATACACTACTGCATTGTTAACAGGAAATCAAGAAAAACATTAAAAAAATAAAAATCTTACAATTTGTTTACATTTATCAGAAAAACAAGAAAATCCAGGTCCCCATTAAAAAACAAAAACCTTAAAATTTGTTACATTTTGTTTGTAACAAATTTAAAACCACAGAAATCCTTGTTTTTGGTATGATGTAATAGGTAAATATATGGGAAGCGTACAAACAAAGCTTGGACTTAAAACCAATTCATATGAGAAGACTAACTTTGTATGGGGCAGGAAGAAGATGGAGGGTGCAGCACATACAATATCAATGAGATAAAACCCATCACATTTAATCTACTCTGAATATAAATTTATGAATCATATAAGGGCAGATATAGATAACAATTTGCTGTGATATGGTGGCAGTGTGTAAAGTCCCTGGTGCAGTGTTGTAAATGTCCCTCTGCTACATCACAAAGATCACCTAATTTTGTCATGGGATTAAATTTACCTTCAGTTTATATCGTAAATTAATATAAGTAACTATAAGTTTTTTTTCTGTGCATGTGCTTTTCTTGCCATAATCATTATCAGGGCATTGCATGACTAATTAAAAGACATCACGGTGGCTCAGTGGTTAGCACTGATGTCTTGCAGCGCTGAGGCCCTAATTTCGAATCCACCCTGGACACATCTACAAGGAGTTTGTATGTTCTCCCCGTGCTTGCGTGGGTTCCTCCGGGCACTCTGGTTTCTCCCACAATCATAAAGACATATGATAGGTTGTATGTGTAAATAAATGTGCTTAGAGTGTAAGCTCTATCAGAAGATACGTCTTCCTAATGTATGGCCAGCCTAGGTTTCCTAGACGTTTTTTAAAGGATAATAGAGTAAACCCAAGCAAGCTTAAAGTAATCTTATTGCAGATGGGTGAATATGAAGTTATGAACTCATAGTGCAGTGCTGCAAGGCATCTGTGCAAATAACTAAGCTACTATAAATGTTTGATGGGTTTGAAATTGTTTAAAGTTGACAGTCTTACCCTTTTTTTTAAGCAGCCCAGCCCTTTTCTTTACATTATCATCTCCCAGCAGTTGCATCCTGTGTAGACATTTCGTTACAGCTCAGAGACTGTCAAAAACAAAGATGGCTAAACTACAGGAGATAGCTAAGCTACAGATTTTTTTTTATTATTCTGAGAAAATTTTCTAAAAAGAAAAAGGGAAAAAAAATAGAAAAACAATAGACGTACTAAGTTTATTTCAATAAGAGGTGTGTAATTTGCCTTGACCAGTCAGAAGATTTAATTGAAGAACAGAAGGTAAGGCATAGTCCTTTACCTCCCGTTCTCCAATTAGTATAGTTAATAAATAATAGAGTGAATTTCTTTAAATATTGGTTAAAGAATAATTCACTTGAAAAGTGAACTATTCTTTGATGTATTGATTGAAGACGGGGAAGTTAAGGAGATATGCCTTACCTTCTGTTCTTCAAACAAATATCAGGAGCCAGGGTCGAAGACTGCAGAACTACCTTTCATGCAATCCACGCAGCAGCACTGCAGGCCCTGACTGCTCCTGGTTCTAATCAACTATAGCGCACATATGTGCGAAAATGCGCACTATAGTGATTAGAACCAGGAAGCGGTAGGACCTGTCAGTGCTGCTTCGGGGATCACCAAAAGTTAAATTATGTTATCTTATCCCTGGCTCCTGAGATATTGATGAAGAACGGGAGGTAAGGCAGAGTTCCTTAACCTCCCAGTCATCAATCTACTAATCAAGTGCTGAATATATCAGTTGGAGTTGGGGGTAGGTAAATGACAATTTACCAGTTTTTTGTTTTAAGGGTGAACAAGAACTTTAAAGATAAAGGTGTGATTCCACGAGATCTGACTGATTTGTCACGATTTATCGGCCGAAACAGACGTTCGTACACATTGTGCATGGCAGGTTGGAACCTTAAGGCAGCTCACACACTGTTAGATTAAAGCTCAAATGGATGTACAGATCATGAGTGGATTTGAAGCAGAAAAGCTAATTGATGGGCCACTGACGGGATTGTCAAAAAGTACCAAAAGCTCTGATCAGCTTTTATTCTATAAACAGGCCAATACCATTTGTTGAAAACGGCCTCCCAATACCTTTACTTCATGAACAACTGGTAGGATATATATTACAAATAACAAAGCAGCACATTTTTTGCTATAACAATTCTAATAAATGGTTTATACTTACAACACCTATGAAGCAATGGAAGGTTACTTCGCCAAGTTCTATCGCTAGAACTTTGTCTACGTGATATGAACCTTTGTTAAATTCTAGAAGAAACAGGAAGTGACTAGAGATTAAAATAACTGGTGAAGCAGAAAACTTTTATGAGAAATATTGAAACAAACGTGACAATTTTGCATTGGCCTAAATTCAGGGCCATAACTACAATTAATGGGCCCCCAGGAAAACTATAATGTGTCCCCCTCCCTCTTTCAGTGATAATTGTGAGAACTGTATCTTTTTATAGAGAAGTAAAGGTTCATACATACGCTCAATTTCGAGTGAGCAAACACCCCGACGGCTACACGTGAACGGGCAAGAATCGTCGTGTGTATGTGGTCGGCGAGTCGTTCGTTGACTGCCTGGAATCATCGATTGACCCCCGACCGAACGCATACACACGGACGATTCTCGGACGAAAAAGGCGTCCGTCGCGTATAGCGCTCGGCGTTGGAAATCGTTGCTCGCTTGAAAATTGAGGGTGTGTGTACGAACCTTTAGAAGTTGGGGGTCCCCTTGGCCTAAATTTCTTGCTTTCCTGGACCTATTGATAACTGCCCCACGTAAATTGCATTACTTTCTAGGGATCCTGTCTATTATAGCAAACTATGTCTGATGGCAGGTATTCATATGGGCTTATCAAGCTAATGGCAACCTTTGGCAGTGGGTCTGAACCCAGGTACTCAGATACCAACAAACTGAATGGCAACCTCAATATTCCCTTGTGGTAAGTATGAATATAAATGCTATGTTGTCATCAGGCTGGTTAAATATAAACAGTCCGTTAGAAAGCATCCAAGGTCAATCCTGCTTATTTTAGTTTAAGGTTATTTGTGCATACATACAAGAGAAATTGCTTTTCCAAAGGTTGCCACCAACTATTCTATGGGAAATTGTGACTAAACACACTGAGTGCCAAATCAGACAACAGGTTAATCATTCTACAACAGCTAATGGAATTGCCACTGTCCGCAACTGTAACCTGTGAATAGTGAATAGACACATTGCAGATGCTGTCTGCAATCTAAAAACCAGGGCTGGCCTTAGGGCTAAAGCACCGTGTAAGATTCTTACCCCATCCAAAAGACCCCCTGGGCACACACAATGTGCTGTTGAATACCGCTTGCCTTGGGCCTGCTTAAAATCAAGTTCCCACCTGCACTTACTGTCTTTCAGTATCTTCAGTGTGTGCTTGTATATATGGTGCGTGTATCATTACATAACACGTAACATAATAAATGCAGACAGAAAAGCAAAGCATACAGACACAAATAGGCTATGTGTGTTGGGGCTTTGTCTGTGGGGGCTGATACATAGATCTGCAGGATGTAACTGGAGGGGCTGTGGCACTGATGCACAACGACTCCGGCTGGCACCCCACATACCCAGTTCGGCTAACCAAAGGGGAAATTTACAGAGATGCACGTTTTGTCAATGTGATAGGAAACGATTGCTTATGTTGGATTAATGTGACACTCATTGCAAGTTAAAGAAGATGTGGCTAAGACCATCATATAATGACCGGAAACAACATAACAACAAACTACTAAAGGCTCATACACGTGCGGTCGCAGGGTCAATAATGTGTGAGTTATTAAATGGTGCAAAAGTTGGCTGTGCTATTATTTTGCAGCAGCAGCCAACCAGAAGGTAGATTTTTATTTGGTTACTGAGTTAGATAACATTTGATTGGTAGTATATTAATAGCATGAACAAACTTCCAAATTATTGCATCAGCTCACGTTTATAAATTATAGTTTGTGAATATTAAAGCTGTTTAAAACTGGCGATGTTATGGAGTATAGCATAGCATTATATTCCATATGATTGATAGTAAATAAATCATAAATATAAAGATACTACATTTTGTACAATTATTTGTACAGTTAAAAGCAAAAGTTTATATATTTCAGTGGTTTGTTTGATGTTGTGTAAAGCAGTCCCATCTCTATAGAGATACAGACGATGTTCCTACAACAGATTGGATCATCTGAAGCTGAGTCAGTATTGTTCTTATATTTGCGTACAAAGGTTACTTGGTTTTTGCTTGTAAGTAGTGTGGTGACAAGGACGGACTGTTTGAATAAAGAATTAGACACTTACACGAAGTGTGCAACATTATTGAAGGGAATAGTAATAAATCTGGATCAAATGCATGAAAAGGAAAAAGCCTCATAATGTGTTAATATTTTACCACACAGGGTGACAAATAGGTTCGCTATAAAAAATATTTACATTATATGAGTGTGTATTCCAAATTCAATAAAAATGTAGGCAGAGGTAATGCATTGCCAAAATGAAAGGGGAGATGTATTACTTACCTTCCGTGCTCCCCTTCCTTCCGGTTTTCATGCGAATCCGTCAGGAAGGGGTGCAGAGGGTACCCTCTGTTTTAGAAATTTTGTTTTTACTCATTTAGGTAGCCCAGAAAATAATTAGTTAAACCCAGCTAACCCGATATTACACCAGGAAGGGGGTTAAAGGGCATGTCACCCCCAAACAACTTAATTTCCCCACTACTGGCCCCACCCATGTAGTGTAGTTTAATCCTTACCTCACATCCCAGCTCCATAGGGTTCTCCTGGTAGTCCCCCCCCAAAGTCCCAATAACTAACCACCAGGAGGATAGCAGGGCTCATGCCTGCTACCGGGCCTCGTGAGATTTTTGCCATGCGTACTTCAGCCCTTCTCCCCCCTCCCTCCTCTCCCTCCTCTCCCTCCCTCTCCCTCCCGTTCTGCTATCCCTCCCCTAGCATAATCCCCTTTAATATATCCTTCCCCCTGTCCCCCAGCCCATCCGCATAATTTTATTTTTAGAAAGTCCCCAACTTTACTTACCTCTCCGCTTCCTCCGCTGAAGTTAGCTGCCGGCAGCGCGTCCGTGATTGGGTGCCGCTAGCCAGTCACAGACGCGGTGCCGGTCCCGCACCCTCTGCTTGCATTTCCTCGCAAGCAGAGGGCCGGGAGTGCGGCGGGAGGACAGAGGGAGGTAAGTAGAGTTTGGGGGGCTTTCTAAAAAATAATGTCGGTTGGGGCTGGAAGCCCAGGGGGAATCTTATATAAAAAATTTAATTTAGGGTGGACATGCCTTTAACGTTATTTTCGGCCCTTTGTGGCCGATATGCATCTCCCCTCCTACTGTAAATGGGTAACGGACTTTAGACATCTTAACAAGTTTGATGCATACCTGCATCGATTTGCATTAAAACAAGGGTTTAACAGTATCCAACTTCCTAGGTCTGATAATTTTGTTTGCGAGGGGATATGATATATCACCATTTATGACCATAAAGGGCACTTTAGCGAATTGACAGGGGATCTTTTTTGACATAACGGGATATTCTATTAGACTGAGGAGCTTGCAAGCCGAAAGTATAGTTATCCTTTCATTCAGCAATAGCTGACAATTGGTTCCACTGCCTGACCAAACCAAAGTAACAGCGAGAAACGCTCAGACGTGTTAGTTGCAGATTTTGAAAGATGCAAGACGGGATCTTGCAGATCCTGTCTATCATCTTTCAGAAATCTGGACTGTGTGTACCTAGCATACAGACGATGTTCCACAACAGATTGGATCATCTGAAGCTAAGTCAGTATTGTTCTTAATATATCAAGGTTACTTGGTTTTTGCAACCCTTGTAATTAGTATGGTGAAGGACGTGTTTGACTAAAGAATTAGACACTTACACGAAGTGTGCAACATTATTGAAGGGAATAGATAATAATACTGGATCAAAATGCATGAAAGGAAAAAGCCTCGTAATGTGTTAAATATTTATACCCAACAGGGTGGACAAAATAAGGTTCGCTATACAAAATATTTACATTATATGAGTGTGTATTCCAAATTCAATAAAATGTAGGCAGAGGTATGCATTGCCAATGAAAGGGGAGATGATTACTTACCTTCCGTGCTCCCCTTCCTTCCGGTTTTCATGCGAATCCGTCAGGTAAGGAGTGCAGAGGGTACACCTCTGTTTTGGAAATTTTTGTTTTCACTCTATTAGGTAGCCCAGAAAATAATTAGTTAAACCCACGCTAACCAATATTACACCAGGAAGTGTGGGTTTAACATATTTCGACCCTTTCTGGCCGATTACGCAACTCCCCCTCCTACTGTAAATCTGGTAACAGAACTTTTAAGACATCTTAACTAAGTTTGATGCATACCTGCATCTTATTTGCATTGAAACAGGGTTTAACAGTATCCACTTTCCTTAGGTCTGATTAATTTATGTTTGCGAGGGAATATGATAACCATAATGGGCACTTTAGCGAATTGACAGGGATCTTTTTGACATAACGGGATTTCTATTAGACTTGAGGAGTTGCAGCTTAAAAACAAATTTGTTTTTTCTTCTACTAGTGCTAAGGGGTGTGGGATACTCTACTAAAAATGTTGCAGAAACCATTAGACAGTCTCTTGGGTGTTTCTTGGAGATACACAATATCCAGGGTTACAATAAAGGCTGCCATACATCTGCCATTAGAATCTGTTGGCACCCCCAGAATGACCCACTATATGCATTAAAGGCATCTTTTGGCCATGCAGTATGCATAAACCAATCGTATTGGGTACCACTATTTATTGGTTACCAACAATGGTAATTTTCCATTTTGCATATTGCATTGGGTGCATGCCACTGTTTTAATGGAACCACCACAGGCCCTTGCCCCTTTTTATTATTTATGTTTTATATATATTATATAAATGTATTTATATCTCCATAGAGATTGCATTGAGTTTTTAGTGAGGCTACTAATATGGGGGTCGTATAGGATATTACACATAGGAAAGTTGTATATGTACGACATCAGTAAATTTATATAAAATTTAGCCATGACTTAAATTAGGTACAACACAAAATATACAAAATACATAAACTTACTTACAGAGCTGAGATCCCTGTTTTAAAATGGAATGGTCAAATGGCAGCTTAAACACACCCTTGTGTGGTTTTAAGCTGAAAGGAAGTATAATCCAAAAAAAGTCTCTGCCTGCAGGTGTGGCAGTGAGTAATAAAATGCAAGACATCCCTGATCTCATGGTAGAAGGAGAGGAAAGTGAAAGTGGGATGTGGTGTGTGTTATGGAGTGATATTGACTGCAACACAAGATCCTGTGTATAAGACCCGTTACCACCTGTTGGGAGGACAGATTATTGGACAGACAATTTACCTTATGGATACAAACTCTGAGGCAACAGATAAGTGTACAACAATTTACAAGGACACACAAATACAGACCTTTCAATATTCAAAGTGGTGCACCATAGACAGGGACAACCTGATTACTGAATGTTAGCGGGGGACCTGTTATGTGCACTGTATGCTTTGTGCCAGACCACCAGAGTAACCACTGTGTGCCATGCTACCCATAATCCTTTTATAAAGTAGCGATCTGGTTAAAATTGGTGGCAGCGGTGCTGGTAATACCATTTATTCTCCCGTTTTTCTTTGTATATTTGTTCTCTGTATAAGCTATGGAGGCTGCTACTGATAGTATTGATTTAAAATCCTCCTGTCCTTGTACTTGCAGATGAAAATTCCCCAATTAGATTCAACAGCTCTACCAGGCCCAATTGCCAAACCTACTTTAATTGATCCATTTGATGGGGTAACTAGGGAGTGGACTGATTGGCTAGAACAATTTGAATGGGCAGCCACTATTAATGGTTGGGATGAAGGTGCTCGCTTGCAAGTAATTAGCCTTTTGCTTAGTGGTAAAGCCAGGCAGGTATACCAAGGATATAATGTAATACTGAAATAAAAAGCAGTTATCAGTTATTAAAATTGCTCTGAAGCACTTTTTTTCAATTAGATAGTATAGAGTATATAAAGGATAAGTCCATTTCCTTAGGTAAACTGGAATGAGAAATGTTTGTTTATACGTTAGATTATTAGGGCAATGCTATTACAGACATGATGCTGTGAGGTAGCTTCTGTTATATATATAAGGGACCAGCACCACGTGCCGTAGTGAATACTAATAAGTATTAACCTAGCATGTTTAGTTTCAAATACACAGTGTGCAGGATTGCCTGGGTCTACTCTCAGACCTGCAGGATTATCCTATTTGGTTCCTCTGGAAGACTGGTGACTGTCTGGTAACAGTTTAAAATATACTGTGTAAAGATTCTATATCCACTATAATACACACATAGCAAACATACACACACATATTTCCATTGTTTGCACCAACGGGCACAATTTTAATAGCATTTATATATATATATATATATATATATATTTTTTTTTTTTACTTTAGTTATTTACTTACAGTATTTTCCCATTTACCATCCCTACTGCATTTCTATCTAAGAATGTCCTGAATATTTTGTGAAACGATGAGAAAACAGTATAAAAGGGTATGTCCACCTTAAAACAAAAACAGGTGGTATTTATTGCCTGCAATCCCAACGGATATTTTACAGTTTATTACTGTGTTTCTAGCATTATATTTAATGATAAGTTATATCCTTTCTGGCAGAGGTATCTGCTCCTTGCTCTGCAGAGGAGGGCAGCAGGAGAAACAGCAGTCAATCATTGGCTATGAAGTCAGCAGTCACAGATTTGATTGATTGCATGGAGTAAGGGGCCAGCTTACTCTGCCAGAATGGGAATAATAAGTATCTTAGGTGGTTATGCAGTGCGAAATAGAACAGTTGTGGGGTTGTGTGGGCTATGACAAGTATTTCTCATCCCCCAAAAGCAAAATGATATCAGACCTCATTGATAGACATATGTGAGTAAAATGCAAATGATGCACCAGCTCTCTGAGTAGGAACATGTAAATCAGGGAAGTGTTTCTCGGTGGGACAGCTATTGCAAACACCAGATTGCTTTTGATAGAAAGGTCCTACCCACATGGTGATTATGTCTGATATTTGTATTATGCAGGTATGTTAGTTTATTGCTGGTCAACTTATATGATTGTACAGATAATGTACTCTGTGATCATAAATGACATGATATTTAGAAAGAATGCTTGTTTAATAGTTTATTATAAAATACTGTTTAGTAGATATATAAGACAGACAGCTTATTGTAAACACCAGATTGCTGTGTGAAGAAAGGTCCTACCCACATGGTGATATGTCTGATATTTGTATATTGAGGTGTCTGAATTAAAATACTAAAAAACCCACAACCGCACCAGTGTTAAGTCATCTGTTGTGCAACAAACCTGGCGACGAGGATGGGATGGGTAACTGAGAATATTCAGGAACAGAAATCACATCAATCTGAGACATAAGAAACCGGATATACAGTGATATAGCAGTGAACTGTGTGGATCTCAGTACAAGAGTTAAAATGGATCTAGAAAACCAGCTGAATGACACTTAGTGAGAGTCTGAGGAACTTAACCTTTAATGAACTAACTGCTGCTGTCAGTATATCAAAGTACCAGAGGAGCAAATGTGCAGGGCAAAAACTCGCACGACGCTTTCTGAATGCAATAAATACCCTGCTGGAGCAGATCGCAGATACAGAAGAGGAAGACACTGCCTGTGTGTTTTTTGAAAATTCAAGCAGTTATTACTAATTTGCTTCAAGGAACAGGATATGCCCAGGCAGGAAAGAGAAGCTTACACACAGAGCAGGCTCAGTTGGAGGGTTTAAAGGGCGCAGTACCAAGCATTGCAAAAAGCTATTCAGGAATCTACTAATTTACTGGAACACAAAATGAAGCACTCAATGTCTATTCTAAACAGAAAATGCCAGAGGAAACAAGAACTGTTAGTGTTCCCCAGTTAAGACCCCTCAAGAAATGACAATTCGCAAGGAATTTAAAATAAGTGGCCAAATAGGTGAAAGAGGACAAAAGAAAAACATACACCAACCTAATGCACCAAATGGACAATCGGGCTGCAAAAAGGCTACACAGAGCAGGAAATCATTGAAGCTGTTGTTAAAGCAATCAGTCCTGGCCTAAATATAGGGATATGTTAGAAATGAAAAATGATTAACACTACCAAGGCTTAAAATTATTTTAAAGGGGCACTATAAAGAAGAAAGCACCTCTGACTGCTATCACAGGCTAATAAATATTTCCCAAGACAGTAAAGAATCCCCACAGAATTTCCACTTCAGAGCAATGGAACTAAAAGACAGACTCCTGTTTGCCTCTAGGGAAGTCGGAGCAGAGGAAACAGTTTGGGACTGATTTGATTCAAAAAAAGTTTCTGAGGTCAGTGGGAACAGGATTACGGTACTGAGTGAACATATAAAATGCAGTGAAACATTATTTAGATGACCCCCACATGACTGACAAGATATTAATTGAGGGGATGAATGAAGCTGCCAGTATTGATACAAAGAGAACACAAGTTAAAAATGGGTTACTCCCAGTAAATAACAAAGATCAGAGTAGTAAATACAGACAATCAGAAGATACAAAAAGGAATAAACAAAAGAGAAGCCAGCAAGTAACCAAGCTCCAGTACCGATACCAAAAAATTATTCCAAATCAAAGTGCAGGTATATTTAAAGGGTCCAGCATTAGAGGATGTGGTGAGAGAAATGAGGGCAGAGATGCGAGAAATGAAAAAGTGTTGGTGAATCGCATAAAGCAAACACCCATTACAAACAATAGCACCTGTGACTTCATCTGCAGGCAGAAGCCAAATATGTCAAGTCGTCAGCAATCAGCCAAGAAAATGGATGTCAACACTGTTACAAATGTGGTCAAACAGGGAATATGCATGAGGCTGCCGAATGTCTTAACCTTCACAAGCAAAAGGGAGAGGGTTGCTGTTGAGGACAGACAGTAACCTCTAGAAAGACCCAGTCGCCCACAGCTGCTGTTACCCTTAGATAACATAGTGAGCCTAAAAGGACAAGTGAAAAATCTATACATGTTGTCCGAACGCCAGTTCACTGGGCACGTGATCTGACCAATCAATCGGTACTCGCTGCCACACTTTAAATTACGTCCTTAAAGACGCCCCCAAAAACACTCTTGACTCTCACTGACTATGCACACCCCTGTCCTGGCAGCTAATGGTTAACACTACACCATTCACCAAGCAACTAACTGGTTAATTAGCATCAGTCCTTCACAAGCAGTCACAGAAGTTAATTAGCATTTACACTGCCAAACACTCAACCACATATAAACTTATTGGAGGCTAACTGAGTTCTTTTAGAGCATCAAAGACAAAACTTATTAAATTTTAGATTTAATATTCCACCAAAAGTGGACAGTGCACATAATACAAAAATAGAAGAAAATGGTTGTTATAATAAAATGACATACAATAGTACACAGTTATATAAAATAAAAAGGATAAACATATTCACAGACCCTACTCACTAGAAGAAGTCCTGTATTCCCGGGGCGGGAAGAAACATTGGGTCCATACACACGTGGTTTTAGCATGTCCCTCAGTATGAACACAGTTATAGGGGCTACAAGGATTTTAAACCATTTGATGAACTACCCCTCCTCATGAGGTGGGAGTGTCTAGGAATGTCCAGATTTACAACTAGCCAAAAGCATTCATTCCCCTCCAGTTAGGCAGATTCCATATAAATGTAGATATGTACATTGTATTGGGATATGACCACATATTCCTCTCCTGTATTAATAATCATCCCAATACCAAACATGACCTGTGTGTAATCCATATTTCCCAAGATATTAATAACTCGCCTTGGCAAGGGAATAAAGGCTCCATGTTGGGTATCATATTAATGGGCATACTTTCCATTCACCAGTATAATATGGTTTCTGTCTTACATATTCCAATACCGAAATACATTTATTTCCATGTATGGTTGTCTAAAATGACCTCTTAAGTTACCCACGACCCCTCAGCTGGAAGAGAAATTACAGATACACGGTTCAGCCCCATTTCTGGAAAAGGAGAATCTGGTTCCTGCTTCACTAATCATAATATAAAACATAGGACTGTTCCGGGGGAATGGTATTTTATGGTCCTTTGCAAGAACTAATACCAATAGTTAACCCATTCTGCCAAGTCACTACACACTTTATGACACATGTACATTCTCAAACCTGTGTGAACGTATTCAGCAACTGGAACTACAACAAAACACCGGGATAAAACAAGTATAAAACCAAGCCTCCAAATTTGGCAACTTCAACAAAAAGTCAACAAAAGCTATTAAATCTGATTGGAAAAAGATGTCTGATTTGCTGCACATTGGATGGCATTCCTAAAGAGCATTATGGGATACTGGTGCCCAGGCGAGTGATCATCAATGAAGTATGGAGACAGCAGTACCTTCCCCAGTCAAATGCCAGAGCTATGGAAGAGTTATTAGGATGTGAGACATTTCATGGAAGAGCAGCAAATAAGACAGAAATCCTTTCATTGGTTGGATAGAAGTGACCTTTCAGGTGAATACACAGAACGGCCCAAGTTTGAACTGTTAGGCCTTTTCTTATGTCAGTGACTTGAATGTGGCTGAAGAACCATCATTGGGTACAATGTAATTGAGGAGGTTATTCACACCCAGTACCTTCTACAGTTTTGGTAAATACGTTGGCAACAGCCTTCTCTGTTTCAGAAAAAAAAGCAGAAAGAAAACTGTTATAAAAACTAGTGCAAGTGGATCATTCAGAGACATTCTGAAAACAGTGAGGACGGGAGGTACATCAAACAGTTATTCCTGCAAGCAGTCTGATTGTGGTTCAATGTGGAGCAAGAGCGGGACCCCATCAAAAAAATGAGAAAATGATTGTGTGCCGTAAAAATACCCGAACTACCTTAGGGTATTATTCTAGCTGAAACCTTGTGACTGTTCCTCAGGGCACTTTACCAAGGTGACAATACTGATCATAACATACCAAACATGATATCACACTCAGTCCAAAAACAGTACTAGGTCACATTGAACAAGTCAAAGCTATAATACCCAGCAAACCTAAAAACCTGCACAAATCAATTCTTGAGCACAGACATCCAAGAAATACAAGACTGGAGCCAACTGGAGAAAAAGGATTTTTCCTCCTGCTGAACAGTGGGATCCTCCAGTCCTTCTAAACCACCTTGATGCAGACGAACAGAGATAGTAAGGCAGATGTTGAGAGAGGAATGTCACGTATTCTTAAAGATCACAGATACTGGATGCATTCCCTCACTTCAACTAAAAGTAAACTTAAAGACACCACTCTGTACTAAGACGTACATTACAGTACCAAAGCCACTCACAAGGAGGTGAAAGAATACCTACAAGATTTGCTAAATAGAGGATGGATCAGAAAATCAGATCCTCATATTCGTCACCTATAGTATGGTCCGTAAAAAGTATGGAACCCTAAGGCTCTGCTGTGACTACAGGGAGTTAAATCAAAAGTCTATCCCAAACCGCCATCCAATACCTCGCATCCAAGACATACTAGATAATTTATTAGGTAGCACTTGGTTTTCTGTGCTGACCAAGGCAAAGCTTGGAGGAGTCAAGCAGATATTTAACAGTTTATAACACCATGGGGACTTTATGAATGGGTTCGTATCGCTTTGGTCTTAGCTCTGCCCCTGCGGAATTTCAGAGGAGTATGGAAGAATGTCTGGAAGGGTTAAGAGATGATATTTGCCAACCATATCTGGATAACAACTTGGTCCACAGTACGACTTCGTGAGCATGTAGCACAAGGTAAAAATGTACTTCAGCGTTAGCAGCAGCATGGAGTGAAGTTAACACCCAAGAAATGTGAGCTGTTCAGAAACATGTCCGATTTCTAGATAAGATTATTTCTGAAAATGGCTATACCATGGATCCAGCAGATATCGCTCCAGTAATAGCCTTGAAAGACAGGAAGCCATCACTGTTGGAGAACTAAGGAAGGTGCTCGGATTCCTATCCTATTATCGAACATATATACAAAATTTTGCCCGAATAGCTTCTTCATTGTATACTTGTTGTCAACTGGAGTCTTCTTCGAACAACCAATCAGAAGCCAAAGAAAGTTACCAGACGACAAATGACATCCAAGGTCAACTGACTTCCTCACAACCCATTAATTGGAGAGAATATCATCAGAAGGTACTAGAACATTTAGCATCTATTAGTCAAGCCTCCAGTGATGGGTTACCCCGATTTCAATAGCCATTCATACTACACTGTGATGCTTCCCAAGAGGGATTAGGTGCTGTTCTATACCAGAGAAGGATAGAAAGCTATATCCTGAAAGATATATATATGTCTGATATTTGATATTGCAGGTTGTCTGAATTAAAATACTAAAACCCACAACCGCACCAGTGTTAACTCATCTGTTGTGCAACAGTTGCCTGAGAGAAGGTGCACCCTGTGCCAGCCTCTCACCTTTATCAGAGCCACAATTACCAGCATCCCACCAAGACATTGGACCTAACCTAGCACCAACAGAATATCAATTTGTCATGACCAGCTATATTGAGAAGTCTATTTGGTGGCATCGTAATTCAAAACAAACCACCTTCATTTTTGATGTGCCCAGGTTGAGGCCTAAAGTTTAAGATGCCAACCCGCTTTGCCCCTGAGCCAGAAGCGGGGATGCTAGCTTGCCTACTATTTAAGGTTAATCAGACTGGGGATCTGTAATATAAACAGTATGTGTTGGGAGATTTTGGACGGGTCAAACTTTTAAGTGTCCCTTTCACAGAGAGCTGTGCATACATGCAACCTTTAATTGCATACAAATATTCCAATGTTATTAAAAAAATACCAAGAGTTTCAGAGGGCAGGACCATTCAAAGTCCGGTGGTACATGAATGAAACTGAAACTGTCCACAAAATGATTGAAGGCCGAGGTTAAGATGGCAGCCAGAAAGCTTTGACTTGATAGGGCATTAGAAGGCTAGTTTCTCAGTGTGGCTATGCATTGTGACATCACATTAACATGGCCAATAGTCTATAAGCGTAATTGATATTAGGAGGTCTTTAGCAGTTTAAAACAGTCAGAGGACAATTTTGTACAAGTGGAAATAAGAACCCATGTCGAGTTAATTGTAAAAGATCGAAAATGAAAACTCTGGTTTCTGAAAACCTTTGTAAAATTGTTCAAATAAACCAAAACAAATATATCTGTGAATTTTAGATATCTTTGTTCTGGTTATTGGTTTGTTTAATAGATCAGTAATATGAGGTGATACAGTATAAGAATTCGGGTGGTGTTTTTTCATCTAAATGGATCAGCATAACATTTTTTATTCTTCCATCTTCCAGGACATATAAAAGAGGCTTAAAGTAAAGAATGTTTTGCAGGAAGATTCCAACAAGAGAATCCTTCTACATAATTAATCAACCTTCAGGCCTCCAACACTAACAGAATTTTGAGGTTGCAGTGGCAGAAACAGAACTGCAGGTTAAAGAAATACATCTTAGAAAAATTGGGGGTAGTATTAATAAGTGCTCTGAAGAGTGGAAACGTCACAGTTCCATGGATATTTTTGTTGTTTTGGGTTTTATGTGATTAGATGAATAGAAGAAAGAAAGAAAAGCAGTACATCATCATGATTTGAAATGAAAGTCAAGTAGCAGTGAGCAGTTTGCAGGTGCTGAATGACTTTTTATCCTTTGGATTATTTGTGTTTCACTGGGCAGAGACTGAAAACTGAAGGCTTCTGTCTGCAGCCACAGATAAAACACCAACCAGCAAGAGAAAGAGATTTCCCTGCACTGTCCTGCCAGTGACCTGAGAAACAAACACAGCAATGCTTAACTTAATAGAGATTAAAGAAGATTTTTTTTTTTACTTGCACCGTCAAACTGTCAACTGACAAGAGGTAATAGTTTTTGGCTTTAAGGGACTAAGGAGCAGGTGACGAGGCAAAGTAAAAAAAAAAATTTCTTCATTATAAAGGGTTCCTCTGTTTTAATTTTAAAGGAGAACTTATCTTGATTTTTAAAAATCTTAATGTGAAAGCTTTTCTCCCCTCAACACCTATGCATTGTAAGATAATTATCTAGTAAGTTGCATTTGAATACATAAAAGGAGTATATTCTAAACCTTAGAGGGCTTCCATGTGTTGCCAGTACAACACACATCCCATGCAGTTTTTAAAGAGCCTTGAGAGTAAATGTGCATCTATTAGCTGATTTTACTGCAATTTTTTGTTTTATATTTGTGTCCTGGTTCTTTGCAGTAGCTCAGCATATAAGTACTGCATTTTTAGAAAATACACATTCTATGAGGTCACAGGTTCAAATCTCAGGTTTACTTGTAAACAAAAAAAAATAGTCAAATACTGCTATATTCTTACCAAAAGATAAAGGGCCTTATTCGTTATGGGTGCACAATTTTGGCTATGTTTTTAATCTAATTGTACTGATTTTTATATGGTAACTCTATTGGGATAGTGGTATAAAGCTCTGGTTTTAGCAAGACAGAGTTACATGGGTTTGCTATTCAATTCATACATTCTGTTTCTTAAATCCATGCTAACTAAAAACACACTACAAAGTTTACTTTTCTATTTGTATGAAAAGCAAAAACTACACTAAAATGTCTGGTCGTTGTCAGGGAGAGGGAGAATCTCTTGAGCTGTAACATGATGGTTGTCAGCTTATAGGAAGAGCTTCCTTGGTTGATCTGTGAAGTGTATTTCTACACTTAGCTGGGTGTCACCAAGCTAAGTTGGATTATGGGAACTGACCCCTAGTACTCACAGGTTAATTTTATAAATCACCAGCAGCCCAAGCTAAGGGAGAGTTGTAACATATCCAATAGAGAGAGGGCTCTACAACCCCACAGTGTCTTCAAACTATAAATATATAAATCAGGTGAGTTAATCAGAACTTTATTGCATACAGATTAAAAAATAGACTAGACAGGCTCACATACCGACCAGAATAAGGCGTGAAGTTTATGACACTTCATCAGAGTGTAAGTCTGATGAAACTGTCATAACTATACCATCGGTATTGTCCTTTCTCTTTCATGTGTATAGCACATTTCCAATTGTCTGAGGCCACGAACATAAACTTTCCTTCAACCATGGTTGACTCCCTGTACTTAAGTGGCGGGGGAAATCTGCAGTCCTGACTCCTGACCATTCCCCTGTGCTTCTCTTCTTTCAGGTGAAATTGCAGATTCTGTTTGTCATTTTGTAACAATTGTGCAGGTGTGTACCCAGCTTAGCCTGATCAGTCAAGTTGAAAAACCTCCAAAAGAGTCAGGGGATCTGCACCTGTGTACTTCACCTATTTGCCTATGTGGCGCCAATGGAACAAACAATCGTTAACTACTTGTTGGGAAATTGACAGGAAGTCATCAATCGTGTTACTATTAGCCTACCTTTAGTTTGTAAAGCAAGTCAATTTACTCCCTCCTTTAAGGCACCAACCATAAGCTATATAGGGCAACATGTTATTAGTTGATTCTTGAAGCAAACAGCTAATAATAGTTTTTTGTTTTCCTCTCTCTATTTCATGTTACAGTATTTATCTTTTGGCGGCTGTGATGCATTTAAAGTTCATTAGAGGACACGTTGGCAAATCTTAAGCTTTAAAGCAGCTCTGTCAGTATAATTTAAGCTATCCATACAAGGGCAGATGTTTTTCCAATTGGTTTCCAATCGACCCGCAACAATATATTTTGAGAGATTCCATTGAATTTGCAGAAGTTTAAAATATCAATCCTAGTATAAGGTGCTTAAGCCTAGGTACACACAGGCAGATATTTCGGCATGAAATATAATTGGTCTCAGTAAAATTTGTGGAAAAAAAAACAAAAACAAACAAGTACCGCCAATATTTTGTCCCAACCAAGCACATACAAAAATATGGCTGAAAATTCGGCATGTGCATACCTAGCCTAAATCTGTATTCATGTTGTTCTAACGTTTACCCTGACTGACAGATACACTTCTGATGTTTTTTAGGCCCAACCAACCAATTAAAATATGCAGGATTGGCTATAATTTATCCATTGGTCTGGAATGATCGTCCATGTCATAATCATGGTTGATCATCCAGAACCCTAGCTATCGGTCGGCCAGGACTAATCACTGTCTCTGTGAGTGGCACCGCGTCCGTCAGTTCACCGCAAACGAACATGCGGTCCATATGAGACAAAACAATCATCGATGATTTACTGACATGTCCAATGGATCAATTCGGGAAAAAGGGTGGCTAATATCAGTTGCTGCGACAATCGGTCACATATTTTCTGCCTGGCTGATCGAGATATCAGTCTGTTTGGATGAAAAAATCTGCTTGTGTGTACCCAGCCCGGCATGTATCATTCGACCAGAAATATTTAATTGTGAAGTTAGAGGCGGGCTGTGACCTGTCTCTGTCTATGGTGGTTCACAGCTGCATAGTACTCCTGGGTACTTTACAACAGCTAATATTCTTACTCAATGTTCCTCCGTGCTCCGCTATGTTGCTCCCTTCTGCCACTGTCTGACAGTCCACGATGTAGTCAGTGGAAGGCAGGCTTCTTTGCACATCATGTCTTCCCATTGGCTACATCGCGGACGAAACGCAATGGGAAAACTTAGTGTTAGACTGGTCGGAAGTGCTGAATGGTCGGTCAGGAGGAAGGATTGCACCATGTACCCAGTACCCAGGGTGAGGATTTAGCAGTTTTAGGTCCCTGGGTTACTGGATACTATTAATGGGAGGAACAAAATGGAGCGAGGGGGAGGTGAGAATAATTGTAATTATTCCCACCCCATCAGACCAAAATATCTGGCTGGGTGTAAATGGGCCTAAAAATTGGTCCATGTATCCGAGGCCAACAAAGCCATTTTAGATATATATATATATATGCAGGAAAAGTGGAGGCACTCACAGGTCTTTACAATCAGCAAACTTGTTTATTCAAAAGTGCAGGCTAAATGTTTCCGCTCCATTGTTGGAGCCGTCTTCAGAACATCAGAAAATCACGTGACTCAGGTTTAAATAGCAATCCAAACCAATCCAAATGTGTGTGAAGATGGTGTGTCAAGTGTCCGACAGTGAATCTACCACTAGGAAAATGAGGTGTGTCACATGGGGGCCAGTGAAACTGAGGGGTGTGTCTCCAGTGTCATACATGGGCCTGATACTCCGGATTCGGAGGAATGTCAATTCAGAACCAATTGTTAAGGGGGTGTGTCTCTGCGACACCATCAAAGGTCCGGTCTTTCCCGTATTTTCTATAGACCTATTGCAACTATCGGATGAGACGTAAGGGCAAGATGAACACATATGGAGCATAAAGTGTTGATAGTGTATAAAGTGCAAGTGCTAGTGGATTGAATATATATATAAAAGATCAATAAATACACATCTAAAAAGATAATTACTATGGTGGTAAAAAACAACTGCTGGCCCCCATGTGACACACCTCATTTTCCTAGTGGCTAGATTTCACTGGCGGACACTTGACAACATCTTCACACACATTTGGATTGGTTGGATTGCTATTTAACCGAGTCACGTGATTTCTGATGTTCTGAAGACGGCTCCAACAATGGAGCGGAAAAAATGTTAACCTGCACTTTGAATAAAACAAGTTTGCTGATTGTAAAGACCTGGAGTGCCTCCATTTTCCTGCATATGATACTCTTTTGGATTGCACCTAGGCGGATGTCTGTGACGGAGTGCCCTTACCAAACGACCGAAATATAATAATATATATATATATATATATATATATATAAAATGGAAGGTACCTTTATCAATATACAGAAACCTTTTTACATCTGCATTAATTTAAAGAACAAGGTAAGGTGCCTCTTACTTTGAGGTGCCTCCATTTGGCTCTGTAGCCAGATGAAGGGGTATAATTTAGTTTAATAATACTATAGTATGGCATTTCATATTCCTTTTCAAAGTCACAAAAAAAGAAAAAAACATAGCAGGCAAATTGGAACTGTCAGAAGGAAAAATATTTCAATGATGAAAGCATATTATTCATCTTTTTCCTCCCATTTGGGTAGATAAATGTTATAGAAACCGCCTGTATAAACTTACAATAATCCATGCTGATTGGACCAAAATATTGCATGCAAGTTTTTTTTATGTAGAGCTGTACAATTGTTCTGCCTGTTCACACTAGGCTCTATTCTGAACATCTAACAATGTAACACTGGCCTAAGGTGTGTTACACACCATGCAAAATTTTCGATCAACCGATAGTTCAGTGAATGGTCGATCGGGTGGAAAAAATGGCAGGGTTTTCAGACGCTGTTCGTTATCCGATTCGGACAAATGGGCAAAGTCTGACAAATTATTGCTGACAAATTATTGATCTACCAGCCACGACCAAAAATTTCTATTGTGCTCTTTACTCTAGTATAAGGATTGATAGCGGCACTGGCCAACCAGATGATTTCTTTATACTAAAGGTTCGTACACACTCCAATTTGTGAGCAAGCAAAGAAACCCCGACGGCCGATAGATACACGCGATGAACGGCGTTTCGGCCGAGAATCGTCATGTGTATGCGTTCAGTCGGGGGTCGTTCTTCGATCCGCCAGGCGAAACAGCCTTTCGTTGCGGGTAGCATTCGGCCGTCGGGGGTCGTTGCTCACTCACAAATTGAGGGTATGTACAAACCTTTATTATAGTGAAAACATTTGTACTGTGTTTACCCGATCTATAACCGATGACAGACAGCTTCCAATGAATTCTGTTTTTGGCTTAAATATTTACGTGTGTATCCAGCTTTACAATTAGATTTGATTTCGATTGTTGAATCTACCCAAGTCTAAAACACAGCTGATTTTACTCCTGCACCGGGGTGCAAGATTTTCCCTAGCAGAACTCAGTAGGGGCAGGGTGGGATCAGGGAAACGGGGGTAAAAGGGGCAAGAGGAGGCAGAGTGGAGTTTGGATGGGGCTGTGCAGATTGACTGCAGTCTTGCCAGGTCGGGATTAAATACCAATTATCATAATTGGTATTTTATATTATTATGTAATTATATTATTAGAGCTATATTATTATTAATTAATTAAATGCCAATATATAGAACTGACCTTCTGACCGATCAAGGGACATTCAATCAATTCTTCCGGAATTCTTCACAATGGCAAAATGAATGGACCAGGCGGGACATCACAATCGTATGATGAATAGAACATAAAAAGCTGTTTGGATCAATTGATTGTATTTCGCGGAACGGTCGGAGGTAAGTTCTAATGTATGGACACTTTTACTATGATTAACTAATATTTTTTCTCTCAGTCATGGAATCCTGGACAAATAGGGATGGCTGGCAACAATGCTCTTGTTGCTAGCCATCTTTTGCTATTGAATTCAATTGGCAAATAATTGGTCAGTTGGTTGTCCTAACAATCAAACACATCAGAATTAATCGCTGACATCTGTAATGCCAAATGTGACCTAAACAAATTCCACAATTTAGCAGTAGACACATTTAATTATTTTACCATATTGGAAATCATGAGGTAAATCATAGTAATATACTTAGGTAAATATACTGAACAGAAGTAAACTGTCTTTAAAGGGATATTAATAAACATTACACTTCAAATGTATACTTTTAGGAAATAAATGTAAAAAATTTATTATACAATTATTCCAAGACCATTATCTCCCCTGTAAAGTAAAAATATGTGCCGGGACTTTCTTTTGTAGACTTCGGTTAGTAAACCACCATGGCATGGTATAGAGAAGAAATGGTATATGAAGCCTTCCTTTCAGCCTACGAATATGGATGTAGAATAGTCAATTCTTTTTGCCAGAGCATCTTCCGGTCTTCACGGGTCCATTCTATCTCTCATTCTTTCTTTTTTACTATAGCCGCGCAGCAGACACCTAACCACACGAAAGCTAGTATCCAAGGCTTGCCACTAAAAATGATTATTTTTTCATTCATACTTCTCAGTTCAGCTCTTTCTTCTGTAAACAAAAAGGTATAAAGTTATGATTTATACTATTTTAAAAACATAATGTAATTTAATTGCTAATATCCATATATATAAGGCATTTTCACCAGAAGGAGTAATACAAATAAAGGCAGTTATGTTGTATCAAATGCACAATTTAATGCCATACTACTTGGGCTCAGTATTCCACACTCCAGGGTGTTTGTTTCCATCGCTGTAGTGGTAGGAACCTATCTTTATTTTTTGAAGATGTCTGCGTGAACCTTTCTCTTTTTCTAAAACATTAAAGATAATAACATGTATAAATAAAATGAATAGAAGAATAAAATCTTTTACATGAGTACCGAAGTATAGTTATCCTTTCATTCAGCAATAGCTGACAATTGGTTCCACTGCCTGACCAAACCAAAGTAACATCTGACTGTGTTAGGTGGCCATACATACGGACGATAATGGGTAACTACAAATGAGCGCTTGGCCGGAACAAATGTCCGTCAGTTGCGGCAAATTCGGCCACAGGCAGAAGTAAACTGCTTTTAAAGGGATATTAAACACTTACACTTCTAAATGTATAATTTTAGGAAATAATGTAAAAAATGTATTATACAATTATTCCAATGACCATTATCCCTGTAAAGAAAATATGTGCCGGGACTTTTTTTGTAGACTTCGGTTAGTAGAACCACCATGGCATGGTATAGAAGATAGAACTTGGTATACGAAGCCTTCCTTCAGCCTACGAATATGGATGTAGAATAGCAATTCCTTTTTTTGCCAGAGCATCTTCCAGGTCTTCACGTTCCATTCTATCTCTCCACTTTCTCTTTTTTTACTATTGCCGCGCAGCAGACACCTAACCCCACGAAAGCTAGTAATCCAAGTCTTGCCACTATCGATCGTGCGGTTCCATGTTATCCACATAACATGGTAAAAAACTCCTATCAAGCTATATTAGGTTAATTGTCTGTTACCTGTAGGCATACCAATATTTATATATTAAATTATCCCCAGTGAAGTTTACTTACTTAACGTTTTTTCTTTATGTGATGTAGGATTTGTCCTGAAAAGGAAAACATAGTGTTAAGAAAAGAAAAATAATATCGTAACCACTTTTTATTAGAATTTGTATGTAAAACTACACTGTATTGAGGGTTCATGTACACTGCCTACCTTTTAAATGTCTTGGTTGCTGATGTTGCCAATTTGTCACAGAGGTGGGTTCCAGTCATAGCTAATTCATCCCCATTAGTATAATCTGAATTTGTTGTTTGCACAATTTCTAATTCCGGAGGGACAGTCTTCAATGAACCAGTTTTCTTCTTCTTCCTTCTAACATGTACTGAAAACTTATAAATACTTTTCTGGTAATGTGCATAAGACACCGAATTTTTCCAATTTAAATCTGACCTACTTCTAAGCTATATTAATATGTATTTAGTTTCTTTATTATCTAAACATGAGTTGTCTGAATGCATGCGTTGTTAGAAAATGGAATAAAATGTATTTCCACAAAAAAAAGAGGTTCTGTGCATTTGTGTCCTGTACATTTGTGTTTTGATCCAGAAGTAGTGTGAATGTAGCTTTTAAGGTGGCCGTATACACGACAAATATCGACAAGGTGTGGGGGCCGAAATTTCAGACAACGATGCTGCCAACAAACTACCACCATCATCATTGTGGTTGGTCATTCCCAACTAAAATGTATTTTAAGATATGATCGGCCCTGTGTATGGGCACATAGCTTACCGATCTCCATGCCGTGTATGAGGGATCGTAGTAGGGCCTGTATTCGGTAACCACCGCATGTAAACGATAGATCATAACCTATGTGTATGGTCTTCTTAAGTGTTTGTGTTCCTCACAGGTCTAAAAATTCTTCTCATAAGGATAACTACATACACCAACAGGGAAATTCAATAAAAGTTCTTATCGTTACATGTTGCTAATTTTGCCCAACCAATCAGATGTTAGCTTTCAAATGTTAAATAAGATCTGATTGGTTGGAGCAAATTAGCACCATTAAACGATAAGAACTTCATTGAATCTCCTGTAAGATTTTTATTTTTCAAAATCATAAACTTGGAAATATAACCTGTCTTACCTTGTCTATAATATGAATGGCTTGCAATAAGAGCATCCATCCCTATTTGGCCAGGATTTCCATGACTGCAGAGAAAAAAATCTTAGTTAATCATAGTAAGGTGTCCATACATTAGAACTTACCTTCCGGCCGTTCCAGCGACATACAATCAATTGATCCAGAACAGCCTTTCATGTTCTTTTCATCATACATTACCCCTGTAAAGTAAAAATAGTGGCGGGACTTCTTTTGTAGACTTCAGTTGTAGAACCACATGGCATGGTATACAAGATAGAACTTGGTATACGAAGCCTTCACTTCAGCCTACGAATATGGATGTGAATAGTCAATTCCTTTTTCTGCCAGAGCATCTTCCAGTCTTCACGGTCCAATCCATTCTTTCCATTCTTTCTCTTTTTTTACTATTGGCCGCGCAGACACACCTAACCACACGAAGCTAGTAATCCAAGGCTTGCCACTAAAATGATTATTTTCTTTTCATTCATACTTCTCAGTTAGCTCTTTCTCTGTAAAACAAAAAAGGTATAAGTTATGATTATACTATTTAATAAACATAATGTAATTTAATGCTATATTCCATATATATAAGGCATTTTCACCAGAAGGAGTAATACAAATAAAGGCACGTTATTGTTGGTATCAAATGCACCATTTATAATGCAATACTACTTTGGGCTCAGTATTCCAACTCCAGGGTGTTGGTTCCATCGCTGTAGTGGTAGGAACCTTATCTTTATTTTTTGAAGATAGTCTGCGTGACCCTTTCTTCTTTTCTAAACATAAAGATAAAACATTTAAATAAAATGAATAGAAGAATAAAATCTGTTTACATGGTACCGAAAGTATAGTTATCTCTTTCATTAGCACATAGCTGACAATTGGTTCCACGCGTCCTGCCAAACCAAAGTAACATCTGACTGTGTTAAGGTGGCCATACATACGGACGATAATGGGTAAATTCTGTTGGGGAACGATGGTATTAACTATTATCGCTCATGTGTAGGGGATATTCCCCACCAATTGGAGTGCCAACGAACAGCCGTAGTCGGCACTCCGATCGATCGGAAATGCCGGGAAAATTCCGTCGGTCAGCATCGGCTCTTTACTTTAAGTAGACTGAGGCCGATACCGATCGTGCAGTGTATGGCCACATGGCCGACCGATCCCCATACCACGTATGGGGATCAGTCGGGTCTGTGTGTGCTGTTCCCACAGCATGTGTGCTGACAGATACCAATGTGATCTGTTGGCACACATGCTGTGAGATCGTATTTGTGTATGGCTAGCTTTAGTATATTGCACTATATAATTGGTGCTTTGAATGGTCCAACCCCTAAATTAAATAGGTTTCATGATTTCCTAGCTATAGTTTAGATTGAACTATTTGTGTATTTGTTCCCCCTGTATGACTTGTTTGCATTTTGTTACTGTACAATACTGCTTCCCCAAGTGGCGCTTTATAAATAAACTCTACATACATACAAGTCTACTTACTTGATCGGTTTTTCATTTTGTGATGTTGTTGGCCTTCAGCTGAAAAGTAAAAAGAAGAAAAACACTTTACAGATGTTATAGTAGAATTGGGAACAGATCTAATATATGTATATCCGAGGTACCATAAAGTCTATTTAATATCCTTTAATCAATGGAGCAGAAAATATAAATTCAGCACTTACCTGGGCTTAATGTGGAAACTTTGATAGAGTTTGTGTCCATTAGTGCTATACTTGGTATTAGAATCTCCTCTTCTTTGACATTTTTATATGGCCATCCATTTGAACCTTTCTTCTTTTCTAATACATTACAGATACACAATAATTAGAACAATAAACACTGCTATATATAACTTTAAAACTTTAGTACTGGGTCCACACGAAGGGACTATTTGTCCCAACCGAGCACTCACTACAAGTGAGCGATCGGCCAGGACAAATGTCCGTCGGTCACGGCAAATTTGGCCACAGGCAAGCGATCGATCGTGCGGTTCCACGATTATCCACATAAAATGGTAAAAACTCCTATACAAGCTATATTAAGGTTAATTGTCTGTTACCTGTAGGCCTACAGCATATTTTATATATTTAAATTATCCCCAGTGAAGTTTACTTACTTAATCGTTTTTTCTTTATGTGATGTAGGATTTGTCCTGAAAAGGAAAACATAGTGTTAAGAAAAGAAAAATAATATCGTAACCACTTTTTATAGAATTTGTATGTAAAACTACACTGTATTGAGGGTTCATGTAGACTGCCTACCTTTTAAATGTCTTGGTTCTGCTGATGTTGCCATATTTGTCACAGAGATGGGTTCAGTCATAGCTAATTCATCCCCATTAGTATAATCTGAATTTGTTGTTTGCACAATTTCTATTTCCGGAGGGACAGTCTTCAATGAACCAGTTTTCTTCTTCTTCCTTCTAACATGTACTGAAACATTATAAATACTTTTCTGGTAAATGTGCATAAGACACCAAATTTTTCCAATTTAAATCTGACCTACTTCATAAGCTATATTAATATGTATTTTAGTTTATTTATTTATCTAAAAATGCAGTTGTCTGAATGCATGCATTGTTAGAAAATGGAATAAAATGTATTTCCACATAAGAAAGAGGTTCTGTGCATTTGTGTCCTGTACATTTGTGTTTTGATCCAGATGTAGTGTGAATGTAGCTTTTAAGGTGGCCATATACATGACAAATATCGACAAGGTGGGGGCCGAAATATTCAGACAACGATGCTGCCAACAAACTACCACCATCATCATTGTGGTTGGTCATTCCCAACTAAAATGTATTTTAAGATATGATTGGCCCTGTGTATGGGCACATAGCTGACCAATCTCCGTGCTGTGTATGAGGGATTAGTCTGGGGCCTGTATTCGGTAACCACTGCATATTACCGATAGATCATAACCCTATGTGTATGGTCTTCTTAATTGTTTGTGTTCCTCACAGGTATAAAAATCTCTTCTCATAAGAAATACTACATACACCAACAGGGAAATTCATTAAATGTTCTTATCGTTTAAAATGGTGCTAATTCAGATCAGATGTTAGCTTTCAAATGCTAAATAAGATCTGATTGGTTGGGGCAAAATTAGCACCATTTTAAACGATAAGAACTTTTATTGAACCTCCCTGTAAGTTTTTTTATTTTTTCATGGAACTATAATCTGTTTTACCTTACAGTATACTATAATATATATAATAAGAAAAAGGTACTTTTAATAGGGTATGTACAAGCAAAACTTAACGGGCATGTCCACCCCCAAAACTAAAATTTAACCCACTAATGGCCCCACTGTGTAGTTTAAAAAAAATCCTTACCACTGACTACAAATGCGTCTGTGATATGCTGTGCTTTGCCTTAAATGGATATTTCTTATATTAGGATAACAATACTTACCTTTTCGGATGACATTTTTATGGTGACTTGCAGTTGTCTCAATAACTGTTTTGACTGAAAAGATAAGATTCGTATTAGTGTCAGAGATTCTGTATATCTGGAAGCCTGAACTAGTTAATTAAATATGTGTTTGAGTATAGCATGTAATGACTGCAAATGGCATAATGACCACTAAATGAGCAAAGCCTATTACACAGTATTTTTAGTGGTTAAAATGTACTACTCATTGGGTTGTGAGCTATATTCAAAAAAGTAATTTGATGCTTTCACATTACTGAGTTCTGTATTTAAATAGCTACTAAATGGGAGGGAAAATATGATGGAAATTCTCTTTATAAATGTAGAATTAATTTTAGGGCAATAAAGGAAGATACCATTTTATAACCTAATTCTGTTGATGAAGGGCAGTAAATGTTGACAATTGCAAAAAAAAAAGTCCCTCTAGTAGATGATAATACATTGCCCCTGAAGTATTGCAGGGGATAAAGTTCATTCTAAGGGCACGGTCACACTGCGCCCCAAAAGCAATCGCACACGGAATCGCATGCGATTTCATGTGCATTTTGTTGAGTTTGCGAATGCGTTTTCTTCATTAGGTATAGGAAAACGCATGCGATTGCGATTAAAAATGCGGAACGCAAATCGCAATTGCAACACACCCGAAAACGCATGTTTTTGGTGCGTTGACGCGTTTTCAATGATCTGAAAAAAAAAAAGGCAAGCGCAAACATAGAAAAATCGCAGCAGTGTGGCCTACCCTAACAGCATTTTCTGATACTTTGCCTTGAATGATTTTTATCCTCTTAAAAAAAAAACACAAATGCATTCTACAGTTCTTACCCGTGGGAGCGACCAAGTTTCAGCACTAAAATGCAATCAGAAAAGTAAAATATTATTGTGGGAAAAAATACTCCCCGTGGAAACACGTTACAACTTAAAAAGACAGCACGGTGGCTTGGTGATTTGCATTAATGCCTTGCAGTGCTGAAGACCTGAGTTTGATTTCACCCTTGGACACATTTGCAAGGAGTTTGTATGTTCTAACCGGTGCTTGCGTGGGTTTCCTCCGGGCACTTCGGTTTCCCCCACAATCCTAAAGACATACTGATAGGTTGTATGTGTCAATTAATTGTGCTTAGATTATAAGCTCTTCAGGGCAGGGCCTGATGTGTATACATGTAATTGTAAAGCGCTACGGAAGATGTTGGCTCAATATAAATCCACAATAATACTATTAACACTATACTAATGCAATCACTGACTACCCTATGGCTTCTCCCACAGTCAGTTACTGAATCTTCTCCCATTTTCTGACATTGGCAAGGAGAGCGCAGAGTGAGGGAGGATCCAAAGAGATGACAGTTATTTAACCAGCAGTTGTCAGTTACTGCACAAGAATAGTTTACCTGTAATAATTTAAATATTTCTAGCCATGCCTATTTGTGCATATGTGTGTTTGTGTATATAAATATGTAAATAAGTCTCAACAATACCTCCATTCTCCGCTTACTTACTTAACACTCAGTTCAACATCACTATAAAAGTAATAGAGGCTATGCTTTCAATGTAAATTTAATATAAGAGTTATCAACTTACTAGCTTCTTTCAATACTATCCAGTTTTCCACAGTAGCGACATGTTTAGCAGATTCTTCTAAAATATAAAAATACACATTTCAGAACAATACAATAGCACGTTAATTTCATATACCTTATTAATAATTAACTCAAAATCCAACATATGTTTACAATATACAAATATTCATGCACGTATATACCAGGGAGTAGAAATCAATTTTTTTTTTACAATAACAACAGAGACATCCTATTCTAACTTTAAAAATAATCTTATGGATATGTGGTCATATTTTCACAAATACCAAGTTTAAAGATAGGTTTTAAATATGCAATAAATAAATAAATAAATAAAAACGTTTCTCAAATGGAAATAAAAAATAAAGCAAATAAGTAAGAAAACAATAAGTAAGAAAATATTGTCTCCTTACCTTTAGTAGATCCTGTGTTAAAAAGCAACACTAGCAAAAGAAGAAAAATGGCCATGGAAAAATAATGGCCATGGAAAAAATGGCCACCTGGTCTCATGAAAATAAAATAATGAAACCTTTTCAGCTGTTAAGTGATAAACAAGACTTGTTTGATGACATCATCAAAAATGTTATCACTATAGCAACAATATCCAGCCAGTCATCATCACTTACATACACTACTGCATTGCTTAACAGGAAATCAAGAAAAACATTAAAAAATAAAAATTTTATAATTTGTTTAGATTTATCAGAAAAACAAGAAAATCCAGGTCCCCATTAAAAAACAAAAACCTTAAAATTTGTTCACATTTTGTTGTAACAAATTTAAAACCACAGAAATCATTTGTTTTTGGTATGATTAATAGGTAAATATATGGGAAGCGTACAAACAAAGCTTGGACGTAACCAATTCATATGAGATCCTAACTTTGTATGGGGCAGGAAAGAATGGAGGCTGCAGCACATACAATATCACTGAGAATAAACCCATCACATTTAATCTACTCTGAATATAAATTTATGAATCATATAAGGGCAGATATAGATAACAATTTGCTGTGCTATACTGGTGCAGTGTGTAAATGTACCTCTTGCTACATCACAAAGATCACCTAATTTTGTCATGGGATTAAATTTACCTTCAGTTTTATCTGTAAATTAATATAAGTAACTATAAGTTTTTTTTCTGTGCATGTGCTTTCTTGCCATAATCATTATCAGGGCATTGCATGACTAATTAAGAAGACATCACGGTGGCTCAGTGGTTAGCACTGATGTCTTGCAGCGCTGAGGCCCTAATTTCGAATCCACCCTTGGACACATCTACAAGGAGTTTGTATGTTCTCCCCGTGCTTGCGTGGGTTTCCTCCGGGCACTCTGGTTTCCCCCACAATCATAAAGACATACTGATAGGTTGTATGTGTAAATAAATGTGCTTAGAGTGTAAGCTCTATCAGAAGATACGTTTCCTAATGTATGGCCAGCCTAGGTTTCCTAGACGTTTTTTAAAGGATAATAGAGTAAACCCAAGCAAGCTTAAAGTAATCAGTCAAACTTATTGCAGATGGGTGAATATGAAGTTATGAACTCATAGTGCAGTGCTGCAAGGCATCTGTGCAAACAACTAAGCTACTATAAATGTTTGATGGGTTTGAAATTATTTAAAGTTGACAGTCTTACCCTTATGAACAGCATGAAGTAAATGAAGTTACTTGGTTACCATGTTAGGTGCATCAATATTAAACAGGAACAAGCACTCATGTGTATATCATTTTTGAGGGGTTTAAGCAGTAACATAAAGTACAGTAATTCAATGTAAAAATCTAAATAGTATTTTAAACCATAAACAGTGTTGTTTATATGTGTCATAGTTCCTCATTGCAGAGAAGCGAACAGGATTCATTTCGTGAGAATTCAGTATCAAGCTGAGCCACACACTAACGTTTTTAAGCAGCCCAGCCCTTTTCTTTACATTATCATCTCCCAGCAGTTGCATCCTGTGTAGACATTTCGTTACAGCTCAGAGACTGTCAAAAACAAAGATGGCTAAACTACAGGAGATAGCTAAGCTACAGATTTTTTTTTATTATTCTTGAGAAAATTTTCTAAAAAGAAAAGAGGGAAAAAAAATAGAAAAACAATAGACGTACTAAGTTTATTCAATAAGAGGTGTTAATTTGCCTTGACCAGTCAGAAGATTTAATTGAGGAACAGAAGGTAAGGCATAGCTCCTTTACCTCCCGTTCTCCAATTGGTATAGTTAATAAATAATAGAGTTTCTTTAAATATATGGTTAAAGAAATAATTCACTTGAAAAGTGAACTATTCCTTTGATGTATTGATTAAAGACGGGGAAGTTAAGGAGATATGCCTTACCTTCTGTTCTTCAAACAATATCTCAAGAGCCAGGGTCGAAGATTGCAGAAACTTACCTTTCATGCAATCCACCGCAGCAGCACTGACAGGCCCTGACTGCTTCCTGGTTCTAATCAACTATAACGCGCATGTGCGAAAATGCGCACTATAGTTGATTAGAACCAGGAAGCGGTCAGGGCCTGTCAGTGCTGCTTCGGTGGATCACACAAAAGTTAAATTTATGTTATCTTAATCCCTGGCTCCTGAGATATTGATTGAAGAACGGGAGGTAAGGCATAGTTCCTTAACCTCCCAGTCATCATTCTACTAATGAAGTGCTGAATATATCAGTTGGAGTTGGGGGTAGGTAAATGACAATTGACCAGTTTTTTGTTTTAAGGGTGAACAAGCACTCTAAAGATAAAGGTGCAATTCCGCGAGATCTGACTGATTTGTCCCAATTTTATCAAAGTGTGAACCCAGCTTAAAAGTGATACAGTATCTTATCTTTGCTAGCTAATAAATGGTCTTTTATTTGGTCAGGCTTGATACCATTGATGGAGAGACATAGCAATGGGAGTGCACAGAAATATTTGTGGTGGTTGCAGAATTTTGTGCAGCCAATGTACTAAAACTATTATAGCACAAGGATTTAGTCATTAAAATATAACCCTTTAAAGGAATAGTTCACTGCAAAAGTGAACTATTTCTTTAATGCATTGATTGAGGAACTGAAGGTTAAGGAGCTATTGCGTGGAGCCAGGAACGAAGATAGAAGAAACTTACCTTTCGCACGATCCTCCGCTGTCACACTGAGAGGTCTCGACCGCTTCCTGGTTCTGATTAACTATAGTGTGCATGCGCAATAATGCATGCTATACTTAAGCAGAACCAGGAAGCTGTCGGGAATTTCAGTGTGACAGCAGAGGGTCGCGTGAAAGGTAAGTGTGTTCTATCTTCGTTCCTGGCTCCACAGGCATTGATTGAAGAACAAAAGGTAAGGCATAGCTCCTTAACCTCCCGGTCTGCATTCAATGCATTAAAGGAATATTTCACTTTTGCAGTAAAATATTCCTTTAAGTTGAAGAACAAGTAAGTTTTCTATATTTTGCTTATGTGATTATTTATTTTACAAAATTGTAGGGTTAAGATTATTTGATAAGATGTTGTCTTTAGAGCAGGAAGGAACGGCCTTTTACTTTGAGCTTTGAGGATTGTTTAGATGGCTAATCCACAACTTTACAAAGGTCTCTTCAGCCAGTGGTTTTCCCCTTTTATCTGTTTCTCACATATCTCTGTTTTCATTACTTTTCAGACCTATAATTGCAATGTAATTTTCCTGACATCCACCCTCCCATTTCCTTTTATGTCCTTCTTAAAGGACATGTCCACCCCCAATACTAACATTTAACCCACTACTGGCCCCACTGTGTAGAGTCCCCCAAACTCTACTTACCTTACCTCTCTCCCCCAGCTTTCTGTGCAGCCGGCAATCAGGGACGCGGCTGCCAGTCTGGCCCCCTGCTTGCAGTTTCATGCAAGCAGAGGGCCGGGCAGTAGGGTGGAGGAAAGAGGGAAGGTAAGTAGCGTTTGGGGGACTTTCTGAATAATCTTTTATAGCGGTTGGGGCTGGGGGAAGGAACCCTACTTTGTGCAAAAAATTCTCTACAGGGGTGTACATGTCTTTTAAGCTAGCTAAACACGTACATACTTTCTTCTGATGGGAAATACGATCGAAAGAACAGCTCAAAGTTTCCTACCTTGAGCCCTCAAACTTTCAGCTTGAAACCTGCAGAGAGATAGGGACAGAAGATTGGGGGGTAGGAAAATTTTCCACCTGGCCCGATCTTTATTTTTTCGATAAACCGATCGGAAAAACTGAGAGAAAAAAAAGGTTTCAACTTTCGAGCAATCCGATCAAAATCGATTGAAATGTCAAGCCTGTGTAGAAGTAGCTGAATATCCCCCCCCCCCCCCCCATACATGGACTGCGCTTTACTGTTAAACATAAATGCCCTTCTTACTATTCTCTGTGTACTGGCTATAACTGCATTGTGGGTCACTAACGAATCAAATATGGTAAAAAGAGTTATATATAGGGCTAATATAGCTCTTCACTCTCAAATATGCAAATAAGGGGTTGATAACTGATAACTGATTAGTTATAGCATTACCTCCTTAGTTGGGTAGACACTTTGCAGATTTGTAGCAGATACATACCACATTCCATTGGAATTTGTTAGTATCTCCTACAAATCAGCAAATACACATTCTATATCCCATCTCCAGATACCACTGATTGCATATAAACTGCATTACTGCTGACACAGTATTGTTGCATTTGTTTTTAATAGGCATCCTCTGATTTTTCACTTATCTGGAAACCCAAGCCAAACCTATTGGTAGAAGTTCAAGTGGCACAATGATGAAGCAATCAGTGTTGGTTTCCTACACTAAAGGAAGTACACTAAAGTAACTAGAGTCGATAGAGTATGATGGAAATTTTCTGACCAAACCAACCAATCCCATGACCGATAGTAATAGATTGGTAATAGAGTCACCTCACAAAACTCCTGACCCAATCATCACACTCATGTCTTACATGTACACAAACATGCATGTTCTCTCAAAGGTTGCACTGCAATCTGTTTTCGAGCCCATGCAATCCCTAATGGATTGCGGACTATAGCACAGATTGCAGCGCAGATGGACAGTAACATGCATCGATGCACGCACTATTCACGCAGGTTGCCATCCGGCATAGTATGGTCTCAGCCTTAATTTCCTAATGCACACTATGCAATTGGACTTTGCATTTTCATAATATTCAATGTTTTGTCAGTTTTTCTTTTCTCACTTCAATCTTTCAGTGCTCTTTGTGTGGAAATTCTAAATTTAAATGAACTAGCCCCCTTGTTTCAACAATCCATCAATCTTAAGGCTTGCACACACGTGCTGCGATAGCGGGTCCCAACCCACGACGCACGATGTGTACGAACAAACGTTTCGGGTGATAATTGGCCCGTGTGTAGGCGCATATCGGGTGATAAATGGTCGTTCGTTCGGGGATCGTTGAACGACCGATTTGGCGGATCTCCGAACAAACGTCTGTTTCGGACGATAAAGCGCCTACACATGGTCCAAAACGGGTCGGGACCCGCGATCGCACGTGTGTACGAGCCTTTACTGTTAGGATAACTGATCTAATTTCTAGAAGCAACTCCATGTACAGGCTCAAGTTCTGTAATTTCCCGACTTCTTATAAAAATAACAAATCTCTTTTCTTCTATATATGGCTCTACATTTATCCACCCCACCTCAGGCTGGTGGCAAGCACCATTGTTCACAACCAAGCGCATATTGCTCGTGTTATCTCTTACCACTCAAAAACACAGGCTTGTGCATTTTCAAATATTAGTGACTTGGGTGAATCATATCCCTGACTGCTCTCATTATTTACAGTGGGAAGAGATTATTGTCTGCCAGAATGCAGCTTTATCCTATGTTTGCCATCAGCCTTGTTGTTTATCTCTGAATTTCCTGAGAGCACCAGAATGATGTTACACACTGCAGAATATTATTTTCCTCTTATTAAAATCTACTGTTTTGAATAAAGGGGAAGTACAGGATTGACATATTTCTCTGGCTTGTAGCTTAGAACAACACATTGGGGGCGATGCAATATAGTAACCTGATGCAGCTTACCTGCCCGAGTTCCCGGCCATGCAAAAATCCCTGTACATGGTGGGATCTCTGACAGGTATGTGCACCGGCTTACACCTCCTATTCAATGGCGTAAAGTTTTGTGCTACATAGTAGTGCAAAACTTTACTAAGGAGGTTTTTGCATCATCTGCGCCTTGCTGTTTCCGAACATTTTCGGAAATGCTGCAGGCAACGCTGACTCGGATAGCGTGGGTTTTACACAGACTTGGGCACTCTGCGCCCAATATTGCATCACCCCCATTATATCCCTTTATAGCTATACATAGCAGCATACTGGGCTCAATGTTTAAGGGGGAATGGGGGAAAGGAAATTATTGACTTTACAAAATGCATTTTGTTTCCTTTAAGCCATTCTATCATATTGGATCTATATTACAATCCACATCTTTGAGCAGTATAATAATCTAAACATTTAGAGCCACCAATAATAGCACTACCATTTCCGAAATTCTAAATTTATCCCATACCCTTATTTGAAAGATAGATGGTCAATAACCTCTCCTTTATGGTGGGAACAGAAAAACCTTCGCAATGGCAGATGGGAATACAACCTACTATTTTTAAAGATACCTTTTCTGGCCATCCCCAGGCAGCAGTATAATTAAGCTCCCCTGAAATACCGGTAATAGAACCCCCCGGCTTATAAATATACTCCTCCCCCTACCTCCAGCAGGTCTTTTTTCTGTTTTCTGCTAAGCATGTTTCTTTTAGCTCTGCCAGCTACATGCCCTTTTGAGGTAATTACAGGCTGCAGTCCTCTCCTGTTCCTTGTGGCCGAAGTCCTGCTGATGTGAGTGCTGAGCGCACTCAAGTGGGATCCACCTCTCCCATAAATCTTGGATTCTTCCCCTGCTGAAACGCATAAATGCGGATGGATGGTGAACGAGGCTAAGAGTGGATAGAAGCTTAGTGTATTTGGGAGCTGAGATAAATACTCCTTTGGGTCTGTTACTCCTGCCAAAAGAGAAGATCACCAAGATAGAAGATATTTCCAATATGGCAGAAGATCTTTTTCATCATTCCAGAGTATCAGCTCAGGTCCTGATGAAATTCTTGGGTTGTTTAGTCTTCTCAAACAGGATAATAATATAGGCGGGATGGAGGATGTGGCCCCTGCAACTTTATTTTTTGAGGAGGTGGAACAAGAACAGTCAAAATCTCAGATGATTGTAGTTAAAGTGTTCAAGAGGGCTCTAGGCTGGTGGAGAATTCTGAGTCAACTCAGAATAGGAATGCCTATTCAAGAGCTAGAGTGAACAAAAGAACCATTACTTCATGTAATCAGGCAGTGGCCAGCTATAGCAGAAAACGGGGGGGGGGGGGGGGGGTTAGGAGCTCCAGTATAAAGGAGGAAGTAACCCCAATTATGTTATGGGCGCAGTGAAATCTGTTACATTTGACAGCGCTTTATCACCCAGG
The DNA here is from genome assembly GCA_019447015.1 of Hymenochirus boettgeri. Lineage (NCBI taxonomy): Eukaryota > Metazoa > Chordata > Amphibia > Anura > Pipidae > Hymenochirus > Hymenochirus boettgeri. The sequence continues at coordinate 61,967,258 of CM033474.1, read as the reverse complement.
TTCCCAGAATGTTCAGGCAGATGTCGTTTTTCAGGAAAAGGATTCTGAATGGGGAATGGAGTTTGTGTCAGGATGTTTTCAATGTGATTACCCACAGATGGGGGTCACCAGAGGTGGATTTAAAGGCATCAAAGGAGAACAGGAAGGTGCAACTTTACTTTTCGAGATACAACAAGGCAGCAGTAGCGACCGATGCGCAAGCCCAAGATTGGACCAACTTAAAGGGCAACTATAGTGAAAAAAAAACTTTGTCTGTATACAATGTATAGATCACTTAGTATAAGCAGCCTTACTTTCATGTTTCTGTGTGGCTTCGTTTCTTCACACTGGCAGAAGTTTGTACCAAGCTATGTATTCCCCCTCCCCTCTCTGTCTACTCCCCCTCAAGCAGTGACGGGCTGTATACAGAGTCCGAGCATTGTCAGTTGAAAGGACTTTAAATGAAGTGCTGACATCCTGTTGACCCCTCCCTTCCAGAGCTAGACTGCAAGCAATCAAAGTGTGGAATAAAGTAGCAATATGCTGAAGGGAGGGGCAGAGGGGGAGAGAGGACAAGTGGTGCTGAGATTCTTTACAAGTAAGTTACTGAACTCTGCCTGTTCTCTAACTTTGCTAATTGTTATTTACTTTTTACCTAAAGTTCATATCTCTCCCCCTGCTTAGCTGAGATCATAATCACTGAAGAGAGAGTCAGTGTAACAGCAGCTTGTAGTGAGACCTTCACAAACACAGTGACACTGCTTGTTGTCCTGTTACATTTCAGTTGCTTTAGTCTATATATTTCATAGATTGCACTGTGTGCCTTGTTTGGTATATAGTCTGTATTACTGTATTATATATACTGTATTAGTGTTCCATTTGAGTCACTGGTTTTGTATGTATATAAGATTTTTTTTGGGGGGAGGGGCTGTTTTATAGTGTGTTATGCTCATATTGCTGGGTTAATGGTTTATTGATTGTGTTTAGCACTACAGCATTTGACTATATGTTGCACATGGTACATATAGTGTGGGTGAGAAAGTGTGTGACAGTACTGCAGGGGAGCTTTGGATTGTGTGGGTGTGTGCCTTTGAGTGACAGATGAGGTGTAGCAGCTCCTACAAATCACAGCATATTCAAAGGCTTATATCTCGGGGACTATGTAGAATTTAAAGAAACTAAAGGTACCCTGGTGGATGGGATGACTTATAGGATACATTAGAAGAAATTAAAAAAAAAACAATTTTCTCACTATAATTGCCCTTTAAAGGCATACATAATTCCTCTATTTTCTCTAATTTTCAGGGGGTTGAGGAAAGTTCTGTCAGCCAGAGTCCACATCCTATTAATCCCCCCGCATTGGCCACGTCGGCCATGGTTTCCATTGCTAATGAGATTGAGGGTGGATGGACCGATCCATCTTCCATGGAGAGAGGACCTACTATCCCAGGGGCCAATCCTTCAACCAGATCCGGCCAGTCTTAAACTTGCGGCATGATTGACAGGGCTAGGATGGGAAACGTAAGTTGCTCTTAGGAGGTAATAGAAACAGTGGTCAAGGCCAGAAGACCAGCCACTTCTAGTAGATATGCTAGTGTCTGGAATACCTTCTCTACCTGGGCAGTGAAGAAGTACCTGGAGCCTTCTTTGGGAAGGTCTTCTTCCCTTCTTTAGGAAGGTCTGGAAAGGGGTCTTTCCTTTAGCACACTTAAGGTACCACTGTCAGCACTAGCAGCCACCTTAAACATCAGTCTTTTGATCCTTTAATAAGCATGTGAAGGTTCTCATTCATCCAGGTCATGGTATATCTGTTGTATTCAATTAGAGCAACTGGACTTGAAGTTTAGTTTTTAAGAACTAAACTTCAAGTCCAGTTGATCTAATTAAATACAACAGATATGATCCTTTAATAAAAATATATTTTAATATATATTAAGGATCAGACCAACCTAAAGACATTTTTCCCCCCAGTGGGACTTGCCACTAGTCCTGTTGGCCTTGACAAAGTCACTGGAGGAGGCATCAGTGTGGGATTTGTCATTGAAACTGGACTTATTGATATCCGTGACATCGGGCAGAAGAGACTATGAATTACAGGCATTATCCATAGAACCATCTTATCTTCAGTTTCAGTCCCATGCTGTGATTCTCTTCCCAAATTCAACATTTTTGCCTAAGGTGTATTTTAAATTCTATCTTAACAAGCCAATTGTGCTTTCAAATCTGTCAACAGAAACAGCACAGGCTTCCGACCTAGATATTGAAATATTGGATGTCTGTAGAGCACTGAAGGTCTATTTGGAAAAGACATCTGAATTCAGGAGATCGAAATATCTGTTCGTCCTATGGTTTGGACCCAGGAGGAGTTAGGTCTTCCAAGATAGCAACTGTAAGGAGATGGATTGTTTGGGCCATTCAGAGAGCTTCCAAAAGCAAGACACTTCCCTATAAGATCATTGCTCATTCTACCAGGGGTATTGCTGCAACATGGGCGGCAGAAGCGGGAGCCACAAATGAGGCTGTGTACAAGGCAGGGACTTGGGTTTCCTCTTCGACTTTCATTAGACACTATAAGTTAGATGTTAGGGTAGCAACCAGAGGGTACATTTGGTAAAAGCAGTGACCAGAGTTAACGTTGATTAAATTTGAACAGTTAATTACTTTTTCATCTTTAAAATGTCAGGAAAAGAAAAAAAAGTTACTAATAGAAAAGTGTTGCTATTGTGCAATGATGGTTCGCAGGGCTTATCATATTATGGATATTTACACAGAATAGAAGGATTAAATTAGATTCAGTTCATTTCTCAGTATACCAGACGTTTTGCTGACTGGGAAGCAAATACACTACTTGCTCATTTAAATACTTTTGTGGTTTAACAGTTATCGTTTTTTAATGGTTTTCATATTGTACAAATATTTTATACTAATGTTAGTAAATGCCTAGCACAATAAGATTTACTCTTCAGCACCTATTGCTATACAACATCATTCAATACACTAAAGGTCTGTACACACGTCCAATAGGACGCCCGATACACGACTCCCGAGCGCAAGACAGAAGAGAGATGAATTTGTCCATGTGTTCCGTCGGGCGTCATTCATTGATCTGCCATGGCAGATTGACGAACAGCACCCAAGGGAATGCATACACCTGTGCAATTAGTGTACACATGTGCTCATACTCGGGGGCCGTGCATCGGACGAGTGTACAAGATTTTAGTTAAAGTTTTTTTAATGGCATTTAACTCAGATATTTCATAATCTTTACACTTTTGAATTCAAAGGGCTATTTTTTTACCATAGGAAAAACAGGAACTAAATTGTAACTAGTACACATGGCTAGTACAAAGGAATAGTACACATGGCTAGTACACAGGGATATTACCCATGGCTAGTACACAGGGATAGTAAACATGGCTAGTACACATGGCTATTACACAGGGATATTACACATGGCTAGTACACAGGGATATTACACATGGCTAGTACACAGGGATAGTACACAGGGATATTACACATGGCTAGTACACAGGGATAGTACATAGGGATAGTACACATGGCTCTATATTTTCAGACTGCTGAATATTGAGTTGCTTGGTCAATCTGAACGAATTGGCTAGTGGCTGCCAGGCCTTCCTTTCCTTGATAAAACACTATTGGGGGCGATACAATGAAGGCTAATGTTGACTAACAAAATGTAAAACCCACATTACCTGATGTAATGCGTAAGGCGATAACTGTGATCCTGTAATGCAGTAAATCTCCCAAAGTGATTACTGCATTGTGGGGTCTCAGCTAATTATTATGGCTTCCTGGTATTGCATCTCCCTAAACATTATTAACTGAGTATCAATAAATTCTGCTAAGCATATTACCTGCTTAAAATGTGCCCCGTAAGTCTGTGCAACGTGGTTCTTGGTTGCATTTATTGAACATTTTCTATATGCAGCATGTCCACATCTAGATCCAGCCTAGAAGAAATCTACTCACAAATCCTTTAAAGGTAAAATATTAAAATTCAGTTTAAATGGTTAGATCAGGGGTGCCTAATCAGGTCCAGACTGGCAGTGGTAGCTCAGCCAGTAAACCACCCATGCTTCGCCAAACCCCCTTCCTAATCATGCCCAGACCCAGTTCTGGCCCCACTAACTGGACAAACACACAGGCCATGGTTTTCACTGATCTTGCAGATCCTGTCTGTCATTTTTCAAAGATCTGCATACACATAGTCCCGAGCCTCCCCCTATAGGAGAATGTTTGGGACTGTGTGTTTCCCTCAGCTGCGGTAGACACCCCTATAGGGAGTCTACCGTGGCCGAAGGAATTTTTTCCTCTTTTCTGAACGAGCACTTGGCCGACCTGAAGGTTCGGCAAGCACACACTTATTCAGAAAAGCAAGGTACACACAGTACCGATAAAACCCTGTTGGATCCGCCGGTATCGGGGCTTAACCGGTACTGTGCGTACCTTACTTAAGTTTCTATGTTCATTCAGTTGCTCAATAGAAATCTGAGTATGTTTGACCCATCCAACAGTAGAAAATCCTGTCAGAAACATTTCAAGGAATTGTGCATTCTGGGAAGGACCATTGCAGAATCTGAAATGGCAGCTCACTACAAACCAAAGTGTTTGTTAAAATAGAAATAATTTTCTTAAAACATTAAAGTGCATCCGTTCACAGCAGTTCATTTTACTATTCCACTCACAGCATACACTATTTATACAATTTGAGGTTTCTGTCAATTTGTTTTTGACGAATATAATTTGTGGCCTACCACAGCTGTCTTAACATACACCTGCACATGGAGACACCCTGTACCAAACTCTGTAATGTTCCTATGGAATGCAAATAGTTTGAATTCCTTTATTTTGGACAGATACCGCAGGCTCTGTATTTACTTTGTATAAATGTTTTGCACGAAAGAGAAAGGAGAGAAACTTCAAAGGGTTGAAAAAAAAAATCCATTAACGAGTTGTTTATACTAGATCACTATTGTTTTGTCGATTCTGTAGTAGGCAAACATACCGGACACCTTTTTACAATTCTTATATAGCATCATTTGTATTAAAAATGTATATTTATTACCTCCTCCGAGAACATTTAATTGACTTCTCCTTTAGATAAATATTCAGTTTTAAAAGCAAAATAGCCTTAGGCTAATGTCATAAAACTGATTTTGTCTGCGCTTCTTTTTTTAAAGATTAGGAGCTTTGGAGAAATATTTTGAATTTTTTTTTTTTCTCTTTTGGATGTGGGTCTGCATTAGTTTCAATCGTTGTCATGTCATTTCATGTTTAAAGGACAACTACACTGTAAAAATGTACTTTTTAAAAATGAAAAGTACCTGGTGTAGGATTGATTATTGCAACCTACCAATGTCATTTAGTTGAAGAGTGCCAGTATGTAAAGGTATCATCTGCCAGGTTTGTGTGCTTTACTGCATTAAAGATAGTGCTGAAGCACTGAGGAAGCCTGGCAGAAGCAGTTTTCTTCATGCTGGCCCTTCTCACAGAAACAATATTGGGATGTAGGAATTACCATTCCCACCACCAACCGGGTTTGTGTACTTTTCATTTTAACTGTTTTATTTAATTTATATGCACTATAGTTCTCTTTTAACAGGGTGTTGTGTATTTGAAGGGGTAGTATTGTTAATACCATGCAATGTGCATCCAGCCACATGTATAGGAACCTGGAGCAGACATTTCAGGGGACCCATGTCTGTGTCAGGAGCAAGTGAGTTGCTCGTTTGGAAGCTGAGGTAGAAAGTCTAAGGGGGCAGCTTGCAGCATTGCAGGGATTTGCAAAACTGGGGGGACAACAGGCATTAGATGGGGCCAGTATAGAGGGGGGGGTGGAAGTGGGATGGGGAAGGTTGAAGGGGGAGATAGATTTGTGAGGGTTACTAGGGGAAGTGGGGGACGGAAGGGTTAGGGTTGCTTCTTCCCACCTTGGCCATCCCAACAGATTTGCCGCCTTAGGTGATGAAGTGGAGGACAGCTCGGAATTGGCATGTATGGAGCAGGCTAATATCTTGAGCACCCAGGGGACTGCCATCTCTAATACAAGGGAGTAAGAACTTAGGATCAGCAAGGCTAGGCAGGTGTTTGTGGTAGGGGACTCCATTATTGGAAAGGTAGATAGGGTCATCTGTCGCCATGACACTACATGCCAAAATGTATGTTGCCTGCTTGGTGCTAGGGTTCGGCATGTGGTGGATTGTGTAGACAGATTATTGGGTGGGGCTGGGTGTGACCTTGGTTCACGTTGGTGGTCTTGGTTCACGTTGGTGCCAATGACAAAGTTAGAGGAGGAGGAGAGGTCCTTAAAAATGATTTCCGGGAGCTAGGGGCCAAGTTAAATGCAAGGGCCTCCAGGGTGGTGTTTACAGAAATACAATCGCAGCCCCATGCAAGGCTAGAGAAACAGCGGGAGCTTAAATGGTATCTATACCCTTAAAAAATTTTTGCTGTAGTGTAGAGGTCCCACTATCCTACCCCCAACCGCCAGGTTACATTTTGCCAAAAAACCTCAGAACGATACTTACAATCCTCTGTTCCCCCAAAGCTCAGATCACGGCCCTCTGCTTGCTGGAACTGCAAGCAGGGGGCCGGACCAGCAGCCGCATCTGTCATTGGCTGAGAGGCAGCAAATCACGCACTTGGCTGCCAGCTTTGTTGGACATCAGGGGGAACAAAGGATTGTAAGTATCGTTCTGATATTCTTTGGGTCAATCTTGGCAGTTGGGGTTGGGATAGGGGGACACTACACTAAACCAAAAAGCTTTAACGCTAGGGCAAGGTTTTAAAAAGTTAGCTTGGGCAAAAGGGAGGGAGAGGGGGGGGAGGGCAGGGGTAACCTACATAATATCAAAAGCTTTTTATGCTAGGTGGAACAGCAGCAACGGATGGATACGGATGGAGGGAGGGAAAGGGCTCCTGTGCGCATGTCACACAACCTCTCAGAGGCGACAGAAGAGGCAGAAACCTTTGTACATGAAGAAAGCTACTACTCTTCACTTTCCTGGACTTTGGACAAGCACTGCAGGAGAACCATTTGGGAGATGTAAGGTAAGGTTTTTTTTAAAACTAAATGGGGGGGCCGGAGGGGGGGGGGGGGGTGGATATGCTATTTAACTTCAGCGGTGGGTAAGATACTGGAAAGTTTGATACAGGAACATATTCTAGAGTATATTTCAAGGACTGACATTTTGTGAAATAATCAACATGGAATTAGGCAGAATAGATCTTGTCATTCTGCTGCTCAGGTAAAAGGGAAATGGAAAAAAGAAAAGGGCTTTTAAAATTTTGAAAGCAGAAGGCACAGAACAGGCTTACAGGGACTTCAAAAGTTGTAATAAAGAGTGCAAGAAAGCAATTAAACTAGCTAAAATAGAAAATGAAATACGGATTGCCGAACAAAGCAAGTCCAACCCCAAGATGTTTTTTAAGTATATAAATGGTAAAAAAATGAGGACTGAGAATGTGGGACCATTAAATAATGGAGCTGAGGTGGTTGTAGAGGATGCCGAAAAGGCTAATCTGCTAAACCGTTTTTTTACATCGGTTTTTACTGTTGAGAATCCTTACAGTAGGGATTGTAACAATGTGCAGGGAGGAAATGAAGAGTTTTCACATTGGATAACAGAGGATATGGTACGGAATCAATTAGACAAAGTTAATATCAATAAAGCGCCAGGACCAGATGGATTGCATCCTAGGATTTTAAAAGAGCTTAGTTCAGTTCTAGCAAGACCACTGTGTCTCATCTTTTCAGATTCACTTTTGTCTGGGGATGTGCCGCTGGATTGGAAAAAAGCCAATGTAATACCAATATTCAAAAAAGGTAGTCGTTCACAGCCTGGTAACTATAGACCTGTAAGCCTAACATCAGTGGTAGGGAAGGTGATGGAAACTTTGTTAAGGGATCATATCCTTGACTTTGTCTCCAGAGATCATCTTATTAGTAGTAGTCAGCATGGATTTATGAGAAATAGATCATGCCAGACAAATTTAATTGGTTTTTATGAAGAAGTGAGTAAGAAGTTAGATTCAGGCACAGCTGTGGATGTGGTATATTTGGATTTTGCAAAAGCCTTTGATACTGTGCCACATAGGCGACTAATGTATAAACTGAGGACTGTTGGCCTGAAAGAAAACATTTGTTCATGGATAGAGAACTGGTTATTGGACCGCAAACAGAGAGTGGTGGTTAATGGAGCTACATCTATGTGGGCTAAAGTTCTAAGCGGAGTTCCTCAGGGTTCTGTACTGGGGCCGCTTCTGTTTAATCTGTTTATAAATGACTTAGAAGGGGGCATTGAGAGCAAGGTCTCTGTGTTTGCTGATGACACTAAATTATGCAGAGCTTTGGAAACTTCCAATGATGTGCAAGTGCTGCAAGCAGACCTAGATAGATTATCAAAATGGGCAGCAGAATGGCAGATGAGATTCAATGTTGATAAATGTAAGGTGATGCATTTGGGATTTAATAATCCCTGTGCCACCTACACCATAAATAACTCTGTGTTAGGTGCATCTGAAATGGAAAGAGATTTGGGGGTTCTGGTAGATAACAGACTTAGCTGTAGCAAACAATGCCAGGTAGCAACAGCTAGAGCTAGCAAGATATTGTCTTGTATAAAGAGGGGAATAGATTCAAGAGAGAAAAATATTATTCTCCCTCTTTACAAGGCACTGGTAAGGCCTCATTTGGAATATGCGGTGCAGTTTTGGAATCCCATATACAAAAGGGACATCTTGGAAATGGAAGCAGTCCAGAGAAGGGCAACTAAATTAATAAGGGGAATGGAGGGGCTTGAATATGCAGGCAGATTAGACAAGTTAGGGCTGTTTACATTGGAGAAGCGGCGGTTGCGTGGGGACATGATAACCTTATACAAATATATTAATGGCCCATACAGTGAACTCTCTGGTGCATTGTTCACTAATAGGTCATATCAGAGGACTCGTGGACATCCTTTAAGGTTGGAAGAAAAGAAGTTTCATCTTCAAGTTAGGAGAGGTTTCTTTACAGTGAGAACGGTGAAACTGTGGAACTGTCTTCCAGCAGAGGTGGTAATGGCAAGTTCATTGAATAACTTTAAAAAAGGCCTGGATAAGTTTCTAAAACTAAAAAATATTGAGAATTACTGGTATTAATGCATATAGATCTGGTTGATCCAGGGATACTTTCCGATTGCCGTTTGGAGTCAGGAAGGAATTTTTCCCCCCCTTTTTTAGCTGGGGTTTTTTGCCTTCCTCTGGATCAACTGTTAGGTAGGGTTAAAAAAAAAAAAAAAAAAAAAAAAAAAAAAAAAAGGGAATAGGTTGGACTTGATGGACGAATGTCTTTATTCAACCTTAATTACTATGTTACTATGTTACAAACTAGCTTGCTTGGTTTTTATGAAGAAGTAAGTAGGAATTCAAACTCTGGCATAGCAGTACAATACATACATAGCAGTAGCTGTAGTATACTTGGATTTTGCTAAGGCTACTGATACAGCTCCCCACAGGCAACTAATGTATCAGCTAAGGTCTGTTGGGCTGGGTTGGCACATTTGTACATGGATAGAAAGTTGGTTAATGGATAGGATGCAGAGATTGGTTGTTAATGGGGCTTCATCAATATGGACTAAGGCTGGGTACACACGGAGGGACTTTTTGGGACAAATGTCCGTCGGCTGCGGCAAATTCGTCCATGGCCAAATTCGCAATCGATCGATTGTGCGTTCCCATAGGGAACCACACGATCGATCAGAATTTTCCGACATGCCCGATTGATGTCGGTTGCGCCCATCCGCCCCACACCAGCCAATATTTTCATCCAATCGACTGAAAGTGCCATGAATCGGTCGGTCGGCCGAAAAATTAGGCTGGTGTGTACCAGCCTAAGGTTCTAAGTGGGGTGCCAGAGGGTTCTGTGTTGGGGCCGCATCTATTTACTCTGTTTATTAATGATTTGTAAGTGCGTATTGTCAGCATGTTTTCTGTGTTTGCTGAGAATACAAAACTTTGTCGACCATTAAAAACTTCAGAGGATGTGCAATTGTTGCAGGTGGATCTACGGTATATACTCAAGTATAAGCCAAGGTACCAATTTTTGCCTCAAAAATCAGGAAAACCTGATTGACTCGAGTATAAGCCTAGGATTGGAATTATGACCACTACTGCTTTCTGATTCTGTATTGATCTGAGGCTTTAGTTGCCCTTTAAATGAACAGCAGAATTCCCATACAATAATAGCCATACTAGATTTGGCTATTACAGTATGGGACTACTGTATGGGAATTTTGCTGTCCATTTAAAGGGCAACTAATGCCTCAGAACAATACAGAATCAGAAGGCAATATTTTTAACAATATAAACAATCCTCCTGATTCTGTATGGTTTTGAGGCATTAGTAGCCCTTTAAATGGACAGTAATCTCATACAGTAACCCCCAATACCTTTCCACTGTAGATGTTTGGAAACTACAACTCTCAACATGCTTTAGTTGCTGGGAGTTGCAGTTTTCAAACATCTATAGTGGAAAGGTATTGAGGATTCCTGTACTGGAAATGGAAAGGGTTGAGAGAAGGGCAACTAAAATAATAAAGGGAATGGGGAAGCTTGAATAGACAGATTGGATAAGTTACAATTATGTACACTAGAGAAAAGGCACCTGCATGGGGATATTATTTATGTCTATAAATTCATTAATGGGCCATACAATTAACTATCTGGGATATTGTTCACCCAAAGAACATGTCAGAAGACAAGTGGACATCCCTTAAGACTGAAAGAAAAGAATTTGTCTTCCAGTTCGGAAAGGGTTTTTCACGACGAGAAGGGTAAAACCATGGAACGGTCTTCCGTTTGAAGTTGTGATGGCAGGTTCATTGGATAGTTTCAGAATAGAGCTGGAAACGTTTCTGAAAACAAGCTATGTTGCAGGTTACTGGTATTAAAGGACAACTAAAGCCACAGAGCAACAGTGAACCAGAAGGTAGCACACCTTGATATAAAACCAGAAATCTGTGTCTTACCTCTCATTTTGATACAGGAGCTGGGAAATTTACCTACATAACAAACATATGGTTTGTGCTTTACTTCACAGCATTCTAGTATCACACAGTTTGGTCAATGACCATAATGTTCTGCACATGCTCAGTCATTAGCTAGGGCAACAACTTGTTACAGTTTGTCACACCCATTAATAATCTCTAGCCAATCCTTTTACAGGACAGATAAAGCAAGGAATCATGTGACTAAGGTCAGGGGGTGTGGTCTAACACTGCACATACAGATACTTCATCCAGCTCTTAACAGGCTTACATTTACTTTAATACAATTTACTGAAGTGGGATTTTATAGTTTATTGGTGTTTTTAGGGTGGTTGTTTTCAGATTCTGGAGTTTAAAAAATTGGGGTTAGTTCTCCTTTAATACATAAATTAGAATTGATCCAGGGATATTTCCAATTGCCACTTGGAGTCCGGAAGGAATTTTTTCCCCTTCATATTTCTGGTGATTTTTTTTTTTGCCTTCTTTTGGATCAACAGTTAGGCAGGAAGTGTGGGTATGGCTGAGTAGGTTGGACTGGATTGGTGTGTGTCTTTTTTTCAACCTCAAATGCTATACTATTAAAGTGTAAAAAATGTTCTCCCGATGGTAGGAATGAAGCAGTGGTGAAACTGCAGAGGCCTCATTTTTGACCCTTTGCGGACTCCCTGTAAACGACTGCTGTGAAATCATTAAACCAAAATGATTGTTACACAGTTATATCAGAGGTGAAAGCTAAAACTGTTACTAAGCATTAAGCCAAATTTATATTTAACTTTAGAGACATTCATAGAAGTCACATAAGCATTGGTTCTAGTCCACCACCAAGAACTGAAACCCAACTGTGCAGCCAGACAGTCTGCTAGAAGAGAATGGATGGGCTTTTATGCAAGGTTTGGGGAAAAAGGTACAATAACCATTAGCAGAATATGACAATTGCTTGCACAGCATTCCATGTTATTGAAGTTGAGTATGTATTTTTGCAAAGTTACTCTAAACAGAATTTAAAAAAAAATGTATTGTACTTCACATTCTATTTGTCAAGTCACAGGAAATGGCTGTTAATTACATCGTAAAAAGCTTCACACGGACATTTTCTATATTTGATGCGGTAACAGTCTCTCAAACATCCAGCTACATGGATTAAACATAACCAACTAGTAGTTGCATTAATGTATACGTACACTGTAAAAACAACATTATCTTACTGGATAGCTGTGGCTTTAAATATAAAAAGTGTTTAAAGGGCATGTCCACCCCTTTTCTAAACTTTTAATATATTGAAGGGCTTCCTCCCCCATACCCAACCGCATTATGTTCAGAAAGTCCCCCGATCTTTACTTACCTTACTTCTATCCTCCGCTGTACTGTCCCGGCCCTCTGCTTGCATAAAACAAGCAGGGGGCCGGACCGGTAGCCGTGTCTGTGATTGGCTGAGAGGCAGCCAATCACAGACGCAGCTGGCGGCAGTTCAGAACGTCAGAGGAGAGAGAAGGAAAGTAAAGATCGGGGGACTTTCTGAACATAATAATAATGCGGTTGGGGCTGGAAGACCTACAATATGTTAAGGGATTTACACTAGGGGGAGGGAGGGGAGCAGCTCTGAGCAAGCCAAAAACCTCTGAGAGGATGCCTCAAAGGTGGAAACAATTTCCCTCCCTGCACTGCTCCTGGTGGTCAGTTTTTGGGAGTTTGGAGGGACATTACAGAACCATTTGGAGCTGGGATGTAAGGTAAGGATTTTATTACACTACAGAGTGGGGCCAGTAGTGGGGGGAAATTATAGTTTTGGGGGTGGACATTGCCCTTAATTTTTTTTTCTACTCCCCTCCCATAGCCTACCTTTACTCCTTGATTGTTGGCGACTTACTCCTCTAAAATTGTATTTTTAGCTCCACCCCCACAATAAAGCAAACCTCCACCATCTTGCCGTGTCAGGTTAGTTTGCAGGAGTTTGTATAGAACGTGTGTGCTTGGTCACGGCATGATGTCAAACACGCACACGGCAACATTGCCAGGACACGCACAGACATCACAGGCGTGTTATGCAAACAAATATATTAATGGGCCATATAATAAAAAGGTTGTATAGTTGTGGACATCCTATCAGACTAGAAGAAAAGAAGTTCCGTCTTCAGGTTAGGAAAGGTTTCTTTTCAGTGAGATGTGGTGATGGCAAATTCACTTTTAATTGATTTGAAAGTGGGCTGGATAAGTTTTTCCATCCTTTATTTTTAGCCTTCCTCTGGATAGGGTTAAAGGTTGGACTAGATGAACGTTGTATTTAATTAACCTCAATTACTATGTTACCAGAGAGGGGATATTAGGAAGTGACTAGAATGTTAGAAAGAAGAATCACAGTCCACACATTATTCTGTAGCATATTACATTTGTTTATTGAATCTTAAGACAATATCCACATTTCTATAAATAGACATGACTAAATCAGTGACTTATGCCACTAATGCATGTACAAGGAAACACAAAGATGCTCCTCTAGGAGCAATATATCCAAATGACCAGTGTCTTAATCCAGCTGTCAAATCATTCTTATAAAACAGTAAAGTGCAGTTGTCATGTTTATAAAAAAACAAAATAACAAAAACTAAAAAGTGACAGCAGGCATGCTTATAAAAAAGTATGTGCAAAGAGACCAGTGGGTGGCAAAGTGTTAAAAGTCTCCAAAGAAAGGGAGTCATTTTATCTTGGACTGCAGGGAAATATTCTATTTCACAGTTCATATCCTTGTTAAAAGGTAAAAATTCTTAATTAGTATGGTCAGCTGTTCAATGTTCATAATAGTAAAACAAAGATCAAGAGAAATTTACTAAGGCTTAAAGGGCCAAGCCTATACAACACCCTGGATCTGAGAACACATACTTTGATGTGAGTGGGGGTTCTATAAAGTACCTTTTTACCAGAAAAGGCAGCAATCATATTTGCTCTAATGAACAGTAACATGAGCTAATAAACCCTTCAGAAGAGAGGTTTCCAAGAAATATTAGACATACAACATAGCTTTTTCAGGATCTGTCATCTTCTATGTGGTTACAGCAAACATTTATGAATACTGCAAACAGATTTGTGGGTGTACATTTAATATAGCTGAATCATCTGAAATGAAATCCGGTCTGGCTTCCTTGTAAACTGCATCATATTTACATAGAGTTTTTACTGTCCATTTCAACACCCTGCACACATTCACAGTTTACACTCAAAATTAATTGATTGCATTTTAGCCTCTGACGTATGTGAGGTTTCCTGGTGTTTACGATATATTAAGAGACACACTGTTTGTGCTGTTTCGTTGGCAGAACTTCAACACCAAGTCTGCTCAGCTGAAAATAAAGACTCAATGTATCTTACACCAGTCTCGCCCAGCCATCCAATACGGACCCGTGTATGTCAGGAATCGACAGAACTAATTGTCATACTAGAGAGTAATGTTGTTATTTTAATAATAATAAAAATCATCATCTTTTCTTTTTCTGCTGCCGGAGCATTTTCCTTCGCTTAATGATCATATCATATAGCTTTTCAATTCCCTCCCTGAGTCCATCTCCAATGATTGCACAGGTTGGCTGAAGATGCCAAGGAGTTGATGAGCAGAGTTCATTTAGTGCTAACAACTTTTCAATTTCTGAAAGAGAGAGAGAATTCCTCAAGTCCTGTTTATTAGCAATGATTAAAACTGGAACTCCTTGGTTTTCAGATATCTTTGTAATTTTATGTAATTCGGTTTTTGCTTCCTCCATTCTTTCTGTATCCACCGAGTCCACCACAAACATAATACCATCAGTACATCTTGTGTAAGATTTCCAAAGAGGTCTTAGTTTTTCTTGTCCACCTACATCCCAAAAGTGGAAAGTCACCGTTTTGTTGGTGCTACCAAGTGACACTTTAATTTTCTCAGCATTAAATCCTTTGGTTGGGACTGTATTAACAAATTCATTGAATTGCAATCTGTATAAAACGGTGGTCTTTCCAGCACAATCCAAGCCTAAAATAGCAATATGAAGAGACTGAAAAGGAGATAAGTTGGAAAGAATAGGGGTCTGTTCCGAGAGTCCATTTCCCATTTTTAAAGCTCTAATGCAAACAAACACTCCACATGTAGAAATAAATCCAAGCAGTGATGTTTTCAGTGTTTGTATTCCTCTGCCGAGTTACCTGGAACAAAACAGTAAACAATGTTAGTGATTCGATTTAGTCATAAAACATATGTAGTGCAAAATTTTGGGATGCTGCAGGGGCACTAGGGCTCCCTCAAAGTTATTACACGAAGATCACAACATTTCTTTAGTTATTAATGCAGCGGCTTATATTAGGCTAACTTTTCCTTTGGTCAAAGTCTCTGAAAACCATGGCTTATTTCAAGTGCTTGCTACAACAGTTGTGACTAATAGGCCTGCAAAGAAATCACGACTAACATATTTGCCCATTGGGCTGGCCACAGAAGTCTCCACTGCTGCCTTGGGCCAGTCAAACAGCTACTACCATATCTAATTAAGTCTTCGACTTAAGCAAAGTAATTAGTTATGCATACAAGGCATGAATTATGGATCATATCCTAAGAAAAGGTTTGGCTAATGCAGAAATTTGAGTGAAAACTGTATCTGCAAATCCACATGGAGCAGAGCAAAAACAGCCAAAGGCAAAGTTCCACCTTATGACTAAGTATCATGAGTGCCAAGAAAACACTTTACAGAACTTAAAATCAACCCTTCAGAGAAAGGGGCGTTGGCTTGGATTTACTTGTACACGCGTTACAAGTTGTAAGTGAAAGGATCCTAAATGTTTATATAGGTGTGATAAAACATGAGCTGACTGCCAGCAAACGCAGGTAAGAGTTTAGATCTTTGGCAATGCAACCTATTAATTTTTCCAGCTTTTATTAAACTACAACTCCAAACACCACCCTACAACAATAATGGCATATACAGTATAACACCACTCTACAGCTACAAATAAAGCAGTTTTAAAGCTAATGTGATAAAAAAAAAATATATATAATATATATTCCAAAAGGTGCTATCAAGGTGCACAACTCAATACTTTTTAAACACTTTTATTGAGCTGCAAAAAAGCAACATTTCAGTCTTTCCTTTTTAGACCCTTTTCCAGAGCGTGATAAAGGTCTAAGAAGGAACGAAACGTCACTGTTCTTGCACCTCAAAAGTGTTTAAAACAAGTACGTAACACCATTGGACATTGGACAAATACAAACAATCCACAGGGTAGCACCAGGCATTTGTTTATGAACGGTGAGTGCACACACATATGAAGATATAATATATATTTTAATTTTTTTTTTTTTTTTTTTTTTTTTAACAGTTCCAATACTCAAATTGGGCCACTTATAAGTAGGTAAATTTCCATTATTTAACTATATTTTGATTTAGCTTTATAAAAAAACAAAAAAGGTGTCACTGTGTAAACACCATTCAATCCCTCACTGGGTAACCCATTCCTTACACTTCTATTTACCCATAATCCTCTGAATACCCACCTACCTGCTAACTTGCAGCTGATCACCCAGTGAGTGACAAGACGCTTCACATATAAATGAATGACAAGTCCCAGAAGGGACTTACACAGATATTTACATTTCTCACATTCCTTGGGCACTTTCATTCATTCATTGTCGGGTACTGAATGTAGATCTGGTCACTGCACAACAGTATGGCAGACATCCCTCCCTCCATCACCTAGGATGGCTCTGGCACACAATGAGTTAAAGACGCAGCACCCAGACGGGGCCCTATCGGTAAGGAATTCACGCTCCGTTCCTACACTGTACAACAGGGGGCGCAGCCCAGTCATTACCTTGTTACTCTATGATGCATAATGGGGCAAGGCTCGCGACAATCTAAAAGACGACCGGCAGCAGTGTCAAACCGTGTATCGGTTACAAAATGCAGTTGGTTAAGGAATTCACCTTTCAAAGCTCAGTCCGTGACACGCACCTACAGTGCGGCAGTTCTTGTGTCTGGCAGTACGTGCTCTTCGTGCTTGCTCGGTGGCGCAGTGTTATCTGCAGGGTGCGCGCACCTCCCTCCCCGTCCACATCCAGCTCCTAACACAGTCTGAACTCAAACACATTTTCTCTCCAGTGATTGGACCCCAAGCCACGCCCTAAAACCGGAGCTCTTAGGTGTGATTGGCTGAACCTGTGAATTCTCCTCGCGTCTATTCCTACATTCCTCATTGGCTAGTTAGCTTCCATAGCCCCACCCCACTTGTTGGCGCCAAGTAACAGTCAGACAAACTAAGGCAGAGTTACTTTGGGAGGCGCTGAAGGCGGGTTGTTGTGATAGGAATGCTGGAGAATCAAGGCAATTGTCATTTGGAAATGGATAGACAATAGGGAAACGTGTTTGTGTTGTAACTGCGCTGGGAATGTGTTTATGTGACAAAAAGTGGTGACAATACAATAGACATAGTATCAATAAAATGATATTAAAACAATATTAGCCCTTTTCTGGAATAAACTAATATATCTTGTGGTGCTATTAGAGGATTGGAGAGTTTTGTATATGTTATGAAGAAAAGCTGTCACTGTTAAGTCCGGGGGCATGTGCAACGGCATTGGTGAGGCACAACTCATGAGCGAAAGATACACCCCCTACGAACGCACTTTTCGTTTGTTAGTCGTGTGTGTGTTTACGTTCTCGGGTGTTGGTCATTGATCCACCACAGATGATTGCCGAACTCATACACATCTACAATTATTGCTCGAAGCAGCCATTCATCTCAGGTGTGCACGTATAAGTCTGTCCCATGTTATTAAGGTTGTGCACACACATGCATAGGCTAGGGGCATGGGTGAATTGAACTGACCATTCAGCACTAGCTAGGCCATGCAATATGCATGCTATAGGTGCATCTTTACCACCAGTTTCCTGGGAAACATGCACAAAAAGCACATAAAAGTGGATACATGTGAACCAAAGTGCACAGAATCACATCACTTTTATGTGCGTTGCAGTGGGGCCTTAAGCTAGGTACACACAGTACAGATTTTTTCTGCCATCTTTTAAAGATCTGCATACACACAGTCCCGAGCGTTCTCCCTATGAACATCATAGGGAGAACGCTCGGGACTGTGTGTTTCCATCGACCGATGGAAATTTTCGGTCTTTCCCGAACGAGCGTTCGGCCGACCCGATCGTTTGGCGGTCGCGCACTCTGACGGTATCAGGGCTTTATCGTTACTGTGTGTACCCAGCTTTAGCCTTAGGTAATATTGTGCCAGATTTGGCCCATGTGTACTCAGCCTAACCTTCAGCAACCAATCAGGTTTCATCTAAATGTGGTAGACCAGCAAAATACTAAAAGGCTGGTACATGCGTGTTTTGCGCACTGATGCATAATTATTTACAAAAACAATTGCATAAGTGTGCCCGATCAGTTGGTCCTGTTCAGACCACCAACAACGTCCAATTGAATGGCCACACGTGTGTGTGTACTAAGTTAAAGGCTTACTGGTTAACAATGACATTTAAAGAGCACTTTTATCCTAAGTGACTCATTTTAGGCTGGGTACACACGGGAACTGATGCTTGGTCGGGACAAATGACTGTCGGCCGTGGCAATTGTGGAGGTGGCGAACTGCACGATTGGACATGATTTACCAACAGGACAAAGTCGCAGCTGCCCTGCACACACACTAAGATATTTTCAGCCAACCGATGCATGGCACTATTGGTCGGTAGGCTGAAAATATCTTACTGTGTGTACCCAGCCATACATTCATCCTATTTTACTTACTCGACCAAACGCTCCTGCCACAATAGACCGATCCTGCCGGAAACCGACTTTCCCGTTCTTCTATGCGACCGACATGCAATCGCAAAATGAATGAGATTTGTGATTGCATGTTGGTCGCATAGAAGAACGGGAAAGGCAGTTCCGGAAGGAACTAATGTTGCGGGAGCGATTGGTCGGGTAAGTTAATCGGATATATGTATGGGCTGCTTTAAACTAATTACCAAGCTTGCTGTTTATGTCAATAGGAAGAGATTCAGGGATTTATTTTGTAGATAAAAATACTTGTAAAATATCCAATCTGACAGACTACTGATCAGTTTACTGATAGTCTGTCTGTAGGGACTATCAAGTCCTGATTGATCTATGTCTAGTTGTCTACCCAGCCATAAAAAAACTTTTAAATGCATTCCAAGAAACACTTTGCATTTCAAAAGACACTGGCTTCAGCAGACACCTCCTCACAGATGCCAATTGTTTTGTTTTAATTGTTTTGCCTAGTATCAGAGTGGCTTGAGACCACAATGAGACTGATAAAGACTTTTTACATGTGCATGTTATAATAACACTTTGATGACAGTATTAAAGTTAAGAAAAGGTCAGTTTCTGTATAATATCAAGCCTGATGTCACTACTAGTAGGATGCTCAGCACACTATTGACTGAACACCTATCTGCCTCCCTAAACTACAGACAGATAGCAGATCATAAAGCGTCTCTTGGCAGACCACAATTCTTTCTTCAGGCAATCAGCAGAGGGATCAATAATCTAGCAGTTTTGCAGCCATGTATGTTTGGACACTTAACTAAACAAGCAGGCTACCTGCAGAGGGGTCTGCATATTTTAGGCTGGGTACACATCAGCCCATATTTTCGGCTGACCGACAGATTCACGGCACTTTCGGTCGTTCGGCTGGTGTGAGGCAGGCGGCCGCGACCAACATCGACCGTTCGTCCAGATTGGAGAATAGGGCGATTGGAACGAGGGGAGCAGAACCTACATTCTTAGGGGGGCCCGGGAGCCAGGAAGGCCCAATTTTATTTTTCCTATGACAGATATAGCCCTTCTTCCAGAAAACCACTGTAGATGAAGCACATTAGTTTTGTTGGGGACTCCAATGAATTCTAGTGAAGCTACAGACAATTATGTGGCATGTGTGTGACCAAAAAGCGGATGATCCTATGGCTGTGGAACTACTGAAATCGACTGAGATTCCACAACCACAAACAAAAATTATTGTCTGCCCCTATACTAGTATAGGGAGACACTAGTATAGAGAGACAAGTTAGGGCTGTTTACACTGGAGAAGCTACGTTTGCATGGGGATATGATAACCTTATACAAATATATTAATGGGCCATACAACAAACTCTCTGGTGCATTGTTTACTAATAGGTCATATCAGAGGGCACGTGGACATCCTTTAAGGTTGGAAGAAAAGAAGTTTCATCTTCAGGTTAGGAAAGGTTTCTTTAAAGTTAGAATGGTGAAACTGTGGAACTGTCTTCCAGCAGATGGGGTAATGGCAAGTTCATTAAATAGCTTTAAAAATGGCCTGGATAAGTTTCTTAAACTAAAAAATATTGAGAACTACCGGTATTAATACATAGACTGTAGATCTCCAGGGATACCTTCCAATTGCCATTTGGAGTCAGGAAGGAATCCCCCCCCCTTCCTTTTTAGATGGGTTTTTTGCCTTCCTCAGGATCAACTGTTAGGTAGGGTTTAAAAAAACAAAAAAATTAAATAGGTTGGACTTGATGGACGTATGTCTTTATTCAACCTCAATTACTATGTTACTATGTAATAGTAGATACTGGCCATCTTGATTGACTTTCATTACTGATTTAAATCCTTACTGACTTTATTACCAATTATCCAGCAGGTGTGCTTTCTTCTTAATGCAACCTAACTCTTCTTAATGCAACCTAACATAATAGCAAAAGAACTGCCTGAAAAAAGCAATGCAAGCACATGTATGTACAGTATGTATTTTATTCCTTATATAGGAGCGCTTAACAATTATTTACTCAACTACATCAGGCCCTGCCCCAAAGAGCTGGAGAATATACAGAGTGAGAAGACAAAACATCGAGGGTCACATTTCAAGTAAAATATAATCATTTATTAGTGACCATGCATCAACTCATAGTGAGTGCGACCCTCGATTTTGTTTTGTCTTTTGATGCTGTAGTTTGTGAGGGAGCAATAACTGAGGTGTCTGCACCCACATGTTGGGTTTAAGGTTCGTACACACGTGCGATTGCGGGTCCTGACCCACGCCGCACGATGTGTCCGAATGTTTGTTTCGGACGATAATCGTCACGTGTATGGGCTCTTCATCAGCCGAAATGGACGGTATTTCGGAGATCCGCCCGGTCGGTCGGGCAGCGGTCCCCGACCGAATGGCCGTTTCGACTGATAAAGTGCCCATACAAGGGCCAATTATCGGCCGAAATTAATGTTCGGACACATCATGCGTCGCGGGTCGGGAGCCGTGATCGCACGTATGTACGAGGCTTTAGAGTACACTTACAGTACCTAATTTTGCATAGTAGAATATACAGAGTCACTGAAGAGAGGATGTGCTTAACAATAGTTGTTGTGTCCCAGGCAATAGCCAGGAAACAAGCTTGAGTTTGTGGCCTCCTTTAATCCAGCCATAGATTAATCAATTTTATTGATCAAAAAAAGGTTTCAGATGACTCAGTAAATCTGTAACCAGATTTTTGGTTGGTAGTGAATTCCTTCCAACCCTGGATTCTAATGAGACAATATGTTAAAAATGATTGTTACCTAAAAGAGACGTGCACAGACTGCATTTCCCTTATTGTCTGTGGATCTGTCAGTCCTAGAGTTAACAAAATCATAATTAGGATTTTTAGGTCTATGACTACGGTAATTTTAGACTGGCTGGTTTTTAGCTCTACCTATCACCCAGACCACGTTTTCGGTCAGATCAGTAAGGTGGTCATTTATGATATAATCAATAAAGTTGATAGATTTATTGATAGGGCTAAAAGGTTGTCCATAATTTTAAATGCAATTTTTGGCAAAATCACAATTGATCCTGTTGTCTTCAATCGACTGCAAGATTGATCAGGACAAAATATTGGCAGTACTGCTTTAATTCCTGGTTTAGTGATCAATAGTCTGTCAGGAATATCAGGCCAGGCTTGTCGACGTCTGTAGATCAAAACAATAATGTGACATTAAATGCAACAAATAGCAAGTATTTATATTATACAAGTATCAGCAATTCAATTCTCTTGTGTCATATTAACAAGGGCAACCAGCAGGTCTAATAGGAGTGATTTTATATTACCATGGCAACAAAACGCTCTGCCGTTGAATATAGGTTGGAAGAACCGATTAAATTAACCCCCCCCCCCCTTGCGCCAACGATCTTCTTGAGTTTTTAGCTTGAAACCTGCTTGTCTTTTGGGGCTGGAGGATGGGGAAGTTGAAAAATTTGCCTGATCTGTTTTTTTTCTCTTTTATTCAATAAAGCAATATTGTTGAGTTGTCTATCAATAAATTTTACAAACAATTTTGACCGATTTGATCATATGTGTCGTCATGGCATCAAATTATCGATGCCATGTATGGCCACCTTGTTGAAAATACCAATACTATCGGAGGAACAGCTGGTGTAGATCATGTTATTACGCGATGCCAAACACGGACACAAACAGGGTTATTCAATAAAAGTTCTTATCGTTTAAAATGGTGCTAATTTTGCACCAACCAATCAGATGTTAGCTTTCAAATATTAAATAAGATCTGATTGGTTAGGGCTAAATTATCACCATTTTAAACGATAAGAACTTTTATTGAATCTCCCTGAAAGACCACAAAGATCCATCTGGGACATCCAGCAGGGAGACAGACTGCGGGCCTTGATGGGCATGGGAGACTGACTCACCTAGAAACCAGAGGAGAAAGTGAAGGACCATATATTTACGTTAGCAATCGACAGCTAATTACCTTTAATGCCATCAAGAGTACCGCACTGGCATATGGGCAGTCGTGGCCAAAGTGTGACAGAGTTCGGTCGCCTGTTCGTCTGTATCAGACAAACGGGATCGGTACTGTCGGTAAATCTCAGCCAATCGTGCAGTTCCCTGTGGGACCGTGCAATCGTTCGCGTGCACTGTAGGAACAACTCCTGCGACCAACAGTTATTTTTCCTGGACAAGCACTCGCTAGTAGCGAACGCTGAACTCTCGGTCGGGACAAAAACTCGGCTGGTGTGTACCCAGCCTTTCTTTGTGCTTCCCAGGAAAACTTCCAGCAGCTAAATATCATATTGTTGTGTTGCATCAAATTATCTTGAGCCAATAAATTAGCCGAAAAATTTTCTGCTAAGGGTAAGGTGCAATGTGCACCACCAATGGTGTTTGAATGCGGTGACAAAATGTTAGGCATAGACATAAAATTAAAAAAAAAATGCATTTTGCACATAGTGAGTCCTGTCCCTAAAATAACATTTTGAACAGGGTAAAAACTGCTTACGGTAGATACTACTTGTTTACTGATGCTTGTTATAAGTCTTAAATATTTTATGATACTCACTTACATTCAAACAAAGTCTTACCATATAACGGAAATGCAATACTGCACTCAGATTCTGCAGCCTACTATGCATAGTATTTCAATTGTTGAGTTATCTCAGGTTTCTGTTGGCTGGGGGGAGGGTTAAGTGGTCTACCCCCACCACTTTTCCTGTATTATCTGCAACATAATGACTTGGAGCAGCAGGCATTCTCTCATCCACTGTGTAGTAAAGTACAGAATAAAACCCTTTCAGCAGGTGCCGATGAAGTGTTCTGGAGAATGAGCTTCTTTCCTTGCAATAAAGTGACAGGCTCACAGCTTACACTTAAACGCCTCTTTTCCACTAGCCACACACACGTGGTTTCCTGGAGATAATGTTTTGGAGCTGTTTGAACTTGTGCCATTTGTTGTTAGTTTCATATGTGCTCATGTGTAAAACACTTTTTTGTTTATGATTGGGAGTTTATTTTGTCATTTACAACATGTCTTGCATTTCTTGCTAACACCTCTCTATATTTCTGTTGTTCATTACCTTTCCATATTATTATTTTTCTGAATAATTCCCTAAAATATATACTTTGCAGTATATATATATATTTAAAACATATTAAAATGTTTTTATTGATCTATTTTTCTAATATTCATATATCTTCTTTCTGGCAATTTTCCCACAATGTCTCTTTTCGGCATTTCTGTAATCAGTCTATCTTAAAGGGCAAGTCCAGCCCTAAAATGAAAACTTACTTACAGGTAAATCACCCTTCAAAACCCTAAACTGTAATAGTATGAAATCTGAAATTTATAAGTCTAACCTGAAATCATGCACAATGTCCTGTTTCCCCTGTTTTTTCTTCCTGGTTCTCCCAGTTAGCAACTGTCAGTTATGGATTTGACAGTTGATATCCCAGCCAATGACTGAGTGTTAATCCCCTATCTGCCTTTTCTGAGCATGCCCAGGCTCAGTACAGGCTCAGTACAGGTTTCTAAATTGCTCAGTTTCCATGAGGCCTCCAGAAGCATAGCAGGCATACATTAATGAATTCACAGGACAAACTATGATTTATCAACATATTTTAAAGAGGCCATTATTTCTAAAAGATGTTCTTATGAAGGTGCTACTAGCAATCGCTTGGCTGATACAAATTGCTGTTGGCTGCTGCAATCGCACAGCCGATCACTATATAACCACATGATTGGATGTAATTTACCAACAGGTCCTATTGCCAGTTTGTCGGATCCGGATGAGCGGGTGTAGCCACCGCTACTTTTGCTGCTACTACTACTTGCGAGCGCTCATGTGGTCCCATAAAGAACTGCACAATGGGACTTAATTTAACAACAGGCCCTATTTGTCCAATCTGGACAAACACACGACTGAGCTCGGTCGCGGCTGCCCACACCATGTGGTATATTTTCGGCCGACCGATAACACAGCACTATCAGTCAGTCATCTGAAAATATTGTATAGTGTGTTCCCAGCCTTAAGGCGAACATTTATGCACCTTCTTAATACTTTTTTATATACTATGGGCCACATTTTTTTAATGCCAGACTTCGCTATAAATTTTTTGCTTTATTTATAAAAAGGGACACCAAGGCGAAATTAGTTGACATGAAAAAAATAGCCAAGGGCTTTTAAGAATAGCCAAGGGTGATTTTTCTCCAAATGTTGTGATGTGATAAGTCTAAAGCTTCATACACACGTATGATCTTACCACCAATGAAAAACTCCTGAGCGCAAGGCACACGCGCAACATACATGGGGAGAATGCTCGGAACTGTGAGAGCACTGATCTTTCAAAAATGACGGAAAGGATCTTGCAAAGATCCTTATCGGTGGAAACAGCTGCTCGTTCGGAGATCTGCCCGGCAGATCGTGGCAACGATCCCTGAACGAATAGCTGTTTAGGGTCTATTACCGTTTAGGGTTTTGGAGAGTGATTTACCTGTATTTAAGTTTTCATTTTGGGGCTGGACTACCCCTTTAAATCAATTTGAGATCACAAAATGAATTGGCCAGATTTATCCAAGCTAAAACCCCTGCTTGTAAAATGATTTACCACCAATGAAAAACTCCTGAGCGCAAGGCACACGCCAACATACATGGGAGAACGCTCGGAACTGTGAGAGCACTGATCTTTCAAAAACGACGGAAAGGATCTTGCAAAGATCCTTATCGTGGGAACAGCTGCTCGTTCGGAGATCTGCCGCCAGATCGGGGCAACGATCCCCGAACGAATAGCTGTTTAGGGTCTATTACCGTTAGGGTTTTGGAGGGTGTTTACCTGTATGTAAGTTTTCATTTTGGGGCTGGACTACCCCTTTAAATCAATTTGAGATCACAAAATGAATTGGCCAGATTTATCTCAAGCTAAAAACCACTGCTTGTAAAATGATTTACCACCAATGAAAAACTCCTGAGTGCAAGGCACACGGGCACTACATGGGAGAATGCTCGGAACTGTGAGAGCACTGATCTTTCAAAAATGACGGAAAGGATCTTGCAAAGATCCTTATCGGTGGAAACAGCTGCTCGTTCGAGATCTGCCCGGCAGATCGGGCAACGTCCCCGAACGAATAGCTGTTTAGGGTCTATTACCGTTAGGGTTTTGGAGGGTGATTTACCTGTATGTAAGTTTTCATTTTGGGGCTGGACTACCCCTTTAAATCAATTTGAGATCACAAAATGAATTGGCCAGATTTATCTCAAGCTAAAAACCACTGCTTGTAAATGATTTACCACCATGAAAACCTCCTGAGTGCAAGGCACACGCGCAACATACATGGGGAGAACGCTCGGAACTGTGAGAGCACTGATCTTCAAAAATGACGGAAAGGATCTTGCAAAGATCCTTATTGGTGGAAACAGCTGCTCGTTCGGAGATCTGCCCGGCAGATCGGGGCAACGATCCCCGAACGAATAGCTGTTTAGGGTCTATTACCGTTTAGGGTTTTGGAGGGTGACTTACCTGTGTGTAAGTTTTCATTTTGGGGCTGGACTACCCTTTAAATCAATTTGGATCACAAAATGAATTGGCAGATTTATCTCAAGCTAAAAACCACTGCTTGTAAATGCAGTCTTTAGACATTAGATCACACGTGTCAAACACAAGGCCGTCCAGCCATTTTTGTGGCCTCTGGTGATTGTACAGCATCCAAGACTTACCACATGGTACCATTGTGCAGTCCCAAGCAGCAGCGTGACAATAGATCTGCGTGTTAAATAAAACAACTTGATTGCAGCACCTTTACCAAGTACACGCGGTCAGCTTTGGAAAAACAGCTTATAACAGTATTTAGCAGGCAGATCTATAGTTACGCTGCTGCTTGAACTGCACAATGGATAGCAGCCTAGTAAGGCTTGAATGCAGTCCAGACTTAACAGCTGATTGCATATTTAGCCTGGCACAGGGGAGGAAGGTATGGCAAAGGGCCTTCCAATTTAGATAGCCATTTCATTGCCATGCCAGAAGAGTAAGGTGGGCATTCCACATTAGCACATGACCCGCCATAGGCAGAGGACCTTTACCTGCCAAGACCCAGCACTAGGAACAAGCCTGACAGATTCCCAATCCTGCACCTGCTAAGAATTTGGCCTACCACTTAGCTTGTATTTTGATATCTGCCATACACATGTGATTTCAACAGCATGTGTGTCGACATATCACATTGGTATCTGTCGGCACACATGCTGTGGACCGCACATACGGACCTAACCGCTTCTCATATGCAGTTTAGGGACGGTTGGCCATGCCGCCATACACAGTACAATCGAATTGACAGATGGAAATTTGCTGTTATCCTGACCAACCAAAATGCTGACTGCGGTAGTTTGTCGGCGCTATGATCTGTTGGGAAAAGCCCCTACTGAAAATAATGGGTAAATCCTTTGTTCGCCATTATCTTTAGAGTGTATGGCCACTCTAAGGGTCCCGCAATCGCCATGTGTACAAACCTTTAGACATTAGACAGATTAGACATTCGTCTATATACAAATGTCCAATCAATCTAGAAACTGCCTAGCCCATTCATTTTTTAAATCAATTTGAGATCACAAAAGGAATTGGCCGATGGGATTATCTCAAGATAAAAACCACTGATGGTTCTTGTAGATATCTCTAATCTAACTTCTGCCTAGTGTATGGCTAGCTTTAATCTGCCAGGACAAACCAACAACAATGCAATGTCCAAGCAGCAAAATGTTTTGTGTATGTCGCCCATAAAATCCCACTGTGCACTTGCATGTATAATTTTACTATATAGCGCCACTTGCAGCTGTATACATGATAAAATACAGAGTATACAACATGGGGATAAGTGCAAGCAAGTTTACAGATAATAAAAATTAAATAAAGTTTCAACATAGGTTAAGAATACATAGATTTAAATTATGGATAAATTGATATACTTTAAGTGTGGCGTGCCTTGAGACTTAATAATGAGATCCCTACCCTGAAGAGCTTACAATCTAATATTATTTATTTTAATGTATATTTTTGCATTTGCTTTAATTTATTCAAACAATTAGGTTTTTATGTACATGGTACATTTTTATTAAATTATTTTGAAGGGCTGCTATTAGTGCATATTTTCAGCCCTTTATATTGGCACACATAATTCCACAAATTTCCTTAACATTGTGTTAATCAATGTTTGTGAAAATAATATTCTTTGTCTTATCATGTAAAACATAACATGTATGTTTAAAGCAGAATGTTAACTGTATTACAATAAACTAGACATAAAGCATTTCCAAGGACTAAACTGAAATTGCTTTAGGCTGGGTACACACCATTCCAAACATCTTGAATGCCACCCTCACTTGGCATTCAAGATGTTTGGAAACTACAACTCCCAGCTAATAAAGCATGCTGGGAGTTGTAGTTCCCAAACATCTTGAATGCCCCCCCACCCTCCCACCCAGTTCAGTTTGTACTTGTGGGCTCTCTCCCGTGGGCTCTGCTCCATCCAAGGGCTTCCTCCATCCAAGGGCTTCCTGGCAGGTACGGTATCCTTAGCGGTATCCTCTGAGCATTCCGGCAGCCGCGCGCTCATTCCAGTACTGGCGCGCCGGCTGACGTCACTGCCCGGCGCCGGGCTTGGCGCCGGCAGTGACGTCAGGCCAGCACGCCAGTACACAGAAAGATCGTGCGGCTGCCGGAATGCTCAGGTAAGCTACTGACTCGAGTATAAACCGAGTCCAAGTTTTCAGGCTGATTTTTCAGCCTGAAAAACTCTGTTTATACTCGAGTAATATCGTACTTGCTAGTAGCAAACCATTGGGACAAAAAGTCTTCTTGTGTGTACCAATATTATTAGTTTCTAGTAAATAAATAAGGCTATACCATCTAAAGCTAGTTACACACAGTACCGATAAAGCCTGATCCAATGGTATGGGGGCTTTATCGGCGCTATGTGTGGCAGCTTTCCTGAATGAGTGCACGGCCCCCAGGAAAGACCTAAAATTTCCCTCGGCTGCGGTAGTCTCCGAAGGGAGACAACAGTACAAATAGTGTTTCTATTAACACTTCCTTTGGGAGGTGCAACAACAGTTCCATTTAAAAACTAAAATATTTATTAAACATAAGTGTGCGTCCATGACTTTATTGATATTTTATAGACTGTGGACTGTGCTGCAGTAACTTATTTCTACATTAGTATGTGTTATACAGAACAGAACCTATTAAATACTACGGTATACATATGTAAGTACATCAAGTACACTTGATAAAGGCCCAAGCGACCAAAACGTCATGTGTTCGTGTAACTGCAATAAAGAGGGATTACCCCTTGTAAATTATAAATGACTGGACAGCCCTATTCTTTTCATTTTCCAGTATCGTATGTAAGTACAACCAATGCAGCAGATGTACATCACTGGAAATCAGTATACTCTGTAACAAATTTAACTAATCCTTTATTTTTATTATCCTTTTATATATAAAGTATAATCTGGGATGTCTATTCAGCACCACTAACTTATTTAGCAATTATTTCAATGTAATAGAAACTTTCAGCAGTTCTTTTTGTTCGGTGTCAGCTTAAAAAACATGATAATTACCCTGCATGTATATTCTACCCGTTCTTTTGTCTTTGCCAATCTTAAAGCCCCCCGTCAGTTTGATTATCAACTGAAAAGGAACCAGAAGTTTTGATATATGCAATAATGATTTGCAGCAGAAACGCCTTATCAGGGCTTTCCGTTGGTCACTGGGTCTTCTGAACCTATTGATCCCTTTTGTATAGTAGGGATTACAGAATATCTGCATCACAACATCTTTACTGCTTTAAGGTTTGAATTGAAGAACTGGTGACCTAAAACAACTGATTGAATTGCATCACAATCTGATAGAAATACATGTTGACATTGGTTTGTAGTCATTTGTTTCTGCAGCTAAGATATTGTCTAATGTGACAGTCCCGTGTCTACAACTGGTTCACGTTTTCTCAAAACTTGTGGCTTTTCTCAGCAAGAAATGCTTGGTGAATAGCGAATAAGCCTGTGTGACATAACTGTCAGGTAGTGGAGCGGATTGAACAAACGACGCCCGAGTGAACACATATAAACGTAGGACGTACATGAAATGGAAGTGTGGCAGATTGTGTGCACAAGCTCGGGCATTATGCCTTATTCGTGCCATCGAATGTGTGGCTTAGGGCTAGGTTCAAATTATGTGTGTTTGAGTGCAATTTCAATCCGTTCACGCTTACAGTTCACATTGCCAATGCAATATTACTGGGTAGTTCCCACTATGTGCACAGCGGTCCAGTCCATTATTGGTTCGCATGTGTGCACGACTTTTCATGCAGATTGCATGAGTGCCAATAACATAGGAATGAGTATAGAGTATCATACACAGCACACATTACATAAATCCTGTGCTGCTGAGCGTGATAGTGGGACCTAGTCCATAGAGGCTATAGGCTACTGCTGAAACAGGCCAGTTACATTGAGGACTATTTTACTAGAACCCTTCTCACTGTGTGAAGCCTTGTACACACTTGCAATCGCGGTCCCAATCCTGCGAAGCACGGTGTGTCCGAACGTTCGTTTCGCCAGATAATCGCCCTGTGTATGGGCCCTTTATCGACCGACACAGCCGGTCGTTCGGAGATCCACCCATAAGTGCGCATACATGGGCGATTATCGCCCCCCCCCCCCCGAAACGACCGTTCAGCACATGCGTCGCGGTCGGGACCCGCGATCGCACGTGTGTAAGAACCTTAGTTAGCACTGTGCTGAGCCAAAAGGGCTGAATATATCACAGCACACACATCACAGACCTGGCAGACATCTATTGACAGTACCCAGGGGATCTTTTGACAGGCCCCAAGGTTCGTACACATGTGCGACCGGGTCCCGACCGGTGATAATCGGCCGTGTGTAGGCACTTTATCGGCCGAAACGGTCGTTCGTTCCTTCGGGATCCGCCAAATCGGTCGGTCAAGGATCCCAGACTGAACGTCCATTTTGGCAAATAAAGTGCCTACACAGGGCCGATTATCGGCCGAAACTTTCGTTCGTACACATCGTGCGGCACTGGTCGGGACCTGCGAACGCACGTGTGTACAAACCTTTAAAGAAGGCCAAGATATGCGATTGCAATTGCATTTGTACTGACAGATCCCATTACAATCTGTCGGTACACATGCAGTGGTTACCGCATACACAGTCTTGATCATTCCCCATACCAATCGCCTGTGCGCCTATACACGTGGCCAAATGTATTGGCTCCCTTTACGATAGTGGAGGCAGCAGAGCTGAGACTGTCTGACAGAAATTTTTCTGGTGGTAGTTCATCAGCATCATTGTCAGTTGTTTTTCGGGTATCTGCAAAGTCTATGGCCACCATAAAACATGGAAAAAGATTAATGGGTGGGTTCAATTAACCTTTGATGGTTTTCACCATATTTTTTGTGATACTCTTGGGTGAAAATGCAGCTTCTCTACCCCTGATGTTGTTTTGCACGGGATTACTACAAATCTAATGTTGAACATATGCTGCTTAGCATTGGCCGATTCAACGTTAGATTGTTGATTCTGATCTGATGTCTAAAGCCAAGCTAGATACCTGACTAAAGCTAGGTACACACAGTGCCGATAAAGCTCCAATACCGATGGTATCGGGGCTTTATCGGTACTGTGTGTACCTTGCTTTCCCGAACAAACGTGTGCCCACTAAACATTCGGGCCAGCTGAGTGCTCGTTCGGCGAAGAGGGGAAAATTATTTCCGACAACTGATCCCCAACCGAAAGCATACACACGTGCAACTATCACCCAAAATCAGGACTTGGGGGTCTGGTTAAAATCTTTAGGTGTTTACAAACCTTTACCTTCATTTTTTGTTTGTTTGTTTATTTATTTGTTGTTAATCTCTATTTGTTGTTTGCCCATTTACTGTTTTTTGTTTATCTTCTTTATCTGCAGTGTTTGCATGGATATTCAAGTTAGTCACACAGGGGTTAGTAAAGCAAATCGAAAGCAAACAAAATGATTAAGAGGGGTGATTAAGTGCAATTAACACCTATAAACTACAATCAATAAAAATACTAATGCAAACTCATTTAGCACAAAACATCAATCTGTACAGAAAGGATGGTGATTAATCATTCTTTGACCAGAACACATAAGGCCTACTTGCAAATTGGACACACCCTCTTGCAGCATGGTATTCTTTTGGGTGCTTTCCACTAAGTTAAAACAAAAATTTGCATTGTAACTTTAATAGAACAAAGTACTGTAGTTACTCGAATACCGTGGGTACTTCCCAATAATAAATAAAGAAAGCCTTTTAGGAACTGAAAGATACAATGGAACATCTGGCCATACAGATACCAATACTGTCATAGAAAGACAATTCTGCAATTGACTAAATTGATTCCTGGTATGATAGTCCCATTGAAGTGATTTGATCTGGCATGTCGAAAGCCACTTCAAAGAAAACTATACACAGATATGGATAATGTATTAAACTATAGTGAGTAGAACATTTTAAAAACACTTAAAACAGTTAAAAAGTACTTGGGACAAAGAGGTAAGATTTGCTGTTACCTGGCAATAAAATTTCTATGAGTGGCTACATCTATCCTGGCAGATTAAAACTGTATGTCCTGTAGCTCCTCAAAGAACAATATTGTCCCAGGTACCTTTCATTTTAAAAAGTACATTTTTACAGTATAGTTTTCCTTTAAAAAGAACACAGCTACTAAAAAAATACTATTATTAACTTTGGGTTATTTGTATATATGTATTTTAATTCTTATATAGTGCTACTATTCTCAGCGCTTTACAATTATTTACTCAATTCACATTAGGCCCTGCCCCGAAGAGCTTACAATCTAATCACTTTATGTACAGATACAACCTATCAGTATGTCTTTATGATTGTGGGGGAAACCGCAGTGCCCGGAGGAAACCCACGCAAGCATGGGAGAACATACAAACTCCTTGCAGATGTTCCAAGGGTGAATCAAACTCAGGAACTCAGCGCTGCAAGGTATCAGTGCTAACCACTGAGCCACCGGGCTGCCTGGTCTTATTCATAGAAAGACAAAATCTGTCTCTGGATCGACATTTTGAAGAATCCGATAAATTTGATCGGATCGCTTAAAATATCATTAACTGTTTTCCCAATCGACTGATCGACATTGTTGAGTGGTTTATCAGAGAAACAAAGATTGGGCCTGGTGAAAACATCTTCCGCCGACTCTATCGGCAGTCCCCATCTTTCACAGCCATCAAGGGAAAATCTGCACAAAGATTGGAGGCTTTTTTCTGATCGTTGCACCCGATTGGAATAACATTTGCCTGTGTATGGCTAGCTTAATAGTATCAAAACATGGACAGCAATTAGACTAAACCCACATTCCATTGTATACTGAAAGGATTTCACACCTGGAGCCTGGAGAGTAGGGGATTAGGGAAGATAATGGGAGTTTATATTATATGTAACATTTTAAGGAGATTTATTGCTTCAAATTTTCTCCAGACAATTAGCAAAGACAACAAATCTTCTAAAATCACCCTCCCTTAGACAAATACTGCTGGATACATACCATCCAGTATTTCAGCCTGACCGACCGGGGCTGCGATCCTGACGAAATATTGGAGATCCATCATGTGGCCGCAGGTAAACAGATGATTGGGTATGTCAGAAAATCAAGTCCGATCGTGCAGTTCGCTATTGACCGCATGAACAGTTGTGCTGAACTGTCAGCCACAGTAAGTTTTACCGTGACCATCAGTTTTTTGTCCCACCCGATGTCTCGCAAGTGGCCATGGTCAATCAGGACAAAAGATTTGCTGGTGTGTACCCAGCCATAGCTAAAATCTAAAGCTGGTACACACATTACAATTCTTCCCTTGACTGACCATTCAAGACTTTAATGGTTGGCCAGGAGGAAGGACTGTCAGACGCGGCAAAGCAGCCACGTCCAACAGTTACCACGACTGATCGTACGGTCAATAGAGGATCGGTCATGGTTTTCCGACTCGATTGATCAGAGCCACCATACAATGATTGCTGTGACTATATGTAAAATAAACTTGTGCAATAAAATTTTGTTTATTATTTAGGTAAAACATTTCCTAAAGCATACCCAATCTTGTGCTACTGTGCACAAAATTTATGCAAAATGCATAAATGCTAAATTATATATTAAGTCCTAGAAGAAGTTTAATCAGAGATACAATAAATCTTATTAAAACTAAATTGATGAAAAATAGACTTGGTATTTCAACAATTATTATTTCTCTGTAGTGAAATTTCTTTTCTGTTAATGGATGGTACTGACTACATTTAAAAAGAGCATTCTGGTCTAAAATGGATTTGTAAAAACAGTTTTATTCAAACTGGACATTGATTTAACTTAATTTATGGTTTAACTACTTTAGGAACAGCTACGGAGATTTAGCCGCGACACATGTACAATTTCACAGCCGTCGTGCAATGAACTGCCATTTCGTTTAATAATCGCACAAATGTAAGCATTCGGTCAGGTGTCATCCATCAATCTCCATGGCAGATCAATGATGGCGCCCGACCGAACGCATACACACGCGCGACTAACAGCCAAAACAGCCCATCCGTCTCATGGCCGTTTGTCAGGTGTCCAGTCGCACACCTTACCCAAACCCGCTATTACTCCCTGCCTGAATTCCATTTTGGGGTTGAGACTGTGGGTAAATCCTGAAAAATCAAGAGCAAACTTGATATTGAGTTCAGTGCACCAGCTGTCTTTGCAATACCCACGCAGCCGGGGCAACAAAGGGGTTAAAGTTTGTGCTAAGACAGTATGTGTAACTTTAACCGGGGAAACCTGCCCAGACCCAGTGGGTAAATCGGCACACGCTGTATTATTGCTAAATGTAGATAAGTCATTTTATTTTAATGAAGATTTTTTATTCTCATCTACCGATAGGGGGATTTTTAACATTGTGTCATTTTGGGGGTGGGGATTTACCCAACACTCAACAGGTGAAAGACAAATGTACAAGTATGTTTATTTTTCATCCTTATCCAATTTACACTGATGCAAGTGGAACATTTTCCAGATGTCAGGAAGCAGAAAACACCCCCACTTGCCCTGAGACAAACTTGTTTTTATAGCAGAATTTGAATTTATGTGTTTTCTATGGTTACCATTTGTGAGACTGGATAGTTTAATTAGACATTTAGAAATTAGACTTTTCTTTTAATAATAATTAACATAAAATCTATATACATCTATACTGTATATGTATATAGATGAATCTAAAAAAATAATGATTCCAGTGTAAAAATAAGGTGCGATCACTGGGCCCTTGTGTACAACTGAAATTCTATAATTGTGGCATTGTATAGCTATTTACTTATTCAAGCCCCTGAGTAAAGCTAGGTACACACAGTACAGATTTCTGAAAGATGACAGACAGGATCTGCAAGATCCTGTCTGCCATCTTTCAAAGATCTGCATACACACAGTCCCGAGCGTTCTCCCTATGTGTTTCCATCGGCCGCGCTAGACTCCTATAGGGAGTCTAGCGCGGCCGATGGAAATTTTCGGCCTTTCCGAACGAGCGTACAGCCGGCCCGATCGTTCGGCGGCCCGCGCGCTCGATCGGGAAACGAACGTACACACAGTAACGATAAAGCCCCTAACCGTCGGATCCGACGGTATCGTTGCTTTATCGTTACTGTGGTACCCAGCTTTAGTGGGCATAGGGAAGAGCATATGTGTCTCCATCTTGCTTACTTACGGTTTTAACTTACTACCTAATACATTTTGACTTAATCAGTTATTATAATTTTTTTACTTAATTACTTATTGCCGTGGCCTGCCATATGGATTCCGTTAATGGATCTTTGCGTGAGTCGAAATTGGAACCAATTGGGAGACTGTATATTGTAGGCGTGTGTAACAACAACAACCGTTATTGCGAGTGGAAAAAGCTCATAGTACAGGAACTATTTTCTAGATAATGCAGATCTGTACTACTAAAAAGTGGAGCTGGCAGAAAAACAACATGCAAGAAAAGAAGGAGACCAAAGAGGAATATATTGTATGAAACAGGGCTTAATCAGAACGAAAAGGATGTTGCAGTGTAATACTAAAGGATGGATAAGGATGTATAAATTAAGAAATTATGGCACATTGACTTATGGTGATCCAGGACAAGTAGGCAAAAAAACCTCCAAATATTATATTGTTTTGTTTGTGTAGAAATTATATTATGACATTATTCTATAAAAACAATGTACTTTGCGTTTGCAGAACACATTGACACAAAAAAATTGTTTTTTATCCCGAAGGCTCAATTATAGAATTCCTGACATCAGCAAGAAAACAGAACTCGGAAAAGCTGATCGTAAATGCATCAACCTTTGTATGTCTTCTTCTGATTGCATTATGCAGGAAAACTGCTAATTAGTTAATATTTTAGAATACAACAAACAAATAAAATGTTCAGGAGGAAGGTGACCTTTATAGAAGGTGTATGCTTAATGTTTTTATTTCAGGGATAAATGGATATTTGTGTGTTTTCAAAAAATATTTGAGGTAATTTACAGAAAACTTAAGTCCAGATTATTTAATACCGGGTTTGTGTTAAGGGTCTTACCACCTGCGTGATTTTTTTATGCCAGATATTTGGAGCAGGATATGATGTTTAAACAGTTGCCTGCAAGAACATAACCAAAAACTGAAGGGACTTTAATCCTGTCCACACACTGGCTTGACATTACTTCGATTGTTGTCGGTTTTTGCCTCCACATTCCTGTGAAGCTTCCTGTACCATGATCAACATAAGGGCATAATGTCCATGCAAAGTAATTTGCACAAGTGCTTGTCTGATATTGGGCAGTAAGTCAACTAATGTATGCCCGCATAACACAGATTGGAATTGTGTGTGCCTACAAATAATATGGAGCAGTTTAAACTTACTAATGCTTTACTATTCTCTTGAAACAACGGTGAAAACTGGAAGACGTGAAAAAAGAAATTGGAGCTATACCTGACTGTTTGCAAGAAGCACAAAACATGCCCATACACTATGAAATCACCTTCAAATGTTCCCACAAAGTTCTCCTGATGTTTGTGTGACATCAGATGTACCGCCTGGCCCAATCATTTTTGCAATTTGTTTGTGATATACAAAATAATGTTTAAAGACACTAAAGATCTCATGCTCATCAAGAAATCTGTATTCAACATTACAAACACTCCCTTAAAGAAAAACTATTAACTGACTTCCATTTGACCCTAGAAAGTAATACTGCTCAAATGTTAGTAGGTAAAACTACAAAGGCACAAGTTGAAACAATAGGCCCGACCGAAATATTGGATGGTTTCTTCACGGATGGCTATTGTCAGGTGACTGTTTATCTCAATCGGACAACAAATGATGGAGTGTCATAAGTGCTATATTTCAGCATATTCGGGACTTACTGAGAAGCCAGGACCCTCAGGGACAGACCACACATCTTCACCCGACACACAGGTAATAAATTGTACCACTCCTCTGGTTGCTCCGAATCCCGTATCTGTTCCTCAGCCCCTCCGGTCACTCCACTGCCTTGTTACTCTGTACTCCTACACACGAACGCCGGTAGCCTCACCTTACTTATGACCTTAAGTCGGGTGAAGAGTGTGGTCCGTCCCTAGAGGGGTCCGGCTCTCACGTAAGTCCCGAATATGCTGAAAATATGTGGCCATTAGGTATTCCATCTAGGAAGTGGGAACTGTGATCATTGTGGTGTGTTTGACTCTATATTTGGACACCATCCTTTTTCTTTTGGCCATCAGTTACTGGACTCGGCTATGTGTCACTAAGCCGGATTACGGAATTGGTCGCTGGGGACCCAGTGTTATTTTATATCTATGTTTATAGTTATGGTTATTGATGGATTGGGGGGTTGTTACACTGTTGCACTAATAATATACTTGCTATGCACTTTAGGGAAGATTTTTAATAACAAGATTGGATGCTCAATAAACGTATTTTGCTGCATTTTG
This sequence comes from Hymenochirus boettgeri, assembly GCA_019447015.1. NCBI lineage: Eukaryota > Metazoa > Chordata > Amphibia > Anura > Pipidae > Hymenochirus > Hymenochirus boettgeri. The sequence continues at coordinate 61,929,416 of CM033474.1, read as the reverse complement.
TGGACCTGTATTGTTAGTGCCTTTTTGTATAAGGGTCTTTTCTCTGGGGAGCTGTCTTCTGGCCCCCGACTAGGTTTGTATCCAGAAAATAGCTGATGATGTTATTGTAGCTACTTTTATTAAAGAGTAAAAGATTACCGGTAAACTGCCACTAGCCCTATTACAAGTATTGCATTTCTTTTCAAGTGGTTTATCTGTAACTGTAACAAGGATGCCTTGTAGGTGAAATGATAGCATTGATACAAAGATTCATGACCAGTCCCTAATAAACACAACATACAAGTCGTTTTGTAGCTGGAAAATTTATTGAAAATTGCAAATAAAAGAAATTTCAATACTCCTGATTTAAAAGCACAGAAAATATTGTTTAACATGGAAAATACAAGCATTGTTTGAAAATAGCAGGTCTTATGAATAAACAAACACAATGGTGTGTAATAAAAATAATACATTGAAATATAGTAAACCAAATCCACTTCTGAACCTGAAAAACATAGTATGAATTTAAAACCACCTCAAAAGAGAACAAACACCAATATTGTTGTAATCAATCAAGACTAATCTATATGTAACTGTAGGGACATTTAGTATTTTCCAAATGGCTGACTTTACACTGTTCCAACATCAGTAGTGCAATTATTTTATGTTTTGACAAACTGGAATACAGTTCAGTTAATTTGACAGTTCTGTTGAATATAAAATTACATTTGCCACAGGGCATAGTATCTAAAACATACAGTTTATGACCCATTGCCAAATCTATTGAACAATTGCATTTTTGACAACATTTTTTGAGTCACCTAATGACTACTGATTCTGCTTTATAAGTAAAGATATGATGCCAAATGACTTAAAATACCATATATTCAATCTAGCAGTCAGCAGATTTGAAAGGATTTTAGTTATTAAACTAAAATACATGTTCAAATGTAGCCCTAAAAACTGTCTAGAAAGGTATTTTAAGTCTTCAAAAAAAACTGATTTTTGCACAAAAAAGGGGAACAGTTAAAGCTTCAAACCAACAACAAACAGATAACATTAGCAGTCCAGGTCTGCTTGGTCTTAACAAGGCAGGATGATGGATGAATCAATCACCGACATCATCAAAACTTGACCCGCAACTAACCTTGTTGGTCCCAAGGTGGAAACAGCTGCTCGTTCGGAGATCTGCCCGGCAGATCGGGGCAACGATCCCCGAACGAATAGCTGTTTAGGGTCTATTACCGTTTAGGGTTTTGGAGGGTGACTTACCTGTGTGTAAGTTTTCATTTTGGGGCTGGACTACCCCTTTAAATCAATTTGAGATCACAAAATGAATTGGCCAGATTTATCTCAAGCTAAAAACCACTGCTTGTAAAATGCAGTCTTTAGACATTAGATCACACGTGTCAAACACAAGGCCTGTCCAGCCATTTTTTGTGGCCTCTGGTGATTGTACAGCATCCAAGACTTACCACACTGGTATCCATTTGTGCAGTCCCAAGCAGCAGCGTGACAATAGATCTGCGTGTTAAATAAAACAACTTGATTGCAAGCACCTTTACCAAGATACACGCGGTCAGCTTTGGAAAAACAGCTTATAACAGTATTTAGCAGGCAGATCTATAGTTACGCTGCTGCTTGGAACTGCACAAATGGATAGCAGCCTAGTAAGGCTTGAATGCAGTCCAGACTTAACAGCTGATTGCATATTTAGCCTGGCACAGGGGAGGAAGGTATGGCAAAGGGCCTTCCAATTTAGATAGCCATTTCATTGCCATGCCAGAAGAGTAAGGTGGGCATTCCACATTAGCACATGATCCCGCCATAGGCAGAGGACCCTTTACCTGCCAAGACCCAGCACTAGGAACAAGCCTGACAGATTCCCAATCCTGCACCTGCTAAGAATTTGGCCTACCACTTAGCTTGTATTTTTGATATCTGCCATACACATGTGATTTCCACAGCATGTGTGTCGACATATCACATTGGTATCTGTCGGCACACATGCTGTGGGGACCGCACATACGGACCTAACCGCTTCTCATATGCAGTTTAGGGATCGGTTGGCCATGCCGCCATACACAGTACAATCGAATTGACAGATGGAAATTTGCTGTTATTCCTGACCAACCAAAATGCTGACTGCGGTAGTTTGTCGGCGCTATGATCTGTTGGGAAAAGCCCCTACTGAAAATAATGGGTAAATCCCTTTGTTCGCCATTATCTTTAGAGTGTATGGCCACTCTAAGGGTCCCGCAATCGCACATGTGTACAAACCTTTAGACATTAGACAGATTAGACATTCGTCTATATACAAATGTCCAATCAATCTAGAAACTGCCTAGCCCATTCATTTTTTAAATCAATTTGAGATCACAAAAGGAATTGGCCAGATGGGATTATCTCAAGATAAAAACCACTGATGGTTCTTGTAGATATCTCTAATCTAACGTCTGCCTAGTGTATGGCTAGCTTTAATCTGCCAGGACAAACCAACAACAATGCAATGTCCAAGCAGCAAAATGTTTGGTGTATGTCGCCCATAAAATCCCACGTGTGCACTTGCATGTATAATTTTATCTATATAGCGCCACTTGCAGCTGTATACATGATAAAATACAGAGTATACAAACATGGGGATAAGTGCAAGCAAGTTTACAGATAAATAAAAATTAAATAAAGTTTCATACATAGGTTAAGAATACATAGATTTAAATTATGGATAAATTGATATACTTTAAGTGTGGCGTGCCTTGAGACATTAATAATGAGATCCCTACCCTGAAGAGCTTACAATCTAATATTATATTATTTTAATGTATATTTTTGCATTTGCTTTAATTTATTCAAACAATTAGGTTTTTATGTACGATGGTACATTTTTATTAAATTATTTTGAAGGGCTGCTATTAGTGCATATTTTCAGCCCTTTATATTGGCACACATAATTCCACAAAATTTCCTTAACATTGTGTTAATCAATGTTTGTGAAAATAAATATTCTTTGTCTTATCATGTAAAACATAACATGTATGTTTAAAGCAGAATGTTAACTGTATTACAATAAACTAGACATAAAGCATTTCCAAGGACTAAACTGAAATTGCTTTAGGCTGGGTACACACCATTCCAAACATCTTGAATGCCACCCTCACTTGGCATTCAAGATGTTTGGAAACTACAACTCCCAGCCTAATAAGCATGCTGGGAGTTGTAGTTCCCAAACATCTTGAATGCCCCCCTCACCCTCCCACCCAGTTCAGTTTGTACTTGTGGGCTCTTCTCCCTGTGGGCTCTGCTCCATCCAAGGGCTTCCTCCATCCAAGGGCTTCCTGGCAGGTACGGTATCCTTAGCGGTATCCTGAGCATTCCGGCAGCCGCGCGCTCATTCCAGTACTGGCGCGCCGGCTGACGTCACTGCCCGGCGCCGGGCTTGGCGCCGGGCAGTGACGTCAGGCCAGCACGCCAGTACACAGAAAGATCGTGCGGCTGCCGGAATGCTCAGGTAAGCTACTGACTCGAGTATAAACCGAGTCCAAGTTTTCAGGCTGATTTTTCAGCCTGAAAAACTCTGTTTATACTCGAGTATATACGATACTTGCTAGTAGCAAACCATTGGGACAAAAAGTCTTCTTGTGTGTACCCAATATTATTAGTTTCTAGTAAATAAATAAAGGCTATACCATCTAAAGCTAGTTACACACAGTACCGATAAAGCCTGATCCAATGGTATGGGGGCTTTATCGGCGCTATGTGTGGCAGCTTTCCTGAATGAGTGCACGGCCCCCAGGAAAGACCTAAAATTTCCCTCGGCTGCGGTAGTCTCCGAAGGGAGACAACAGTACAAATATGTGTTTCTATTAACACTTCCTTTGGGAGAGTGCAACAACAGTTCCATTTAAAAACTAAAATATTTATTAACATAAGTGTGCGTCCATGACTTTTATTGATATTTTATTAGACTGTGGACTGTGCTGCAGTAACTTATTTCTACATTAGTATGTGTTATAACAGAAACCTATTAAATACATACGGTATACATATGTAAGTACATCAAGTACACTTGATAAAGGCCCAAGCGACCAAAACGTCATGTGTTCGTGTAACTGCAATAAAGAGGGATTACCCCTTGTAAATTATAAATGACTGGACAGCCCTATTCTTTTCATTTTCCAGTATACTGTATGTAAGTACAACCAATGCAGCAGATGTACATCACTGGAAATCAGTATACTCTGTAACAAATTTAACTTATCCTTTATTTTTATATATATCCTTTTATATATAAAGTATAATCTGGGATGTCTATTCAGCACCACTAAACTTATTTAGCAATTATTTCAATGTAATAGAAACTTTCAGCAGTTCTTTTTGTTCGGTGTCAGCTTAAAAACATGATAATTACCCTGCATGTATATTCTACCCGTTCTTTTTGTCTTTGCCAATCTTAAAGCCCCCCTGTCAGTTTGATTATCAACTGAAAAGGAACCAGAAGTTTTGATATTATGCAATAATGATTTGCAGCAGAAACTGCCTTTATCAGGGCTTTCCGTTGGTCACTGGGTCTTCTGAACCTATTGATCCCTTTTGTATAGTAGGGATTACAGAATATCTGCATCACAACATCTTTTACTGCTTTAAGGTTTGAATTGAAGAACTGGTGACCTAAAACAACTGATTGTAATTGCATCACAATCTGATAGAAATACATGTTGACATTGGTTTGTAGTGCATTTGTTTCTGCAGCTAAGATATTGTCTAATGTGACAGTCCCGTGTCTACAACTGGTTCACGTTTTCTCAAAACTTGTGGGCTTTTCTCAGCAAGAAATGCTGTGGTGAATAGCGAATAAAGCCTTGTGTGACATAAACTGTCAGGTAGTGGAGCGGATTGACAAACGACGCCCGAGTGAACACATATAAACGTAGGACGTACATGAAATGGAAGTGTGGCAGATGTGTGCACAAGCTCGGGCATTATGCCTTATTCGTGCCATCGAATGTGTGGCTTAGGGCTAGGTTCAAATTATGTGTGTTTGAGTGCAATTTCAATCCGTTCACGCTTACAGTTCACATTGCCAATGCAATATTACTGGGTAGTTCCCACTATGTGCACAGCGGTCCAGTCCATTATTGGTTCGCATGTGTGCACGACTTTTCATGCAGATTGCATGAGTGCCAATAACATAGGAATGAGTATAGAGTATCATACACAGCAGCACATTACATAAATCCTGTGCTGCTGAGCGTGATAGTGGGACCTAGTCCATAGAGGCTATAGGCTACTGCTGAAACAGGCCAGTTACATTGAGGACTATTTTACTAGAACCCTTACTCACTGTGTGAAGCCTTGTACACACTTGCAATCGCGGGTCCCAATCCTGCGAAGCACGGTGTGTCCGAACGTTCGTTTCGCCAGATAATCGCCCTGTGTATGGGCCCTTTATCGACCGACACAGCCGGTCGTTCGGAGATCCACCCATAAAGTGCGCATACATGGGGCGATTATCGCCCCCCCCCCCCCGAAACGACCGTTCAGACACATGCGTCGCGGGTCGGGACCCGCGATCGCACGTGTGTAAGAACCTTTAGTTAGCACTGTGCTGAGCCAAAAGGGCTGAATATATCACAGCACACACATCACAGACCTGGCAGACATCTATTGACAGTACCCAGGGGATCTTTTGACAGGCCCCAAGGTTCGTACACATGTGCGATCGCGGGTCCCGACCGGTGATAATCGGCCGTGTGTAGGCACTTTATCGGCCGAAACGGTCGTTCGTTCCTTCGGGATCCGCCAAATCGGTCGGTCAAGGATCCCAGACTGAACGTCCATTTTGGCAAATAAAGTGCCTACACACGGGCCGATTATCGGCCGAAACTTTCGTTCGTACACATCGTGCGGCACTGGTCGGGACCTGCGAACGCACGTGTGTACAAACCTTTAAAGAAGGCCATAGATATGCGATTGCAATTGCATTTGTACTGACAGATCCCATTACAATCTGTCGGTACACATGCAGTGGTTACCGCATACACAGTCTTGATCATTCCCCATACCAATCGCCTGTGCGCCTATACACGTGGCCAAATGTATTGGCTCCCTTTACGATAGTGGAGGCAGCAGAGCTGAGACTGTCTGACAGAAATTTTTCTGGTGGTAGTTCATCAGCATCATTGTCAGTTGTTTTTCGGGTATCTGCAAAGTCTATGGCCACCATAAAACATGGAAAAAGATTAATGGGTGGGTTCAATTAACCTTTGATGGTTTTCACCATATGTTTTTGTGATACTCTTGGGTGAAAATGCAGCTTCTCTACCCCTGATGTTGTTTTGCACGGGATTACTACAAATCTAATGTTGAACATATGCTGCTTAGGCATTTGGCCGATTCAACGTTAGATTGTTGATTCTGATCTGATGTCTAAAGCCAAGCTAGATACCTGACTAAAGCTAGGTACACACAGTGCCGATAAAGCTCCAATACCGATGGTATCGGGGCTTTATCGGTACTGTGTGTACCTTGCTTTCCCGAACAAACGTGTGCCCACTAAACATTCGGGCCAGCTGAGTGCTCGTTCGGCGAAAGAGGGGAAAAATTATTTCCGACAACTGATCCCCAACCGAAAGCATACACACGTGCAACTATCACCCAAAATCAGGACTTGGGGGTCTGGTTAAAATCTTTAGGTGTTTACAAACCTTTACCTTCATTTTTTATTTGATGTAGTTTATAGGTGTTAATTGCACTTAATCACCCTCTTTAATCATTTGTTTGCTTTCGATTTGCTTTACTAACCCCTGTGTGACTACTTGAATATCCATGCAAACACTGCAGATAAAGAAGATAAACAAAAAACAGTAAATGGGCAAACAAATGATTAAAGAGGGTGATTAAGTGCAATTAACACCTATAAACTACATCAAATAAAAAATACTAATGCAAACTCATTTAGCACAAAACATCAATCTGTACAGAAAGGATGGTGATTAATCATTCTTTTGACCAGAACACATAAGGCCTACTTGCAAATTGGACACACCTCTTGCAGCATGGTATTCTTTTGGGTGCTTTCCACTAAGTTAAAACAAAAATTTGCATTGTAACTTTAATAGAACAAAGTACTGTAGTTACTGTCGAATACCGTGGGTACTTCCCAATAATAAATAAAGAAAGCCTTTTAGGAACTGAAAGATACAATGGAACATCTGGCCATACAGATACCAATACTGTCATAGAAAGACAATTCTGCAATTGACTAAATTGATTCCTGGTATGATAGTCCCATTGAAGTGATTTGATCTGGCATGTCTGAAAGCCACATTCAAAGAAAACTATACACAGATATGGATAATGTAATTAAACTATAGTGAGTAGAACATTTTAAAAACACTTAAAAACAGTTAAAAAGTACTTGGGACAAAGAGGTAAGATTTGCTGTTACCTGGCAATAAAATTTCTATGAGTGGCTACATCTATCCTGGCAGATTAAAACTGTATGTCCTGTAGCTCCTCAAAGAAACAATATTGTCCCAGGTACCTTTCATTTTTAAAAAGTACATTTTTACAGTATAGTTTTCCTTTAAAAAGAACACAGCTACTAAAAAAATACTATTATTAACTTTGGGTTTATTTGTATATATGTATTTTAATTCTTATATAGTGCTACATATTCTCAGCGCTTTACAATTATTTACTCAATTCACATTAGGCCCTGCCCCGAAGAGCTTACAATCTAATCACTTTATGTACAGATACAACCTATCAGTATGTCTTTATGATTGTGGGGGAAACCGCAGTGCCCGGAGGAAACCCACGCAAGCACTGGGAGAACATACAAACTCCTTGCAGATGTGTCCAAGGGTGGAATCAAACTCAGGAACTCAGCGCTGCAAGGTATCAGTGCTAACCACTGAGCCACCGTGCTGCCTGGTCTTATTCATAGAAAGACAAAATCTGTCTCTGGATCGACATTTTGAAGAATCCGATAAATTTGATCGGATCGCTTAAAATATCATTAACTGTTTTCCCAATCGACTGATCGACATTGTTGAGTGGTTTATCAGAGAAACAAAGATTGGGCCTGGTGAAACATCTTCCGCCGACTCTATCGGCAGTCCCCATCTTTCACAGCCATCAAGGGAAAATCTGCACAAAGATTGGAGGCTTTTTTCTGATCGTTGCACCCGATTGGAATAACATTTGCCTGTGTATGGCTAGCTTAATAGTATCAAAACATGGACAGCAATTAGACTAAACCCACATTCCATTGTATACTGAAAGGATTTTCACACCTGGAAGCCTGAGAGTAGGGGATTAGGGAAGATAATGGGAGTTTATATTATATGTAACATTTTAAGGAGATTTATTTGCTTCAAATTTTCTCCAGACAATTAGCAAAGACAACAAATCTTCTAAAATCACCTCCCTTAGACAAATACTGCTGGATACATACCATCCAGTATTTCAGCCTGACCGACCGGGCTGGTCGATCCTGACGAAATATTGGAGAGTTCCATCATGTGGCCGCAGGTAAACAGATGATTGGGTATGTCAGAAAATCAAGTCCGATCGTGCAGTTCGCTATTGACCGCATGAACAGTTGTGCTGAACTGTCAGCCACAGTAAGTTTTACCGTGACCATCAGTTTTTTGTCCCACCCGATGTCTCGCAAGTGGCCAATGGTCAATCAGGACAAAAGATTTGCTGGTGTGTACCCAGCCATAGCTAAAATCTAAAGGCTGGTACACACATTACAATTCTTCCTCTTGACTGACCATTCAAGACTTTCGAATGGTTGGCCAGGAGGAAGGACTGTCAGACGCGGCAAAAGCAGCCACGTCCAACAGTTACCACGACTGATCGTACGGTCAATAGAGGATCGGTCATGGTTTTCCGACTCGATTGATCAGAGCCACCATACAATGATTGCTGTGACTATATGTAAAATAAACTTGTGCAATAAAATTTTGTTTATTATTTAGGTAAAACATTTCCATAAAGCATACCCAATCTTGTGCTACTGTGCACAAAATTTATGCAAAATGCATAAATGCATAAATTATATATTAAGTCCTAGAAGAAGTTTAATCAGAGATACAATAAATCTTATTAAAACTAAATTGATGAAAAATAGACTTGGTATTTCAACAATTATTATTTCTCTGTAGTGAAATTTCTTTTTCTGTTAATGGATGGTACTGACTACATTTAAAAAGAGCATTCTGGTCTAAAATGGATTTGTAAAAACAGTTTTATTCAAACTGGACATTTGATTTAACTTAATTTATGGTTTAACTACTTTAGGAACAGCTACGGAGATTTAAGCCGCGTACACATGTACAATTTCACAGCCGTCGTGCAATGAACTGCCATTTCGTTTAATAATCGCACAAATGTAAGCATTCGGTCAGGTGTCATCCATCAATCTGCCATGGCAGATCAATGAATGGCGCCCGACCGAACGCATACACACGCGCGACTAACAGCCAAAACAGCCATCCGTCTCATGGGCCGTTTGTCAGGTGTCCAGTCGCACACCTTACCCAAACCCGCTATTACTCCCTGCCTGAATTCCATTTTGGGGTTGAGACTGTGGGTAAATCCTGAAAAATCAAGAGCAAACTTGATATTGAGTTCAGTGCACCAGCTGTCTTTTGCAATACCCACGCAGCCGGGGCAACAAAGGGGTTAAAGTTGTGCTAAGACAGTATGTGTAACTTTAACCGGGGAAACCTGCCCAGACCCAGTGGGTAAATCGGCACACGCATGTATATATTGCTAAATGTAGATAAGTCATAATTATTTTAAATGAAGATTTTTTTAAAAATATCTCATACATACAGAATAGGGGGATTTTTAACATTGTGTTCATTTTGGGGGTGGGGATTTAACCCAACACTCAACAGGTGAAAGACAAATGTACAAGTATGTTTATTTTTCATCCCTTATCCAATTTACACTGATTGCAAGTGGAACATTTTCCAGATGTCAGGAAGCAAGAAAACACCCCCACTTGCCCTGAGACAAACTTGTTTTTATAGCAGAATTTGAATTTATGTGTTTTCTATGGTTACCATTTGTGAGACTGGAATAGTTTAATTAGACATTTAGAAAATTAGACTTTTCTTTTAATAATAATTAACATATAAATCTATATACATCTATACTGTATATGTATATAGATGAATCTAAAAAAATAATGATTCCAGTGTAAAAATAAAGGTGCGATCACTGGGCCCTTGTGTACAACTGAAATTCTATAATTGTGGCATTGTATAGCTATTTACTTATTTCAAGCCCCTGAGTAAAGCTAGGTACACACAGTACAGATTTCTGAAAGATGACAGACAGGATCTGCAAGATCCTGTCTGCCATCTTTCAAAGATCTGCATACACACAGTCCCGAGCGTTCTCCCTATGTGTTTCCATCGGCCGCGCTAGACTCCTATAGGGAGTCTAGCGCGGCCGATGGAAATTTTCGGCCTTTCCCGAACGAGCGTACAGCCGGCCCGATCGTTCGGCGGCCGCGCGCTCGATCGGGAAACGAACGTACACACAGTAACGATAAAGCCCCGATACCGTCGGATCCGACGGTATCGGGGCTTTATCGTTACTGTGTGTACCCAGCTTTAGTGGGCATAGGGAAGAGCATATGTGTCTCCATCTTGCTTACTTACGGTTTTAACTTACTACCTAATACATTTTGACTTAATCAGTTATTATAATTTTTTTACTTAATTACTTATTGCCGGTGGCCTGCCATATGGATTCCGTTTAATGGATCTTTGCGTGAGTCGAAATTGGAACCAATTGGGAGACTGTATATTGTAGGCGTGTGTACATCAACAACCGTTATTGCGAGTGGAAAAAGCTCATAGTACAGGAACTATTTTTCTAGATAATGCAGATCTGCTACTATAAAAAGTGGAGCTGGCAGAGAAACAACATGCAAGAAAAGAAGGAGACCAAAGAGGAAATATATTGTATGAAACAGGGCTTAATCAGAACGAAAAGGATGTTGCAGTGTAATACTAAAAGGATGAGATTAAGGATGTATAAATTAAGAATATTATGGCACATTGACTTATGGTGATCCAAGGACAAGTAGGCAAAAAAACCTCCAAAATATTATATTGTTTTGTTTGTGTAGAAATTATATTATGACATTATTCTATAAAAACAATGTACTTTGCGTTTGCAGAACACATTGACACAAAAAAATTGTTAATTGTATCCCGAAGGCTCAATTATAGAATTCCTGACATCAGCAAGAAAACAGAACTCGGTAAAAGCTGATCGTAAATGCATCAACCTTTGTATGTCTTCTTCTGATTGCATTATGCAGGAAAACTGCTAAATTAGTTAATATTTTAGAATACAACAAACAAATAAAAATGTTCAGGAGGAAGGTGACCTTTATAGAAGGTGTATGCTTAATGTTTTTATTTCAGGGGATAAATGGATATTTGTGTGTTTTCAAAAAATATTTGAGGTAATTTACAGAAAACTGTAAGTCCAGATTATTTAATACCGGGTTTGTGGTTAAGGGTCTTACCACCTGCGTGATTTTTTAATGCCAGATATTTGGAGCAGGATATGATGTTTAAACAGTTGCCTGCAAGAACATAACCAAAAACTGAAGGGACTTTAATCCTGTCCACACACTGGCTTGACATTACTTCGATTGTTGTCGGTTTTTGCCTGCCAACATTCCTGTGAAGCTTCCTGTACCATGATCAACATTAAGGGCATAATGTCCATGGCAAAGTAATTTGCACAAGTGCTTGTCTGAGTATTGGGCAGTAAGTCAACTAATGTATGCCCAGCATAACACAGATTGGAATTGTGTGTGCCTACAAATAATATGGAGCAGTTTAAACTTACTAATGCTTTACTATTCTCTTGAAACAACGGTGAAAACTGGAAGACGTGAAAAAAGAAATTGGAGCTATACCTGACTGTTTGCAGAAAGACAAAACATGCCCATACACTATGAAATCACCTTCAAATGTTCCCACAAAGTTCTCCTGATGTTTGTGTGACATCAGATGTACCGCCTGGCCCAATCATTTTTGCAATTTGTTTGTGATATACAAAATAATGTTTAAAGACACTAAAGATCTCATGCTCATCAAGAAATCTGTATTCAACATTACAAACACTCCCTTAAAGGAAAAACTATTAACTGACTTCCATTTGACCCTAGAAAGTATACTGCTCAAATGTTAGTAGGTAAAACTACAAAGGCACAAGTTGAAACAATAGGCCCGACCGAAATATTGGATGGTTTCTTCAGCCGGATGCTATTGTCAGGTGACTGTTTATCTCAATCGGACAAACAAATGATTGGAAGTGTCATAAGTGCTATATTTTCAGCATATTCGGGACTTACGTGAGAAGCCAGGACCCCTACAGGGACAGACCACACTCTTCACCCGACACACAGGTAATAAATTGTTACCACTCCTCTGGTTGCTCCGAATCCCCGTATCTGTTCCTCAGCCCCTCCGGTCACTCCACTGCCTTGTTACTCTGTACTCCTACACCGAACGCCGGTAGCCTCACCTTACTTATGACCTTAAGTCGGGTGAAGAGTGTGGTCCGTCCCTATAGGGGTCCTGGCTTCTCACGTAAGTCCCGAATATGCTGAAAATATGTGGCCATTAGGTATTCCATCTAGGAAGTGGGAACTGTGATCATTGGTGTTGTTTGACTCTATATTTGGACACCATCCTTTTTCTTTTTGGCCATCAGTTACTGGACTCGGCTATGTGTCACTAAGCCGGATTACGGAATTGGTCGCTGGGGACGCCCAGTGTTATTTTATATCTATGTTTATAGTTATGGTTATTGATGGATTGGGGGGTTGTTACACTGTTGCACTTAATAATATACTTGCTATGCACTTTAGGGAAGATTTTTAATAACAAGATTGGATGCTCAATAAACGTATTTTGCTGCATTTTTGGACCTGTATTGTTAGTGCCTTTTTGTATAAGGGTCTTTTCTCTGGGGAGCTGTCTTCTGGCCCCCGACTAGGTTTGTATCCAGAAAATAGCTGATGATGTTATTGTAGCTACTTTTATTAAAGAGTAAAAGATTACCGGTAAACTGCCACTAGCCCTATTACAAGTATTGCATTTCTTTTCAAGTGGTTTATTCTGTAACTGTAACAAGGATGCCTTGTAGGTGAAATGATAGCATTGATACAAAGATTCATGACCAGTCCCTAATAAACACAACATACAAGTCGTTTTGTAGCTGGAAAATTTATTGAAAATTGCAAATAAAAGAAATTTCAAATACTCCTGATTAAAAAGCACAGAAAATATTGTTTAACACTGAAATGACAAGCATTGTTTGAAAATAGCAGGTCTTATGAATATAACAAACACAATGTGTGTAATAAAAATAATACATTGAAATATAGTAAACCAAATCCACTTCTGAAACCTGAAAAACATAGTATGAATTTAAAACCACCTCAAAAGAGAACAAACACAATATTGTTGTAATCAATCAAGACTAATCTATATGTAACTGTAGGGACATTTAGTATTTTCCAAATGGCTGACTTCTTACACTGTTCCACATCAGTAGTGCAATTATTTTTATGTTTTGACAAACTGGATACAGTTCAGTTAATTTGACAGATTCTGTGAATATAAAATTACATTTGCCACAGGGCATAGTATCTAAAACATACAGTTTATGACCCATTGCCAAATCTATTGAACAATTGCATTTTTTGACAACATTTTTTGAGTCACCTAATGACTACTGATCTGCTTTATAAGTAAAGATATGATGCCAAATGACTTAAAAATACCATATATTCAATCTAGCAGTCAGCAGATGTGAAAGGATTTAGTTATTAAACTAAAATACATGTTCAAATGTAGCCCTAAAAAACTGTCTAGAAAGGTATTTTAAGTCTTCAAAATAAAACTGATTTTTGCACAAAAAAGGGGAACAGTTAAAGCTTCAAACCAACAACAAACAGATAACATTAGCAGTCCAGGTCTGCTTGGTCTTAACAAGGCAGGATGATGGATGAATCAATCACCGACATCATCAAAAACTTGACCCTGCAACTAACCTTGTTGGGTCCCAACAGGAGTTGGACTGCTGACATCATCTTTTTGTTGTTTTATTTATTTTTTAAATGTTTCTGCTTATATCACTTTCACGGGCAAGGGATCCCTTTTTTATACTGAACCGTTTTCAGGCTGCTTTTGAACATTCAACTATTTAAATGCTAGCAATAAAGTTGTCCTTTACTTTTTAAGCCATTAGATGCCTTCAAAATGAAATAGAAGACCATAGGTTTTTAACCTGGGTACCAGTTTGTTTTCCATCTAGACAACCTTCCCTGGGGACAAGAGACCGTGTATTTTCAACACATTTAAATAAACAAAATGCCTTTAACTCTGTGTAAGATTAACATGAGGATTAATGCACCGGTTCCTTTATGTTTCAACTGACCTTATTTTTTAATGGACTAACAAGCTTTGTACAGGAGACAATGATAAATTCTGACTTGACTTTTATATTTAGAAACAATACTTTTCCTGTGTTTTCCATTTCTATAAAGCCACAGGGAATGGATTGTTTCCATATACAAACCAGAACATACTATCTAGAAAAGAAATTACAAGAAAATTAACTTTGGCCCCTTTTAGAAATGTTAACATTGTATAAAGTTTTTTTCTGTTTTCTCTGTCAAACAATCAATGGCAGTTTTAATCTAGAGCAAGTTATTTGACAGATGTTTGCACCATTAGTTCTTGACCCAGAGTTGCGCTAAATCATATCTTAAAAAAAGGTAAAAAGCAATTGTTTAAAGAAAATCAGTTGCTTCATGTTTCTAAAGTGCATGAAGTTTCTTTCAGCTTTGCCATTTGTGGGAGTCCCAGGCCATGAACCAGCCAGTAAATGTTGGAGGCTCGTGGCCCTGTTTCACGGTGACAATTGGGATACCTTTGTCTCTTCCTGAAGGATCGGTGGAAATATACTGTTTAGCTAAAAATAATCAGAGAATGTCATATTACTAAAAGAGTATTTCACAACTTTGCAAGTTCAAAGACAGATGGATGTTTACCATTTCATTGAAAAGGAATTGCTCTGAGTAGCCCAGCTATGCCTCTGTGAGCCATTTTAATTATTGTTTGTACCATGAAAGTTCACATTATAGGAAAAAGGTTTGTGACTTCTGTCTTAACAACTGAATTTCTCTGCTGACTAATGATTAGTGGTGGAGTTGGTTGGAGCTTGATGCATAGACAATGCCAACCATTTAACACTGCCAATTTGCCAACCAATTACCAATGCCTGTATGCCAAGTTGGCATACAGACATTGGTAAAAAAAAAACTAAAAATGGCTGGCATTGTGTTCATCAAGTGCCATTTACCACTGCCAATTTGCCAACCAATTACCAATGCCTGTATGCCAACTTGGCATACAGACATTGGTAAAAAAAAACTAAAAATGGTTGGCATTGTGTTTGTCAAGTGCCATTTACCACTGCCAATCAATTACCAATGCCTGTATGCCAAGTTTACATGCAGACATTGATAAATGTTTGACAAATTGGCATTGGTAAATGGCACTTGGTGCACAGACAATGCCAACCATTTACAACTGCCAATTTGCCAACCATTTTACCAAAGTCGGTATGCCAACAGACATTGATAAATCAAAATGGTTGGCACAGATGCGGTGTGGATTTGTGTTTGCGGCGGGGTTAGGAGGGGGCATCACCATATTCTCCACCAGGGCCCTTAGGTCTGTAGCTACGCCACTGGTGTTAGTAAATCACAGCTATTGATGTGGTGTTTAATAGGCTGCATGATTAGTCAGGCTGAATTGTTGGTCCTGTCTCTTTCCCACCTGAGAGAATACTGATTGACATATACATTGGTAATGTCCTGCACTATGCTATAAAAACTACACAGAGTGTAAGGAATAATACTGTTGCCAATGCATTTTCAGACTCTGTTTGCAGCCTTTCTATGAACTCATGTGTCACAAGGAATCTAACAGGTCTTCCCTGCACTACACATTGATCCATTCACATCTTCATTCTCTCCTAATAATACATGTAAAACACAGTCCTTTATAGACTTTTACAAACACAAGTATTTTTGACCAGAAAAAATGTACAGGGTATAGGGATTTCTCACCATATACACCAGCACATGCTCATTCTAGCACAATGCAATATTTCTGCAATTTATTGTCATAAATACCTGCTTTAAAGGATTCCTTTTTCTCAACTTCATTAGCTTCTTTTCCAATCCATAGAAACACCTTAAAAAGGTAACATAACTATGATGTCTTATAAAGTGATCTAAAATCATCTTAGCAAAATCTCAAGTTGTTTATTGCAAAACTGTTATGACCAAATATTATGAGTATCCTTAACAGATATGGAAAACATACTGCATCAGTGTAAACATACCAAATAAGTTTTAGTTTATTTTTTTTATATTACAAATGAAGATATGATGAGGAATGGCTTAAAAAAATACAATTTAATCTAGCAGTCATTTTATCTGAAAGCATTTGGTTGTCAATAATCTAAAGCGGTTAATCTGGCCATACCCACCTCAACATTACATCGATTTGACATTAATCGATTTAATTGATTGTAATGTCATGTGGAGCAGCAGTTTTACCTTCCCCTCGATGTAAATTTGCAGTGTATGGCCAGCTTTATAAACATAATTTACACATAGGAGAAACCCAGATTGTATTTTACCCAAGGCTGCATGCTCTAGGTAAATTCATCTTATAGTGTACAGGGAGTATAATTCAGAGACACAGTCACATGTATTCATAATGTGAGGGGGAAAGGGACGGTCAACCCAGCTCTTATTGCAAAATCAACAAGCCAGCAATGCTAATTGGGTTAAGCACCAAATAGCAAGCGGCTAATTAGGTGCCTCATTAGTATTGTGTGGGGTCCAATGATCTTGTGGGGTCCCTGCTTAAATTTACAGATTTTCTCTCAATAAACTCAAAGTTCATATTAAAGCAAAGCATAATAAATATAATGATGAACTCTAACCCTTTTAACATGTGTACATTCCATGGGGATTATTGCTATGGTATTTATAGAACATTCCTTAACCTCAAAACTAAACTATTTATGTAATTCATGTAATGATTAGATAAAGATAAATAGCTGGGCACACCAGTCTTGAGTGTTAACAAATTTATTGTAATATTTCGGAACCTAGGTGTGGTTCCTTCCTCAGACAAACATCAATACGTAATATGTAATGATTAGGGTTCCCCCCTGTACTTTTTCTGAGATTGGAAAGCAGCACCAATTATTTTCTGCTTTTGTTTTTAGCCATGCTGATTGATTATATCTTCTTCACAATTACCTAATCAGAGACATCAATATAAATATTAAATAAATTATTGTGTTCTATTTTCGAATAGAATTTTTGATTTTCTAATATTCGATTTGTTATACGAAGTTCTGCATTTCTAAAATTTAAGACAATCAGATGGATCCACAAATTTATTTACAAGAGACAACAAACATAGTAGCAGTGCTTGTCCTGTGAAACAATAATGGTTAAAGGCTGGGTACACAAGGTAAGGTATTTGTCCCGGCTAGTGTCACTGTCGGCCATGGTAAAAGTAGCTGCAGCTGACAGCTTGCCACATGATCGGCGGTGATTTATAAGCAAAGTTTGATTCAGACGAAAGGGCGACCAACATTGGTCGCAGCCTACCAAAAAGCCCTTCCGATATTTCCATGTATTGGTTGGCTGTCCCGAAAACTTTAAAGCTAGGTGTACACAGTACCGATAACGCCCCAGTACCGTCGGTGTACCTAGTTTTCCAGAAGGAGAGCAGGACTACCAAACGTTCGGGTCAGCCAAGTGGTCATTCGGGATTTTTTTAAAAGGACAGACAGACAGGCAGACATAAATCTGGCATGTGTGTAACCAGCTTTAGCCTGTCTACCCAGCCTAAGAAACCAATCCAGCACCCAGGATAGCTTGAGATAAAGGAATATAGTTATACTCACGTTGTCATTTTGAGGGTGGTTATGTCCATTAACATTAAGCATATAGCTAAAATTTGATGTTCCCTTTAAAAACTCAGTCGGGAAGAAGTAATTGAACTACACCACCTTGCAAAAAAAATTTTGAGCAGAATTCAGCTTTTTTTTTCATATTTTGTTACCTGTTCCCATGTATCAAGCAACATTACATCATCTTCTGCTAAATCATCCTGAGTAAAGTCTCCTGGGACCTCTTCAATCTAAAAAGTGTAAATTGAATATTTTAATATAGGCAAGAAAATAAAACATTCAGAATGTTGCATTGTTGTCTCCAGAGTATCACCACTCATATATCCATTATAATATTTGTTTGAAAAATAAGGTGATAATGTAATTCTACTTTGGTGATTTATTTTTATTTTTCTAGAGAATAACTGCCTAATATGTATTTCATTTTGAGGTTTTACTTATAAATAAATAATTGATATTATCAAGATACTGTGTTAATTATAGAGCAAATTATGATAAAAAATAATTTAAAATATTTCTGATCAAAAAGAAAAATAAATGTAACATTCTTACAAAATAAATCTTATTAGTTTAATTATAATTTTAAATGTTTATTCATTTGTGTTTTTAAAATGGTGGCCATAAACTTACCTTCCGACATTCCAGCAACATTCTCCTGGACATTCCTTCAAAGTCGGATGAATTGCTTGGCCTTTTCTTTTTTTTAAAATCAACTTACATTCACAAAATGAGTAGGTCAGGTCGGGAATGCTTGTCCAAAGTCAAGAAAACTGAAGAGTAGGAGATGTCTTCCTGTGGGAAAGGTTTCTGCCTCCTCCTTGTCCTCTAAGAGGACAGTGGCATGTGCAGGGGAGCCCCCCCCCCCTCCCTCCCACACTCCTGATCCCTCCATGGCTGCCCTTCAAACTAACGTAAAAAGGGTTTTATATAATGTAGGGCATCACTGCCCACCCCCAAGCTCTGTTTGATCGCTAAAAAAGAATCAGAACTCTATTTACAGCCCTTCGCTCACGCGACGCTCTGCATTGCTGGCAGTCGTGTCTGTGATTGGCTACCTCTCAGCTAATCACAGCTGTGGCTGCCGGTCCAGCCCTTGTTTGCAAGCTCTGGCAAATAGAGGTCCGGATCAGAGCACCGCAGGAGCGAGGGGCTGTAAGTAGATTTCTGGTTCTTTTTTAGCAATCTAACATAGTGGTTGGAGTGGGCAGGGGTGCCCTACATTTTATAAAAAAAACTATTTAGAGAATGGAGATACCCTTTAAATGTATAACCTGTGTAAACTTTTAGAGAGATTCAATATTGCTAATTGATTGACAAGATTAAGAACGGTATTGCATTGTGGCGGCACATCAAGGTAAGACGCTCTTGTGTGCGCTGTCCCTATACAACACCCTGTTAAGTTACGCTCTACGAGTTAGAACAAAACTTACCTAAAGTTTGGTACACATACTGTATTAGTGATAACGGGCCGACCCCTTTGGTACCGATTGGATTCGCCCTTTATCGCTAATGAGTGTATGATCACTTATGTGAGTACCCAGCATACCCAGCACTGCTCTATTTCCCAAAACATTTGGAAATGGTGCAGTGCTGATATTACTTTGGGTTGCATGGATTTTACACTTATATTTGCGATAATGTAGGAAAATAAGATTTTTATTTTGTGTACAGTTTACATCAGAGAATATTTCTTTTTCTCACTTTAAAATTTTGCCTTTATATTTTTAAAACAATATTGAAGGTTTCATTATTTTTTCCTTTTTATAGAGACATGTTGTATATATTTCATCTCAATAAAAACTAAAGTTGAAAAAAAACCCACCTTAAACAAAGTAGAGATATACTTGTGAAAAAATCTCTAATAACA
This sequence comes from Hymenochirus boettgeri, assembly GCA_019447015.1. Taxonomy (NCBI): domain Eukaryota; kingdom Metazoa; phylum Chordata; class Amphibia; order Anura; family Pipidae; genus Hymenochirus; species Hymenochirus boettgeri. The sequence continues at coordinate 61,909,510 of CM033474.1, read as the reverse complement.
ATGAAAAAACATACTTACTAAAAACCTTCCTGTCTTGTTTGAACAGCCAAACAGCCTTGGTGGGTGAACTATCGATTTGGATTCCAGTAATGAAGATGTTTGATATGTTTTTTTACCTCCCAAAGCTTTCCAGAACTCATCTATTAACATAAAATCATGTTCAGAACCATTATATTTATAATAACGTTCCCGTGTGTGACTATGAAACTTGTTTTATAATAAGCAATGCTCTATATTATGACTAGGATTATCTATTAAAGAGACTGGTTAACATGTTTTAAAATTAAAGGGACAATAAACTTCGAATTCTAAGTAGCTGCCACTTCACAGGGAAGTAAAGATGGCCATACACATGCAATTTCCATTGCAATGTGCCTACATCTGTTGGCACATTGCAATGGGAATCGCACACATGGACCTGACCGATCAGCCAAACGGTATGGAGATCGGTCAGCCATGTGCCATACATGGGCCTATGGTATCAGTTCTCTTTACTTTAAAGTAAAGAGAGACAATACCGACCGTAATGCCGACCACGGACGTTCGTCGCCATTATGGTTGGTCGGATTCGGCCCCTACACATTAGCAATATTAGGTAATATTGTTAATGTGTATAGCCACCTTAAGATAGCTTATTCCCACCTTCCTATGATTAATAGAACTCCCCCAATGCTGGGTTAAACTTTCAACACCCTGCACGAGTCTCCTGAACAGCTGATTTGCGCGCTGTCCTGACCTGCCTTCTATCTCCCCAATAGGCGCACGTGATGAAGATAGAATGCAGATCGTGACAGCATGCCATTAGCTAGTGTAGCGCCTGCATCGGGTGTGTTCTATTCATTTCCCCTGCCTAAACAGATAATGTCTCTTACTATGGCTGTGTCTCACTGTCATTTTTACCTTGTTCCCTAAGTTCAGTTCATCTCTCTCTCCTCCATGCCACTGTCCTCACTTTATATCTCTCCATCTCTTCTCTCCTCTGTCTCTTACTATGGCTGTGTCTCACTGTCATTTTTACCTTGTTCCCTAAGTTCAGTTCATCTCTCTCTCCTCCATGCCACTGTCCTCACTTTATATCTCTCCATCTCTTCTCCCCACCTCATCTCACTGCTCCCATGTACTATACCAGCTGTTTACCAACACTACACTGCATTATCGGCCTGACCCAAATAAATGTCACCACCTCAGATCCATCTCACATATCCGGTTTCTATTTGTTCTGCTACTCGCCCTCGCCCTACTCTCCCTTTACTCCCCCATTTTCGTGGATCTACGCCCTCTTACCTTTTATCTGTTCCTCTAAGACCCTCTTCATATCTGCCCTTCTCCTGTGCTCTTCTTAATGTTCGGTCCCTTTCTAATAAATCCACTATTATTCACGACAATTTATGTTCTAAGAATTTTCACCTTCTTGCCCTTACTGAAACCTGGCTCTCCCTACATGACTCTGCTATTGAGGCCTCCGTTACTACAGAAGGTCTCCGCCTCTCCCATACATCTCACTCAACGGGTCGTAGTGGAGGTGTTGGCCTCTCCCCCACCTGTTGTTTTAATGTCATCATCCCCCATTGGCCTTCTCATTCATATCCTTTGAGGTTCACATTGTTCAAATTTCCTACCCTCTTTCGCTATGTGTTGCTGTGGTATACAGACCCTCATCCACGACTCCCCCAGCTGCATTCCTCTTAGACTTTGAGACCTGGCTTGCTTTCTTCCTCTTTACTGATGGTTCTGTTCTAATTCTGGGTGACTTCAACTGTCAGAACAAAGATCCAAACGAGGGAGCACACTATAAGTGTAGAATCAATTCAACTGTCACATTGACAACTCTGCTCTATCCTGGCCCTCTCATTTTCTTCACTTCCTCATTTGATCTTCATCAGTGGATGACTACCGGTACGCATAAGGATGCCCACTTCTTGGATCTTGTTTTCACCAGAAACCTCTCTGTCTCATCTTTTGAAAGTAACCCCTACCCGCTTTCTGATCACTATCTTATTACTTTTCTTGCTCAACACTCTCCTGTTTCTCTTGACCCTCCTTCTTGTGCGTATGTCCGTAATACCCGAGCCATAGATCTGCTGATGCTGGCTTCTTCTTTCTCCTCTAGTCTCTTTACCCTTATGTCTGACTTTGACCCTGACTTGCTTCTTAAGTCCTATAACTCTGCCCTGACTGATGCTATTGATTCCCTTGCAACCCGGCAATCGCCGTCTCTCAAATCCTCGCCCCTGGCTCAGTCCAACAACTCGTTTTATACATAGGTGCACATGTGCTGCTGAGCGGATGTGGAGAAAGTCTGTTACCCAGGCTGACTTTCTCCATTACAAGTTAATGCTACAATGCCTCAACACCGCACTGTCGGGAGCAAAACAAAAATACTATAAGACCCTTATAGATAATAACAAATCTAACCCACTACGCCTTTTCTCCATCTTTAACTCCCTTCTCTGTCCCTCACCCACTGACTATTTTCTCTCTCCACACTCTCCCCAAGACTTTGCGGACTACTTCATAAATAAAATAGAGTCCATCCGTATGCAGATATCTAACCCTCAGCATAGCTCTCAGAATCTCTTACCCACACCCCCTTCTACTGCTCTTGAATCTTTAAGTCCCATGACCCAGTCAGAGGTCTTGTCCTCTGCTTCGGTCATGTACCCATGATCCCATGCCCTCTTTCCTACTGAAGCATTGTAATCAGGCAGTCAGCCCTATATTTACCTTACCTCCCTGTCATCTGCCATTTTCCCTTCCTCCTTTAAACATGCCCACGTGAAACCCATAATCAAAAAAGCCTCCCTTGACCCCCTATTGTCTTTGTAACTACCGCCCAGTCTCTCCGATAGCCTCTAAGCTATTATAACGTCTCGGATGGTGCACCGATGCCTCAAACTAAACCTGATTAAAACCAAACTAATCATTTCCCCACTTAAACCTGGTCCTATCCCACTTTTTCTATTTCTGTGGACAATGCCCCCATTTACCCTATTCAGTCGGCACGTTGCTTAGGGGTTATTATTGATTCCGCTCTCTCCTTTTCCAATCACATTAACTATGTTGCTAAAACCTGTCGCTTTTTTCTTCGTAACACTGCGAAAATCCGTAGATTCCTTTCTCTACCGACTACTGCTATGCTTATCCGTGCTCTCACCAACCTCTTTCCTCATGTTACATGTTTCAAGCACTTGTATATTTCATGATGCTCATACTTATTTATATATTTATGTATTTATTTACAGTCCCCTTTGTATGGCTTTTTGTATTTTATATTGTACAGAGCTGCGTCCCCTGGTGGCGCTATATAAATAAACATATACATACATTATTGACAGGGAGGTAGGTGTAAGCTATCCCACCTACCTGTGAATTATAGATCCACCCGACAGCTATTTAAAATGATGTGCTTTGAGAGATACGTGTGATCTAGCACCCTAGATAGCTGCATTTAAAACTTAAATCACAAACTGCCAATGAGGCCAGGAAGCTAATATAGCTAAGCCCCATTTAAAGATATTAATTAATCCAGCAGCTGGGGGAGCTAGTCTGTGAATGTGCCATCTCCACTCTATTGCTAGGCCCTTTACAGACCCATAAAGGTACATTATTTAGCCAATGTATAGCAATGATTTAGCATCAAACATAAATAGCTTTTCCTATATTGGTATATCACAGTTAAATCCTTCATTGTTTAGAATGTTTGCAAACAGTTTAAATGACGTATTAATCTTTCCATCTTGCCTAGTCGGTTTCCTGTAACAAAACTATTTAGACTGTACACTAGGAAGAGGATTCCATTAAAAATGTCACCTTATATTAATCTGAAATTAACATCAGTGCTGTCACTGCACTATCCAACAAATACTTTCCATTTAGCCATGCCAAATGTCATTTTTTTCATGTTTCAGTCTGCTAATTAAATTGTTTTTCACGTGTCAGTCCAAGCCAAGGTCCAGACAGAATGACACATTAATTCCATGAAAACAAAACACACACCTGGCTCCTGTCCTTCTGGGATTTTCAGAGCGTTGCACTTTAGGATGTTGGCTATGTATTCAGCTGCTTTTTCCTCTTCACCACTGGCCCCTTTTCCTACCCATTTGTATCCAGAGTTGTTTTTCATCTTCAGAACAAAAACATCGTTTGAATTCAGCAAAGATGCATCTGCTTCCACCTGAAACCACAAAATGACACAGTTATTGTATTATATTAGGATCATTAGCATCTGACATTTAAATAAGGTTATGAATCGTTTACATCTTCCCTTGCACTACTGTGCATTATATTATCATGGTATAATGTTCTGTAGAAGGTTCACAAATAGAGAATGATTATTACTGGTAAATAGAATGTAATACAATAGAGCCCCATTGAAGTACAAGGCTGGTGGTTTAGATTTCGGAAAGATTTTTAAGTTTGATGTTGGTGGAAAAGAACATGAATTACTACCATACAATAAACTCTCTGGGGCATTGTTTACTAATAGGTCATATCAGAGGACACGTGGAAATCCTTTAAGGTTGGAAAAAAAGAAGTTTTATCTTCAGGTTAGGAAAGTTTTTTTTTACAGTGAGAACGGTGAAACTGTGGAACCAGCAGATGTGGTAATGGCAAGTTCATTGAATAGCTTTAAAAGTGGTTTTAGATAAGTTTCTAAAACTAAAACTGGTATTAATACATATACTGTAGTTCTGGTTGGTACGGAGATAATATATAATAATGAGAATTACTGGTATTAATACATATACTGTAGTTCTGGTTGGTACAGGGATACTATATAATAATGGGAATTACTGTTATTAATACATATACTTCAGCTCTGGTTGGTACAGGGATACTATATAATATTGAGAATTACTGGTATTAATACATATACTGTAGTTCTGGTTGGTAAAGGGATACTATATAATATTGAGAATTACTGGTATTAATACATATACTGTAGTTCTGGTTGATCCAGGGATACTTTCCGATTGCCGTTTGGAGTCAGGAAGGAATTTCCCCCCTTTTTAGCTACTTTTTTTTCCCCTTCCGCTGGATCAACTGTAAGGTAGGGTTAAAAAGGAGGGTGAAAAGGTTGTACTTGATGGACGTATGTCTTTATTCAGCCTCAATTACTATGTCACTATGTTACCAGTAACATGGAAATGGCTTAAAGGGTATGTCCACCCTAAAATACATTTTTGGATATAAGATTCCCCATGCCTGCCCAGCCCCTATTTATATGTTTAGAAAGCCCCCAAACTCTACTTACCTCCCTCTTTCCTCCGCGCGCTCCGGCCCTCTGCTTGCGAGAAAATGCAAGCAGAGGGGCGGGACGGCAGCCGGTCTGTGATTGGCTGAGCAGCAGCCAATCACGGACGCGGCTGCCCACTTCGGCGGAGGAAAGAGGAGAGGTAAGTAAAGTTTGGGGAGCTTTCTAAATATATAAATAGAGCGGTTGGGGCTGGGCAGGCATGGGGAAACGTATATATTAAGGCTTTTAAGCTAGGGGGAGGGAATCGGGAGAGGGAGGGGGAAGGAGGGGGAGAAGGGCTGCAGTATGCATGCCAAACTTCTCCCGGAGGCCAGGTAGGAGGCAGAGTCCTATATTGACTCTGCTATCCTCCTGGTGGGCAGTTTTTGGGACTTTGGGGGGGACTACAGGAGAACCTTATGGAGCTGGGATGTTAGGTAAGGATTACCCTACACTACATAATGGGGCCAGTAGTTGGGGGGATTATAGTTTTGGGGGTAGACATGCCCTTTAATTGCTTCTCCACAGAATACATTGCCAGAGAGAAAACCAGTTCATGCAGATGCGCTATATCCTGTTATTGCAAAACAAATAGTGTAAAATCCACACTATCCAATGGAATATCATGTTTGCATGGGTTTTACACTGATTTTCCAGGGCTTGCACCATTTCCTAATTTTTTTTGAAATGGTGCAGCATACCCAATGCAATCCCTTTTTAGTTTGTTTTGCAATATTACAAAAGTTAACAGGTATTGTATTGGCCTAAAAAGTCTTGCGAGATCTTGCTGATCTATACCATGATGCAGTAGGGGTCACAAAGTGATTACTGCATTTCCGTATGGAGCACCACCAAGAGATATCACATTTCTTCACAAGTTCAGTTGGATTTTGGTCACAAGTTTTAAAAGTTTAGCTTCTGAGTAACATTTAAAAACATCAAAGCTCAGTTAGAATTATTTAAAAATGTAAAAAACAGAGCTTAAGGTGCCCATACATATGCAACCTCGGTCACAGATTCACAATCAGATTCCGATGAAATTAGATTGTGTGTTTGCCCGATGTGTGCATACACCTTAATTAACGTTCTGATATGGAAAAGATCTTTTGTTGCCATCATACACAACAACGTTATTGGCTTCCTATACTGTAGTAAAAGGAGCCGATAACGATCCAATTGAAATTTTCCATTTGCACTGATAAGTTTTAATGCTAACTGCGGTAGTTTGTTGGCATCGTTACCTATGAGTATGGCCACCTTCAGTCATTCCAGTCCACATATCTGGACTGAAATGACTGAAACCACGGTCAACAATTAGTTCATCAGCCTTGGGATTGGTAATTTTTAAGGCATACACAGCATTACTGATAATCAGCAAAACCCATCAGGTTTTGCCTTTTATTGGTCATGTGTAGGACAGCTTATGAGATAATGGATTACGCATTACTTCAAGTGATTTATTTGACCCCACTACCATTTATTATTGATTTAGGGTAGCTGTGCATCAACCCAGTGAATTAATATTATGTATGGCCTAACTCAACTCAAAGTTGGAATGTTCATATTACTTTAGTGTGCAAAGTTGTGGAACAGAATAATGTGGGAACTTAGGGGCATATTTATAAAGGATTGTCTTTTTCGCCAAATAATTAGCGCAGCACATCGCAGCGAAAATAGCGACATTTGGGGCGAAAAAACACACTTCGCGGCTGAAAAAGGCGAACGGGCGTGATAAAGAGCGAAAAGTATCGCAGCGAAAACTTAACGCATCTAAGAAGACTGCATTGTGAAAACCATTCAAAACCAGAAAAGCCCACTAGAAAATGATGTCAAGTTTAAAATGGCCACCTCACATTTACCAAGAAGTCAGCCCTGTCTTATTTAGTCAATCTTCTTAGAATTTCTCAATTGGAATACAATTTTCTTTTGCACTGCACATTCGCCTTTCTAATGCGCGTTCGCCTTTCTAATGCGCGTTCGCTTTTCCAAGGCATATTCCATTATAATGTGCGTTCGCCTTTCTAATGTGCGTTCGCCTTTCTAATGCGCGTTCGCTTTTCCAAGGCATATTCCATTATAATGTGCGTTCGCCTTTGTAATGTGCGTTCGCCTTTCCAATGCGCGTTCGCTTTTCTAATGAGCGTTCGCCTTTCTAATGCGCGTTCGCTTTTCCAAGGCATATTACATTCTAATGCGCGATCGCCTTTCTAATGTCGCTTTTCCAAGGCATATTACATTCTAATGCGCGTTCGCCTTTCTAATGTCGCTTTTCCAAGGCATATTACACTCTAATGCGCGATCGCCCTTCTAATGCGCGTTCGCTTTTTCAAGGCATATTACCCATTAGAATGCCTTTTCGCTCAAACAATGACTTTTCACCACCTTCAGGGTCGCGCTAATCTTTCGCTCTTTTTAACGCAAAAAACACCTTTCGCTCTTTTATAAATCGCGTTATGCCTTTTTGCTCCTTTTTCGCTAAAATTACCATTGCGAAGTTAGGCGAAAAGGGTTTAGCGATAGCTCGCGGAAACGGTTTCGCCATTCGTTAAAGCTACCTTTATAAATAGCGTTAACTGTCTTTTTGGCGAAAACCCATGCGAAAAGCGAATGCGAAAACATTTCGCTACTTTTCGCTCTTTTATAAATATGCCCCTTAGTGTTAATTCAGAGCTTAGTGTATTGGAATAAGAAATGGAAACTAGTTGGTTTAATGGCATTTTGAAAACTTATGCTGTCCTGAATGTTTATTTGGGGATTTGAAGGACCCCAAACAACTGTTATGTATTTTGTAGTGAATTCGATAAGGGATAAACCATTGCCAACAACTCTCATCAAAAACCCTGTTGACACTGCAGGCTCAATACAGTTCAGAACCAAATCAGTGGGAACTGGCAGTTGCTGAAAGCTCTGACGTTGCTAAATGGAAATTTAGAAAAGTTGATGATGTTTCAGCTTCGGGTTGAATAGAAAACTGAACATAGGTTTTTTATTCTGTGAACAGACTGTACAACAAACCTTGGCCTTGAGTCTTGACATAAAATACACATTTTTAGAAAAAAATCTCCATTATGGGCAGTTCAATGGGGAAAGTTGAAGAGGAACCACTGCAGTTAAAAAAGGTAAAATGTGGGGGGGAAAGGGGGAACTATCATGTGGGTTGATAAACACCATTTTGGTTCCCATGGAGAGGTAAATTGTACTGAATTGATAGTCAGTAAACCAGGTGGATCATTCATTTTTAATGATCAGCTATGAATAGTTTGAAACACTGATAGTAAAGCCTCATACACACGTCCAATACTTTGACCCCCATGCACACGCATGACAAACGGCTGTTTCAGCCAATAATCGCATGTGTGTATGCATTCGGTCGGGCGTCGTTCATCAATCCGCCTCGGGCGGATCATCAAACGATGCCCGAATGAACGCGTACACATGTACGATTATCGTCCGGAATGCTCGTTCGTCGCATGTGCCTTGCGCTCAGGGGGCAATTGTTGGGTCATGTCAATATTTACTATTTAAATTATTAAGCCCTTTTTTCACAATCAGTACAACTAATTAAAATGAAAAATATATATATATTTCACCTCTGCAATCCGAGTTATGGAAGATAAGTTTCTCCGAATTTGGAAAAGACGTATAGCACTAGGAGGTACTTGCCCTCCCTTCCTAGATGTACCATCCTTGTATATGATAAGTGGTTTGCCTTTGAACAAGCTCAGTAGATGTGGTGGCTCTTTCCCTTGTGAGACACGCACCTATAAATAACAAAAAAATGAAAATGAATTATTTATGATTGAAATGTTTAAGTTTAAAGTTTAAATGTTTGCTCTACAGAAAAATATAGTTCAGACTATAACAAATTTTCTGACATATAGAGTAAAAACTACAGAGTAAAAATATGTATCACTTTCCTGGCTAAAGCACATTGAGCATTTACTAGACTGTCTCTATACTGTCAGCTCTCTGGTCAGGGTCCTCTCTCCTATTGTATCACGGTATTGCTGTAAGTAACTCATCACTGTGTGCTTATATGTATTACCTGTGTATGGAATATGTATGACTTTGTATACGGTAATATGTAAATATGTATTACCCTGTAAGTAATGTATGACTATGTAATTGTAAAGTGCCACAGAATATGATGGCGCTATATAAATCAATAATAATAATAATAGTAAGAGTGGGAAACAGTAAGGGAGAGGAAAGGACTGGAGGGTTTTCTGTGGTAAAATATTTTACTGTAGATTTGTTAAGAAGTTACATTCTTACACCTTAAAAACGTACACTGCTGGTAAAATGACCGGAAACAATTTACTGTAAAATATGCCTTCAGAAAATCTGTTTTATTGGTAATATACAGCACTGAAATTTTACACATGGATTAGGACCTAAAATGCTATGTCCTTAATCATTTAATACAGCTGGTAGTTCAAATAGCTGCACTTTAAATACCACTTCTGGGTTGTGAAGGAAGCAGTGTCTGATAAGATAGACCAACCAATGGGAGAGCACGATCTGCAAGAAGAACGTTCTACCTTTAACAAAGCATTCAAAGAAGTGGCAGCTACAGGCAGAGGGCAGGTCCAGAGTGAAGCAGCAAGGACATTTAGAAGGTAAGTACCCAATTTACCAACTGAACCACCATGGGTGAGGGGCCTTTTTTTATACATTTTTTATGATGTTGCATTTTCTAGCTAGTTTCTTTAGACAAAAAACAAATAAATAAGACGAATCTGATGGAGGGACAGAACTACAGAAAACACAAAAATAAAATGTTTAAAAATATATTATAAATAATAAGTAAATACTTAAGATATTAAATCCCTTTTATTTATAAAAAAAAAAAAAAAAAACAGTAATCCACAAAGCAGACAGTGTATCCTTTGGAGCTGGAAAAACTGTACAAACTATCAATCGGTTGTTGTATGATAGCATCTGACTGACCTACTTGCAACAAAAGGTATTTTATATAAATGGAGAAGGAAAGAAACAAAGTACTGCTGGGTAAGTACATTCAGTCAGTACAAAGAGAGTACAGAATAGACTCTTTAAATATCTTTGTAACCTTGGAAATGTCATACAATCTCCACTTTTATAGCTTCTGAGTGCATCATCCTTACTAAATACCTAAGCAACACTGACAACAGTTAAGAAAATTCAAAGAACAGCAATGTTACAAATAATATTTTATTCTGTGCTGTTTCTATGTGTGTTATGGAGAGATTGCTATAAACTGTTGAATTTTTAAATCAATGCCAGCCATTTGTCCTGCATTAAAATTTGTATGCAGATCTGCTGCTAAAAAAAGCAGTCTGGCGGCTGCACAGTAAGGATGGCCGGTTCGCGGATCCGAACCCGTATCCGCTGCGGATTTATCCCGTTTGCGAACGGCGGATTTTTCCAGATTTTCTGCCTTCCGAACCGTGGATTTCTCGTATTTTCGAAAATTTTTGAAATTACGAGGATTTCTTGTATTTTTGAAAATTTTCGAAATTACGAGGATTTCTCGTATTTTCGAGGATTTTTTTCATTTTAATGGGTCCGCTCGCGGGATTTCGAATTTTTTGGAAAATTCGTGGATGCTCGAGCGGACAGGATTTTGCGAAGTTCGGACATCTCTACTGCACAGGTGTCTTTTGTGAAACCCTTTGGTAAACAGATTACCATCACTTTAAGATGGGAATGGATCGCTGCAGCGCTCATTAAAGGGACACTAAACTGAATAAATTCAGTAGATGCTAGGTGGATCTATAATTCACATTGAGGTGGGAGAGCTTATTCCTACCTCCCTGTGTGAAATAGAGCTAAACTGCTGCAGCTCTCTAGTTACCTACAAATGCTATTCTTGCTGGTTCTAACAGCTAATCGGTGGGCATTACCGACGTCCCTCCATCTTCTATGTCTATGGTCTTAGCCTTTAAGGTTCGACCTGTGGATAAACGAACTACGCACGACCCAACGGATACATGTGTGAGCGTTTTGTTGCCTGCTCATTAACTGGGCGGTAAATAGTGCATGTGTACAAGCCTTTAGGGTGAAAATAGGCCTTAAGGTGGGTACATACTGTACCAATCCTTCAAAGATGAGAGAATCTGCAAATTTCCAAATGTCATCTTTGAAAAATGTGACTATACACAGTCACAAGCGTTCTACCTATATAAAGTATAGGGAGATTGTTAGTGACTGCCGTACTCCCTTCAATCACGGCCAACTCCCTATACTTTAGTATAAGGGACCAACTGCCACCAGGGAAATGACTGTTTCCAATGCGGAACGTTGTCGGCGTAGGAAACAATAGTTTTGGCCGTACACAATTTGTCGATAAAGGACCAATCCCGTTGGTACTGAATCTGTGTACCTAGATTTAGGGAGATTGGTGCCCTTAGGACATCACTCTGAGATTGTCTATATTTAGCATGAAAACAGCTAGAAACACTGTCAACTAGGTAGGAAAAGCCTTCTCACAAGTGCTCTACCAGACAATAATCATAATCAAAAGGAATCAGGCGATAAAGTCATGTGGATGTTAAAACCCATGAGAAAAGTTTCTAATGCTTCAAATCCTTTTTCACATGCTTAAAAGCATAACTGCTGTTCATAGATGTGGAAACAGAAAACAAAATTCAGCCGGTCAGTGCAAATGTTCATGAACAGTGTTCACATAACTACATTAAATATGTACACACTATAATTAACATTTATTGGCAGGTGCTTCCCATCTACCTGGAGCAGTGTTTCTAAAGTCTCAAGACTGTTGTGGAGTGCCTTGTAAAGAGAAATCAAGTGCATCTATACTGAGAATTATGAAACAAGGTACTTGTACAGTCTGTGTGTGTGTGAATTTAGTATTCCTAAACAAAACCTACGGTAAATGGAGGAGGGTATCTGCTTGGGATGTAGAATTCGTACACAATCAAAGAAAAGCATTTTTTATTTTATGGCTGGTTCCTTAATAGGCAATATTATAACGTAACATTTACTAATATTATATTGAGATTACAACATAGACATACATAACATTGACATTTGTAAGCAAAACGACGGTAGTCCCGAAGAAATGAATAGGTAGAGAGACTCTGTGCTCTTCTATGCTGAAATTGAGAGACCAATTCCCTATATCATGGCTGCAAGGAATCAACGCAGCAATAGGTATTCCCCTAGACCATGTGCAGTGTGCATGCCATTTTAAAGGGTATCTCCACTGGTAAAATCATTTTTTGGTATTCAGTTTTATTGAAGAACAGGAAGTAAAGGAGTTGTGTCTTACCTCCTGTTCTTCAATAAAACATTCAAAAGCCGGGAACGAAGTAAAGGAACTTACCCTATCTCTCGCTCCTCTGACACGTCCTCTTACAGGTCCTGACGGACTAAGTATGCTATGCGCAGGTGCGATGCACATGTGCATTGAATACAGACTTTTTTCGGGACCTGTCAAAGGACGTGGTGGAGGAGCGAGAGATCAGGTAAGTTCCTTACCTTCATTCCCGGGCTCCTAAATGTTTACCAGTGATACCCTTTTAAAGTCTGTACAGTAAGACCCCAAGTAATAAGACTCCCCCCAATAGTATAAAGGGGAAGATGAAGGACGGGACTACCAATGCATTCGTTTCACCTATTTTATAGGCTTAGTCAAAGGTAAAGAACTGGTCCGGTGAATGCATTTTTATAGCCAGTATTGGTTCAGCCGTCAGACAATTGGATTGTGGCTTTCTTTTAAATTAGAGAGTTTGTTAACCTCCTCATTTAATAGATGGGTATTTTGAGGTGGGTTCATGGTGACATATAAAGTCCTCATGGTTACTTTACTTTAGTTCATGTTAGTAAATAATGCTACTTTGTATTCACAGCAAAGTTGTTTTTTGGGCCTAGGCACTATCCTTGTGGCTATTATCCAGTGACTCACAAGGTGCTCGCTCACCAGGTCCTCTTCCAAAGAACCTTAGCTATCCATGTGAGGGGCTCTCTTGAGTATAAATCAAAATGTCTTTATTAAATCACATAAATACACATTTATGTGCCCCTCACATGGATTGTACTTTGTATTCACCCTCTAGGGAAAACTTTTAAAATTGGGAATGGTCAGCACAGAAAAACACTATTTTAAATTTTTTATTCATGCCCAATGTGAGAGTGAATTCAAAAGAAAATCCACTGACCCTCTCCTTAATAATACTGCTTCCCTAGCACCAACTCTCATACCTAGTTCACTTTTTATTCATTCAGTATTCCTACCTCCCATTACTATTGTTATTTTTTCTTTGCAGTATAATTTCACCTCAAGCACCTATTATCTATGTTCCTACACATGCGCAGAACATGCAAAAGAATGAAAGATTGTCTGGGGAAGACCAAGCAGCTATAAGATGGAGCTTAAGCAGAACTTCTGCTTACAGCTTTGCAAATTAATAATATTAGAAGGCAGGAATACTGACTTCATTCGTCCATACTATTAAATGTTTGTGCCCTTTAAAGACACACAATTCTGCAGCAGAAAAAAACTGTCAGGAGGACATGAAACTAGTTGGGAGTGTTTGATAAACAACCTCTCCGTTTCTATTTGTAAGGTAGTTTATTTGATAATTCAACAGGGAACCCCCTGTGTAATGCTGAATATAAATTCCCAGGCTTGCTGAAATTTTGTCTGTTTCCAAGTTTGTTAAAGACTTGAGAATTCCTTTGTTCCCTGAGCTGTGGATGTTTGTTTCATTAAGTAAGGGTCAAAGGTTTTTTCAGTGATTTGTTCACACCCAGGGGATGAAAACAATATAATTGTTCTTTTACTAGATAAATACATTTAAGATGTATAAGATAACAGGACATTTTATTTTCATGTATATTAAGATTTTGTTCATGTTACTTTGTACCTTATATTGATACTGCTAGCAAATATTTAGAATGTATATATTAAAATACATTCTAAATATTTGCTAGCTGTAGCACTAAATTAAGCCCCAGGTGGCTCCCAGGGGGATGACAGTAGAGGCTGTATGACAGGGCAGAATAGGATGGATGAGGGTAAGGGGAGGGAATTCAGAGACAGGAGGGCAAGGATTGTTCAAAGTGGCAGGCAGGTGAGGTTTTGAAAAAGGTGGGTGCGCATGGTTAGGGCACTATTTGTCAGGAAGGGAGAAGCGACATGGCTCACCTAGATACACTGTTGGAAGCAGTTAGGCCACAATCCAAAGAGGAGAAGGTTGGCTGAGGCAACTGTTAAACCCCAGGATGATGCGAAGGAGTGCATCTCTTTAGCCCCTTGCCCCAGGAAGGCCCAAGCCAGGAGGATCTACTGCCACACATCAACCCCATGCTACAGGACTAGCAGTAAGGGGCTATAGGGTACGCAGCCATACAAGGTATCCCTCCAGGCCAGAGTGTTGTTAGCCCAGCACATCAACAGGGCTCCACCAATAGCATGTAGTTGAGTCCCCCCTTTATTTTGTCTCCACAGAATCAACAGACACTGCATTTAAATTGGGACCAGGCCACAGATAACATCCCAGCACAACCCCCAATAAAGGTGTCTGGCCATCATGCTGCTGTGCCAGCACCTACACTTTCTTCAGGTAACCTTATTTCTAACACAAAATGTTATGCAGCTACCTAATTTTCAGGCAGGTTCAGTAAGAGAAGCAACAGGGGTGCTACTCTATTGATAGCTTACAACTGCCCCATAGGTATCGGAGCAAGGATACACAAGGAGGGAAACACAGCATCTGTTACCTCCTTCAATAGAATTTTCAGTTGCAGGGAGAACCTTTCAGATAACAGAGCAGAGACTAGCAGAGATGGGAGTACAGCAGTCAGCCATCATTTTAGACACGGTCATAGTTGCCAGCTTTGCTCTTCCTATTTCAGATTTTGAAAAGGGTCATACATATATTTGTTTTGAAGGTCCATTGGGTGCTCATCTCAAGCCAGAAATAAAAGAAGGCATTTGGCAAGGTGAAATTATTAATATTTTCACCCTTTTTGCCTTAAATTTTTTTAACATTGAGCATTGAGAGAGAAGAAAAGAGCATATGGCTGGGTACACCTGGCAGACCGTTCGGCAATTATGACCAGTTGGCCAGCAAGAAGGACCGTCAGTCACAGCAAAAGTAGCTGCAGCTGAGAGTCTGCCAAGACCGAGCAAAGAGGACCACATGATCGCCTGTGGTTTTCCGGCCCGTCTGATTGCCCATTTAGCCAATTCAGACGAACGACTGGTTGGACCTTGGTTGTGTCCGGCCCAGGAAACCGTCCATTATTTCATCCTGATCAACCGATACACTGAAATGACGATTGATTGGCCCAAAATAGTGGATGCTTAAGGAGGAGAAAGATCAAGACAGGAGACGATATTGTCTCAAAACCTCTGACCATTGAAAAACCTACTACAAACCTATTCCATTATGGCCAGTGTTATTGGAGAAAAAATATCTTGATCAGTGTTTTCCACTTTTCTGCTATTTAGACAGTGTCTGGGAGGCATTTTTGCTCGTTCGTCCACACTCCATACTATTGATAGGTTGTCAGTTTGACAGCCTATACTATGTGGAAAGGTCTTAGCCAATGGGCTGATCAACAGCATGTGCATATTCCAAGGACTTTAGTACTTTTTTTTAGAAAGGGTAGTAAGAAAAGTAGTCTGGAGTCATTTCAATCATACATTACCTCACCAATTGTTTATTAATCGGTGACTCCAACCTATGCGCCGTTTTGCTTTGAAATATGTACAGAGTTTTTCGCTAGCCTTGAAGAGGGACCAGCCATGTCTATTATGTTTTGGGAATTATAATTGATACAATTAGGCAAGACTGACACATTCTGCAGGATAAGATTGCTTGCAGTTAAATGTTCTGTTTACAGCATGTAACATTCCCGGTTTTCATAACAAAATAGCTGGCGCTCTTTCTTGTCAACAGTGAGACCAGTTTCATCTCTTGGAACCAGGAGAAGGATTCCAGGGGCATGCGTGTCCTGCTTTTCTGTGGACGCTCATGTAGCAGGTATTTCAATGCTGGTACAGCACTCCTTGTAATACATGTCTTGGCTTTTTTTCCGCCCTAGCCAAATGGTTTAACTTTTTGGCACAACAGGGTCTGTGAAGGTTAAGTAGATATCCTCTTGTGGTACCTCTCTCATTTATTTAATTCCAGGGTGTCAGCAAGTGTAGTTAAAGGGTATCTCCACCCCAAATTCCCAAATATAATATAATGTAGGGGACCCTCCCCAACCTTAAATGCTAGTTTGAGAACTTTAAAATCTGCCCCAAAATGTACCGTAACACTGGGCTAGCCCTACGCAAACATATTTTCATCATTTCAGTCAGTTGATAAGAGGGGTTGTTAGGCAAAAAAACATTTTCCATCCCAAACTCCTGTAGATGATTGATTGTTGGTGTGATCAGACAGTTTGTGTGTGTTACCGGTTTGATAATAAAGGTAGCCATACACATTAAGATCTATAGCCAGTGGTACAATCAATTACTCCCTGATCATATATTTCATTCAAAATGGTCCAAGACATGCTTTCTACTGCTCAGTGCAGATATTGATCCCCACAGCTCACCTTAAGTTGCCCAATTCTCAAATTGAAATCTGTCGGTACACATGTGGTGGTAAGTGCATACATGGCCCCGACTGATCCCTATATGCGGTCACCATGTGCTAGTAGAGGGAGCAAATATCAACCAGCATAAATTTTCCATCTGGAATGAACATCAGCTGTGGACGTTTTTGGCCCCCACACCTTGCCAATACTCGGCAATGTGTATGGCCACCTTAACCCAAAACCAAAGTTTTGAACCTTGACCAAACCTGTTTTGAAAGTTAAACTGTCTGAAACTAATAGGGAGTCTATTGATCGACAAAGTGAAAGAAAATCGATGGATAATAAATTAAATCTGGTACCAAAATGAACAAAATGAATGTCCAAAACTACAGGGTTTAACCCTACCCTTAAATTAACTGTACTGACATTGTCATCCAAATCCCATTGTTCTGGCCTCTTGGGAGAACACCCAAATTATAGAAACCTTCTTTACAAAGTGCTACTTCATTTAAGCATGGGTGCCACCCCCAAAATTGTCAAGAAGTCCAACCAATGAGAAGACAGATTGTGTCTTGAATTGTGGCCCTAATGAAGGGACAGCACCGCTTTGTAAATAATTTTCCTGCAGGTTAGCTGTTCTACCAAAGGTGAGATTAATGTGCTTTAGATTGTCACCCTGGTGGTGGTGTGTTTTAACCTATCAGTTCCTTTTTACAGTGACAACTGTGACACAATTCTTAATTAATCTGTAAATCAAATTATATCATAAAGTTAATAAATAGCAAGCTGGCTAATAAATCTGTATCTGACCATGGTTTGTCATTTAAAATCTTTAACATTCAAAGGGCAACTATAGGTAGTGTTTTACGATTTTAAAGTCCATTTCCCTGGGAGGTAGAAATTCCTTCCATCCCTGCATTTCCGCAGGTGCCGTGGCTGAAAACCCATCTTTGTATTCAGCACTTGACTATATCTGTTATCTCTAATGTTAGTAGATATGGAGCTGTCTTCCTATCAAAAGGTTTCTGCCTCTAACCTGTCCTCCTGGAGATATTGTGACATGTGCAGGGGAGCCCTTTAATCCCCTCCCTCCCACCCTCCGGATCCTATCTGCCTGCTTCCCCCTAGCTATCAGTGTTATTTTCTGTAGTGTAGGGCACCCCTGCCCACCCCAACTGCCATGTTAAATTACTTAAAAACGCTGCAGAAACTTAGTTACAGCCCTTCGTTTCTGTGGTGCTCTACATTGCGTCTATGATTGGCTGACACAAATTGCAATTAGGGGTCAGATGCGGCTGCCGGTCTGACCCCTAATTGCAATTTCCTGCAAACAGAGGGCCGGATCGGAGCGCCTCAGGAGCGGTTGGGGGTGGGCAAACATTTAAAAATGTTCTGTAGGGTGGACATACTCTTTAAAGGTGAATGTCGGAGTGTAGGTCAATGTGCTGTAATGGATTTCTACATTCTGTAAAAAATATTGCACAGTTTGCTAAGGTATATTGTTAGTGTTATATTTAGGGATATATCAGAAACCATATATCCATATAAATGTATAAAAACACAATCAGATCAAAAGGAGCAGGAGCTAAGCAGGTGAACCTCCCCCTGTGTTGACCTCTGCAACTCGTAATGTCAGTCTGGCAACCAAATCAGCCTCAGGGCAAAGTGGGATTTCAACATGGATCATTAGTCTCAGCTTTTTCTTAACAGTTACACGTGATTAACCCACACCTAGAGCAGAAGCCAAGACAGGCCACACCTGTAATTATTGATTTGTTAACGTGCACATACACTACATGTCTATAGACAAACATTTCATCTATCTATTTTTAGTGCCGGCAGTTTCTTTTTTTGTTCTTGCGATGGTCCTGCCTTGCTCATTCCTTTTGTGATCGCAAGTCGGTCAGAAAAATTACAGGTCATGTGGTTCCTTCGAAACGAATGAATGCAGGGACATTGGAAGATGAGTTACTAATGCATGGCTTCTTTTAGGCTGTGTGCTTATGTCCCAATATTCCATTCTGACAAATTTCTGATTGGTGAACCCAATCACTGACGAAAAGTTTGGCCACATGGTCAATCAGATCATACTGCCCTGTGTGCATACAGCCTGTACATTTTTATAAACAAGATCCTATTTTCCTTAAAGGTGGTCCAAAAATGACTTTAGGTAAATTGATAGGAATTGCTCTCCTGAGAATTTTTGCAATTTATTTTCATTGTTTATTTTACATAGTTTTGAATATATTTACATTTTTGTGTGTGATATAGCAGCAGCATCACCAGGTCCCCTGCACTTCCTGCTCTGAAACCTGTCAGTCAATCTGCCCTGTGTCTCCTCCCCTTTGCAGCCCCCCTGGTCCCTCCCACTCATGGACCCCATGGTCCCTCCAGTTGGAGGCCCCCTTGGCCCATTCCCTTACAGCCCCATGTGGCTCCGCCCGCTCGCGGGTGCCATGGCCCCACCCACTCACAGGTGCTGTGGGCCACTCTGACAACCCCCCCCCCCCAAAAAAAAAACAAAAAAAAAAACTCTGTGGAAACAGCCTTTTCAGGCAGTGAGAACTCTCTCTTTTCACATAGTGAGAGAGAAGGGCTGTAGATTCCCTTACCTTCTCTGCAGCTGCAGGTCCTTCACACAGCAGAGAGGAGGAGGGACTTCCTGTCTCCCTCACACACTGAGGGAGTCTGAGGCTGTGCTCCCCGGCGGCACTGTGCAGGAGAAGCCTTAGGAATGTCACATGTCATCCTCCCACCCATTAACTTTCTGGTCAGTCATTTCTTTATATCTTGGGCTGTGGAGCACGTAGAGAGGTGGTTGATGGTCTCCAAACTGGCCTTTCGTTTGGAGACCACAGTCCCCCTTTAAATCAGAATCCGACTGTTGGAGCATTGTTTGCCTGGTGCTGTTTACAAAACATTTTGAATGGTGTAGGCTCTTATATAGATGCAAGTGGTTTTGTATCCATTAAAAAATGCATCTTCCCCTATATCTAGGTAATGGATTCATGGCTAATATAATTTCTGCATAAATGCATCAATATAATTAAAAGGAATGTCCACTGGAAAAATTTTTGATCCAAACTGGTGATTATCTCCCCAAACCCCACTTTTGCAATATTCAGAGTATCAAAAGACGCTCCTGGACTTCTTTACCAGACCCAGTCCCTTGCCGCTCCTATTCACGCTGCTGCTGACAGCCGCTCTACTTCCTGGTTGCCAGTTAAGTCACGATGTGACGTCATGCCCAATCGCCTGACAGCCGTGACCAGGAAGTAAAGCAGCTGTCGGCGCAGAAGTCCCAGCAGGGGGCAGCACCTAGACGGCGAGGGACCAGGTCAGGTAAGAAAGTTTAGGAGCGTCTTTGGAAACTTTGAATATTGTGAAAGTGGGGCTGGGGGGGGGGGGGGGTTTGGTAATCTACATTTTAGAACAATTTGGACTTGCCCTTTAACAGTGGAGACAATTAACTTTCCAGTTTTTATAAAATATCTGTTTTACACCTTATATCTATTTCATGTCCAAACAAATGTAACCTAATTTATTAATACCTTTGTATTTTTCACCTTCACATGTCTGTCCCTGTTAAATTCTTTTATACTTCACATGCTGTGTATAGAAAATTCTGAATAAATGCTGCAAACCACCAAAACTATTTCTGCAGTAAAGGAAGTCGGTACTGATCCAGGTCCTGATGCAGACGGCGGTAGGTCATTTCAGGACCATCTAAACACATTCACAATATTTAACAAATCCCTGTGTATATACACGTAGGCCAAACCTTGCTCATTATCCACAATTATGACAAAATAAAAATGTGGGGCCCATATATTGATTAGATTGACTGAAATATTGCCTGCAGTCGTTTGGGACAAAATATTAGCCTATGTGTACCCAGCCTAGTACAACATCTTTAACTACTAAAGAATATAATGTGCATTAATTTTGGTTGTAACAATGAGGACACCTAGTGGCTATTATTATTATACATTCACATTCAAATATCACTAAGTCACTACGTTTAATTTTACTTGAGCTTGTTTTTGCTT
The DNA here is from genome assembly GCA_019447015.1 of Hymenochirus boettgeri. NCBI lineage: Eukaryota > Metazoa > Chordata > Amphibia > Anura > Pipidae > Hymenochirus > Hymenochirus boettgeri. Next base: position 61,888,687 of record CM033474.1, on the reverse strand, counting down.
AATATAGATTCTTATCTGTCATTAGTGAATTTATTGGTATGTGCAATAAGGAAAAAAGAATTTGGATACATTTAAAATATTTTTTTCCTTTAAGAAGTTTGTAGTATTGCCTTTTTTTAAACTTCATCAGGGGTGGGCAATTACATTCCACAGGAGGCTGAATAAGGAACTTGGGTTGTCGTTTAAAAAAAAGATTAAATTAATATCCCTAATTCATTGGATGTTTTTTATTATTAGTTGCGATTTTTATTCGAAGGTGGATAATTTAAAGGGTATGTCCACCCTTCTCACAAACTTTTAATATTCTGTAGAGCTTCGTCCCCCAGCCCCAACCGCTATATTTTTATTTTCAGAAACTTCCCCAAACATTACTTACATTCCCTCTTTCCTCCGCCACACTGCCCAGCCCTCTGCTTGCGTAAAACTGCAAGCAGAGGGGCGGGACCGTCAGCCGTGTCTGTGATTGGCTGAGGCAGCCAATCACGGACGTGGCTGCCAGTAGATCTGAACGGCAGAGGAAAGAGGGAAGGTAAGTAATGTTTGAGGAAGCCTCTGAAAATAAAAAGCGGTTGGGGCTGGGGGATGAAACTCTACAGAATATTATAGGGATTTTGAGCTAGGGTGAGGGAGTCCAAAACGAGAGGGGGAGGGAGGGGGAGAATGGCTGCAGTGCGCATGCCAAACTTCTCCCGGAGGGGAGACAGGAGGTAGAGTCCTATATGGACTCTGCTATCCTCCTGGTGGGCAGTTTTTGGGACTTTGGGGGGGGGGGGTACAGGAGAACCATATGGAGCTGGGATGTGAGGTAAGGATTTTTATTTACTACAGAGTGGGGCCAGTAGTTGGGGTAATTATAGTTTTGGGGTGGACATGCCCTTTAAATCCATTCTATCAAATTCAATGAATCAATTTATTAAGTCATCATTTTTTAAATAAAATAAACTAAATAAAAATAAATCAATTATCCTGCCAGAAACAATGAATTAATATTAGGATTTCTGGGATATATGTCTAATATTGAGGGGCCAGTCAGGGGCAGCAAATGGCAGCATTTGGCCCCCGGCCCTTACTTTGCCCAGGTCTGGACTAGTGTCTGTCTGTGGAGTTGATGTCACAGGTTTGCTGCTCTTTTTCTAGCGTATAAGGAGTGACTGACCATTCTTTCAGACGAACGCATGATCGGAACATGTCCAAAAAACAACAGCCGATTATGAGGTCCTCTGTGGACCGAACGCTTGGTCACGGCTAACTGATGGCTGTGGCTACTTTTTGCTGCAATCTACAGTCCTGCCTCCTCGCAAGTCGTGGAGGAAGTGTCTGACAGTGTGTACCCAGCTTTACACCGCAGTAATGGATTTACTATGGATGACTCATAGGAGAATTATATGCGCAGGTGGGATATGCCATCACTAATTTGGCTTGTCACACCATACAGGCATGCTATTAAATAAGGAGAGTTAATGCAGTGGAATCCATAAAATACAAAGCAAATTTGCAGTACTGTTAAAACACTGCTAGGCAGTGAGATACTAAGAGATACTCCACCAATAGTTTGCATAGATACCATCAATTATGGGTGAAGGTTCATACACATACACAGCGCGATTATCAGCTGACCCATACCGCACGTGTATATGGAGCTTGAGATTTGATTTTTGAACAGGCTAGCATTATCGTCCTAACATCTGTGATAGTATTTTGGTCATTGATATACATTGTTTGTGACCTAACATCTTTTGGTATTCTGACACGCACACACACACACATATATATCTATATATATAAAACACAATGTATGTGTGTATATGTATGTATGTATGTATGCTTGTTTGTATGTTCCAGATAAACTTCCAAACGGCTGGGCCAATTTTCATGAGACTTAGGGGCATATTTATAAAAAATACTGTACTTTGGCTTTTTAAAATGAGAGAAGAGGCCATCCAGTGCTTAATATTAAAGGCATAGGACCTCCCATAAAAGGGGCGTGTTGGGGGTGCTATTACCACATGGAGCCTTAACCAAGCCTCCCAAGGTGGCCAGCCCGAAGACGTCGGATCAAGACGCCGGCAACATCGGCCTCGTTGATAGGGCCGGGGAGGGGGGTCCCGGTTCGGCCCACCTGCGGGACCCCTTAGCCCCAAAAGGCCCTTCTCAGGGCCCCGCTGGAGGGTGTCTCCACCTCCAGCGGCTTCCTCCCTCCCCTGGGAGGGCCGGGGGGCTTGGAGGGGTTGTGGGGAGGGGGTGCACTGCGGGTGGTCACGACCACTGCTGCGGCCCTTCCGGCAGCCTCTAGTTCCTGTTCGAGATTGGCGCGAGGGGGAAGGGGTTGGAAGGGGCTGCGGGGAAGCGCGGCGGCTGGGTGGTCTCCGCCGCGGGGGGGTTGTGGGCAAGGTGGGTGTATGCCCCGCCCCTTAGAGAGGCGTCGGGAAGGGATTTTAAGCCCTTTGCGGCAATACTGTACAGTATCGCCGCGAAGGGACTTAAAATTACTGCAACACATCGCAGCCACGATACATATCGCGGCAAATGGGCTCGACCGATTATAAATACGGCGATAGCGCTATTTTCACGTCCGCGGTGTGCGGCGGTAATTTTTTGTGCGCTAATTTCGATTTTTTTTTTTTTATATATAAATATGCCCCTAAGACTGATGTTTGCTGGGTCCCTGGTATTTGCTTGGCCCTAGACAGCTGCCAAGGTTGCCTTGTGCATAATTCTGCTCTCTGTATACCCCAAGCATGAAATGGGAGGTAAGGATAAACAAAAAATGATGTTGAATCTGTAACTGAATGCTTAGTAGAAAAGGTATGCGATTTAAATTTGTGAGAGATATGCTGTACTAATGAAAATGTTTCTGTGAAAATGTGTTAGTAAATGTATCTTTTGTTTGGAACAACATAGTGTTACCTATTGCATTGGTTGCAAAAATAAAAGCTAAACTGCCACAAGAGAATCCCTTTCCCCCACGGCCCTGATCAAAATGCAAAACAGCATGCACTCAAGCAATTAAGCAGGGCTTGGGTGGATTGGGGCTATGACCACGGCCTGGTCACTGTATGGGGGGCCATAGCATGGCTCAGTTTTGTACTTGCTTTACCACCACACCATTCGTTTACCATAGACCTTAGTTTTCTGGGAACTGATTAAGTTATGCAACCATACATAACTGCCTAATGAATGCAAAATTAGTAGAAAATGTACCAGTTCTGTTCAAAATGTCTTTAGAAGAACACAACCTACTTGAACAGCCTGATCATTAAGAGAGCGATCCAGCTGTACAGTCAGGAAGGCAGATGCGGTAAGCTCATCCTTCGTTGCTTGGCTCCTTGCCTGTAGAAAATTACAATTAGTTGAGGTGCATTTATGATTTATTAATCCTTTTGTACAATAAGAATAACATAAATAAACAAACACAAAAGATCTTTAAATGCAATGACATTTATGGCTTTCATACAATAGGGGAGACATAGAACTCAACCCTACACATGCTTGTACCCCTGATGTTGATAGGGTAAAACAATGGAAACTGATATGGCAAAATGTAAAATGTGTATTAGCTATCTTTACTCTGGTGTTACTTTATTAGCATATGGGGCCTTAAGGAATTGAAAACAATAAAACAGAGAGGTGGCTTGTTGAGATATCACAACGTTGCCTCTTTGGGGTTTAAAGATTTTTGAGACAAAAAAATGGAATAAACTAAAGTACCTTTCACTAAATACTCATATGTCTAGTAAATGTATCAGAAATATTCTGACACGTTCACTTATTTGTAAACTAGAAGTCAGCAATGGACTTATAATAAATGTTCATGATGTTTTCCTCTCTGGGTTGCTGTTATTCCAACTATGAAAATAATAGATTTTCTCTCTTAATGTTGCAGGTTCTTTTGGTAGGATCTAACAACTTACCATGTGTAGATAATTTGCCCTTTTGGATATGTATACAAAATAATGTAACAGTCTCCTCCATAGAACTGTCCAAATGTATTTGGTTCTATTGGAACTCTGCCAGCACTTTCGACTCGGAAAATCTAATGAGATAAGGCAACAATAATCTGTGTATTAAAAAACATTATCAACAGGAGTGTTGGAAAAAGTTGCATAGTATTTAAAAAGATTATAGGTAGCCATAATTTGACTTGTAGTCATAATTTGTCTGCAAATCAAAAAAGAATAGACTGCAGAACAACAAAAAATCAGCAAATGTGAATGCTTGTAAATTGGTCAAACAGGATTCAATTACACCCATGGCCTGACGCGTTACAATCATGGCCTATGAGTAAGGACCGTTAGGTCTGAAACGCGTCAGGCCATGAGTGTATCCCGTTTTTAAATGTCATGGCTTAAATAAAATTCTGTTTGCTTAATCACACCACCATAGTGATCTTGCTTTTTTCGGTGTGCGCCGGTGCCTATGATTGGGGTGAGGTGTTTTCTGATATTGGATACGGACGAAGTGAAGGGTCCGGGGCTGGCAGCACCTGGACCACCCAGATGGACGGGTGAGTAGTTGTTACTACGAACAAACGCATTATTCGTATATGACATTCAGCATCAACATTACGAAAGTAGCCGGGGGTTAAGCGAAGGGTCCGGGGCAAGGGCACCCGGACCACTATCAAATATAAGTAAGCTTCTCCTCGATAAGTTGTGAGATATGAATTATACGTTAATAGAGGACTTAAACGATGTGGGCCCATATTTTTTTGTCATATTGTTTTTTTGTATTATAAATGTACATACACCTGAACAAGGAGGTCATCCTGAAACGTTAAAGTTTTGAGTGTGTGCGTTCCTCGCTATATAACTAAATGTACATAACCTTAAACTAGGGGCATCATACTGTAATTGTGATGTTTACTAGGTACAGTATAAGGTTTTCTGCCTCTTAAAATAAAACTAATTACAATACCTCTACTTTTCCTGAGCCATCATCCACCATGTTGTGCTGAGCCGCCATTTCTGGACATTCGTGCAACTTTGAGGCATCAAATTCAACTTGTTTAATATGAGCAATCCTTTCTGTAACAAACACTTTTCCAAATCCATTGCTTTGGTCCATCTCTTTCCAGTCTTTGAAAAACTGTTTAAAGATAGGGGTCTCACCACCTTCTGGAAGGACTTGAATCTATTTGTACAAAATGATAAAACAAAAATGAAAACTATAATTTTATAAGCCCATGTTGTACTTTTCCCCAGAGTAAATACTTTGGGCACTTAAAGTAGACATGTCTCTTCTGTGTCAACTATTTATTGAATTTGCACATTACAAATGAGACATTATTAATCATTTTGTATTTATACAATGCAGTTATGTGATATCCAAAGGTATGCACTAAAGGTCCGTACACATGTGCAATTGTGAACGGCTGTTTCTAACGATTGCTGATTGGTCTATGGGCACTTGGTTGGGCTGTTTCACCATTCGGACTGGCATTGATGATCCATTGTACGCCTGTCCGAAGGTTGGTATATAAACTTATAGTTGGCCGAAAAGGATATTCGTCTCACAGTCTGTATGAAGCTTAAAGGAGAACTAAACCTAATTTTTTATACTCCAGAATCTGAAAACAATCCCCCTAAAAACACCAATAAACTATAAAATGCCACTTTAGTAAACTCTGTTAAAGTAAATGAAAGCCTGTTAAGAACTGGATGAAGTATCTGTGTGTATGTGCAGTGTCAGACCACACCTCCTGACCTCAGTCACATGCTTCCTTGCTTTATCTGTCCTGTAAAAGGATTGGCTAGATATTATTAATGGGTGTGACCAACTATAACAAGTTTGGCATAGCTAAGAACTGAGCATGTGCAGAACATAATGGTTGTTGACCAAACTGTCTGATACTAGAATGCTGAGAAGTAAAGCACAAACCATATGATATTTAGGTAAATTTCGTATCAAAATGAGAGGTAAGACACAGATTACTGGTTTTATATCAAGGTGTTCTGCCTTCTGGTTCATTGTTGTTCTGTGGCTTTAGTTGCCCTTTAACATTTGGTATACATAGGTAGATACTGCTTCCTGATTTGGTAAAGCAAACATGTTGGTACATTTTTGGCTTAATAAATGGGGAAAGATATTAGAAATGTCTCTTTCATTGTACTCATATATGCATTTGTCAGCCTGGTAGAGCAGAAAGAGCACAAGAGATTCTGGCCATGCGTAAGGCTGGGTAGACATGGGGCGATTTTTTGGCTAAACCGGCTGATATTTTCGCATAGATAATGCCGATGTCTGACGCCCGTTCGCCTGGTACAGGCAATGGGACGTGTCACTAAATCACATCAATCGTATGGTCTCCTATGAAATTATCAATCCTACCTCCCTGCACCAGGTACTTACCATTTTTAAAAAGTTAAATTGTAAAGTATAGTTATCCTTTAATCATTAGTATCTATTTATCAAGGTGCCCTTGGAAAATCCTTTTCAAAAACTGTCAACTGGTGGAATTCCCAAGTTTGTCTCCTCCCATACGGGTGGGTTAGTAAAGCACTATGGGTATTTAAGGATTGGGGATGGTCACTTGTACATGAATGAAGGGTGAAGAACCCCTTATGTGTTACTGATGTTTGGTTCTAAATAAATGTTACTTTGTTTATCTTGGTGTGCGATCCTCCATCTTGCTACAGAACTTGTGGAATCCCCTCATTTCCTGTTTAACCCCTCATCAGTAATTAAATTCTACACCAATCCTACAACAGTATTATCTATGAGCATGTTCTGAACTACGTTTTCTAGTAGCTGCACTTTATAAATAAGGACATTTTACAAAATGTATATTCCAACATTACTAGCAATGTGTTCCATTGGTTTATGGTATACACACAGAGGCAAAGGAATATTATAAAATAAAGCTGCTTCTATATGTTTGTTCCAGTAGGTGGCACTAAGGTAAAGTATTTATTTTTGCATTGGATTTTAGACCATAGAACAAATGACAATGAATTTATTCCCAAATATAATGGCGTACAAGTTTTTATTTTTTAGCTTTTTTAATGTGCTAATAACTAAGCAAATATGAAAAGTATTGTTTTGCAACAATATTTAAAAAAACTGAAAAAAGACACAAATATGGCAAGTAAAAACCCGTTGCTACAATAATACTAATTTATAGATTTGACCCTTTGACTTCTAAATTTCCTTAAAATAGCATTTCAACATAATTATTCTAAAACAATCAGACACCCTAATTTGTTTATGTGCATCTGCAATGACCAAATTACCAAGTCTGGTCAATATCGTCACATGGGATTTGCTTCGTCCATTGGGCTTGTTCGAAAATTTCAATAGGACAGTGGATGCTAATGGAGTGCCGTCTGAAATGTTTAAATGTCAATCATGTGCCACAAGATGGAGGGAACTGCCACTGACTGCATTTGGAATTAATGGTATGTCTACATAATAAATTTTCCCAAGGGATAATCTCTGCCTGCCAATAGTTGTCCACAAGGTTTGTGATGAATCGACTGTTTCTATTGGACGTTAGAGTAATAGAAACAAGCATTATATTTAGTTCTATGTCTGGCTGTAGTTTTTAGCTTTAGCTTTCCTTTGTATTTTAGAGTAGGGTAATTTTAATGATAAGAGTGTTGTAGCCATGTTATAGTCCAAGAGCATTAACTAAAAAGATGAGTACCGTAGAATATGGTGATGCCTTTTTATCTGTTTTTGTACCCTTTGTTATTTAAGGTGCATACATACGTGCAATCGTAGGGGTCAACCCGTGATGCACGATGTGTATGCATGACTATTTTGGATGATAATTGTTCCGTGTGTGGGGCCCTTTGTCGGCCAAAACAGCGGTGGGGTCAGAGATCCTTGATGATCCGCCTGGCTGATTGGGTGAAGAGCCCTAACAGCACAACCATCTCGGCTGACAAAGTGCCCATACACGGCACAATTATCGTCCGAAACGGCCATGCACACACATCGTGTGGTGTGGGTCGGAGATATAGTCCCCTCCCAGAAAACTACTGTGGATGAATATGCTTGTGAAGGTTCTCATTCATCCAGGTCATGGTATATCTGTTGTATTCAATTAGATCAACTGGACTTGAAATGTAGTTCTTGAAGACGTTTCGCTAGTCATCCGACTGGCTTTCTCAATTCAGAATGACTTGTACAAGAATCTGTGGCAATTATGTACCCTGGAAAATCCCAATTAGCATATCACAGCCAGGTAACATAGTAATTAAGGTTGAATAAAGACATTCGTCCATCAAGTCCAACCTATTCACTTCCAACTACCTAACAGTTGATCCAGAGGAAGGCAAAAAAACCCAGCTAAAAAAGGGGGGAAAAAATTCCTTCCTGACTCCAAACGGCAATCGGAAAGTATCCCTGGATCAACCAGATCTATATGCATTAATACCAGTAATTCTCAATATTCTTTAGTTTTAGAAACTTATCCAGGCCTTTTTTAAAGTTATTCAATGAACTTGCCATTACCACCTCTGCTGGAAGACAGTTCCACAGTTTCACCGTTCTCACTGTAAAGAAACCTCTCCTAACTTGAAGATGAAACTTCTTTTCTTCCAACCTTAAAGGATGTCCACGAGTCCTCTGATATGACCTATTAGTGAACAATGCACCAGAGAGTTCACTGTATGGGCCATTAATATATTTGTATAAGGTTATCATGTCCCCACGCAACCGCCGCTTCTCCAATGTAAACAGCCCTAACTTGTCTAATCTGCCTGCATATTCAAGCCCCTCCATTCCCCTTATTAATTTAGTTGCCCTTCTCTGAACTGCCTCAATTTCCAAGATGTCCCTTTTGTATATGGGATTCCAAAACTGCACCGCATATTCCAAATGTGGCCTTACCAGTGCCTTGTAAAGAGGGAGAATAATATTTTTCTCTCTTGATTCCATTCCCCTCTTTATACAAGACAATATCTTGCTAGCTCTAGCTGTTGCTACCTGGCATTGTTTGCTACAGCTAAGTCTGTTATCTACCAGAACCCCCAAATCTTTTTCCATTTCAGATGCACTTAACACAGAGTTATTTATGGTGTAGGTGGCACAGGGATTATTAAATCCCAAATGCATCACCTTACATTTATCAACATTGAATCTCATCTGCCATTCTGCTGCCCATTTTGATAATCTATCTAGGTCTGCTTGCAGCACTTGCACATCATTGGAAGTTTCCAAAGCTCTGCATAATTTAGTGTCATCAGCAAACACAGAGACCTTGCTCTCAATGCCCCCTTCTAAGTCATTTATAAACAGATTAAACAGAAGCGGCCCCAGTACAGAACCCTGAGGCCTCCGGCTTAGAACTTTAGCCCCATAGATGTAGCTCCATTAACCACCACTCTCTGTTTGCGGTCAATAACCAGTTCTCTATCCATGAACAAATGTTTCTTTCAGGCCAACATTCCTCAGTTTATACATTAGTCGCCTATGTGGCACAGTATCAAAGGCTTTTGCAAAATCCAAATAACCACATCCACAGCTGTGCCTGAATCTAACTTCTTACTCCACTTCTTCATAAAACCAATAAATTTGTCTGGCATGATCTATTTCTCATAAATCCATGCTGACTACTACTAATAAGATGATCTCTGGAGACAAAGTCAAGGATATGACCCTTAACAAGTTTCCACCTTCCCTACCACTGATGTAGGCTTACAGGTCTATAGTTACCAGGCTGTGAACGACTACCTTTTTTGAATATTGGTATTACATTGGCTTTTTTTCCAATCCAGCGGCACATCCCCAGACAAAGCGAATCTGAAAAGATGAGACACAGTGGTCTTGCTAGAACTGAACTAAGCTCTTTTAAAATCCTAGGATGCAATCCATCTGGTCCTGGCCTTTATTGATAGGTGTTAAGGTGTGATTAGATAGTGGCTAAGAGGTGTTATAGGAACGCCCAGAGTAAGGTGGTTACAACAGCATTGTACAACTGTCTGCCATGTACAATGCTGTTTTAACACCTTACTCTGGGCGTTCCTATAACACCTCTTAGCCACTATCTAATCACACCCTTAACACCTGGCTGTGATATGCTAATTGGGATTTTCCAGGGTACATAATTGCCACAGATTCTTGTACAAGTCATTCTGAATTGAGAAAGCCAGTCGGATGACTAGCGAAACGTCTTCAAGAACTACATTTCAAGTCCAGTTGATCTAATTGAATACAACAGATATACTGTGGATGAAGCAAGAATAGGGTCTCCATCATAAGTTTTGCCGGGGGGCCCAGTGATTCCAAGTTACATCACTGGGTTTCACCATATCTTGCAGTACTTATCTTTTTGGTAATTGTAATAAAAGCTAAAGTCAATTTGAAACCACAGCAATGGGTCTTGTAGATGATGTAGCAATGTACGGTAAATGTCACTGAAATTGGGAACTTTTAAATATAGTTTATAGCTGGGCTTTACAGTGTGAAGGAAAGGGATTCTGGTTGTCAGATTATTACTTTACCAATAAACTCATAAACAGCTATTTTTATTTTGCACTAATAATTCAATTACACAGAAGCACAGATAACACAATAAATATAAAAAAGAATGAAAATAGTTAAAATTTACAATTTCTCTGTAGATTGGCCTTTAAAAAGCACTCCTCTAAAATTCTTATCTGATCCGATTGTGTTCTACAAAACTGATTTAGTCCCACTATGTGCGTTGCGTTGTGCTGTCCATTTTGAGTGCGTTTAGGGCAATACATTTTGTCCGCACACTGGTCTGTTTGCAGGTTAACAGACATGCGTTTTTCTATGCATTTGCCCATGTGTATCCGCGTTTCCGGTACGTTTGCGTGCATGCGTGTGCAGTTTTTGGAAAATCAACAGGAAATACTGTAGAAAATGCAAAAAAAAGTTTGTCCGCGCTTTTTTTCCAATCCCCTAGACTATTATTAAAGGGACAGTTCAGTGCAAATTATCAATATTAGTTAAACTGTTAGTTTGTGAAATGCCTTCTTAGTTATTCTACATATTCTCTTCCATTTTGAAAAATCAGTTGATTTCATACTTTGAGTGCATCTATGTTTATGGATTTATAGTAGCACCAGGATAATTACCATATATACTCGAGTATAAGCCGACCCAAATATAAGCAGAGGTACCTATTTTTGCCTACAAAATCAGAAAAACCAGATTGACTCGAGTATAAGCCGAAACATTATAGACCATTGCTGCTTTCTGATTCTGTATTGTTTTGAGGCTTTAGTTGCCCTTTAAATGGACAGAGGAATTCCCATACAGTAGTCCCATACAGTAATAGCCAAATCCAGTATGGCTATTACTGTATGGGACTACTGTATGGATATTCTGCTCTCCATTTAAAACTGTGAACAATACTATATGTTGTCATGTTTTTTTTTCTCTTAAAGGTTTTAGGAAATAAGCCTCAATGCGAGTAGAAGATGGCAGTGATGATGATGCTGCAGATCACACTAACCGGAAAAGTGGCTAAAACTTTACATGGTAAGAAAATGTCAATTTGCAGTTTACAATTAATGGCAAAGCAGGAGGGATTAGTGTCTGACTAGGTGTCTAGGCCATCATGAAAAACAAGACCATGGCCTGTGCTAATAATCTACAGCAAACAATCAGGTGTTATCAACTACAGGAACCTAGTAAAAAGACAACATCTGATTGGTGTTATTAGCCCAAAAAAATGTTTACACCTTATTGCATCATCACCTTGATGACCTCTGCTTTTTTCACTTATTTAACTATCTGTCTAACCAATCCTATATTTATTAACTTGGGTGCGCAATCGTTTTTCCTAGAAGTAAAGGTTCGCACACACGTGCGATCGCGGGTGTCGACCCGCCCACACACGACGTGTTAGAGCAAGCGGTTCACCGATAATTGGATGAACGGGCGCTCTTCTGTGATCCGCCCGGTGGATCGGGCAACGACCACCAAACGAAGTGCCCATCCACGGGCCAATTATTGATCGAAACGCTTGTTCGTACACATCATACATCGACCCATGATCGCACGTGTGTACGAACCATAACAGTTAAAATTGCCTTCTGTTACCTATAATGGTAATACCAATTGCCTTTCTGCTGCAATAGTTGGCCAAGTACATTTAGACATTTTTTAACTACTAATGTAAACTAGGGCTACTTTCAGTGTTTCTTACTATTGTCAGTCTATAGTTATACTATAGTTATACTATATACAGTACCGTCATGGACAATTCTCCTGTCTATGTCATATTATGACATTAGTAAGCTTCTACTTGTATATGTATCACTGTACTTTTAATAGGTTTGCTTGCTTTCTGTTGAGACATACTTATTTATGTTGGATAAAAATGGGTATATTTCTAACAGATCCTAAAGAGATTTCCAAGTAACAGCTGATATATGCTTATGAAAAGATTTATCCTAAGGATGTTCTGGACACCAATATTGTTTATGGATCATTCCTGGTGGAAAACTTTTATCAAGCCATACGCAAAGCAATTTGCTTATGGAATGTGCTTTTATATGGTCATTTGGACACCTTAGTAACTCCTTATATCCTAATCCTAATTGGGGTTATTAATCTCTAAAAGCAGTATTATTATAGGATAGAGTTAATCCGGTGAAGGATAGCTGCCAATTAATTTAATGCTTTCGTTGTTACTTGGGATTTATCAAACATGTTTTCTGGTTTATCTTCAAGGTGGACCCAACTGGTTTATGAACACAAAACAAACGGTTCTCCTTCTGTAAACAGTGATTTATATATAACTATATTGCTATGACGCTTACCACAAATAACAAAAAGCAATCACATATAGGCAGATGCTGAATAAGATTCCATTCACAGAAAAGCACTGTAGGGTATTTTAGAGGAAAATCTATCTGTGGCCCTGTTGCTGTTGTTCTTGATACACATATTTAAGTTATTTTCTTGATAACGATCATATTTTAAAGATGCTGTAGGATTTTCACTGACACAATGCAGTGTTTATTTTAACCAAAGACACATTCAGGGAGTTGCAATATCAACTGCAACTGTCACTTACATTTCCATTCTGATCTCTGTCTTTCCATTCCAAGACCTGTTTCCTATGTTAATCGTAGAACCCTGCTATTAAATCTTAATAATTATAAACATTATTGATTACCGTATTAGTGTCTGCTCTCTCCACTCTTGGCCCTTTGCAAGTGCCATCACCATTCACTCTTAAACCCCTCACATTGGTGAAATTGGTTAGGATAGGTTTATGTTTATTTAATCTCTATTGTATGTGATCCTGTTGTCAGACTTTTAGCTGAATATTTGATTCCACCTAACATGGTCTGACAATTTAATGATTTCATCTGATCCTTACATTTATACAATGACTAGAGATATGGTATAGTGGGAAGGGATATGTCCAATCATCAAAAGATCATATAGATTCATTTTGAGAGACAGCAAACATTGTAGGATGTATAGAATCATTCAAGAGAGATAGCAAACATTGTAGGCTATTTAGAATCATTCTTGAGAGACAGAAAACACTGTAGACCATATAGGTTCATTCATGAGACATAGCAACATGTTTGACTGTATTGATTCATTCATGAGAGATATAGCAAACATTGTAGACCATATAGAATTAATCATGAAAAATAACAAACAGTGTAGACATATAGAATCATTCATGAGAGAAAGCTAATATTGAAGCACAAAAATGGCCCTTTATTTACTATTGGGCTTACAGAGAGAGAGGAGATTATGACAACTGTTTATTCTTTTCTTGTTTGCCTTTGCTTGTGTAGATTACTACACAATGGTGTGTCAACCTCGAGCTATCTTTCTCTTTGTGAGAAACCCTAATAGAAAGGTATTAAACAAGAATTCATGAGAAATCATACATTAAGCTAAGGTCCTGGAGCAAGCATTGTAGACAAATACACTATTCTTCACAAATCCTTAACTAATTTGGTGCCAGCTTGTTTGCTTTAATTTATTATTATTATTGTGGATTTATATAGCGCCAACATCTTCCGTGGCGCTTACAGTTGCATTAATATACATAAGGAAAACAAAGTACAATAATTTAAGTGCTGGTCAGCAGCATCCAGTGTGGTAAGCAAGGAAGGGAGTTCCAGAGCAGAGGGGCAGCACAAGAAAAGTTCTGTATATGGGTGTGGGAAGAGGTGATTAGAGTGGATGAGAGGAGAAGATAATTAGTATCTGTTTATCAGATCAGAGATGTATGGGGGGCTGTATTTGAGAGAGCCCTTATAGGATAAGGTTAGCAATTTAAATTAGATCCTTTGGTAATGGGAAGTGGAGAGATTGACAAAAAGGGGAAGCGTGTGAGAAGCAGGAAGAGAGGTGAATGAGCCTGGCAGCAGAGATAAGGATTGATTGAAGGGGTGCCTGTCGGTTGCTTGGTGGACCACACAGGAGGGTGTTACAGTAGTCCAGCCAAAAGATGATAAGGGCATAAACTAGAATTTTGGTGGCATTCTGTGAAAAGAAGGGCCGAATGCATGAGATGTTTTGACTGTAACTGGCAGGAGTTAGACAGGGTATAAATGTGATGTTTAAAAGAGTTCTGAGTCAAAAGTTTCCCCAGGCATCACACGTAAGGTGTTGGGGAGATGATGTGTCATTGATGTGGATAGTAGTGTTGGGTAGAGGGGTAAATCGAGAGGGTGGGAAAATGACAAGTTTGGTCTTATCCATAATGAGCTTGAGGAAGCGTGGGGACATAAAAGTAGAGATGGCATTTAGGCAATCAGGGACCGGGATGTAGAGAAACAAGATATGGGGCGGAGGTGTAAATTTGGGTACAGCATACAGGTGGTATTGGAATCCAAAGGAACTAATGATCTGACCTAGCCCAAAGGTGTAAATGGAGAAGATATACTGAATCTTTGTGGTACCCCCCGCAGGGGGTGTTGGAGCCAGAGTGGATAACACTGAACATCCTATCTGAGAGGTAGGAGAACAGCCAAGAGAGTGAAGAACCTGGATACCTAGGAGGATAAGATGTGAAGCAGTTAAAGGGTGATCCACTGTATCAAAGGCTGAAGATAGGTCATGCAGAATAAGTAGGGAAAAGTGGCATTTAGATTTAGCATTAAGCAGATCATTAGTAACTTTGGTGAAAGACGTTTACGTGGAGTGGTTGGGACAGAAGCCAAACTGTAGTTGATCAAAAGGGGAGTTGGCAGAAAAGTGATTAATTAGTTCAGCATAGATGTGTCGTTCAAGCAGTTTAGATGCAAACGGGGGGAGAGAGACAGGCCCGGTAACTGGATAGAGCAGATGGATCCAGAGAAGGTTTCTGAGAATAGTGGATACAATTGCATGATTGAACGAGGAGGGAAAGGTATCCCACAAGTTCCCACAATGCAGTAATCCCTTTGCAACAACAGTTACTTGATACGGGGTCATGGTCAGGCAAGGAACGCTGTTTGTACGCCATTGTAAAGGTGTTACCTATAGAGCAAAACTGAACATTGCTATATTACTTCAGTTGGTGTAAAACCCATGCTAAACCGGATTTACGATGATTTGGCCAGAATGACCAAATCTATTGCAA
Source organism: Hymenochirus boettgeri (assembly GCA_019447015.1). NCBI lineage: Eukaryota > Metazoa > Chordata > Amphibia > Anura > Pipidae > Hymenochirus > Hymenochirus boettgeri. Next base: position 61,873,173 of record CM033474.1, on the reverse strand, counting down.
TGATTTACATTTGGGAGTATCATTTTATCCAGTGTAAATTATTTGCACTAATCTGTTTAGGTTTATTTCAATAGTTGTACTATAAAAGATTACTTTATGCCATATTTAAGCTACCTACACTTGTGAGATAAACATGAGCATAATAATACAATGATAATTTACTTGAGAGACCCCAAGTAAAGAATAACCCCTGGGGTAAGAAAAAAAGGCCATCACTCCCCAACATCCTTACGCAATCTGGCGGGATGTATCCTAACAATGACAAGGGGAACCTACAGTATATACACACTTAATGCATACATAACATTTTTATGCTATATACTTAATACCTTGTAATGACCTGTAATGCCTGGATGGATCAATGTGCCCATACATGCATGATCCCAGGGGTGTAACTAGAGGGGAACAGGGGAACACACTACAGGGTTTCCCGGGAGCCAAGGGGGCTCCACTTCTTATTTTTCCTATGACAGACATAGCCAACTCCTAGAAAAGCACTGTGATGAAGTATGGATTGGGGCCCCATCATAGTTTTGCGGGGTGAACATGCCCTTTAAGATCTAGGGTAATGAGTAGATCAGTGGAATTAAAACTGCCATATAATTAGACGAAATGTACCTTATCTTACCTAGATATTGGATCAGAAAGGATGCTACATTAAGGTGTGCCATACATACGAACAATATTCATTCATGTGTAGGAGCTGTTCCTGACTGATCGGAGTGCCCACAATCAACCGTAGTCGCCACTCCGATCGATTGGGAAAGATGGAAAATTTCCATTGGTCAGTATGGCTCCCTTTACTTTAATTAGAGGGAGCTGATCCGATCATGCGTTGAATGGCCGCACGGCCATTCATGGGGATCGGTGAGGCCCATGTGTGCTGTTCCCTTAGATGTGTGCCAACAGATACCGACGTGATCTGTCAGTACACATGCTGTGATCACATTTGTATGGCCAGCTTAAGTCACAAGTTGCCAAAACAATATTTATTTAATTAAAAACAAATTATTAGAAATTGAATCACTGTGAAAATTACAAAAATGTCACCTTATAACTAAAAGGTATAGACATCCATAGCAAAATGCTTGTGAAGGTTCTCATTCATCCAGGTCATGGTAATCATGGCCCTTAACACCTGGCTGTGATATGCTAATTGGGATTTTCCCGGGTAATATTGCCACAGATTCTTGTACAAGTCATTCTGAATTGAGAAAGCCAGTCGGATGACTAGCGAAACGTCTTCAAGAACTAAACTTCAAGTCCAGTTGATCTAATTAAAACAACAGATATATCCATAGCAAAAGTGTTAGTATTTTGAATAAATGTGCAACAGTTTGCTTAAATCTTCAAAGACGTGAACAGGCTGGTAATGATTTTTTTTTTGTTGTTTTGTAGGTGTCAGATGCCAGTGGATCAATGAAGTTTCTGTAGTTTGCAGAGGAAAACCCCTTCTCTCAAGGCATGCTCCTGTCGAGGAGTGCTTCATACTGGACCATGCTTCTGACAAAAAGATCTTTGTGTGGAAAGGTCAGGCTGTGTTCATTCTGGTATCTCCCATTTTGCAAAAATTGATTCATAGGCCATTATGTACAAGCAGTACATATGATGCTACTGAATACCCAATCCTGTACTGCCATGTGAGCGGGGTGTACTTACCAGGGGAGCAACCGTAGGGGGGCCCGGGAGCCATATTTTTCCTATGACAGATAGTGTTTCCTCCTAAAAACACTATCAATGAAGCACGGATAGGGGCCCCATCATAGTTTGTGGGGGACCCAGTGATTCCTTTTCCACTGCGTGCAAATACACACATCTAGAATAGTAGGGGAAATATTTTCATTCACGAAATAAGGTTTTAATTATAATACAGTGATTCAAGTGCCCATTCTGAGAAACACCTACTTAATTTTTTTCCAGTTATCCATGACTGTGACTAACTATTAAGAAATTAATACATTTATTCTGTATTAGCCATCTGTATTGAATTAGAAAAGACCAAAAAATTTGGAAAAGGGGACTAACATAGTATATATATATATATACTGTATAGATAGAATGGCCTCTAACTAGGTGGAGTGCTAGTGATCTGACCAAAACATTAGAACATCACAGAATAAGATGGTCAGTGCACATTCCTGGGCCCCATATACAGGGAGATTCAATAAAGTTTCTATCGTTTAATTGGTGCTAATTTTGCCCCAACCAATCAGATGACTCCTCAGTGACTTTTAATATCCTTGTAATTTAAAGTAGGGGTACATTATCCACTATGTAATGAGACTGAGGCAATGCAGGGAAAGTGTGGTGGTTAGGACATAAAAAGGGCGATTTACCCAGAAGCGCTGCCGGCGCAGAGCTACTGCCCTTCATTATCAGCACTAACTGATTTACTTCAGTTAGCGCAATGTTAAGGCTTGCTTTGCAGCGGCTGCGCAACAGGAACATGCGCAGCCGTTGCAAACCTATTTACCAGAGGCTGCGCGTTTCTTAGAATAAGTATTTACACCACTAATAGCTGGCGTTAAATACTTAGGTCAGGTGAGATTCATCCAAGCCGAGCAGCCTCTGGTAATCCCATACGGGAGATCTGCCCAGAGCAGTTTCGGCTCTGGGTAAATCTCCCTAAAATTTTATAAAGGACTTGCTTTGTGGAGAATGCAACATAAAGCATAAAAAGTACAAATTAAGCATAAAGCCCGTTCTTCAATAAACGATTAGAAGCCGGGAACTAAGGTAAGCAACGGTCACTCGCTCCTCCGCCACGTCCTCTGACAGTGCTTTTCAGTTTTATTGAAGAACAGGAGGTTAAGGAGCTATGCCATACCTCCCGTTCTTCAATACAACCTGCAGGAGCCAGGAAGCTGTTGCGCATACAGTACGAACTTCGTCAGACCCATGAGAAGAACAGCGGAGGAGTGCAAGACCTTGCTTTGTTCCTGGCTCCCAGAAGTTTTTATTGAAGAATGGGAGGTATGATAGCGCCTTTACCTCTGTCTTCAATAAAACTGAAAGCACCAAACTACTTTTCCCCAGTGGAAATAACCTTTAACTGTTCTTCTAATGGTCTTAAAACATGTTAAATGATGAATAATTATTCAGGCACTCCCTGTATTGGATTAGTTTGTACTTTTAGACATTACAGTTCATGTCATATTTACCGATGAAACATATACTGAATATTTATGATATTGTCTGTTTATATACACTAGGGATCTCCAACTTTAGCTAATTGCAACTCCCAACAACCCACACAGTTAAAAGGAAAGTATTCATTGCATAAAAAAGTTACCAGCATGTTATTTCAGTTTCATTTGAAGTTTCTATGTACATTAAAGGGATCTAAAGATGTCATTACAAAAGGCTATGTTCACACTACAAAATGCATATAAAAGATGCATGCAAACACCCCATGCATGTGTTTTTTCAGCAATTTTGTATGCGTTTCTGTGCTTTTTATGTGTTTTGCAGTGCGTTTGTATGCAGTGGCTTTTAGTTAATTTTTGGTTTAAATGACAAATAAAGGCATATAACTGCAAATTCCTTCCAAGGTAGACTTCATTTGAGTGCACCATGATCGCGCTAAACTGCATGTTTCAATATGCAAGCCGTCTCTAGACTTTTGGCACCTTAAAAAAAATTCCAATGCTGCGCCTGCCCCCCTCGCCACCAGAAGGGGTGTGGTTTTATAATTGACAGAGGGGAGTTCTTTGTCTGGAAGTGGGTTTGGCTTGTCCAGAATTGGGAGGGCTTTAACACACATAACTGGTAAATATTGCCCACAATGACTATTAAATGATGCCTACAGTGACTGGTATTAGATGACCACAGTGATTGGTATTAGATGCCCACATGACTGGTAAGGATGCCCAACGTTTGTTTTTGAACTGCTGGGCTGACAACATTGATTTTTGATCTGCAATCTGACAAAATTTATTTTGGATCTGCAGGGCTGGCAACATTGGTTTTTGATCTGCAGGGATGACAAACATTGTTTTTGGATCTGCAGGACTGACCTGTGACATATAACAGTGACTCCAGTAGTTTGAGGGATTTAAAAAAATATATAACTTGCTGGAAATAAAAGTTAATACCTTGTGGTCTGTGTCCCAACATCATCTCCAGCTGTCATTAACCTTCCCCACATATTAAACTGGATAGTGGCTGTTTTGCTTGTGGGTCTGTCACCTTGAAAACTCCCTAAATGTAAATCACATTGTACAACCTGTGTGGGACTGGGAACTTACAATTGGGAATGGATCTCTGTCTCTCTCCACAGCAATAAACACTGAACACAGCTTCACCAGGGCCGGTTCTAGCCACCTTAGTGTCCTATGGAACCCTCCCTCCAACCCACTCACCCCCAGACTTGCCAGTCAAACTCAAGCTGGGTTTTCCTACTCAATTCCTTCTGACACTGTCAGTCACTGCTGCTGTGGATGTTTCTTTATAGTGGGACCACCTAAGTAGTTTGGTAACCAGAGGCGGGCGAGTATCATACGTTTGTATGTAGCATCACTGGCCACCAATCAAATACTGATTGGAAGACAGATATGTTTCAGTGGATGCGCGTATATGTGGTGTCAGTGTTTTCCCCAAAAATTGTTTCCAGTCGGGTAGCATCTACCGGGTATGGCAGAACAAGGAAATTTGATGAGATCTGAAATCTTTCAGTGCCAACAGACTTTCCAGAGTATTGGCAATAACACTTCAGTGCCAGCAGAGTATTACCATTAACCGTTAAGTGCCAGCAGACTTTTCTCTTACAGCAGACTTTCAGAGTATTGCCATTAACCCTTCAGTGTCAGACTTCCCCAGAGTATTGCCTTAACACTTTCATTGTCAGCAGAATATTACAATTAACCCTTCAGTGCCAGCACTTTCCCAGAGTATTGCCATTAAAGGAATAGTTCACATGAAAAGTGAACTATTCCTTTAATGTATTGAATGAAGACTGGGAGTTAAGGAACTAGCCTTACCCTCCATTCTTCAATCAATATCTCAGGAGCCAGGGACGACGATTGCAGAAACTTAAATTTTGCACACCCACCGCAGCAGAACTGACAGGTCCCAAACACTTCCTGGTTCTAATCAGCTATAGCGCGCATGCTTGATAATGCAAATTAGTTGATTATAACCAGGAAGCAGTCAGGAATGTTCAGTTCTGCTGCGGTGGATCGTGCGAATATCTTTAACTATTTTAGCTGCCAGCATTGACTGATTACAGTATGTACCTGCTTTCCATGTCTCCTCCATTGAATTGTTCACTCCCCACCCACTCTAAGTTCTAATTGGAGAGTTGGGGTGAAGAAAAAGAGGCAGGGATAGGGATCTCATGGCTGCTAGTCACAGGGACCAATGTTTAAAGTCTGCAGTAGCTTTTACCTGGCATTTTAGAACGTCTCTCCTCAGTACTATTAGCTGAGCTTTTCATCCCCCCTCCTTCACCTTCAGTTCATTGGCAGCATTTGTTGCTAAGAGAGTGTGTGGAGTTCAGGCTCTGTACTAGATACAATTTTACAAATTACAGCAGCAGAACAAGGAGAGCAGGTCTAACACAGCAAGTAAAGCTGACAGGGAGTGCTAGTTAGAACACTGGGCGCCTAAGTGGTCTATGCCTAAAAATGGCCCTCAGGGCCACTGTTATAAGGTCTGCAGCAGCTTTTACCTGGCATTTTAGAACTGTTCTCCTCTGTAACTATTAGCTGAGCTCATCCTCCCCCCTCCTTCCTTCACCATGTTTATTTTCAGATTTTGTTGTTAAGTAGATGTTAAGGCTCGCTACTATGGTAAATACATGTTACAAATTACAGCTGAACAAGGAGAGCAGTTGTTTGTGAAGGTTCTCATTCATCCAGGTCATGGTATATCTGTTGTATTCAATTAGTCAACTGGACTTGGAATGTTAGCTCTTGAGACTTTTCGCTAGTCATCCGACTGGCTTTCTCAATTCAGAATGACTTGTACAAGAACTGTGGCAATTATGTACCCTGGAAAGTCCCAATTAGCATATCACAGCCAGGTGTGTAAAGGGTGTGATTGGATAATGGCTAAAAGGTGTTATAGGAACGCCCAGAGTAAGGTGTTAAAACAGCATTGTACATGGCATACAGTTGGTGTCGAACCCCCCCCACCTCTATTTAGGCTTGGTTTCTTTATTTTCACATAAATGGCCTCCTTAACACCTCTCTTGAACCAGTCACGTTCCTTACCAATATGTTAACATTACAATCTTCAAAGGTATGTCCTTTATCCTTAAGATGCAGGTACACGCTGAGTCCTGACCCGAGGAATTGGCTCTTCTGTGTTGGGCCATACGTTGATGCAGTTGCTGTTTGGTCTCCCCCACATACAAATCAGAGCATTCTTCACTGCACGGCACTGCATATATGATGTCGCTTTCTTGTGTTTTGGTATTGCTGGGGGTCATCAGAAACCTGCAACACAGAGCTGAGAACATCCCCACTAGCACGAGGCGAAGGCTAAAGAAATGAAACATCTCAAGCCATTTTTAAAAAAAAAAAACGTGGTTTTAAGAAAACCCTTACTGACAACTGTGTTGTCTACTTGTGTTCAGACTGGGCCTTGTCAAAGAAGTAGAAGGAAAGAAAAGAACCCACTACCAACAGTGAAGGGGAAAAGCAAGACAGGAGGAAGAACATGTCATCCCATATTAGCAGGGGTCTCCGAGAAATTAAGAAGAATTTTCAAAAAAAGGCAGCAATTGTACATCCGAAAGACCCAATACCAAAACACAGAAAAGCGACATCATATATGCAGTGCAGTGCAGTGAAGAATGCTCTGATTTGTATGTGGGGGAGACCAAACAGCAACTGCATCACGTATGGCCCAACACAGAAGAGCCAATCCTCGGTCAGGATCCAGCCGTGTACTGCATCTTAAGGATAAAGGACAACCTTTGAAGATTGTAATGTAACATATGGCGCAAGGAACGTGACTGGTTCAAGAGAGGTGTTAGGAGCCATTTATGTGAAATAAAGAAACCAGCCTAAATAGAGGTGGGGGGGTTCGCACCAACTGTCGCCATGTACAATGCTGTTTAACACCTTACTCTGGGCGTTCCTATAACACCTTTTAGCCATTATCCAATCACACCTTAACACTTGCTGTGATATGCTGATAGGGATTTCCAGGGTACATAATTGCCACATATCCTTGTACAAGTCATTCTGAATTGAGAAAGCCAGTCGGATGACTAGCGAAACGTCTTCAAGAACTACATTCCAAGTCCAGTTGATCTAATTAATACACGATATAAGAAGAGCAGTTCCTAAAACGTAAAGTAAAGCTGACGGAGATGCGAGAAGAAGGATGAATAGGTGTCCTGGTTCAACACTGGCCGCCCTAGCTCTTTGCCTATGTGGCCGATGCCATTTTGGTGCCCTAAGCAAGTCTGTCCTGGTGCTCTCTTCCCAACTGAAACTTCCCACAACCCCCTCTTGGATTATTCTTTACATAGGTTGGGAAACTCATCCAATGCCTATGCCAACAGACGGCCCTGCCTGTAAACAATATTCAATTATTTGGTTGCCCACGGTTGGGGTTGTATTTTCCAACTGCACTTTAGCCTAGGGACAGTGGAATATTTCAGATAAATAAAACACGAAATGCATATAACTTGATGAAGCTGTAAGTAACGTGCAACTAATAAATTGAAGCAAACTTTACTTATCCTTGAAATATATAGCATTTACAAAGGATATTGTATACAACAAAAAAGTACAGAAATCATTTTGTAATGAGAACTTTTTATAGGCAAGAACGCAAATACAGAGGAAAGAAAGGCCGCTATGAAGACTGCGGAGAGTTCATTAAGCAAAGAATTATCCTGCAAACACCCAGGTAATACATAGCATAGCATGATCACATCCTTTGTATGTATGATGTTATTATGTTTATTTATAAATGAACAGTACAGTACATTATACAAAGTATACAGACAAGGGGCTAAGTGCATTCATTGTATAGATAAATAGAATAATCAATAAAAATAAAAACTTTACGAATAGGTATATTTATACACTCCTTTCTTAGCTTGCATATACCGTATATACTTAGTATAAGCCGAGGTTTTTAATTTTAAAAATCAACCTAAAAACCTTGCCTCGGCTTATACTCGAGTTCAGTTGCAAACTACCTTAATTCCAGATGCAGCCGCGAGTCAGGAAGGAAAGCCGGCAGTTCCCAGTAGTACTTCACGGGTGCGCGATGATGTCATCGTGCACGCTGGTGGGATGACTCATCGCGCACGTCGGCGGGATGACGTCATCGCGCAGCCGCAAAGCGTACTGGGAACTGCCGGCTCTGCACAGAGCAGAGAGGTGAAGATTGAAGACTGTAAGTGAACACTGAACTGGGGGGGCTCTAATGTGGGGGAGTGTGAGATACAGTAACCCCCTAACCTTTCCACTATAGATGTTTGGAAATTACAACTCCCAGCAACTAAAGAATCTGGGAGTTGTAGTTCCAAACATCTACAGTGGAAAGGTATTGGGGGTTACTGTATGGGATTACTGTACATTTAAGGGCAACTAATGCCCTAAAACAATATAGAATCAGGAGGATGGTATATATTGTAAAATATATTTCCTTCGATTCTGTATTGTTTTGAGGCTTTAGTTGCCCTGAGCAGAGAGGTGAAGATTGAAGACTGGTAAGTGAACACTGAACTGGGGGGGCTCTATAAGTGGGGGACAGTGTGAGATACAGTAACCCCCTAAACCTTTCCAATATGATGTTTGGAAATTACAACTCCCAGCAACTAAAGAAGCGGGAGTTGTAGTTTCCAAATCTACCGTGGAAAGGTATTGGGGGTTACGTATGGGATTACTGTACATTTAAAGGGCAACTAATGCCCTAAAACAATATAGAATCAGGAGGATGGTTATATTGTAAAAATATTTCCTTCTGATTCTGATTGTTTTGAGGCTTTAGTTGCCCTTTAAATGGAGAGGCGAATATCATACAGTAGTCCCAAAAGTAATAGCATACTGGATTGGCTATTACTGTATGGGACTACTGTATGGGAATTCTCCGTCCATTTAAAGGGCAACTAAAGCCTCAAAACAATACAGAATCAGAAAGCAGCAATGGTCTATAATGTTTGGCTTTATACTCGAGTCAATCTGGTTTTTCTGATTTTGTAGGCAAAAATAGGTACCTGCTTACTTTTTTGGGTCGGCTTATACTCGAGTATATATGGTAATTATCCTGGTGCTACTATAAATCATAAACATAGATGCATCAAGTATGAAATCAATGATTTTTCAAAATGGAAAGAAATATGTAGATATATACTAGAAGGCATTTCACAAACTAACAGTTTAACTAATATTGATAATTTGCACTGAAGTCCCTTTAATAATAGTCTAGGGGATTGGAAAAAAAAAAGCGCGGACAACTTTTTTTTGCATTTTTACAGTATTCCTGTTGATTTCCAAAAACTGCCACGTCATCACTCAACCTTACTCGAAAAACGGCTGCCGCTTGCTCTGTGCAGAGCCGGCAGTTCCCAGTACTGCTTCATGGCTGCGCGATGACGTCATCCCGCCAGCGTGCGCGATGACGTCATCCCGCCAGCGTGCGCGATGACATCATCGCGCACCCGTGAAGTACTACTGGGAACTGCCGGCTTTCCTTCCTGACTCGCGGCTGCATCTGGAATTAAGGTAAGTTTGCAACTGACTCGAGTATAAGCCGAGGCAAGGTTTTTAGGTTGATTTTTAAAATTAAAAACCTCGGCTTATACTAGAGTATATACGGTATATGCAAGCTTAAGAAAGGAGTGTATAAATATACCTATTCGTAAAGTTTTTATTTTTATTGATTATTCTATTTATCTATACAATTGAATGCACTTAGCCCCTTGTCTGTATACTTTGTATAATGTACTGTACTGTTCATTTATAAATAAACATAATAAACATACATACATACAAAGGATGTGATCAATGCTATGCTATGTATTACCTGGGTGTTTGCAGGATAATTCATTTGCTTAATGAACTGCTCAGCAGTCTTCATAGCGGCCTTTCTTTCCTCTGTATTTGCGTTCTTGCCTATAAAAAGTTCTCATTACAAAATGATTTCTGTACTTTTTTGTTGTATACAATATCCTTTGTAAATGCTATATATTTCAAGGATAAGTAAAGTTTGCTTCAATTTATTATGTTGCACGTTACTTACAGCTTCATCAAGTCTATATGCATTTCGTGTTTTATTTATCTGAAATATTCCACTGTCCCTAGGCTAAAGCTGCAGTTGGAAAATACAACCCCAACCGTGGGCAACCAAATAATTGAATATTGTTTACAGGCAGGGCCGTCTGTTGGCATAGGCATCTTGGATGAGTTTCCCAACCTATGTAAAGAATAATCCAAGAGGGGGTTGTGGGAAGTTTCAGTTGGGAAGAGAGCACCAGGACAGACTTGCTTAGGGCACCAAAATGGCATCGGCCACATAGGCAAAGAGCTAGGGCGGCCAGTGTTGAACCAGGACACCTATTCATCCTTCTTCCTAGCATCTCCGTCAGCTTTTACTTTACGTTTTAGAACTGCTCTCCTTATATCTGTTGTATTCAATTAGATCAACTGGACTTGGAATGTAGTTCTTGAAGACGTTTCGCTAGTCATCCGACTGGCTTTCTCAATTCAGAATGACTTGTACAAGGATATGTGGCAATTATGTACCCTGGAAAATCCCTATCAGCATATCACAGCCAAGTGTTAAGGGTGTGATTGGATAATGGCTAAAAGTGTTATAGGAACGCCCAGAGTAAGGTGTTAAAAACAGCATTGTACATGGCAGACAGTTGGTGTCGAACCCCCCACCACTATTTAGGCTGGTTTCTTATTTTTTCACATAATGGCTCCTTAACACCTCTCTTGAACCAGTCACGTTCCTTCGCCATATGTTAACATTACAATCTTCAAAGGTATGTCCTTTATCCTTAAGATGCAGGTACACGGCTGAGTCCTGACCCGAGGAATTGGCTCTTCTGTGTTGGGCCATACGTTGATGCAGTTGCTGTTTGGTCTCCCCCACATACAAATCAGAGCATTCTTCACTGCACTGCACTGCATATATGATGTCGCTTTTCTTGTGTTTTGGTATTGGGTCTTTCGGATGTACCAATTGCTGCCTGTTTTTTGAAAATTCTTCTTAATTTCTCGGAGACCCCTGCTACATATGGGATGACCATGTTCTTCCTCCTGTCTTGCTTTTCCCCTTCACTGTTGGTATTTGTGTTCTTTTCTTTCCTTCTACTTCTTTTGACAAAGGCCCAGTCTGGATATCCACAAGTTTTAAGGGCTCTGAGATGTTTCATTTCTTTAGCCTTCGCCTCTGTGCTAGTGGGGATGTTCTCAGCTCTGTGTTGCAGGTTTCTGATGACCCCCAGCAATACCAAAACACAAGAAAAGCGACATCATATATGCAGTGCAGTGCAGTGAAGAATGCTCTGATTTGTATGTGGGGGAGACCAAACAGCAACTGCATCAACGTATGGCCCAACACAGAAGAGCCAATTCCTCGGGTCAGGACTCAGCCGTGTACCTGCATCTTAAGGATAAAGGACATACCTTTGAAGATTGTAATGTTAACATATTGGCGAAGGAACGTGACTGGTTCAAGAGAGGTGTTAAGGAGGCCATTTATGTGAAAATAAAGAAACCAAGCCTAAATAGAGGTGGGGGGGGTTCGACACCAACTGTATGCCATGTACAATGCTGTTTTAACACCTTACTCTGGGCGTTCCTATAACACCTTTTAGCCATTATCCAATCACACCCTTTACACCTGGCTGTGATATGCTAATTGGGACTTTCCAGGGTACATAATTGCCACAGATTCTTGTACAAGTCATTCTGAATTGAGAAAGCCAGTCGGATGACTAGCGAAACGTCTTCAAGAGCTACATTCCAAGTCCAGTTGATCTAATTGAATACAACAGATATACCATGACCTGGATGAATGAGAACCTTCACAAACAACTGCTCTCCTTGTTCAGCTGTAATTTGTAACATTGTATTTACCATAGTAGCGAGCCTTAACACTCTACTTAGCAACAAAATCTGAAAATAAACATGGTGAAGGAAGGAGGGGGGAGGATGAGCTCAGCTAATAGTACAGAGGAGAACAGTTCTAAAATGCCAGGTAAAAGCTGCTGCAGACCTTATAACAGTGGCCCTGAGGGCCATTTTTAGGCATAGACCACTTAGGCGCCCAGTGTTCTACCTAGCATCTCCCTGTCAGCTTTTACTTGCTGTGTTAGACCTGCTCTCCTTGTTCTGCTGCTGTAATTTGTAAAATTGTATCTAGTACAGAGCCTGAACTCCACACACTCTCCTTAGCAACAAATGCTGCAAATGAACTGAAGGTGAAGGAGGGGGGATGAAAAGCTCAGCTAATAGTACTGAGGAGAGACGTTCTAAAATGCCAGGTAAAAGCTACTGCAGACTTTATAACATTGGTCCCTGTGACTAGCAGCCATGAGATCCCTATCCCTGCCTCTTTCTTTCTTCCACCCAACTCTCCAATTAGAACTTAGAGTGGGTGGGGAGTGAACAATTCAATGGAGGAGACATGGAAAGCAGGTACATACTGTATATCATGTCAATGCTGGCAGCTAAAATAGTTAAAGATAATTCGCACGATCCACCGCAGCAGAACTGAACATTCCTGACTGCTTCCTGGTTATAATCAACTAATTTGCATTATCACGCATGCGCGCTATAGCTGATTAGAACCAGGAAGTGTTTGGGACCTGTCAGTTCTGCTGCGGTGGGTCGTGCAAAATTTAAGTTTCTGCAATCGTCGTCCCTGGCTCCTGAGATATTGATTGAAGAATGGAGGGTAAGGCATAGTTCCTTAACCTCCCAGTCTTCATTCAATACATTAAAGGAATAGTTCACTTTTCATGTGAACTATTCCTTTAATGGCAATACTCTGGGAAAGTGCTGGCACTGAAGGGTTAATTGTAATATTCTGCTGACAATGAAAGTGTTAAAGGCAATACTCTGGGGAAGTCTGACACTGAAGGGTTAATGGCAATACTCTGAAAGTCTGCTGTAAGAGAAAAGTCTGCTGGCACTTAACGGTTAATGGTAATACTCTGCTGGCACTGAAGTGTTATTGCCAATACTCTGGAAAGTCTGTTGGCACTGAAAGATTTCAGATCTCATCAAATTTCCTTGTTCTGCCATACCCGGTAGATGCTACCCGACTGGAAACAATTTTTGGGGAAAACACTGACACCACATACCGCGCATCCACTGAAACATATCCTGTCCTTCCAATCAGTATTTGATTGGTGGCCAGTGATGCTACATACAAACGTATGTATACTCGCCCGCCTCTGGTTACCAACTACTTAGGTGGTCCCACTATAAAGAAACATCCACAGCAGCAGTGACTGACAGTGTCAGAAGGAATTGAGTAGGAAAACCCAGCTTGAGTTTGACTGGCCAAGTCTGGGGGTGAGTGGGTTGGAGGGAGGGTTCCATAGGACACTAAGGTGGCTAGAACCGGCCCTGGTGAAGCTGTGTTCAGTGTTTATTGCTGTGGAGAGAGACAGAGATCCATTCCCAATTGTAAGTTCCCAGTCCCACACAGTGTTGTACAATGTGATTTACATTTAGGGAGTTTTCAAGGTGACAGACCCACAAGGCAAAACAGCCACTATCCAGTTTAATATGTGGGGAAGGTTAATGACAGCTGGAGATGATGTTGGGACACAGACCACAAGGTATTAACTTTTATTTCCAGCAAGTTATATATTTTTTTAAATCCCTCAAACTACTGGAGTCACTGTTATATGTCACAGTGTCAGTCCTGCAGATCCAAAATCAATGTTTGTCATCCCTGCAGATCAAAAACCAATGTTTGCCAGCCCTGCAGATCCAAAATAAATTTTGTCAGCATTGCAGATCAAAAATCAATGTTGTCAGCCCAGCAGTTCAAAAACAAACGTTGGGCATCCTTTACCAGTCACTGTGGGCATCTAATACCAATCACTGTGGTCATCTAATACCAGTCACTGTAGGCATCATTTAATAGTCATTGTGGGCAATATTTACCAGTTATGTGTGTAAAGCCCCTCCCAATTCTGGACAAGCCAAACCCACTTCCAGACAAAGAACTCCCCTCTGTCAATTATAAAACCACACCCCTTCTGGTGGCGAGGGGGGCAGGCGCAGCATTTGGAATTTTTTTTAAGGTGCCAAAAAGTCTAGAGACGGCTCTGCATATTGAAACATGCAGTTTAGCGCGATCATGGTGCACTCAAATGAAGTCTACCTTGGAAGGAATTTGCAGTTTATATGCTTTTATTTGTCATTTAAACCAAAAATTAACTAAAAGCCACTGCATACAAACGCACTGCAAAACACATAAAAAGCACAGAAACGCATACAAATATGCTGAAAAAACACATGCATGGTGTGTTTGCATGCATCTTTTATATGCATTTTGTAGTGTGAACATAGCCTTTCTGTAATGACATCTTTAGATCCATTTAATGTATCATAGAAACTTCAAATGAAACTGAAATAACATGCTTGGTAACTTTTTTATGCAATGAATACTTTCCTTTTAACTGTTGTGGGTTGTTGGGAGTTGCAATTAGCTAAAGTTGGAGATCCCTAGTGTATATAAACAGACAATATCATAAAATATTCAGTATATGTTTCATCTGGTAAATATGACATGAACTGTAATGTCTAAAAGTACAACTAATCCAATACAGGGATGTGCCTGAATAATTTATTCATTTCATTTAACATGTTTTAAGACCATTAGAAGAACATGTTAAAGGTTATTTCCACTGGGGAAAAGTAGTTTGGTGCTTTCAGTTTTATTGAAGAACAGGAGGTAAAGGCGCTATCATACCTCCCATTCTTCAATAAAAACTTCTGGGAGCCAGGAACAAAGCAAGGTCTTGCACTCCTCCGCTGTTCTTCTCATGGGTCCTGACGAAGTTCGTACTGTATGCGCAACAGCTTCCTGGCTCCTGCAGGTTGTATTGAAGAACGGGAGGTATGACATAGCTCCTTAACCTCCTGTTCTTCAATAAAACTGAAAAGCACTGTCAGAGGACGTGGCGGAGGAGCGAGTGACCGTTGCTTACCTTAGTTCCCGGCTTCTAATCGTTTTATTGAAGAACGGGCTTTATGCTTAATTTGTACTTTTTATGCTTTATGTTTGCCATTCTCCACAAAGCAAGTTCCTTTATAAATTATTTTAGGGAGATTTACCCAGAGCCGAAACTGCTCTGGGCAGATCTCCCGTATGGGATTTACCAGAGGCTGCTCGGCTCTGGATGAATCTCACCCTGACCTAAGTATTTAACGCCAGCTATTAGTGGTGTTAAATACTTATTCTTAAGAAACGCGCAGCCTCTGGTAAATAGGTTTGCAACGGCTGCGCATGTTCCTGTTGCGCAGCCGCTGCAAAGCAAGCCTTAACATTGCGCTAACTGAGCGTAAATCAGTTAGTGCGATGTTATAAAGGGGCAGTAGCTCTGCGCGCCGGCAGCGCTTCTGGGTAAATCGCCCTTTTTATGTCCTAACCACCCCCACACTTTCCCTGCATTGCCTCAGTCTCATTACATAGTGGATAATGTACCCCTACTTTAAATTACAAGGATATTAAAAGTCACTGAGGAGTCATCTGATTGGTTGGGGCAAAATTAGCACCATTTTAAACGATAAGAACTTTTATTGAATCTCCCTGTATATGGGGCCCAGGAATGTGCACTGACCATCTTATTCTGTGATGTTCTAATGTTTTGGTCAGATCACTAGCACTCCCACTAGTTTAGAGGCCATTCTATCTATACAGTATATATTATATATATACTATGTTAGTCCCCTTTTCCAAATTTTTTTGTCTTTTCTAATTCAATACAGATGGCTAATACAGAATAAATGTATTATATTTCTTAATAGTTAGTCACAGTCATGGATAACTGGAAAAAAATTAAGTAGTGTTTCTCATGAAATGGGCACTTGAATCACTGTATTATAATTAAACCTTATTTACGTGAATGAAAATATTTCCCCTACTATTCTAGATTGTTGTATTTGCACGCAGTGGAAAAGGAATCACTGGGTCCCCCACAAAACTATGATGGGGCCCCTATCCGTGCTTCATTGATAGTGTTTTTTTTAGGAGGAAACACTATCTGTCATAGGAAAAATATGGCTCCCGGGCCCCCCTACGGTTGCTCCCCTGGTAAGTACACCCCTGCTCACATGGCAGTACAGGATTGGGTATTCAGTAGCATCATATGTACTGCTTGTACATTAATGGCCTATGAATCTAATTTTTGCAAAATGGGAGATACCAGAATGAACACAGCCTGACCTTTCCACACAAAGATCTTTTTGTCAGAAGCATGGTCCAGTATGAAGCACTCCTCTGACAGGAGCATGCCTTGAGAGAAGGGGTTTTCCTCTGCAACTACAGAAACTTTCATTGATCCACTGGCATCTGACACCTACAAAACAAACAAAAAAAATCATTACCAGCCTGTTCACGTCTTTGAAGATTTAAGCAAACTGTTGCACATTTATTCAAAATACTAACACTTTTGCTATGGATATATCTGTTGTTTTCAATTAGATCAACTGGACTTGAAGTTTAGTTCTTGAAGACGTTTCGCTAGTCATCCGACTGGCTTTCTCAATTCAGAATGACTTGTACAAGAATCTGTGGCAATTATGTACCCGGGAAAATCCCAATTAGCATATCACAGCCAGGTGTTAAGGGCCATGATATACCATGACCTGGATGAATGAGAACCTTCACAAGCATTTTGCTATGGATGTCTATACCTTTTAGTTATAAGGTGACATTTTTGTAATTTTCACAGTGATTCAATTTCTAATAATTTGTTTTTAATATAAATAAATATTGTTTTGGCAACTTGTGACTTAAGCTGGCCATACAAATGTGATCCCACAGCATGTGTACTGACAGATCACGTCGGTATCTGTTGGCACACATCTTAAGGGAACAGCACACATGGGCCTCACCGATCCCCATGAATGGCCGTGCGGCCATTCAACGCATGATCGGATCAGCTCCCTCTAATTAAAGTAAAGGGAGCCAATACTGACCAATGGAAATTTTCCATCTTTCCCAATCGATCGGAGTGGCGACTACGGTTGATTGTGGGCACTCCGATCAGTCAGGAACAGCTCCTACACATGAATGAATATTGTTCGTATGTATGGCCACCTTAATGTAGCATCCTTTCTGATCCAATTATCTAGGTAAGATAAGGTACATTTCGTCTAATTATATGGCAGTTTTAATTCCACTGATCTACTCATTACCCTAGATCTTAAAGGGCATGTTCACCCCCAGCAAAACTATGATGGGGCCCCAATCCATACTTCATCCACAGTGCTTTTCTAGGAGTTGGCTATGTCTGTCATAGGAAAAATAAGAAGATGGAGCCCCCTTGGCTCCCGGGAAACCCTGTAGTTGTTCCCCCTGTTCCCCTCTAGTTACACCCCTGGGATCATGCATGTATGGGCACATTGATCCATCCAGGCATTACAGGTCATTACAAGGTATTAAGTATATAGCATAAAAAATGTTATGTATGCATTAAGTGTGTATATACTGTAGGTTCCCCTTGTCATTGTTTAGGATACATCCCGCCAGATTGCGTAAGGATGTTGGGGAGTGATGGCCTTTTTTTCTCTTACCCCAGGGGTTATTCTTTACTTGGGGTCTCTCAAGTAAATTATCATTGTATTATTATGCTCATGTTTATCTCACAAGTGTAGGTAGCTTTAAATATGGCATAAAGTAATCATTTTATAGTACAACTATTGAAATAAACCTAAACAGATTAGTGCAAATAATTTACACTGGATAAAAATGATACTCCCAAATGTAAATCATTGCAAATAGATTTGGTCATTCTGGCCAAATCATCGTAAATCCGGTTTAGCATGGGTTTTACACCAACTGAAGTAATATAAGCAATGTTCAGTTTTGCTCTATAGGTAACACCTTTACAATGGCGTCACAAACCAGCGTTCCTTGCCTGACCATGACCCCGCTATCAAGTAACTGTTGTTGCAAAGGGATTACTGCATTGTGGGAACTTGTGGGATACCTTTCCCTCCTCGTTCAATCATGCAATTGTATCCACTATTCTCAAGAAACCTTCTCTGGATCCATCTGCTCTATCCAGTTACCGGCCTGTCTCTCTCCCCCCGTTTGCATCTAAACTGCTTGAACGACACATCTATGCTGAACTAATTAATCACTTTTCTGCCAACTCCCCTTTTGATCAACTACAGTTTGGCTTCTGTCCCAACCACTCCACGTAAACGTCTTTCACCAAAGTTACTAATGATCTGCTTAATGCTAAATCTAAATGCCACTTTTCCCTACTTATTCTGCATGACCTATCTTCAGCCTTTGATACAGTGGATCACCCTTTACTGCTTCACATCTTATCCTCCCTAGGTATCCAGGGTTCTTCACTCTCTTGGCTGTTCTCCTACCTCTCAGATAGGATGTTCAGTGTTATCCACTCTGGCTCCAACACCCCCTGCGGGGGTACCACAAGATTCAGTACTATCTTCTCCATTTACACCTTTGGGCTAGGTCAGATCATTAGTTCCTTTGGATTCCAATACCACCTGTATGCTGTACCCAAATTTACACCTCCGCCCCATATCTTGTTTCTCTAACATCCCGGGTCCCTGATTGCCTAAATGCCATCTCTACTTTTATGTCCTCACGCTTCCTCAAGCTCATTATGGATAAGACCAAACTTGTCATTTTCCCACCCTCTCGATTTACCCCTCTACCCAACACTACTATCCACATCAATGACACATCAATCTCCCCAACACCTTACGTGTGATGCCTGGGAGTAACTTTTGACTCAGAACTCTTCTTTAAACATCACATTTATACCCTGTCTAACTCCTGCCAGTTACAGCTCAAAAACATCTCATGCATTCGGCCCTTCTTTTCACAGAATGCCACCAAAATTCTAGTTTATGCCCTTATCATCTTTTGGCTGGACTACTGTAACACCCTCCTGTGTGGTCCACCAAGCAACCGACAGGCACCCCTTCAATCAATCCTTATCTCTGCTGCCAGGCTCATTCACCTCTCTTCCTGCTTCTCACACGCTTCCCCTTTTTGTCAATCTCTCCACTTCCCATTACCCAAAGGATCTAATTTAAATTGCTAACCTTATCCTATAAGGCTCTCTCCAATACAGCCCCCCATACATCTCTGATCTGATAAACAGATACTAATTATCTTCTCCTCTCATCCACTCTAATCACCTCTTCCCACACCCATATACAGAACTTTTCTTGTGCTGCCCCTCTGCTCTGGAACTCCCTTCCTTGCTTACCACACTGGATGCTGCTGCACCAGCACTTAAATTATTTGTACTTTGTTTTCCTTATGTATATTAATGCAACTGTAAAGCGCCACGGAAGATGTTGGCGCTATATAAATCCACAATAATAATAATAAATTAAAGCAAACAAGCTGGCACCAAATTAGTTAAGGATTTGTGAAGAATAGTGTATTTGTCTACAATGCTTGCTCCAGGACCTTAGCTTAATGTATGATTTTCTCATGAATTCTTGTTTAATACCTTTCTATTAGGGTTTCTCACAAAGAGAAAGATAGCTCGAGGTTGACACACCATTGTGTAGTAATCTACCAAGCAAAGGCAAACAAGAAAGAATAAACAGTTGTCATAATCTCCTCTCTCTCTGTAAGCCCAATAGTAAATAAAGGGCCATTTTTGTGCTTCAATATTAGCTTTCTCTCATGAATGATTCTATATGGTCTACACTGTTTGTTATTTTTCATGATTAATTCTATATGGTCTACAATGTTTGCTATCTCTCATGAATGAATCAATACAGTCAACAATGTTTGCTATGTCTCATGAATGAACCTATATGGTCTACATTGTTTTCTGTCTCTCAAGAATGATTCTAAATAGCCTACAATGTTTGCTATCTCTCTTGAATGATTCTATACATCCTACAATGTTTGCTGTCTCTCAAGAATGAATCTATATGATCTTTTGATGATTGGACATATCCCTTCCCACTATACCATATCTCTAGTCATTGTATAAATGTAAGGATCAGATGAAATCATTAAATTGTCAGACCATGTTAGGTGGAATCAAATATTCAGCTAAAAGTCTGACAACAGGATCACATACAATAGAGATTAAATAAACATAAACCTATCCTAACCAATTTTCACCAATGTGAGGGGTTTAAGAGTGAATTGGTGATGGCACTTGCAAAGGGCCAAGAGTGGAGAGAGCAAGACACTAATACGGTAATCAATAATTGTTTAATAATTATTAAGATTTAATAGCAGGGTTCTACGATTAACATAGGAAACAGGTCTTGGAATGGAAAGACAGAGATCAGAATGGAAATGTAAGTGACAGTTGCAGTTGATATTGCAACTCCCTGAATGTGTCTTTTGGTAAAATAAACACTGCATTGTGTCAGTGAAAATCCTACAGCATCTTTAAAATATGATCGTTATCAAGAAAATAACTTAAATATGTGTATCAAGAACAACAGCAACAGGGCCACAGATAGATTTTCCTCTAAAATACCCTACAGTGCTTTTCTGTGAATGGAATCTTATTCAGCATCTGCCTATATGTGATTGCTTTTTGTTATTTGTGTAAGCGTCATAGCAATATAGTTATATATAAATCACTGTTTACAGAAGGAGACCGTTTGTTTTGTGTTCATAAACCAGTTGGGTCCACCTTGAAGATAAACCAGAAAAACATGTTTGATAAATCCCAAGTAACAACGAAAGCATTAAATTAATTGGCAGCTATTCCTTCACCGGATTAACTCTATCCTATAATAATACTGCTTTTAGAGATTAATAACCCCAATTAGGATTAGGATATAAGGAGTTACTAAGGTGTCCAAATGACCATATAAAAGCACATTCCATAAGCAAATTGCTTTGCGTATGGCTTGATAAAAGTTTTCCACCAGGAATGATCCCATAAACAATATTGGTGTCCAGACATCCTTAGGATAAATCTTTTCATAAGCATATATCAGCTGTTACTTGGAAAATCTCTTTAGGATCTGTTAGAAATTATACCCATTTTTATCCAACATAAATAAGTATGTCTCAACAGAAAGCAAGCAAACCTATTAAAAGTACAGTGATACATATACAAGTAGAAGCTACTAATGTCATAATATGACATAGACAGGAGAATTGTCCATGACGGTACTGTATATAGTATAACTATAGTATAACTATAGACTGACAATAGTAAGAAACAACTGAAAGTAGCCCTAGTTTACATTAGTAGTTAAAAAATGTCTAAATGTACTTGGCCAACTATTGCAGCAGAAAGGCAATTGGTTATTACCATTATAGGTAACAGAAGGCAATTTTAACTTGTTATGGTTCGTACACACGTGCGATCATGGGTCGATGTATGATGTGTACGAACAAGCGTTTCGATCAATAATTGGCCCGTGGATGGGCACTTCGTTTGGTGGTCGTTGCCCGATCCACCGGGCGGATCACAGAACGAGCGCCCGTTTCATCCAATTATCGGTGAACCGCTTGCTCATACACGTCGTGTGTGGCGGGTCGACACCCGCGATCGCACGTGTGTGCGAACCTTTACTTCTAGGAAAAACAGATTGCAGCACCCAAGTTAATAAATATAAGGATTGGTTAGACAGATAGTTAAATAAGTGAAAAAAGCAGAGGTCATCAAGGTGATGATGCAATAAGGTGTAAACATTTTTTTGGGCTAATAAACCAATCAGATGTTGTCTTTTTACTAGGTTCCTGTAGTTAGATAACACCTGATTGTTTGCTGTAGATTATTAGCACAGGCCATGGTCTTGTTTTTCATGATTGGCCTAGACACCCTAGTCAGACACTAATCCCTCCTGCTTTGCCATTAATTGTAAACTGCAAATTGACATTTTCTTACCATGTAAAGTTTAGCACTTTTCCGGTTAGTGTGATCTGCAGCATCATCATCACTGCCATCTTCTACTCGCAATTGAGGCTTATTTCCTAAAACCTTAAGAGAAAAAAAAACATGACAACATATTAGTATTGTTCACAGTAATAAAAGTCCACAAGAGTAAATAAAATGTAATGATAAGTAAGCAATACCATAGAAAAAATGGTGAATGTATGGCCTATATTACTGGACAATCGATTCACTTAGAGACATGGGCTGGGAGAGATAATAAGTTCCCTTTACCAATCCCAGTTTAGAAATATGTGGTCTCTTGAATAATCATTTATAAAATATGGAGGTCTTTAGAGTATGCATTAGTGACTTAACCTAAATGTACAGGACTACTGTATTGTCTAAACTCAGCCCCACCTCTGGGATCTATCCAATGGAAAAAGGCACTTCTTGCAGAATGTGTATTCCCATTGGTTAGTCCCTGGGCCACAAGGGGGGTGGAGCAACAACCATACAGTTGTGCTTTTAAACAAGCCTGAATGGGTTCTATAATTTCTAAATAGCAGGTATAGTACATTTCCTGATTTCTGCAGTAAGAAACAACTATAAGTAGCCAAAGTTCACAGTTGTAGCCATAAAATATCCATATGTACTGGCAACTGTAGTAGTAGAAAAGTAGTAGAAAAGTGATTACTATTAATTGGTTATTACCATTAAAGGTATTTCTTCTGAATAAATGGAATGGTTTTGCAATTGATTAACCTTAATTAAAGAATGGTCAGGAGCAGTATCTACTTGACAGCAGTGGGCAGAGGAAGAAGGACAGAAACATCAGAGTATCAGAATTCTATGATAATTTCTCCAAAATGCTGCTGCTATCAGATATAAGAGATATACCTGTATTTTAGTCAGTAATTTATAATATTTACGCAGTGTCATATTTACATTTCAGCTTTATATACCGGTATTTAGTGAAGTGAACTGGAACAGAACCAGGCTTTATTGGGTTAATTGACTGTGCACTTCCAGGAGTCAGAATTATGGGAAACTTGTCAGATTAATACATGCATGGTATTTTAATAGCAGTTCTTAAATGCAATTTGCTTTTAAACCTTCCTCTAATGGAACATACTCTGCATCATTTGCGGTACATACGGTTCAGCTGGTTAATATTTTATGATGCAAATGTCCTTTGTAAATATTCAGGCAAGGTTACTATGGAAGCTATTGTCCGAGTCATGAGCTTTTAAACAAATCAAGTTTCTAAACAAATTATCGTAAATATGACATTATTTTATGTCAAATCTAAAGTAAAACAATAAAATAACCGGACTATGCACCACTGGCCGCTAAGTAGGAAAAGTTAAGCTGACAGATATTATATCAATTTGTGTGACTTAAATACTAAAAAAAAAAAAAAACACCTGCACAGCCACTGTAAGTGATGTAATATGCTAGTAAACAGTCAAATTTGTGGGACTTTTTAAAAGCGCACTAATGACTATTGATAAAAGTGCCTTTTAGCAGATCATAATGCACTGGGAGATGCTTTCAAAATATTACATTGGAAGGCTGATAGGGGGTTCTGGTACATCTCTTATCCCCATGATACATAAGGCTGTAGAGGCTGTTCCAAAGGCTAGCAATCCACATAAGTTGTACACACACTTTTGAAAGGCACCTGAATGGCCACCGTAAGCATAAACGTAGGTACCACATTTACATTTGGCAGGCATTGAATTGTGTATTGCAAGTATTAACCAATAGCATTCTAAAAGAATAAGGGCTTAGATTTTCCTTGCATACAGATGACACACTAGTAGAGTAATACACCACATGTCAGTGAAAACTCTATCAAGTACAGTACATATAGCGCAAGGTAAAATTGGTTGCTCTCTTCCAAACCAGTGCAAAACCTATGCTACCCGATGAAATATCAAAGTACACCTGGCACTTTTTCTTTATCTTCCATGCTCCCACAATGTACTAACAGTACATAAAGTTATTACTATACCATGGGAATGTGGAAAATAAGCAGTGATAGAATAACTACTGTATTAACAAATGGGTGCTAAATAGAGTACCGGATAACCTTACTGAATCAACTACTCAATAAAAAGAAAGGAATTATCTACCTTGGCAAAGCTAGGGTATTATGAGCACCAGAAGGGGGCATTTTTGTACATGCACCTAATAAATAAATAACTTTCAGAGTGTGAACCTTGACCCCCATATTTGCTTTTATTATATTAATGAAACCCCAGCTTGCTTTATCAACCCTAAGAATAATTACAGGTTTCCTTAAAAAAAAAAGTTGTAAAAGTTCTCCTATTTTCCTTTTTTCCCCCTAGTTATTAATAGTTAACATAGGTGATCTAATACGTAAGTTATAAAACATTGCCATGTGACACAGACACGACCAAGCACATGCTATGATGATAACTTTTTAAGAGGATTCACAAAGGTATGTGGAGACGGGGACAAATTCAGGGCCAGTCATTGGCAGTGATGTCACCATTATGCTGAGACTGACTTCATTCTGGAAGAAAGCTTGCGTCTAGCACAGATACTGGTTTCTTGCAATGGGGCTGGGCTTAACTCACACTAAGGGGCATATTTATAAAGGGCTAAAAATAACACCCTAAAATTACCGCCGCACATTGCGTATTTATAATGGTGAGCGATGGTGATTTGAGCTCTCTTCGCTGCGATACTGCACTTAGCCTAATATGCTAAGTACAATATCGCTGCAAAGGGAGTTGAAATCCCTTCATGGTAATACGGAGCAGGGGGCTGGGAGGGGCTGCTAGGAAGGATTCATGGCAGGTGGTCGCATCCGCCACAACAGGGAGGGGTGCGGGGTGTACGCCCACCTCCCCCCGTGGCTAGGGTGGCAGTCCGCCCTCGCCCTATGTGGTGGCAACCACCCGTCACTGCCCCCTTCCCAGCAGCCCCCTGCCCTGTACAGTTGAGGGGAAGGGCCCGCTGGGGGGGTGGAGGGACCCTCCAGTGGGGGCACTGAAAAGTGCCTTTTGGGGCTTAGGGGGGTCCCACAGCTTGTACCCCTGGCCCTACCTGGGCCTTTGCGGCTCTGACAAGAACCCTTTGATGCTTAAGGGGTCCTGCAGTTCGAACTGGGACTCCTCTTCCCCGGCCCTATCAGGGCCTTTGCGGCACTTACAAGTGCCCTTGCGGATCAAATTATTTGTGCAGCCCTGAGAAGGGCCTTTGGGGCTTAAGGGGTTCTGCAGCTTGAACCAGGACCCCCCTCCCCGGCCCTATCAGGGCCTTTACGGCAATTACAAGTGCCCTTGCGGATCAAATTTTTTAGATTGTTTTATATTTCTATTGACTTAAAGTTATCGTCTGTTGATCAAAAATGAAATAATGGTAAACCCCACGTGGGAATTTTTTAAGTCTTTTCTGATCAAACACTTTACGTTTGATTCTTTAGTGATTTCCAGCATGCTTATTAATATGATTAAACAAGAAAAGATCAGAAATAATCAAAAACCACATGATTGTCACATGTACAATCCACTAAAAAGGTTCAACCTGACCAACCAAAAACAGAATTAATATTAAAATCCAACTGTTTATATTGCCCATAGTGATAAATACCTATCAGACAACTGTTTACATGCTGGCCATACACAGACCAATCCCTTATGATCGGGACTGGTCCGTTACATTTTTTTTACTATCTCCAACAATCATACGATTTCGCAGTATTGTACTACAGCACTTTAATCTGAAGAATGCCCTTACAGGTTACAAAGCAAATCGTTCAATTGAAAATGTGTTTTACTGCCATCAAACAAATTTTTCTTAATATTCTTTTGACTTTATCACAATCCTTTTCATAAATTAGATAAACATTAAAAAAAAGTAATTTTTCATAACAATAAATGTCAAAACAGGTCACAGTGTACTTCCTTGTAGTTTATCTTTCTTCCCTAGTGGCTACTGATTTATTCTATGGAATTGTGGATTTCCTGTGTTCTTTTAAAAAGAGCCAAATAAAGACTTTACAGGCACGCAAAGCTCAAAGATAAAATTAGTGTAATTATAATTATTTCTAAATTCAGTTTCTCAACATTCAGTATTTGTTTTTTACAGGGAAGTAAAACATGATTACAAATTAAGCTTGAAATTTACTTTTAAATTAATTAAATGTTCATGTTAAAACATTTTATGTTACATGGTGTTAAGCTGTGTACTCACCATGCAAGGTCGATCAGGGCATAATAATCGCATGGGTTTTTGGTTGTGACAGACCGTTCGTCCGAATCAGACGAATAGACAGTCAGACACGTCCAAAAACTATGAGGACCACACGCTCAGTCACAGCAAAATGTCGTCCGACAGTGCTGAATGGACGGTTGGGGGGTTAAATATTTAAAGCAAAAACAGCAACATTTTGGCACAAATTTTGGCCTACAGGGGTAATTTTGCTATATATCTTTTTTTAAAATAAAACATCCCACTCCACTGCTGCTCCCATTAGTGTTGCGTGTTTTAAAAGAAACAGCGTGTGCCTGTCTCTCTTGGATGGCTTAATAACTTTTTAATACATTAGGCTCTGGAGTTTGAATGGGGAGCGATAGTGCAATATTTTATTATAAAAACCTCTTAGCTACATAGCCAAGAGATTTTTATAATAATATATCCCACTGTTGCTTCTTATTCACTTATTATATCCCTGCCTGTCTACAGGAATGTACTGAAATGATCTGATTACTTTCATTTTAACAGGAAACCTGTCACAATAAAGAGTGTTAAAAAGTTGGTATAACTCCTTTATACGAAACACTGTTAGTTCTGGCAGGTTCTGCACTGAGAAGTGTCCCTTGCCTATGATTCATAGGAAGAGGCGAAGTGTCCCTTGCCTATGATTCATAGGAAGAGGCACACTTTCTGTTTAGTGAAGCAGCCATGAATACTGACAATTCATACGGCAGAGTTTTACCAGCTTTTCAATACTCTTTACATAACAGACTGTTACTGCCCATCATCAGAATTGTAGCTGAAACACGTTGTGGTAATTGCTGGAGACGAGAAGTCCTGACAGTACCCCAAATATACGTTAATGGTTTTGGCACCTGGGCGAATTGATGCAGTGGAGCTATAGAGTGCTACTGGATAAATTTATATATTCAATATTTATTACATAAAACATTTCTATTTACAGTTCTAAGGTAATTCTACCGTTTCTCAAGCATAATGAAACAGGTGATTATATGAAATATTTAAAAACAAGCCACTAATAACTCATTATAAAGATCAAGCTTGCGAGAATGCTATATCTGTAATAAATATTGAATTGATGCTGCACTATTGGACTTTACTTTTTATACTGGGGCGTTTATCTGGCTTTTTATTTGAAGAGCTAATCTATACCTATTTATGTATACAATATTTTATATATTTAAGGGTAGGCCAGCTAAAAGGAAGGTTTATAAATGTAAGCTCACGTGGATCCCTACAGGGGCGTAGGGATCACTATAGCAACCATAGCAGTCACTATGGGGCCCAGAGCCAAAGGGGGCCAGGTCCCCTGCAGGCATGTCCACCCTCCTAAGAATAATTTTACCTCACATAGTTTAGCCTCACAAACCCCGTTTTCATTTTATTTAAACCTTTCAAAGATACTCCTAGGTTTAAGTAAAATGAAAACAGGGTGTGTGCAGCTGAACTACGTGAGGTAAGAAGGAGGGTGGACATGCCCTTTAAACAACCTTGCTGCAGTTTGGTCGGGTTTGGTTAGGTTGAACTGCATCAAACTATGAATAAATAAAAGGAAAGTGACGATACTAAACAACTGTTCATAAAATAAATCAATAGTCATTGTAAAGGTACTATAAAACTAGAAAGGGAAGTCAGCTGAAACACAGAGATATGTTAGTCAGAAGACATTGTAAAATCCCTTTAGTAGCTATTCTTACTATGAATAGCCCTGTGTTAGTGCAGGACTGGACAGGTCAAGTTACTATATCAGCTAGATTCTGTATGTTTTGTTGTCTAAATATCCTAAAGCTGGGTGCACACTTTAGCACACACTTTAGCAATTTAGGGCCGTTCACGTTGATTGGCCCGATATTGCTAATGTGTGTATGGCTGAAATGACCGTTTCCGATGCCAGCGAACATTTGACTGTGTGTGCTCCCATCTGATAACAGACAGAATCATGCAGTGTCTTGCAGAGTCTGTGTGTACCCACCTTTAGCTGCATGTACACCCTATTTTTCACTCACCTCATGTCTTTTTCCTAACAACATTTTCATTTGTTTTGTGTCTTGCTTTTTTTTTTTTTTTCTGCTGTCTTTTGTAAACAGTAGATTTTATCCCTTTTCCCATAGGAAATCCCACAGGATTTTTCCCTTATGATAGAAAAGCCAATGAGCTGGGGGGAAGTGAGAACGCCTGCTATGTAGAGCTGGTACACAAGTATAAGAAATGCAAAAGTTTGCTAATCGTAATTAATAGCAAAAAACATGAAATGTTAGGACCGGGCATGGTTGGAAGGCTTTCTATTCATGTGATCACAGAAATGTATGCTAAAACCCCTTTGTTTATAAAGTATGCCAGTTTGCAAATAATATGATATTGTATGGGGCACAGGAATGTGCATTGATTATCTTTCCTTTGATTGTTTTATTACTTCATTGTGTAGCAAAGGATCAACACATTGCGACCCTACTGACAGAAAGAGTGAAACGTTGTTTCAGCAGTAAGGATCATATGGAAGATGCAGCAATGAAGATGCAATAAGGACTATATGGAAGATGCAGTAATGACTATGCAGTAGAGATCATATGGAATATGCAGTAAGGTGAAAATAACCCTAATGTCCTTATACCTCTAAACAACTCAGAGGTGCCTTTCCATATGAACGTCTGTGTTTCCAGCAGTGGGGACCAAGCGTTGTATGTCCCCACCCTGGGTAGAGTAGAAGAAAGGGGGATGCTGTAAGCCTTTAGTCCCCTTTAATTACTTATATGTGTGGGCTCTCTGGCAATGCATTTTGCAAGTCAATGCTATAAAGTTATAGAAAATCTGATGAGCAAATCTGCATCTACCATTCCACTCCACTGTACACCTTTCACTGTTCAAATAAGGCTTGATTTTTACTTCTGATGATCAATAGTTCTTTCTTTATTTATAAATTCTCTTTATTGTAATCATATTTTCAATCACCAGCAAAAACTTTTCCCTCAAAACTTGTGGTATCGAATTTGGCAATCTTCGTTTTGCCGGTTAAATTATAACCATGAATCTGCAATTTTGTAAATTATCACATAAGATGTTGCTCAATTTCTGATTTGCATTAGAAAATGTGATGGAATGTATTTTGACTTCCTGGGGGTTATGAAATGCAGGTAACTCTAAGGAATAATCAATAACTAAATCTGATATAAAAGCTTGTCTGCAAAAACAGGTTTTTGGCACAGGTCAAAGGAAGTCACGAGCAACTACAATTCCATCACTTTAATGTTTCTTCTCTTTACGTAATATAGGTTTGAGTTTCTCCTGCGTTGGATATCATATTATATTAATTTTCAAATCCAATGATTTCTAAAGAATATATGGTTGCAGGATTAGCTATATTGATGATAAATACCATCCCCTTCTACTCATTATGACAACAATCTCAGCAGAAATATTATTTTCAAGGACATCACTGAAATAACAAACCAGGGCATGGCAAATAACAAAGCATTGGAGAAAAGTGATCCCTTAACAATTCACTTGTATATTTCTAAATATATTTCATATATGTATATAATATTTAATATAAATATATATATAATTTATATAATAGATATTATTTATATATTTGCTATTATGTGCCCAGAATATCAGGTCACTGGTTGATTACAGTGATTACAGTTAGATGATTTAACTGCCTTGTGGGCACCCTGACAGGTGGCTAACATATTTTTTTAACTATAGTTGTAGTCTGAGCAATCTCGGAATGTTAAGTTTTAATTAAAATAGGAATAAGGAATGCACTAAAAAAATTGATTCAGATGTCTGAAAATAAGCTGCAAATTTTTGACCTGTTTACTGACATCAGTATTTAGTCCATAATATATTAGCTACTTGACTAAATAATTATGATGCACAAAATCAGAATGGTCCTAAAATTCTTCAAAAATATTTTGAAATAAAGCATCCATGTCCACATACTTAAAGGGTATGTCCCCCTCATACATAAATCTTTACCTACCTTCCCCCACCTTCCTTAGCAGAAGAGGTCAATCAGCCTATGGCTGCTACTAATCAAGGTGCCTCCTCTGAGCATATAATGAGAGTGGACAGATATAAGAGTAGACATTAACCTTGAAAGAAGAGGATGGGAAACTCTGTTCTGAAGATCTTCATTTAGGAACATTAGAAGTACTGCGGCCTAAGGTTTTTTGGAGGTGGGAAAGGTAAATATAGGGGTGGACATACCTTATTTATTGTGACAAAATAGCATTGTTCAGGTAAGTCCTTTATCTATTAAAAAAATGCATATCCAAATTGTGGTATGTTGTTGCAATAAATTAAAGAATACATTATATGTGTTTGCATTCTTTATTGCATGATAGATAAAACTTCATGAGATGGTACATGTAGCCATGAAACTATACAGTGGGGTTCTTAAGTAATCTTTGTGCTAAAAAAAAACCACCAACAGTTCTTGACAAATATACATGTATGTATGTATGTTAAGTTACAGTATATGTTTATTTATATAGCACCATTTATGCATGCAGAGCTGTACAATACTATCATTTAAAAAGACGTACAAGGAGACAAGAAAATATAAATTAATAGAGAAAACTGTGCATATAATAGATGGGGGACTATCACAAAGAAACTACAAAGTCATGTACAGACTCCTGGAGTTGTATATTCTGTTTAGAGTAAGAAACGATGGTGTGAAAGGGGAATTACCCAACATGCAGAGACAGAATGTCCTATTAAATAAGCAATAGTATTATTCTAATAGGGTGAATTTCTGCAGAAAGGAGAAAGTCCCTCTTTTCAACTATTACTTCTGACTATCATAAGTTGCTATTACTTGGGATGGCTTCGGAATAATTTATTTATTTAATTATACAGAGGAAAAGTTGCCGCAAATTATTACCAGTCCTGAGACAAATAATAACCTGTAGCTGTGCTATAATTTCAGCTGCAATATACTCCTAAAATCATTGATGCCTCAGAGGATTGTCTAGATATTATATATTAAGGGGCCGTGCAAGACATTCCCTGACTGAACCACAGGTAGACTGAACTAAAACGAGAGCTATGCATTTAAATGGAAGTTGACAATGTAAATAACAGTTTATTTGTATAAATATGATGGTTAATAGCAAATAAATGTTATGTTCTTGATTATCTCTGAGAGTCCATTGTTTATTAAAGGGAAATAGATTCTGTTTGTGGCTACTGAGCGTTTAGGTGTTTTCTGTCTTCTGATTTTTTTGAGGAAGTTAAAATATTAATGCAAACATCTGGTTAGTTCTGTTTGCTGATAAAATTTGGTGATTATGGAGATTATGAAAATGAAAAAAAAAAGTTAAAATCATTTATCTGAATGCTATTTCACTCAGGATATAATTCCCAGCTCATTGGAAAGCGTTGGTTGTTAGAGATTATTCCCAGTGCCTTTGCAGCTGTGGGCCCTTGTATTTCCTAGAACAGTGCATGGATGTCAACATTTTGAAATCAGACACACAGGGAAAGTGATGGGAAGGATTACCAACACATGCCCACAGCATATAATAAAGGGGAGAAGGTAGCCATTCACAAGAAGGAATCAAATATGCTCGCCCAATTGCCAAACATTACACCATTGTCCATACACAGACCATATCCCTGTGTATGGCTACCTACAAAAAGATGTCCCAGAAACCTCCACACCTTAACCCATCTAAGAAAAAATGTCCAGCATGATATTAATCATAAACTTAGCAGAATGTATCTATCAATATGAATATGCTGACCATTTTTTTTAAAGGACATGTCTATCCCCAAAACTAAAATTTGCCCCAGTGTTGGCCCCACAGTGTAGTGTACCAAACATCTTACTTTACTCCTTAGCTCTTTCTCCTGATTCTTCTGCAGTGCCTTTTGAAAGTCCCAAAAAGTGAAGAGTAGGAGCTGTCTGTGTGTCAACCAGGGGCCTGCTACTTCCTTGTCCTCTTAGAGCACATGTACAGGGGAGCTCTCCCCCCCTCCTGATCCCTCCAGATCTTCATGAACGTTTGTGGCAAAAAAAAGAGTAGTAGAGTAGGGGACCCCCTCCAACCCACTAGGGTTTTACCTTTTAAAAGTTACCAATCACAGACACTGCTACCGGTCCTGCCTCTACTGCCCTGTTCCGTTTGCTGGAAGAACAGTAAAGGCAGAAGCCGAGGGAATGAAGGTGGATAAGTCGATTTCTGTCCTTTTTTGAAAGTTAAAACCCTATTGTTTAGGGTTGGGGGGGTACGCTACACTACAGCAAGTTTAATTTGGGGGTGGAGATACCCTTTAAGCTTAGTTCAATAATTATCTATCACTCTTATATAAGTGTGTGGGTACATGTGCAGAAAATCCTGACAGACCCCCAAGGCCTACTAAACCAGGAGTATCAGAAATGTGGAAAGCTTATTTGGTCTAGGAGAAGCATATTACTTAATTAACTCAGCTGCCATCATTCCCATTTCTCCAAGCACTAAGGACCACTCAACTTCACACACTGACCAGCACAGAATCACTCCCAGAACACCCACATTTTCCAAAAGATCTCTCCAGTGGCAACAAATCTCCTAAAATCATCTCCCACAGACTACAATAAAAAAATGCCCCAAAGATGCCTATGATGTGATTTTCAAAATTTTACCTGGACATGATTTGTACCCATAGGCAACTTTCTGGCACCTCCTTTCATACACCAAGGGAGTCAATTTCAGAATATCTGCCACAGCTATTTTTTTGCTGAAATGTTGCAGCAGACAAACTTTCTAAAAATGCTGCACGTGACCTGAGCCTTGTTGTCCTGTCTATGGTGACTTTTTTCTGTCTTTAGCAAAAATAACATTGGTTTACTTAATTTAGAGATATCACTATCACAAGGTATTTATTGAAGCAAAAAATTTAATTAAAAATAACCCCCCCTAGATTTGTCTCATTTCCTGTTTAGATATTTGCTAAAAAAGCTGAGAGTTCACTATAGTTAGTTCACATGAAAAGTGACCACAGACTTTTATATCTAGCACCTATAAGTGCAAAGGAAATTGTGGGTTTTATTATGCAGTAGAGGTTTCTACATGCTCAGAATAGGATATTGACATACATTTCACACAGTTGCAGATACTTTAGGAATGTTGTAATTAACCCATGCAAACTGATGAACCTATTAAGACTACACTAATACAACAATACTTAGAATAATAATCAGTAGTATTTCCTATCTCCAAGTGATGTAGGCCATATACAAATTGGATCATCATGTGGGAATCTGGTGCT
Organism: Hymenochirus boettgeri; assembly: GCA_019447015.1. Lineage (NCBI taxonomy): Eukaryota > Metazoa > Chordata > Amphibia > Anura > Pipidae > Hymenochirus > Hymenochirus boettgeri. Next base: position 61,839,653 of record CM033474.1, on the reverse strand, counting down.
TTTATCTTCATGCTGACTGGTGGCCTATTTAGGAGCCTGTCTGCCAATGGATGTGCCATGGATCTCTCAATTGCTGTCTTGTCCGGGTAGACAGGGTGGCCAGGGGGAAATTTGGCAGATAAGCATTTTTCTCCCTGTCTATTGACTTTAGTTACAGCCAATTTGTTGGGGGAAAAAAAGAATTTATGAAACTAAATAAGCATAATCTGTAGGTGTATGTCTGGACTGCTGCTACAGTTTGAAACCAGAAACACACTGTCCCAGTATTAGCCTAAATTGATCTAAAATTGGACCACAAAGTTGACTTTTCTTCTCTCATTCCTGAATTGACGCCGATTCTGGAACATTCATATTGCGATGAAATTACAAGAACAGTTTAAGTTTTGTGTGGCTTGCAAAATACATATAGGATAACAATAGTACACATCTTGGGCAGTTACAACACAAAGTAGTTACTTTCAAAACAAACCTGGTTTTGTTTTGAAACTGTCAGTTTCGAAAAATCTGAGATTTTAAAATTAAATTGAAAATTCAAAAACGGTGCTAAAAAATTAAATAGTTACAAAAATGTTTTAAATTCTGCTTCAATTAAGTTCTGACCAGATTTTCGTTTTTTATTTATTTTTTGGTTCCCCACCATGTTTTCCATCATGTGTCATCTGGAAATACAATATCGGAAATGATGGAATAGATTATCAATATTATAAGTTTGACCTGTTACTTTGTGTTTTTTGAATAATATTATCTTTTTATGATAAACACACGGGACTGGCAATAAAGGTTGTTCATAACCATGAAACCACCTTTGTTTGCTTTAGTTCTGTTTGCATATAACAGCTGCACCTCTGGTTCCTTTATTCAAGCAACAGGTTGTGCAATCTTTGATGTGTAAATGTGGCTTGAAGGATTCAAAAAAAAAATATATACTACTTGCAAAATGATGAAGAATGTGGAACTCTGTGACTCATTCTGTCTCTAAATTCTTTCCACCTACTCATGGCTTACGTTCCTTTTCTTTCACCCACTTTTCATGATAAAAAATCCACAAATTAAAAATAAACACAAAATCACTTTAGTTCGACAAAATGTTCTAGATTGTAAGCACACCAAGGCAGGGACGTCTTTCCTCAAGTCTTATGGCTTAAAGGGCATGTCTACCCTCATAAAAAACTTTTGGCACCATTCAGGGGATACCCTCCCACCCCCAACCACTCTATTCATAACTGTAAAAGCGCCTCCAATCTTTACTTACACCTCCTCAACCCTGCGCTGTTCTGGTGCGGCTCCCCTGCCCGCTGGAACTGCAAGCAGTGATTAACTGAGAGGGATCACAGCCACGGCTGCCTTCACTGTAGAACAGCACAGGAACAAGGACTTGTAAGTAGAGATTGGAAGCGCTTTTACACTTATGAATAGAGTGGTTGGGGGTGGAAGGGTATCCCCTGCATGGTGGCAAAAGCATTTATAGTTAGATAATTGCCAGACACAGAGGGATTGGGAGGGAGGAAGAGGGGGAAAGGGCTCTACTGAGCATTTCTCAGACCTTGCTGAGGTTAGCAAGGAAAGAGGCACCGGATTAGGCACTGACAGCTCCTACCCAGCAGTTTCCTGCACTTTGCAGAGGCAGAAGAGGAGAACCACAAGGAGCAGGGATGTAAGGCAAGGATTTAATTTTTTTGTACTGTGGGGCCAGTAGTTAGTAAAATTTTATTTTGGGGGGTGGACATCCCTTTAAATATGGCTTAAAATCTTCATACAACATATATCAGACAGAGAGAATTAGGATTTCTATTCTATTGCAGCTTAGTTGTTTACATTTATTAAGAAAAAAAAATCTTTAGGTGATCTTTTAATAGACAGCCATTCTAGCAAGCACAGTTTTTGCATATAGACAAATATTTCCTCATTTCTCAAACCAGCAGCTGGTTTTACCTGTCAATACCTCAGCTCACCACACCCTGCCTTTTACATAGTAACATAGTAATTAAGGTTGAATAAAGAAATACGTCCATCAAGCCCAACCTATTCACCCTCTTTTTTTTTTTTAACCCTACCTAACAGTTGATCCAGAGGAAAGCAAAAAACCCCGCAAAAAAGGGGGGGAAAATTCCTTCCAAACTCAAAACGGCAATCGGAAAGTATCCCTGGAACAACCAGATCTATATGTATTAATACCAGTAATTCTCAATATTTTTTAGTTTTAGAAACTTATCCAGGCCTTTTTTAAAGCTATTCAATGAACTTACCATTACCAGTTCTTACTGTAAGCAAACCTTTCCTAACCTAAAGATGAAACTTCTTTTCTTCCAACCTTAAAGGATGCCCACGAGTCCTCTCATATGACCTATTAGTGAACAATGCACCAGAGAGTTCATTGTATGGCTCATTAATATATTTGTATAAGGTTATCAGATCCCCATGCAAATGTCGCTTCCCCAATGTAAACAGCCCTAACTTGTCTAATCTGCCTGCATATTCAAGCCCCTCCATTCCCCTTATTAATTTAGTTGCCCTTCTCTGAACTGCTTCCATTTCCAAGATGTCCCTTTTGTATATGGGATTCCAAAACAACACTGCATATTCCAAATGAGGCCTTACCAGTGCCTTGTAAAGAGGGAGAATAATATATTTCACTCTTGAATCCAGTCCCCTCTTTATACAAGACAATATCTTGCTAGCTCTAGCCGTTGCTACCTGGCACTGTTTGCTATAGCTTAGTCTGTTATCTACCAGAACCCCCAAATCTTTTTCCATTACAGATGCAATAAACAAAGGATTATTATGGTGTTGGTGGCACAGGGATTATTAAACCCCAAATGCATCACCTTACATTTATCAACATTGAATTTCATCTGCCATTCCGCTGCCCATTTTGAAAATCTATCTAGGTCTGCTTGCAACACTTGCACATCATTTGAAGTTTCCACAGCTCTGCATAGTTTAGTGTCATCAGCAAAGAAAGACATCTTGCTCTCAATGCCCCTTTCTAAGTCATTTATAAACAGATTAAACAGAAGTGGCCCCAGTACAGAAACCTGAGGCACTCCACTTAGAACTTTAGCCCACATAGATGTAGCTCCATTTACCACCACTCTCTGTTTGTGATCCAATAACCAATTCTCTATCAATGCACATTGGTCACATTAGTCGCCTATGTGGCACAGTATCAAAAGCTTTCGCAAAATCCAAGTATACCACATCCACTGTTGTGCCTGAATCTAAATTCTTACTCACTTCTTCATAAAAAACAATTAAATTTGTCTGGCATGATCTATTTCTCATAAATCCATGATGACAACTACCAATAAAATGAGCTCTGGAGACAAAGTCAAGGATATGATCCCGTAACAAAGTTTCCAGCACCTTCCCTACCACTGATGTTAGGCTTACAGGTCTATAGTTACCAGGCTGTGAACGACTACCTTTTTTGAATATTGGTATTACATTGGCTTTTTTCCAATACTGCGGCACATCCCCAGACCAAAGTGAATCTGAAAAGATGAGAAACAGTGGTCTAGATTGAACTGAACTAAGCTCTTTTAAAATCCGAGGATGCAATCCATCTGGTCCTGGGGCTTTATTGATATTAACTTTGTCTAATTGTTTCCGTACCATATCCTTCGTCAGCCAGTGTGAATACTCCTCATTTCTCCCCTGCATATTATAACAATCCCTGCTGTAAGGACTAGGATTCTCAACAGTGAAAACCAATGTAAAAAAACGGTTTAGCAGATTAGCCTTTTTGGCATCCTCTACAACCATCTCAGCCCCATTTTTTAATGGTCCCACATTCACAGTCCTCATCTTTTTACCGTTTATATGCTTAAAAAACATTTGGGTGGACTTGCTTTGTTCGGCAATCCGTATTTCATTTTCTATTTTATCTCATTTAATTGCTTTCTTGCAGTCTTTATTACAGCTTTTATACTCCCTGTAAGCATGCTATGTTCCCTCTGGTTTCAAAATTTTAAAAGCCTTTTGATTTTTTTCCATTTCCCTTTTTACCTGAGCATTAAGCCATTCAGGAGTGGACCTAATTTTTTTACACTTGTTACCTTAAGGTACAAATTTAGTAATGTAATAGTTTAATATCCCTTTAAAAGTGGTCCACATCTGCTCAGTATCTTTACAATGCCCCCCCTGTCTATGAGCAAGAGTGATTACTTTAACAACATAAAATTAGCTTTCCTAAAGTTAAAAGTTTTTGTTAACCCAGTGCACTTTAGTTTTTTGCAACCTATATTAAATGACACTATATCATGGTCACTATTCCCTAAGCTTCCCATTACTGTCATCTCCAAAATGAGCTCAGGGTTATTAGATATCACTAGATCCAATTTTATTCTGTTTTTGCATAAATGTAAACTTCATCATGTTCCTTTACTCTCCAGTTCACACACTTTCTGACTGGTAACAATAATTTAGTTATATGGTAATAAACATTAGTTTATTACCCTTGTGAGCGTATACCTGACGCACACATATATTTTACTTTATTCTTTGCCTACAAACATAATTACCACCTACTATGTTATCCTTTTAATCCATTCTAAATCCATTTTAATCCAATCTAATTTAAGTGCTTTCAACACATTAAAGGGACAGTTCTGTGGACTTAGCTTAAAGGGCAAGTCCAGCCCCAAAATTAAAACTTACATACAGGTAAATCACTCCCCAAAACCCTAAACGGTAATAGGTTGAAATCTGAAATATATAAGTCTAACCTGAAATCCTGCATAATGTCCTGTTTCCGCTTCCTGGTTCTTCCAGTTAGTAACTGTCAGTTATGGATTTGACAGTTGACATCACAGCCAATAACTGAATGTTAATCCCCTGCCTGCCTCTTCTGAGCATGCTCAGGCTCAGTACAGGCTCAGTACAGGTTTCTAAATTGCTCAGTATCCATGAGGCATCCAGAAGCATAGCAGGCAAACCGTAATGAATTCATAGCACAAACTATGATATATCAACATGCTTGTGAAGGTTCTCATTCATCCAGGTCATGGTATATCTGTTGTATTCAATTAGATCAACTGGACTTGAAATGTAGTTCTTGAAGACAGCATTCCTGTCTGCTTTAAACCGAACAACACACTGAGGCAGCAATTGGTACATACGAAAGACCCAATACCTAAACACAAGAAAAGCGACATCATATATGCAGTGCAGTGCAGTGAAGAATGCTCTGATTTGTATGTGGGGGAGACCAAACAGCAACTGCATCAACGTATGGCCCAGCACAGAAGAGCCAATTCCTCGGGTGAGGCCGTGTATCTGCATCTTAAGGATAAAGGACATACCTTTGAAGATTGTAATGTTAATATACTGGCGAAGGAACGTGACTGGTGTTAAGGAGGCCATCTTAAGGATAAAGGACATACCTTTGAAGATTGTAATGTTAATATACTGGCGAAGGAACGTGACTGGTGTTAAGGAGGCCATTTATGTGAAAATAAAGAAACCAAGCCTAAATAGAGGTGGGGGGGTTCGACACCAACTGTCTGCCATGTACAATGCTGTTTTAACACCTTACTCTGGGCGTTCCTATAACACCTCTTAGCCACTATCCAATCACACCCTTAACACCTGGCTGTGATATGCTAATTGGGATTTTCCAGGGTACATAATTGCCACAGATTCTTGTACAAGTCATTCTGAATTGAGAAAGCCAGTCAGATGACTAGCGAAACGTCTTCAAGAACTACATTTCAAGTCCAGTTGATCTAATTGAATACAACAGATATGATATATCAACATATTTTCAAGAGGCCATTCTTTCTAAAAGATGTTCTTATGAGGGTGGAGTTGTCCTTTAAAACAGGAGCTCTTAAGGAAGAAGGTTATGTGAAAATACATATAGTGCAACAGTTCAGATAAGATAAGCTAACATGTAAAAGCAGTCACACCTTTATACAGTATAATTAGAGAAAAACTCTTCATCTGACATTTCATTATACAGTTCCCAAAAAAAAAAAAAAAAAAAAAAAAAAAAAAAAAAAAAAATTTTTAATTGCCCATTACTGGTAACTATAATTCTGCACAACTATCATATCTTGTTTAATTTGTCACCTATTTCTTTTGATATCTGATCTGAAAGATCTTACATTTCAGATGTCAATTAAAGGGCATCTATACCGAAAAAAATGGGTTATTTTAAATTCACCATAACTGGAAACTATAATTCTTCCCAAACACCACTGTATAATTTTGTTGATCTGCCCCTTATTTCTTTAGATATCCAATCTAAAACTTCTTATATTTCAGCTGTCAATCTAGTTCCTTGCACTCAAAAGCTATTCTTCTGTGAGTAGTTTTACTGTAGCTGGAATGGTGACAGAGTTTGGACAGTTGGAATGCTGTATGCTGTGTGCAGGCTTGACAGTTGGTTTGTGGGGAAAAAGTCAGGTCAGATGTAAGTGGGAGTGGTTTAAAGAGGGAGGGGGGATACTGCTCCTAAACAAAAAGTGTGCTGGATTGAAAGCATGCAGCAACACAGGCAAATCAAATGTAAGTGCTACTTACATGTATTCAATTATAGATTAAGATGAGGCAAAGTCATTTTTTCAGTGTCCCTTTAAGTGCCTATTAATATAAACCATTCTGTTATGTATAGTGTTGCTGTAGCTGAAAATGATGACAGTTGGTACATGAACAGCATGGTGGGAAATGCCCTCTCTCAATGCTGCCTCTTATGGATTACTGAGCATGCTTGCCCTCACAGAGTCAGATAGTCAGGCTGGGGGAATTAGGGACTGAACTTGAGCAAAACAAGTACTGGATTGAAGTCATGCAGCAACTCAAACACATAACAGTAAGTGCTACTTACATGTATTCATTTATTGATTGAAATGAACAATGAACAATTGTGTACAATCCCTTTAAGCTTCAAATAGACAAATATAAAGAAAAATAATTTCATGACCAAAAGAAAAAGAAAAACCTGGATAAGTTCATTAGGTTCACTTCCTTCTTCTACGACTATGACACGAGACCGTCCATTTCTTTCAGTGTCACGAATTCCATTAGCAACCTGGGTAGCTTTGACACGTTCAAATTTGTTGCATGATGATCCACACCACTGATAAATTACCTGCAAAAGTTATTCAAGTTCAGCCCATTTGCCAATAAATAATAAAAATTTAAGTTTACTGTTTGGATTTAAATTGCAATTTTTTTTTAGACATTTTAGAACTTAACTTCATTTGACCAGCATGTGTGTCTGTACCAGAGTTCCAGCTTTCTAGAAGTGACCATTAGTTGCTTAAAATATGTACCGTATATACTCGAGTATAAGCCGAGGTTTTCAGGTCTTAAAAATGACCTGAAAAATGAACCTCGGCTTATACTCGGGTCAAGCTGGGACTTACCTTAATTCCGGACGCAGCCGCGAGTCAGGTAAGAAGACCGGCAGTTCCCAGTAGTACTTTGCGCACGTCGGCGCGATGACGTCAACGCGCACCCGCAAAGCACTACTGGGAACTGCTGGCTTACCATCCTGACTTGCGGCTGTGTCTGTAAGGCTCTGCGAAGGCGTCCGGAAGGCTCTGGGAAGGTGTCCGGAAGGCTCTGCACACCAAACTGTAAGTACATTTCCCATGGCTACCAGTAATCCCCAAGGCTACCAGTAATCCCCATGGCTACCAGTAATCCCCATGGCTACCAGTAATCCCCATGGCTACCAGTAATCCCCATGGCTACCAGTAATCCCCATGGCTACCAGTTATTCCCAAGGCGACCAGTAATCCCCATGGCTACCAGTAATCCCCATGGCTACCAGTATGCAATAAAATGCACATGGCTACAGAAGGCAGTATTGGTCAATTTCAACCCTTGGCTTATACTCGAGTCAATGTGGTTTTCCTAATTTTTGAGGTAAAAATAGGTACCTCGGCTTATACTCGGGTCGGCTTATACTCGAGTATATACGGTATATTAGTTATGTGTTCTAGTAAAAATGGAACCAAATGTTAATTTGATTTGGTATAGGCTACCAATATGTTTCTTAAATAAAACATCACGGTTTCACTTCCTCTTTATTATAAATCATCTACATGCAACCGGTTTTGATTAAATGCAATGTAACTTGTGTATATACTTATATTATACTAGCAGGGAGATTCAATAAAAGGTCTTATTGTTTAAAATAGTGCTACTTTTGCCACAACCAATCAGATCTTATTTAACATTTGAAATAGAGATGGCTGAACTTCATAAAGATTTCGAACTTTCGAACTTCAGTAAAAGTTTGAAAGTTCAAATTCTGACCCATTAAAGTCAATGGGAGAGTGATAGTTCGATAGTCCGGGTGATTTACAGCTAAACTAACAATGGTAACTTACTTTAAATGGCTTTGGCACCTGGGAAATGGTCTGGGGAACATGTCACTATCACTAAAACTTGTTAAAACACTTCCTAAACACGAGCGGGCAATTGTCGGGGTTTTGCGCAAGCTACATTTAAGGGTTACGGCCAATTCAAAGGTTACCGCATGATACTTTCAAGGGTTAGTGCAAATAGAACCATAATTTCGAGGGTTACCGACATCGAATGATACTTTAGAGGGTTAGCGAAAACTAACAATACTTTTGAGGGTTAGCGAACGATACATTCAAGGGTTAGCAAACAGCTTGTAAATTCGATAATTCTCGAAACAGCGACGACAAATGTTCGATAATTATTGAAAGTCCAGAAAGTTTGAAAGTCTGAGAAGAGTCCGTTCCAACTCGATAAGTTCGGCTTGAACTCAGGTTCCAGTTCGAGTTCTAGTCCATCTCTAATTTGAAAGCTAACATGAATGTCTGAGGCAAAATTAGCACCATTTTAATGATAAGTACTTTTATTGAATAACCCTGAAAGGATATTATATAAACTTCTCATTGCATCTGTTGGTGCCTTCCTCTGGATCAATAGTTAGGCTGGAAATGTGGGTATTGCTAGATGGGTTGGACTAGATGGACGTATGCCTTTAATCAACCTCAAATACTATACTATACTATACTACTAATTGTATCCGTATTTTGAATGAAAATCTAATTTCACAATAAGGCAATTTAAAAAAGGTCAAATGCCCATTCCCAGTGCTATATATACCAATACATTTAAAGGGCATGTTTACCCCCCCCAAAACAATCTTTTACCTATGTAAATGCATTTAACTTACAGATCCCAGAAGTGCAAGTAAAGTGAGTAAAAGATCCGAGAGCTTTTCGGCATGCCTATCTGAGCTTCCATTTCACTCAATAGACACACCACCGAGTATACACCCTAGTCATTGGCCGTGACTGATGGGTCTACCCTGAAATAAGAAGAGACGAAACATGCTAGGCACACCAGTCTTGACAGTGGAAACAATCCTTTTAATGGTGATATTTCGGAACCAGTGTGGTTCCTTCTTCAGACCAAACAAAACGAGTTTTGTTTGGTCAAAAAGAAGGATTGTTTCCACTGTCAAGACTGGTGTGCCTAGCATGTTTCGTCTCTTCTGATTCTATCTGTTGGCTACAGAGCTTAGAGCACCCAGCACGGAATTTATTATATACCCTATGGACGTTTAGGTGTGCAGGATCCAATCGTTTCTTTGTTTCTACCCTGAAATAATTCACTTCACTTGCACTTTTGGGCTCTGTAAGCAAAACAGTTTTACATAGGTTAAAGATCATTTGGGGGATGGGCATTACTAATTTTATTAGTAATTAATAGGCATCAGATATTCATTCAATATACAGTGACAATTTACATCATCATTCTTACATACATCTAAAGCTGGGTACACACCATGCAATATAATCACATGGGTTTTCAGTCACGATCGACCGTTTGTCCGAATTGGACACATCCGAAAACAACGGGAAATCGCGCAGTCCTCTATGCTGCACGATTGATTGCGGTGAACTGTCGGCCATGCCCACTATTGCCGTGGTTGACAGTCTTTCCTCCTGGACAACTGGTCAGAAATGCCGAACGGTGGGTCAGGAGGAAGAATCTCATGCTTTAGCCACAACCATAGTAGATTACCAACAGATGCAATGAGAACTTGATGTAATTAAATCAGCGATATATTTGCAGCTTTAGAAGATGCAAAAAATTTAATTTTCCTATGTCAGGTTTTATCCAGTTACACAGTAATTATGTTTTCCTTGAGATCTGTAAATTATGTCATGAACAGAAAGGTGGAAAGATAAAGGCGTCTGTATATAAATAAACCACCCAGATTAGAGAGAATTGTATATTTGCGCTGTAGGTGTTAAAAATGGATTGCAATGTACACCATATGTTGCAACTATCTGGGTTTCGTAAGAAGCAAATTAGCTGAATAAAAAAAAGCTTTACTGTTAGAAAAGAGGAATTTCATTTTTAAATGCAGTAAAAAACAGGAAGATGCAGCAATGATCACTATTATCAAATATGTCCGAGATATTGGACAAGTGAAACGGCTTCATCTTTAGGAAACACAGAGATGTATCCCCCAGAACTCAATAAATACATTTTTCTTTTATGATAATGTAACTTGCTTGGTTTTTATGAAAAGGCCTCATTTGGATTATGCGGTGCAGTTTTGGAATCCCATATACAAAAGAGACATGGAAGTAGTTCAGAGAAGGGCAACTAAAATAATAAGGGGAATGGAGAGGCTTAACTATGCAGGCAGATTAGACATGTTAGGGCTGTTTACATTGGAGAAGTGACATTTGCATGGGATATGATCACTTTATATAAATATATTAATGGGCCATACAATAAACTCTCTGGTGCATTGTTCACTAATAGGTCATATCAGAGGACTCGTGGACATCCTTTAAGATTGGTAGAAAAGAAGTTTCATCTTCAGGTTAGGAAAGGTTTCTTTACAGTGAGAATGGTGGAACTGTGGAACTGTCTTCCAGTAGATGTGGTAATGGCAAGTTCATTTAATAGCTTTAAAGGTGGGCTAGATAAGTTTCTAAAACTAAAAAATATTCAGAATTACTGGTATTAATACATATACTGTAGTTCTGGTTGGTACAGGGATACTATATAATATTGAGAATTACTGGTATTAATACATATGCTGTAGTTCTGGTTGGTACAGGGATACTATATAATATTGTGAGTTACTGGTATTAATACATATACTGTAGTTCTGGTTGGTACAGGGATACTATATAATATTGTGAGTTACTGGTATTAATACATATACTGTAGTTCTGGTTGGTACAGAGATACTATATAATATTGAGAATTACTGGTATTAATACATATACTGTAGTTCTGGTTGGTACGGGCATACTAAATAATATTGAGAATTACTGGTATTAATACATATACTGCAAAACACAAAGTTTCAGGGGGTAAGATGCCTCCTTCCTCAGATGATCCTTTATGATTGCCATTTCCACATTTCAGGGTTTTTTTGCCTTCCCCTGGATCAACTGTTAGCTTAGGGTTAAAGAGTAGGGTTTATAATGGTTGGACTAGATGGACCTCTATTATTATGTTACTCTTTGTGTTCCATCCACTCATATTTCGTGATATTCAGTCATGTTATTACAATAGCATCTAACTCGTGTCTAATAGGAACATTAGATGCAGGGTTGGGGGCCTATTAAGGAACCTAAAAGGATTTTAAATTGGGTATTTTATTAGTTTGGCCAGGTTCCTACCTTTAAAATGAGCCATCAACCACCTTTCTACGTGATGAATTGCCCAAGATATGAAGAGATAACTGATCAGAAAGTTAGGGGGTGGGAGGTTCTGAATCTGTGGTCACAAATACTAGTTCCTCCTTCTGATCTGCAGGGGAGGGGCCATGGAAGCCCACGATGAGGAGGAGACACAGGGAAGAGGGACTTTCACATAGCAGGGAGCAGGAAGCGCAGGGGATTTGGTGATGCTGCTACCATATCATACATAAAATGTAAATATCTTCATAACTATGTAAAAAAAAAAGATTTGCAGTGATTTTAATTTCAGATTGGCATATTTCAAGTGTAAAACCACAACATAGAGGACAAAATAAGGGTGCTTTTGGCCAGACACGATAAGATTTACTTTGTATATAACAAGGCATGCTATATCTGCACATTCATTAGTGGGAATATAACATTAGTGACAGAGCACCCAAGATTAGCAACACAAAAATGTACAACTATGGTTCTTCCCCTAAACCCTTTTCACTCTGTGTCATCCCCATAATTAAAGTGTGCACTACGGAATGTGTTGGTGCTATATAAATCCACAATAATAATAATAATAATAACACCCAAACTCTACAGTGGAACAGAGATTTCCATTTTGAAGACACACTGTCTAAAGCTTATACTTCCCTGGATTCTCAGGTTCAGTGCTAAATTGCATTGACTAATATATGAGGGACATGAACCTTTTTATCTCTGTTTCAATATTAATGAAATTATCACCTAAACCAAATATTTAATGTAGCAGCTACCATTATAAATGTATGCAAACTAGGTCAGTAATTAGGGTGTATAAGCATTGTATATATGTAATACACATTATTACATACTCTGCATTGTAAATACTAAAGAATAATAAAGTATTCTGAATTCATTGCAGTCATAGGTGGGAAGGCAACTAAAGCAACTGTTTATGTTTAAAAGAATAACACACAACTAGAGCTTAACTAAACTCGCAAGTTTCGCTCTGACATAAAAATCCTCCTATAAAACAATTGAAATGGATTTTTTACATTTTTACCGTAAATGGAATTTCATCACTGATTTACGTTTCATTTTTTCAACATTCAATTTATAAGACTTTTCTACACTGCTTTTTTGTTGAAATTCACAAATTTCTGCCAGATTTGCCCCACACTGCTGCACTCTACCGGTCTACACCATATCGGCCATATTTATGGCAATTTAGTGCAAACTCCACTCTACCACTCGGGTTAGCATGGGGTTTGAACTAATTTTGCGCTGTCCACAACATTTTCAAAATTCTTTGGAAATAGCATGGCATAGCCTATTAAGTAATTAAGCCGATGTAGTAAAAAACAGTAACGTCTTACCTGACCAGGATTCCGCGGGACTTTAAAGCATTTGGGGATCGCGATCAGGTAAGACGTAACTTTTTTAGTACTACATTGGCCCGTACATATTGTATTTATTAACATTTCCGGTTTTCCTGCTTATGTTTTACTAGGCAGAAATAAATATACACATTTAGATGGTTAAAGGGACATAATCCTTTCTATATGTGTATTGAAAAACAAAGGTTTAGGAAAATTATTTCCTGGTAGATGTGTTGTTCTTTCCAACATGGATTGTACTGTAAGATCAGAGTAAGGCTGGGTCACATGGACAAATTTGTCGGTCGGCACAAAGCCCTGTCAGTCGAAGTGAACATTGCCACGGGCGACAGTTTGTTGTAACGGATCGTGCATTCCATAGGAGACTGCATGATCAGCTGTGAATTACCGACATGTCTGATCAGTTGACAGACATTGGCCGCTGTTGACAATGAAAACGGCACAGATTTTTTGCTCCAACCTAGCAATATACAGAATTATCTATCGGTTTGGCCGAAAAATCTGCTTGTGTACCCAGCCTAATAATATTAGTTTTATTCTGTTATTTACAGTATGTCAATGGATTAAAGAGGTAGTGAGATTAGAATGGGAGCAGCAACAAAAGATAAATAAAGGGATAATAAAGACTACTGGAAACTGAATCTCTTATTTATAATATGGTAATTACTGCATGGAATGAAAAACAGACAAACAATGAAAAGGCCTGAGGTCCTTTCCACTAAAAGCCATATAACAGAAAGTCTGCCATTCGTAGAATCATAGAAATGTTTAATTATCAAGTTTCTTTATTCAGGACTGACAGCTTTAGGCCACATGAATGTGACTATTCAAGTTAAACTTTGTGGTTTGGTTAACACATGGTAAAAAATGCATCCTGCACCCTTGTCCTTATTGTCACGCAAACCAAAGAAACATTTTATCTACATGTCACCCTCACAGATACCACATACACAATTCCCACCAGCCATGCAAGTCATCAGACACATCAGGAGACCAGTTTACTGGTTTAAAGAGTAGGGTTTATAAAGGTTGGACTGTCACTATGAAACTGCTCCCATTTCCTTATTCATATTTATAGTTATTTATTCTGTCTGTCTGTGATCCCACGCTAGACTGAGGTTCTATTGGTCATCAATGTCAATGTAATTGTTATCTGGGGGAACTCCAGAGCTTTGCAAAATATAAGAAACTAGCAAACCCCAGATTCTTAAAAGAATCGTTCAACCCTGCATTTAAAGACCCCTCCCCCCTCTTTCCCTGCTCTCTCCCCCCTCTCTTCCTCTCTCTCTCTCTGTCTCCCCTTCACTTTATCTTTCTCTCCCTCCTCTTTCTTCCCCCCTCCCGGAAACGGCATTGAGGTCTTTCACACGCGCACACCCAGGACAATGCGCAAGTATGGGTCGGCTTCTTCATCCATGCATATTTACACCTCTTGCTTAGTATGTAGGATTGTTAGTATGTTCCCATTAACAAAACAGAAAGTGCTGCAGGTTAACTAGCAACTAGTACTTTTACCATCAAAATCACAGTTGTTTCTTGCACTGCTGTGGCTGTCTGCAATGTAAAGGGTTTTCCAGGGCATAAAATATGATATTTTATTGGAACTATAATGTATAACTAGAAAGGGAAAGTTTAAGTATAAACTTTGAATTTGGCTTGAAATGATGCATTTTGGAAGGGAATTTGTGTGTTTGTGCTGCAGATTTAAAAACTCAATAATGGCAATGATGAGGACATTGTTGTATTTTACTTACCCTTTGAATATAGTTGTCAAGGGAATAAATGGGTAGGTCATTTGGTTTGTGTACCTGTGTCAGGTTGGTTAAAAAAACTTTTTTGATTATTGATTAAAATTTGTTTTTTGACTATAGTTACCCTTTAAGTATGGCTGCCATGGAAATGGAAGGGTAGGTCAGTAGGTGTGTGTACCTGTGCTCTATGTGCAATGCTCTAAGTATAGTATTGCGACGAATAGTTCAAATCCTGCGGTACAGGGAAGGGGTTGTGTCACGGCGACCCATGACACAACCCCTTCCCAGCTGTCCTTCTCAACACCCTTCCCCGTATGCTCATGGGGGGGATGGGAGGGGCACGCTGGGGGGAGGCTTCATTATAGAATTGGCTTCATTATATGAAGGGTCACGTGCGCAATTATGTCACCGTTATGCAAACACACGCAACAAACGGGAGCTAGATCCTTGGATCTACCTGTTGGTAAGGGCAAGCCAGATCTCCCAGCAGCCCTTCTCAACACTCTCCCCTGTATGCTCGCAGGGGGGGGGGGGGGGGGGGCACGGGGGGGGGAGGCTTCATTATAGATTTGGCTTCATTATATGAAGGGTCGCGTGCGCAATTACGTCACCATTATGCAAACACACGCAACCTGTTGGCAAGGGCAAGCCAGACCTCATGGGGTGGGCCTAGGAGCAACCTTAGCATGGAGAAGGAAGCCAGGCAGAAAAGAACACTGAGGTAGGGGGTGGGAAGGGAATAGAACAAAAAAAAAAACTACACATGTACAGCTTACAGCCCCAGCTATCTAATAGCTTTAGGTTACTGTTTCGATGTACATGTCCTCTAAATCAATGTCTGTGGAGCCAAGAGTGAAGATAGAAGAAACTTACCTTTCACGCAATCCTCCGACACCTTCCTGGTTCTGATTAACTTTAGTGCACATGCTATAGTTTCTGTTATCTTCATTCCAGGCTCCTGAGAAATTGATTGAAGAACGGAAGGTAAGATATAGAGCTGCTTAACCTCCCGGTCTTTAATCAATGCTTTAAAGGAATAGTTCACTTTTGCGGTGAATTATACCTTTAACTCCTGGGACAATAATGTTGTGAATTGATCACAATAAATCCTTCCTTTATATAAAATTATTTTCCATTTTGTGGAGATTGCATTAAGTTTTTAGACTGTACTATGTAGGTGGGGGTAGGCTAAAATAATATTATACATAGTTAAATAGTGTATATTGTAATGTAAACATTATGTAAACATTGTAATGTATAACATTAATTAGTTTATTAATCTGTTCTAAATAAAGATATATAAGTGTGTAACAGTGTGTAAATGGAATATGAAATAAAAAATAAAAAAGTACTAACATACAGAATCTCCCCACGTTTGAATGGACTGGTCAAAATGGGAGCTATAGACACACCTCTCATTGAAATTTATTCAATTCTGCATGGAAGTTTTCTGTCATTTCCTTATTGTCCTTATTATCCAATAGGTGTGCTTTTTGTAGCTGCTGTAGCACTATATCACATCCTGACGCAATGCATGCTTTACAGTAACATCCTTTAGCTTTGCATTGTGGGAGAGACTTACTGAGCATGTGCGAGTTAATGGCCAACCAAAAGAAAGTTTGCTTTCCCAGTAAGTGTAGATGATATCCAGCTGTATTGCATTGTGGGAGAGACTTACTGAGCATGTGCGAGTTAATGGCCAATCAAAAGAAAGTTTGCTTTCCCAGTAAGTGTAGATGATATCCAGCTGTGCTTTTTATTGTTTTTAATTGCTATAATAAAGTTTGTTGGCAACCTTATTCCTGTGTGCAGAGGTTTTTGGGAACTATACAGACCAAGCAAGCATCAGAACAGCACAGAGTAAAGCCTGCATTACCCCTAGTGGTGGATAGACACAAGTGAGTGGTTGAAGTTTTAATTTTAATATATGGAAGTGTCATTTTAAACTGGTTTGTTTACAGAGATCTTGATCTTAACCTATTTATTATTTTTTACTTCTTGTTTTAACCCTTCCCCTACCCATACCCCCAAGCGCAAGCAAGATACTTTTAAAGATGATATCCAGCTGTATTGCATTGTGGGAGAGACTTACTGAGCATGTGCAAATTAATGGCCAATCAAAAGAAAGTTTGCTTTCCCAGTAAGTGTAGATGATATCCAGCTGTATTGCATTGTGGGAGAGACTTAGTGAGCATGTGCGAGTTAATGGCCAATCAAAAGAAAGTTTGCTTTCCCAGTAAGTGTAGATGATATCCAGCTGTATTGCATTGTGGGAGAGAGCTTCACATCCTGATGCAATGTGTATTGGGAGTGGATGGGCGTGGCCAAATGACACTGCTTTACTGAAGACTTCCCCTGAAGGGAAGTTTCCTACTTATGCTGGTAAGTGTCCAAATGTTATTAGTTCTTTGCTTTAGTGAACAGTCTCTCTGTTTCTCTTTCTCAGTTTGTCTCTCCCTCTGTCTGTCTCTCCCTCTGTCTGTCTGTCTCTCTCTCTGTGTCTGTCTCTCTCTCTGTCTCTCTCTCTGTCTGTCTCTCTCTCTCTGTCTCTCTCTCTGTTTGTCTCTGTCTGTCTGTCTCTCTCTGTCTGTCTCTGTTTGTCTCTGTCTCTCTCTCTCTCTGTCTCTCCCTCTGTCTCTCTGTCTGTCTCTCTCTCTTTCTGTCTGTCTCTCTCTCTCTGTATGTCTCTCTCTCTCTCTCTCTCTCTCTCCTGTCCTGTTAGCAGCAGTGCTCACAATGATCAGCTTCCAGGTTAGTACTATTATTATAAATTGTCACATTACTGTAATAGTGGCCGACTGTATTCTAGCAGCCAATAGGAATACCCCATATTAAACAAGCACCAGGTTCCTCCTTACTGCCGCATGTGTGTAAACTACAGCATCTAACAAAGCCCTTCCACATTGGTCGGAATCCAGGTAAAAGCCAATAGTGTTCCATTTAACTGGGAGAGAAGGCATTGCCTATAGAAATGGTGGGCGATCCCTGCTGTTGCTAGGTATTGAGACGCTGCCTGTTCCTGCTTGAGAGCCCTGGGGATTAGCTGGAGAAGGGAGTTAATGTGCGTACAGTATTGTATGTATACAACTTGACAGCACCTGGTCTGGGGCTCCAAGTGCTGATGGAAGCCCCGCGGAGCCTCCCAACACTCGCGGCAGGGCCTGGGAGCCTGGTTTTCGGCCGCGAACAACCGCAAACACCCCCTGGAAGGCAAAACTACCGGGAAAGGCTCCAAGTGCCGCGGAGCCTCCCAACACTCGCAGCGGGGCCTGGGAGCCTGGTTTTCGGCCGCGAACAACCGCAAACACCCCCTGGAAGTTGGAACTACCAGGAAGAGCTCCAAGTGCCGCGGGAAGTCCTGCGGAGCCTCCCAACACTCGCGGCGGGGCCTCGGAGCCTGGTTTTCGGCCGCGTACAACTGCAAACTACCCCTGGAAGGCGGAACCTCGCGGAGCCTCCTAACACTTGCGGCAGGGCCTGGTTTTCAGCAGCAACCAGCTGCAAACTACCCCTGGAAGACGGAACTACTGAGAAAAAGGCTCCAAGTGCCGCGGGAAGTTATCATTAGGTAAAAACGTATCTTAAACATAATAATTACACTACAAAAATAACAGCATTATTACTTAATATATGTCATTCTTAGATAGGACTACCCTAATATGGAGGGCCTTGTAATTGGTGGGTAGCTTACACATATATTTTAATAAATATATGTAACTAACACTCCAGCAAATTAAACTATATAAAATTAACACATAAAAAACCTACTGTGCACCAATGGGCACACTTTTGCTAGTATCTAATATAAACAGAGACCGTGCATACCCCCAATCCCTCATAGATGCGCACCAGGGGGGTATTCTTTAAAGAATAGGGGGTTGCTAATTGCAATATAATTGATATATATAAAAAATTTTATCAAACTCAGGATCCAAGCACATTAACTTAAAGTGGCAATGCACCAGATAACAGGTGATACATTTACACATCAGATAAACATTTCTAAAGTGTGGACTTTGGAGGCCACATTTGAACATTTATTAACAGGAGCAATAAAGTTCTGTTTTAAACCAGCCATATACAAGCTAGCTTTCTTAATACATGGCATATGGATGTATAAACAATACTCTGGGAAAGAGGTTATTGCGAAAATGCTATTCAGAATGGGTTGATAAGGGCCAATAGAGTGAGTAGAAACACTTTGTTACATGGAACTAAGAGAAATATGGGTGTTAAAACCTCTCAAGATACGAGGATCAGATACATAACTAGGTATAATCAAGATTGGAACCAGATTAAGGATATTCTGCAATGCCATTGGCAATTATTATCCTTGGATAAGGATGTTAGTGAGGCGGTCGGAGAGTATCCGTCAGTTACATGTTGAAGGGCACCGAACCTTAATGACAAGCTATCTCCCAGTCATTATACTGATCCCAAAAATAAGGGCTCCTCATGGCTGACAGAAAAGTCCTTGAAAGGAAACAAAAAATGTGGAAGGTGTGTTGTGTGTTCATTCATGAATGAAACGAATCAAGTTAAAACTGATGATGGTAAAATATTTAGAATCAATCAGTTTATATCTTGCCAAAGTAAAAATGTCATGTATTTAATTACATGCTCCTGTGGGATGAGATATGTGGGGAAGACTTTACGTGTCCTGTCCATCCGTATTAGGGAGAGCAGTGTTGAATGGTCAACCAGAAAGGTCAGCACTTGCTAAGCATATGATACACACAGTGCACAAAGCACTATTGGTCCTTTATGGGGTTGGAAATAGTGTCAGTAGGCATAAGAGAAGGGAATTTGTCCAAATTAATTTTACAGAGAAAGTTATCCTGGATCTATAGATTGAGGACTTTCATTCCAACAGGGTTGAATGAAGAAATGCAATTTGCATGCTTTTTATAATATGAGTGTGTCCTTTTGCTTCTTATGTGTCGTAGGTACCGAGCCAGTGGCAATTAGGTGTCGAGTATTAGGTCCCAAAATGCTTACAAAACATGGCATAACATATGTTGTATAGCTACCTATTATAGGTTTTTGCTGGGTTTACTCACCTTGCATCTGGACATATGACTTTTGTTTGTCCTTTTGATGGGTGATGAATAACCTTAATTAGGTTCGGGAGTGCTTTCCATGATGTGTCCTGGGATTTTCTTTACGATATTGTTGTAATTTGTGATTATTGGACCATGTACCTTTAATCCTCTTATGTTGTATATAGATAAATTGTGCTTTAACATATTTGATATATTGTATCCCTTTAAGGAAGTCTATTAAGGGGTTAAGTTGCCGGAATGTTAAATAGAGTAATGGAACAGGCATCAC
Source organism: Hymenochirus boettgeri (assembly GCA_019447015.1). Classification (NCBI taxonomy): domain Eukaryota; kingdom Metazoa; phylum Chordata; class Amphibia; order Anura; family Pipidae; genus Hymenochirus; species Hymenochirus boettgeri. Next base: position 61,819,544 of record CM033474.1, on the reverse strand, counting down.
GTGACCCTGATGAAGCCCAGAGGGCTAACAGCTGATGGGCGAAACATGTGTCGGTAAGGAGAGTATGGTAGGAGATCCTTAAGTGTGGCTGAACTATATGGTGGATACCGGAATCCGTTTGCAAGTTGGTTAAGGAGATACAAGGTTGCTGTGCTAGTCGAACAAGGAGTCACAAAGGTCGCGGAGTTTGGTGGAAGCTTTGAGAGACAGCACTCCTCCTGGACCCCCGCAGGTGAAATATCAGCAGGTCAGGTGAAGAGTGTGGTCCGTCCGGGATTGCGGAATAGTATGCACCGGGTTCTGGGCCTGGTTTCTCACCTTAAGTCCCGCTAACATTTTTCCCTGGGATTGAGTTTTGTCAGTCCGTAGCTATGTGCTTTTAGACTGCCATTGTGGAGTTTTATGGGGATATTGGTATGAGGGTGGGTGGTCTGATGTTTTATATGTGATTGTGTTTATTCTGGGGTGTACTGAGTTACCAATAAACGTTGTAGCACTTTATTAGCCATAAGTAGCAGTGCCTTATTTTGGGAGTCTTTTTCTTAAAGGGAACTTGTTTAGTCCCTTGATCTGTTGTTTTTAATACTCTGGGAACATCGGTCAAAAGTATATATTGCCTTACTGATCAGTAGTGATAAATCCCAGTTTTGAAACAAACCTATTTTTGATTCGGGGTTGCTTGTTTTGAAAATCTGCAGATTCAACTGCTTTTTTGAAGTTTTTGAAAGTCTTAACTTTTCATAGAAAATGTAAAAATCGAAACTTCAAATATTCCATTCGAAACGTCAAATTTTCTGTTGAAAATTATATAAAATATTCCGATTCAATCAGATTTTTGGAACTTCAATAGGTTCTGCGGAATCGCTATTGGAACAAAACTCACTAGTTTTGTTCATCTCCACTGATCAGGATAAAAATTGCTACAAAGGAAGAAAGATGGCCTCTCCCTACTTGAAAAGCAGAGGGTCAGTAACAAGCCTGTTATCACCATTTCAATGCAATCGTCAGGGTGACAACACCCCCCAAAAAGACAAAAAATAGGGAGGTGCTGGAAAAAAAACCCATGATGTAATAAATTAAGATCTCTAATACAGGGGCACTTTAATTTTATTGGCAAGGAAATCAGAAGTATACCTCTTATTTGGGGTTCACACAATAACCACTGATGAGCCAATAGGAGGTTATTAGCTATACTAATTTAATTCCAGAAAATAAATTAGAATTTTTATTCTGATTTGTCAAATCAACTATTAGGGACACACATGCTCTAAATATCTATTGATTTAGTAAGAAGTGGCCAGTAAGTGAAAAAAATGGTCTGTATATTGCCAGTATTTGGCTAATTCTCATCTACTGAACTAAACCTGAAGGTCCATGTGTTATAACACATTATTCCTGCATGAACAATGGCATGTCTGTATGCGCCATCAGCCTAATAAATGTTCAGATCACAAAGAATTTACATTACAAGTTGTTTAAATTGAAATTTTTCTTCTAGTTTTTCATAAGCCTATTTTTGTATAGTTGAACTCTTGCCTCTAGCAGTTAAATTAGATTGTGAGATAAAAGATGTAAATAGATTATCATATGCATAATGAAGTCCTGTTCTGTACTTGAAAAGACTGTGTTTGCTTTAGAACCTCTTATATCCCTTTTGGAATGTTGAAAAGACAACTGTAAAGCCTCACACACACATGCGATCGCGCAGGGTGGGACCACGATGTGTATGAATGGCCGAAACGGTTATGCGGTTAGGCTCATTACCCGATCCCCCAGGTGGATTATCAACGACCCCCAACCGCATGGCCATTTCGTCCGACAAATTGCCCATACACAGCAGGATTATTGGCCAAAACAGCTGTACATACTCATTGTGTGTCCCTAAGGCCCACTTTGCATTGCAGTTAGATGGAGAACTCAAAACATGTTGTGAATTATGTCTCAATAAACCATACTCTACAGCATAGTCTATTTGTTCCAGCTCTCACAATTCCTTAATAATTAATACTTAAAGGACAACTATACTCACCTCACCCTCGCTCCTCTTCCTCCATAGCTGCATAGTACCCAGGGTGAGGACCTAAAATCGCTAAGTCCTCACCCTGGGTACTTTCCCTAACTCCTGCAATACTTACCGCAAATCTGCTTCACCGATCGCTCCATTCCTCCGCTCTTCCTGCTTCAGTGACAGATCGCGAGGCAGCCAATAGGAAGATACGCTCTGCAAGGAGGCGTGTCTTCCAATTGGCTGCCTCGCGACTGTCACTGACAGTAGAAGAGAGGTGGAACAGTGTGGATCGGCGAAGCAGATTTGCGGTAAGTAGTGCAGGAGTTAGGGAAAGTACCCAGGGTGAGGACTTAGCGATTTTAGGTCCTCACCCTGGGTACTATGCTGCAGTGGATCAGGGAAAAGGTGAGTATAATTGTCCTTTAACTAAAGCATGATTTCTAGAAATGCTTTTTATGGTGACAATTGCCTTTTTAAAAAAATGGTATTTCAACTGTATAAAATTATTGGATAGATACAGGGTGATGTTATATAATACCCTATTTCATATAGACTAAGGGGTATATTTATAAAAGTCTGAAATTTTCGCGGAGCTAATAACGTGGCACACTGCAGCGAAAATAATGCCTTTTTGTTAAACTTTTCGCAGTATTTATTAAAAAGCGAAAAAAAGATAGCGGAGAAAACAACGCGATTAGAGATTAGATAAGATTAGAGTATTGCAAAAACCAGTAAAAAGGCGGAAATGGCAGTATAACACAAGAATAACCATAGAAATGTCTATCTCACATTCAAAAATGAGAAATATTACAAATTACAAATTAGATAAATTTCATTTCAATATTTTTCCCATGACTTTCATTGTCCCAAAAAAATAGGTATCTCTCTAGCATTACAAGCTAATGTTAACATCTACAGCGAAAACATTGTTGTTAAGGGCATAGCCACACTGCGCCGCAAAGGGATGTGCAAGCGTAATCGCACGCAATTGCGTATAATGCGCGTTCATTTTTTAATGCATTCACCTTACTAATGTGCAGTCGCCTTTCTAATGCATATTCACCTTTCTAACGCGCGGTCGCCTTCCTAATGCACGTTCGCTTTTCTAATAGCTGACTAGCCTGTAACAATGATTGTGTGTGTTTTTTCACTTCTTGTGCTACAAATTTGACATAATTGAAAAGTATCAACAATTAAGTTTAATTGAATAGAAACACTATTTAAACCAGCTTCTTATTGTGAGTAGAACATGTCTGAGGAGAAGGTGTTATTTTGGGTGCACTTTCAAAATCTTGCAGCAGCTGCAGTGCTGCATGTGGAGACTGCAGAGAGGCTACATGGAGGACAGGACAGGGAATATGTGTCAGTTAGGATCAGACAGCCTCGTTTTCTTCAAAGGAGATTTAGTCATCTGGACGAGCTGTCTAATGACGAGGTTATGCGTCACTTTAGGCTAAAGGTGGCCATACATATGAACAATATTTTTTACCGACCGATCGTAGTGCCAACGAACGACAGTAGTCGCCACTACGGTCAGTCGGGAATGACGGAAAAATTTGTGTCTGCCATTATTGCCTTTATTACGTGTATGGCCGCAAGACCGACTGATCTCCATACCGAGGCTGTCTGATCCTAACTGTCCTGTCCTCCATGCTCTCTGTCATGTGGCCTTTACACATGCAGCATTGCTGCTGCTGCAAGGGTTTGTCAATGCCACCAGCAAACCAATTGCTCCTCCGACATTTTCTCTACACACAATGATTAGCTTAACCTGCTTAAATAGTGTTTGCTTTCAATCAATTATAAAAGCGACCAGGCATTATAAATAAGACCGCGCATTAGGAAGGCGAACGCACATTACAAGGGCGGCGAGCATTAGGAAGGTGAATGTACATAAGAAAAGCGAAAGCGCTTTAAGGGCTATGTATTTCAAAGTTTACATGAAATAAGGTATTTGTGGAAATTATCCTCAAATATTGACAAATGTGCAATTATATACCTTCATAAATATGTCCTAAAAAAGGTAAAAATAGTAGTCATGTGCTGTTTGTGCATTGATTGACAGTTATTTGTGCAGTAAAATTAATGAAAGAATTGAAAAAGAGTTCTTTTCGCCATCTTCAAGTTTGCGATAGGAATAGGCTCCATTTAATGCGCTAAAACACTTTTCGCTTTGTTATAAATCGCGATCCGGCTTTTAGTTTGCTTTTCGCACAAATTACCGCTGCGATGTATAGCGAAAAGCGGTTTAGCGATATGTTGCGAAAACTGTTTCGCGACCCATTAACACGACCTTTATAAATTGCGGTAACGCTATTTTTTGCGAAAAACATTGCGGTAAGGAAAGTGAAAAGTTAACGCTCGTTTATAAATATAAGTTACTTTTGCAAGTTTAGTGGATTGAGTTTAAGGTAAGAACAGCGCCGCTCCTACCATGAAGCAGCGTGAAACAACTGCTCCGGGCGCGTGCCGCTGACAAATCAAGAAAGGCGGCAACTTGTCAGATATATATTTTTTTTAATTTTCCCTTACCGAAGATCGCGCCTCGCGGGCAGGCGCAGGGGCAGCTTCAGCTTAAGGTCCACAAAGAAGGCACTTCATTGGCTGGACAATCCATCAATCAGGGCATGCCTCGGGATATCTGCAGCGTGATTGGTCCTGCAGCCGCGCCGGTACGCCCCTCTGTGCGATCGGTAAGGGAAAGTTTGTAAAATTATTTTACAACTGTTGCCGCCTAAATTGTTTTGGGACTAGGAGTGCTCGGTGCTCCACTGAAACTCCTTCCTGGCAGGGTCGGACTGGCCTGCGGAGGGGGGAGGGGGGGTTACGGACTGATGCTGCTGCCTGCAGGACCTGGATTCTGGGGAAGTTCTTAAAGTTGCAGACCTGCAGTTCAGCTGCTTCTAATTGTGCCCCAACCAATAGATAGATAGATAGGTAGGTAGACTGGACTGACAGAGATAGGTAGGTAGGTAGGTAGACAGACAGAGATAGATAGGTAGTTAGGTAGGTAGGTAGACAGAGATAGGTAGGTAGACAGACAGAGATAGATAGGTAGGTAGACAGGTAGACAGCCATAGATAGATAGATAGGTAGGCAGAAAGAGATAGGTAGGTAGGCAGACAGACAGAGGTAGGTAGACAGACAGACAGACAGAGAAAGATAGGTAGGTAGGTAGGCAGACAGACAGAGATAGATAGATGGAGGGATAGATAGATAGATAGACAGACAGACAGACAGACAGAGATAGATAGATTCATAGATAGATAGGTAGGTAGGCAGACAGACAGAGATAGATAGATAGATAGATAGATGGAGAGATAGATAGATGGATAGATAGACAGACAGACAGACAGAGATAGATGGATTCATAGATAGGTAGGTAGGCAGACAGACAGAGATAGATAGATGGAGAGATAGATAGATGGATAGATAGACAAACAGACAGACAGACAGAGATAGATAGATAGATAGATAGATAGATAGATAGATAGATAGAGAGTAGAAAGATGAAAGATAGATAGATAGACAGATAGATAGATAGATAGGTAGATAGACGGATAGATAGATAGACGGATAGATAAATGGATGGATAGATAGATGGATAGATAGATAGAAAGGAAGGTAGATAGAAGATATAGTGATAGATAGATAGATAGATAGATAGATAGATAGATAGATAGATAGATAGATAGATAGAAAGATAGATGGATAGATAGACAGACAGACAGAGATAGGTAGGTAGGTAGATAGATAGACAGACAGATAGATAGATAGACAGACAGATAGATAGACAGACAGATAAATAATAGATAGACAGATAGAAAGGAAGATAGATAGATAGATAGATAGATAGATAGATAGATAGGTGATAGATAGATAGACAGACAGACAGATAGTTAATAGATAGATAGATATAAAGGTAGATAGATAGATAGATGGAGTGATAGATAGATTAAATATAGATAGATAGACAGACAGATAGATGGAGTGATAGACTGACAGACAGATAGATAGATAGATAGATAGATACACAGATAGATTGATAGATAGACACACAGATAGATAGATAGACAGACAGACAGATATATTAACAGATAGATAGACAGAGATAGATAAATAGATAGCAGAGATAGATAGATGGATAGATAGCAGAGATAGATAGATAGATAGCAGAGATAGATAGATAGCAGAGATAAACATCAGAGATAGATTGATATATAGATAGCAGAGATAGATAGATACATAGCAGAGATAGATAGATAATATAGATAGATAGATAATAGTGATAGATCGAAAGATAGCAGAGATAGATAGATAGGCAGATAGAAGAGATAGATAGATAGACAGATAGAAGAGATATAGAGATAGCAGAGATAGATAGATAATATAGATAGATAGATAGCAGAGATAGATAAATATCAGAGATAGATAGATAGCAGAGATAGATAAATAGCAGAGATAGATAGATAGCAGAGATAGACAGATAGACAGAGATAGATAGGTAGGTAGATAGATAGATGATAGATATATAGATAGATAGATAGACAGATAGTTACTAGATAGATAGATATAAAGGTAGGTAGATAGATATATAGATAGATAGATACACAGATAGATTGATAGATAGACACACAGATAGATAGACAGACAGATATATTAATAGATAGATAGACAGAGATAGATAAATAGATAGCAGAGATAGATAGATGGATAGATAGATAGCAGAGAGAGAGAGATAGATAGATAGATAGATAGATAGATAGATAGATAGATAGATAGATAGATAAATATCAGAGATAGTTACATAGCAGAGATAGATAGATAATAGAGATAGATAGATAATAGTGATAGACAGAAAGATAGCAGAGATAGATCGATAGCAGAGATAGATAAACAGATAGAAGAGATAGATAGATAGATAGATAGATAGATAGATAGATAGATAGAAGAGATAGATAGATAGATATATAGATAGATGGCAGAGATAGGTAGGTAGGTAGATAGAAAGATGATAGATTAGATAGTAATAGCTAGATAGATAGATGGAGTGATAGCTAGATGGACAGACATACAGAGATAGATAGATGGATAGCAGAGATAGTTGGACAGACAGATAAATAGCAGAGATAGATAGATATATAGCAGAGATAGATGGATAGCAGAGATAGATTAGATAGATAGATTGCAGAGATAGATAGATAATATGGATAGATAGATAGATAGATAGATAGATAGACAGATAGAAGAGATAGATAGATAGCAGAGATAGATAGATAATATAGATAGATAAATATCAGAGATAGATAGATAGATAATATAGATCGACAGAGCAGAGATAGATAGACAGACAGATAGAGGAGATAGATAGATAGCAGAGATAGATAGATAGATAGCAGAGATAGATAAATATCAGAGATAGATAGATATATAGATAGCAGAGGTAGATAGATAGATAGATACATAGCAGAGATAGATAGATAATCGAGATAGATAGATATAGATAAATAGCAGAGATCGATAGATAGATAATATAGATAGATAGCAGAGATAGATAGATGGATAGATAGATAGCAGAGATAGATAGATAGATAAATAGCAGAGACAGATAGATAGATAAATAGCAGAGATAGATAGATAGATAGCAGAAATAGATAGATAGATAGATAGATAGATAGATAGATAGATAGATAGATAGATAGATAGCAGAGATAGATATTCTATATAATTATATATAATCTATTTATAAAATATATAATTTAGATAATAGTTAGGGCCCTGCTGAAAGAGTCTACCTTGACGTGGTAGCAGGGCTTACAAATCTTTTGGCCAACATCTTTTATTCTACAGAGTATGGTAGGGCTTTCTAATGTAATGTACCAGTTGCACCAACATGTTTTTAGTGTTTTCTAAAAATAGAGAAGCGTATAAATAGCCATTTTCAAAAAAAAGTATGAAATTTGGCACGCCCACATGCTAAACCACACCCACACATTAAGCCACGCCCACACATTAAGTCACGCCCACTTTGCTGCAGCGGCGCTACGCGCGCCGCTTGGTCTAGGGGCGGCATTCAAATGTATTTTCAGGTGCCAAAAACCCTAGGGACACCCCTGGGTAAGAAGCTCCTGTTTGCACCTCCATTCAATAGGCTTTTAGTCAGTGGCCTAGAAATCACTGGGCCCCAGCAAAACTATGATAGGGGCCCTATCCATTCATCTACAGTAGTTTTCTGGGAGGCGGCTGTATTCTGACTCCTCCCAGAGAAGATGCCCCCCCCTGGCTCCCGGGCCCCCCTATGGTTGTAGAATCTGCTGCCCTGGTAGTTACGACCCTGCATTCAGTTTTGTGCAAAACGTAACACAGTCGCACTATTTCCACATATTTTGGCAATGGCGCAGTCAGCGCAAATTCATTGTTAAACCCAAGCTAACCTGATAACACATCTGGTAGCATGGGTTTAACATTGATTTGGCTGGTTAGCATTATAGCATTGCCCCCAAAGTGTATCTATCAATTTATCTATCGATCATCATCTATCTATTTATATTGCAAAACTATGTGTAGACTATTGTACATTTGCAAAATGCAAACAGGTGAATGAATATGAAATCATCTTTCTTTTTGGTGAAAATCCACATTATGAAGTAATGCAACAATGTGACACAGATTTAAAGGCTATGGAACAAAGATGTGTTGACTGCTGTGAAAATCTGGGTCAACAACATAACTTCTAGTGGACTACAGTGGGATTACACCAAATATTGTGTAACGAATTAATATTTTGAGGGAAAAAAAGGTTTTGTGGTCTAGGATAATCTTGATCATAATCAAAATCTTGACTGCTTATGGCCTCATACTACTTAGTAGGCACATTATTTCCAATGGAAATTGTTCCTTAACTGTTTCAGATTGCACTAAAGCCCATAGCATAAATATACTTACAGGTCCAAGGTCAACGATAAAACAGTCTCCACTGTTGAAGCTCGTCCAGTTGAGTGGAACCTCTGTAGCTCTAATAACTCTTCTTCCTTTGATATGCAATAGTCTTTGTGCACTCAGGTCATTAGTAACCACATGATGAAATCCAGATGCAACACCACCAGCCTAAAATAGAATGCTGTTATTGTAGAGACATATGTCAAGAGATCTACCATGCTCTGAAGGTGAGATATCAGCCCTATGTACGCTTGTTTTGAGCTGGGAAATTTACCAGAGGCTGTGCTGCTCTGGATAAATCTTAGCCGCACATAAGTATTTAAAGCCAGCTGGTGTTAAATACTTACATGCGCACAGAGGGCCGGCCTTAATGTCAGTGTAAACAGCCGCGAAAACTTAACGAAGCTTTATAAATATGCCCCCAGGTGTAGAAGAATTTTTGATACCAATAACAATATACAAACTGCAGGGATTTAAATAAAAAAGTATAGAAAGATGTTACTTATCTTGAACTGAAGAAATTCTGCTCACCGGTTTATGGTTTAAAGGAAAACTATAGTGCGTATAATTTTTTTTAAAGCAGTTAAAATGTACCTGGGACAGGGAAATAGATTAATAATTCTTACCTCCCTTTTTAGTTACCTTGAGGAGCAGCAGCATGAGAAAAACTTTAATATTCCACAAGCACTTACCTGGCAGATGAAAACTGTACATGCTGTAGCTCTTCAACAAAACATTATTGGGAGGTAGGAATAATCATTAATTCATTTTTACAGTGTAATTACCCTTAAATCAGTGTAATTAATTAGTGCTAACAGACAGAATTAGAAGGTGTATTGCTGCAGACAACTAAGGGACATGTTGTCTTAATATGTTACTCTACATATCGCTTAGTGTCCCTTAAAAGTTGGGATTTATAAATTGAGGATTTGATATGACATTGCAAGTTATGATCTCTGATTGGCAGGGGAAGACCCCCCTGGGCCACTCTTTGCTATTCTATTTGGGCGTATGCTGCTGGTTTGATTTCATGTCACAAGGCCACACAGAGTTGGACTAGCCTGCCAATTGGTGTGTGTTGGTTTGTCTCTGCACAAATAAGGTGGGATTACCCTATAAAAAGCACAAAAGACTTTTTTCATTTAGAAGACTAGCCTGCCAATTGTCAAAGCTCTCCGGGTGCTTATGTAATGTACAGTAAGCCCTGGTGTAGTGTACAGTGAGATTCCTTCACTTAGTTCATTAAAACAATGAGTGTTAATTGGATGGGTTAAGAAATTAAAATTCCTCCCCGCTCTCCACTATTGCGGTTAAAAGATTTTTGCCAGTCCAAATGTCCCAGTCCTCACCTGTTGGGGAGTTATTTTGGCGCCCATACACTAAGTGATATTTGGGCGAAAGTGTGTTCGGAAGACACTTGTGCGGCACGGGTGAGGCCTGCAATCACTGAAATATTTTTCAGTCCCCTATTCCTTTAGATATCCAATCTAAAGCATCTTGCATTTCAACTATCAATCAAGTAATCAGAAACTTTTTTGCTGTAAACAGTTTTGCTGTAGCTGGAATTGTGTTTGCAGTTTAAACAGTTGGTATGCTTGATTTCACAGAAAGTTGTAGCTAAAGCTTTGTACATGTGTGCGATCGCAGGTGCCGACCCGCGACACACAATGTGTATGAACGGCCTTTTCGGGCGATAATCCGACCATGTATGGGCATTTTATCGGGCGAAATGGCCGTTCATTTGTAGATTGTTGCCTGATCTCCAAACGAGTGCCCATTTCGGCCGATAAAGTGCCCATAAATGGGCCGAAATGGCTGTTCATACATGTCGCGGGTCGGCGCATACGATCGCACGTGTGTACGAACCTTTACATTAGAATGCATATACAGTATTTAAGATTGGTTAATTTTTTTTTTCTGTTAGTTCATTGTTAGTTGTGAAATTACCTTGTACTTGATTCCACCTTTGAAATAACCAACAAAAGTACTTGATTCGTGCCCCTGAATTTCTCTGTATTGAACAGGCTTTCCACCTAGGTATTCGTCCATTTGCACAGCAAATATCGCAGCACAGGTGCTCTCATCTTGGGAGCATTCCTTACCTGAAAATACAAAATAGGTGTTTAGAGAATGCTCCATATAGATTTAGGCTGGGTACACATGGACAGATTTTTCGTCCCGACCGACTGTTCACCACTAGCGAGCTGTCGGCTGGGACGAATCACTGTCAGTCAAGGTGAATGTCCTTGAAAAAGTATTGGTCGCCACTGCCAGCAAAATCACCCGATTTTCTGTCCCAACCAACCGATACACGGAAATATCAGTCGGTTGGGCCAAATAATCTGCTTGTGTGTACCCAGCCTTATATGTAGTCAATTTATCAAGGAGATATTTGATTAAAAGGTCAACTTATCATTGGAGCCCCTTCCCTACTAATTATTATTATTATGTTCTGCTCTCACCTGTTCTACTCTTATCTGTTTACCTAAGTAAGCTATTTACTTACTTTCTGACAATGGAGAAAGCTCTGTCCAGATGTTCCACATATGAACACCATACAGTAAAAAAAGACATGTGTAGTGAAGAATATGAGTTCCCATAAGGTGTAGAAACAACTGAGACAAGCTACTTTATAGATTTAGTGTTTTCACTACATTCAAATGGGTTTCTGACGTTACTAAGCTGGTTACACACATGACAGATTTTTGAAAAATAACTGACAGGATCTGCAAGATCCTGTCTGTCATATTTCAAAGATCAGGATACACACAGTCCCGAGCGTTCTCCCTATACACAGCACACTGCCGATAAAGCAAAATACCGATAAAGCCCCAATACTATCAGATCCGATGGTATCGGGGTTTATCACTAGTGTCTGTACCTAGCTTAAAATTGCAGAGTCTCAGATATTTGATCTTTGATTTTATCACAGCCCAAGATATAAAGAAATGACTGACCAGAAAGTTAATGCATGGGAGGCTGACATGTGACATTCCTTAGGCTTCTCCTGCACAGTGCCACCTGCGAGCACAGCCTCAGACTCCCTTAGTGTCTGAGGGAGACAGGAAGTACCTCCCCCTCTCTGCTGTGTGAAGTTCTGACAGAGAAGGTAAGGGAATCTACAGCCCTTCTCTCTCACTATGTTTCTCACTCTGCCTGAAAAGACTGTTTCCACAGAGTTTTCAGGGGGGGGAGGGGTCAGAGTGGCCCACAGCACCCGCGTGTGGGTGGGGCTACGGCACCCACAAGTGGGCGGGGCCACATGAGGCTGTGAGGGAATGGGCCAAGGGGGCCTGCAACTGAAGGGACCATGGGGTCCATGAGTGGGAGGGACCAGGGGGCTGCAAATGGGAGCAGACACAGAGCAGATTGACTGACAGGTTTCAGAGCAGGAAGCAGGAAGTGCAGGGGACCTGGTGATGCTTCTGCCATATCACACACAAAAATGTAAATATCTTCAAAACTATGTAAAATAGACAATGAAAATAAATTGCAAAAATTCTCAGAAGAGCAATTCCTATCAATTTACCTAAAGTCATTTTTGGACCACAGTTCCCCTTTAAGTGTTATGTACACTCACACACAGACACACACACACAGACACACCAGCAACAGCCGCAAGCACTCTCAGGTGCCATTGTTCTAGCAATGTAAGAGCGATAGCAAATCTCAGTTAATTGCAATCCCAACTTTTTTCAAGAAAAATACCTGTTGCCATTGACGTTTGGGCTGCTGCTTGGATAAGGTTTGTGAAGCCGACACAACTGACAGTCTTAGTTATGCTAAGCTTTATTACATTGGTTAGTTTGACTTTGAGATTGTTTTTTGTGTTGTGCCTCAGTACATTGCCCCACTAACCTCTAATGTGCGGCTCTTTTGTGCGACCTTTTAATGCCAGGAGGTGTTCAAATAACACAGAAGTTAAGCATTAGATTGTAAGCTCTACGGGGCAGGGACCTCCTTTCCTCTTGTGGCAAAGCTCTAGCACTTATATAGTTATAATTTATAGTTGTATTTACTGTATATTATTTATATATTTATGTACTGAACTATTTATGTATTTATCCCCATTATATGACTTCTTTGTATTTTGTTATTGTACAGCGCTGTGCCCCCAGTTGTCTCTATATACAGTAAATAAACTATACATACAAAGATACAAATATTACATGTGCAGCATATGGGTAGAGCATTTGCATCTCCCCCTTTCCTTCTGTTTGCCTGAAACAGGGTATTTTCCTGTCTAAAGGTCACTGGGCCTTTTCTGGTCTGGGCTTAAGCTGGGTATTCAGATCCTGTCTGTCATTCTTCAAAAATCACGATACACACAGTCCTGAGCCTTCTCCCTATACTCAGCATATACACAGCATAGGGAGAATGCTCAGAACTGTGTGTTTCCCTTGGCCATGGCCGGCTCCCCTATAGGGAGACTACCACGGCCGAGGGAAATTTTCCCTCTTTCCCCAACGAGCGCTGGGCCGACCCGAACGTTTGGCGGCCACATGCTTGTTTGGGAAAGCTAGGTACACACACTTTTCCTGGTGTGCATAGACTGTTTCATAGATTGTTACATTGTTAAAGGAATAGTTCACTTGAAAAGTGAAGTAAGATAAATATCTTCTGTCTTCGTCCGTGGCTCCTGGTCACTTGATTGAAGAACGGAAGGTAAGACACCTCCCAGTCTTCAATCAATACATTAAAGGAATAGTACACTAGTCCTTTAATTGAGCTGTATCAAAATGAACCCTACATCTGCCTGAGGTGATTGCTGAGAATGGGTTTATTTACAATACTGTACTTACTCCACTGTGATGAAGCTTAGTGAGCAGGAATAGGGGACATTAAAGGGCATCTATACCGAAAAAATTGGTTATTTTAAATTGACCATAACTGGAAAGTATAATTCTTCCCAACCACCACTGTATCATTTTTTTGTTGATCTACCCCCTATTTCTTTAGATATCTAATCTAAAACTTCTTATATTTCAACTGTCAATCAAGTTCCTTGCTCTCAAAAACTATTCTTCTGTGAGTAGTTTTACTGTAGCTGGAATGGTGACAGAGTTTTGACAGTTGGAATGCTGTGTGCTGTGTGCAGGCTTGACAGTTGGTTTGTGGGGAAAAAATATTGTTTGCCGCTTTCGGTAATCCTCGAACGTTCAATCGAACATCCGAGGATTACTGAAAGCGACACGCAGAAAATGGAAGTAGTGTGCGTCTGGTTTTTATGCAGTTCCCTGTGCACGGACGTGTTCCTCAGACCATCTCCCAGGTCCCAGAGGCCTGTAAGGTAAGTTTACCCTGCTATATTTCATTCGAACTTTACAAACTATTTACCCCCTATTGACTTTAATGGGTCCGTTTTCGGACTTTCAAACTTTTTTAGAAGTTCGAAAGGTTGAAAATGGACCGAACTTTCTAAAGTTCGGCCATCTCTAGTCTAGAGTGAGAGGAACAATAGTTAGGGTGCATACACAAATAGTTTATTGCGTTATGTTCCCCTTCCAGCAAGCAGATGGTAGATGGTTTAAAAAGTAGTGAGATTATATCATTGTGTGTTTGTGTACACAGGGAAAAACCACAAACACTGGCTAGATGCCAAACACAGATAAACTGAATTGAACAAAAGTCAAAAAAGCTGTCCTATATACAAACTTATTCTCTATATACAGTACTTGCATTTATATTGGGTACATTGCCTGCTTTCTCCACACACACCAACAAAAAGGCTTTGGGTCTGGTCAAAATGGAACAACATCAATTTTATAAGGGTTGATGCTACAAACAACTGTCAAGATTAGGAGCACAACTAAAAATGCCCCAATATATTTAACAAGAATGTTGGGAGCTGAGTATTAAAAACATTGCCATGGACGATCAAACCAGTGGCGTAATTACTGGCCTCGCAACCCCCGCGGGGGGCCCGGACTGTAAGAGGGCCCGCCACAACCTCCACCATGGTGGAGCCCAACAAGGTTTTGATCGAAAAAATGGGTAACGCCGGGTACTATGCTAGTATTCAATAAGAGAATATTTCCAGGTCCCTAAAGTTACCAAAAAATCACTTTTTATAAGAATGTTGATATTTCTGCACTATTTTCAATAGTGAAAAATATTTGGATTTTATAAAAATGTAAAAAAAAAAAAAAATTGCCACTTTTTCTCCTATTAGCCAAAATTTTCACACATATCACAAATAGCAAAAGCATGGTTAATTTATAAAAAGAGAAAAAATGTGTAGACAAAATCTAAAGTGGACGTAAAATGCATTACTAGGGGAGTTTTCTTGGGTGTAGATCTTTTTTTAATTTGTTTACTCTTTACTTAAAATTTCCACATGGTGAGTTTCCCTATTTACGGTACATAACTAAAAAAAGGTGTCCTGGGGAGTTTTAGAATATTTTTCATATATTTAGAGAAAATATGTCTTTACGTGTTTACACTCAGTTACACCATTTGGCGAAAATGCAACCTTAGGTTTTACATTATTTACACAAGATATTTTAACGTAACTAGATTCCCGGCAATGTTTTGCAATGGTAAAAAAATAAAGCTACGAAAATTTGCCTCTTTATAAATGTGCAAACTTCAAACATTTTTCTGCCAATAATAAAAAAATAGCCCCCATTAGCCTTGTTTTCTGCCTCGTTATCATTTACTACCCCTTATCCCTCTAAATACAAGATAGTACCAGTAATATGTGGTACCTGCTGCTTAGTACAAGGTTTGAAGAGCATTACATAATCTGTACACCTGCTCTAAATGGTCACACAGTCTAACCATTATTTCTCAGTGAGTTGCTGTACGTGGTGGTTTTACACACAGAAACTCCTTTTCATGCAGCTTCAAAAAAGTCCTTGTGTAATTTTCCATGCACCACATAAATGAGGAATATATTGAAGAGTTAACAAGCCGTATTTGTATTGAAGGTGTGGTGACACCCAACATTGTGCTATTTTATAAACAAACATGAAGTATTGTGCTTAGGATACAATCAGGGTTATTTAATAAAAGTTCTAATCGTTTAAAAAATGGTGCTAATTTTGCCCTAACCTATCAGATCTTATTTAACATTTGAAAGCTATCATCTGATTGGTTGGGGCAAAATTAGCCCCATTTTAAACGATAAGAACTTTTATTGAATCTCCCTGAATGTGTGACACATAAGTGGAGAATCCTAGACATTCCGTTTAAGCTTTTGTTAATCTCTTTTTCTCAATATCTTTTTGATCACATTTTTTCACTATAAGACATGACAGCTCTGTATTCCTCAGTTCTACTAAACTGTACATAGAGCACTAGCATTGTCCCACAGCTGTAACCTATTTGGTCCGTCCATGGGACATCCCAACTAACATCCCATGCAACATAGCTTCTTGGTACCCAGACACTGTAGGTCTTGCATCCCAGTCCCTACAGGCAGCACACTCAGGATGTTCAATGATAAAATATGTGAAGAGGGTTTTCACTTGTATTAAGTTGCAGCCCCTGTGCTAATTAACGGCTGCTAACTAGTCGGTCTTTTGATTTGATTTTTGATTTAAGTTTCAGAAATATGTCAGGCTCTCAGAACTGACAAGGAGTTAACTTTTTCTCTATTCCGTGGGAGAGTCTGTAATTGCTGTATAAAGTATAGTTATTAAATAAAGGTAGTTAATGTTAAATCAGTTACAGTAATTTAGCCCAGTAGGCATGTAATGTATAGTGGGTGTAGCACTTCCACAGTCTTGACATTCTATTGACTAAATTACAAATCTCAGAATCTCCAACAGGCAAACCATCTTGTTTTTATTCTGGAAAATACACACTTGCCACACAGTTAATCCTCCCATGAGCTAGATTACCAGTTTTTACTTGTTTTACAAGTTACCACAACACCTTGTACAGAAACTCAGTGTTTTGTGTTTAAGGTGACACCAACATGTGTACAAACAGGGAAGGTTTTACAAATCAACGAAGAACTAAATACAAAGTCCACTTACCCAGCCAGAAGTGCAAGTCGTAATATTTCTTGTTGCTCTTTTCCATTGTATTCAGCACCAAGTAAGCATCTCCACTGTAAAAGTTCCCATGTAAATTCTTGGGTAGTGGTGCCAATTCCATCTTCTCTATTCTCCAGATCTGGAGCCCTGATGACTGCCCAGCATTGGCAAACTCTTTGTGATACAGAACCATGATTTATGTGGGAGAGCGTTAGAGAACTTTACAGAAATGGTTTGTCTCTGCCTGGGCTTCGCAGTCAAACAACAGCAGAGCTGGAAACACTTTGCTATGAACAGAGCTTTATGGAGAGAACAGGAAAGGGGAGTTAGCTAAGAGGCGTGTCTCCTAGTGAACACATATTACTGCAGTAATGAATGTACTGGGGCTTGCCAAGTCTGAACACAGACTATAATATTATAAATACCCACAGAGCACATAGAGCTGAGTCTTTGTGTATTAGGGGGTAATGATGGGGGAAGTGAGGATGTGATTGTAACTGTTCATTGATGTCTTTAGTAGATTTTTAATTGGGATCTCCTGTATCAATTCTGCTTTAGAACAAATCCCTTTTCTCAGAAGCCAAGACAAAGAGAATCCTCTACACAAACAAAGAGATACAACTACAAACTACAATTCTAAAGGTTAAGATAAAGCACATATAGTAATTTACAATTCACATATACGTTCACTTAATCCACCTGGAGATTATGGACCGTTCTTAAGGTTCCTACACCCGTGCGATCGCTGGTGCCAACCCACGACGCACAATGTGTAAGAACAGCCGTTTCAGCTGAGAAACGGCTGATTATCGCCCGAAACAGCCATTCATACACATCATGAAAAAAAAAAAAAAAAAAACTTAGCAAAGAAGCTAACAAGTAACACACTGTACTCCGAACTGGAGGCACTCAAGTTAGTATATACACATGGGGAAATAAATAGTCAACAAGTAGATGTACTTTTAGACATAATTGAATATACAGGAAAATTCCACCAGTCTTATATCTTTATTCATAAAAAAAAACATCATTATACATAATCACCATATACAAAAACTGTCTAAATATAAAACCCCCATCTAAAGCATCCTAAACTGGGCTCCCCAGTATAAACAAGGCCGACATGCACCAACTAAACGGTAGGCAAGCTAAGCAGTTAGTTGCAGCAGTTATATGAGCAGTAGCAGACAAACAGACGTGCCCCTCCGCGCAACCCTCTTCCTCCTGGGTAGGGTAGCACTCCGCACAATTATATAAGCATTAGCAGCTATAAAGCAGAGGTACAGTCAAGCGGATAAATGGTTAGTAAATGCAGCGTTCAGCCCTGTATATCACAGTTCAAAATTTCAGCCGATACATTACCGCTCCTGTGTTACTCCCGCACCTCCATGAAACAGAGTTCAATCAAACCGCCATCGTCTATAGGAACACGCCGGCCCTGTACAGACCTACGCGCATTTCGGAAGTCCCACTTTCCTTCTTCCGGCTCTGGTTCATACACATCATGCATCACGGGTACATGTGTACGAACCTTATGGTGCAGCTCTCTAAATACATATAGGGCTATGTATGGAGAGCCTTAATCGTCTTTTACCGTCTTAAGCTGGCCATACACTAGGCAGATATAAGATAGGTTTCAGATATCTATCTAAAGTCTAAAGACCACATTTTACAAGCAGCTATTTTTATCTTAAGATGTTCCTATCTGACCCATTCATTTTGTGATCTCAAATTGATTGCATAAAAGAATGGGCTAGGTGGTTCTTAGATAGATTGGACATTTGTCTTATGAGAGATTGGACATCTGTCTATTGTTTTAAGTAATGTATGGGCACATAACATACAGCGGTTGCAGTCAGTACACAAAAACGGTGTCGCGCATCTGCCACAAGGTATGTACCGAGCTGATTACGTCTCTTTAAGACAGAGTCTTAAAGTGTTAGGGTTAGAGTTTGGAGTCAGGGTAAGGAAAGGGTTTGGGATAGGGTTACAAGTTAGGGGTTAGGGTTCAATGTTAGGATTGGTGCGGCACCTCGGGCCACCAGCAGCTTTTGGTGAGTGCTTTAATTGTATCATTGTGTCAATATTGTATCGGTTCCTCTTTATGTGAGGTTCTACATTCGCCATGGTGAAGGGTTTGATTCTGTGATGCACCCGGACCACACTTGAGTTTTCAGGATACTAATTATAATTATTCTCTCACCTAGCTGGAGATTGGGGTTGTTAGCACCTATGTGTTTTATATGTAGATTGCTTAGGGTTTAGTTAGAATTAGGTTAGGTTATCGTTATGGTTGAGTTATGGTTAGGTGTAAAGGCTGAGTTAGGGGTTAGGATTAGGATTTAGGATTAAGGTCCCCTACAGTCCCCATTATGGCCCCATTTGACCCCTTATATTGCAGCCCCCATATCCCCTTCTCTTGTATACACCCAAATGTTTGCTCATTTTTGTCCTGTGTGTCTTTGTGTTACTCCGGTTCAGTTAATGGATACCTTTGCTCCTGAAGGCATTCCTTTCAAACCTGTCCATTTATTTTCTTATTAATATACACTTGCAGAGATAGCAATCATGCTGCCAATTTCCTCTGTCTAGTAGAGAACTCGAGCCGAACTTATCAAGTTAGAATGGACTCGGACTTCTCAAATTATCCCGGACCCGGATATCTCGGACTTTCAAACTTTCCAGACTATCGATAATTATTGAATTTGAAAATCAAACGATCTTCGAATCGTTTATGGGATAATTATTGAATGTTCAAATCGTTTAAAGGATAATCATTGAATCTTCTAATCGTTTATGGGATAATTATCGAAAATCGAAAGCAGGAGCTTGAAAGTACCGCATGTGAGAATAAAATAGATTTTTTTTAAAGTTCTGGATATTCAAGTGTGTTCCCCGACAATTTCCTAGGTCCCACAGCTATTTACATTAACTTACCATTGCTATTTTAATTGTATTTCGTTCAAACTTTTTGAACTATTTGACTCCCATTGACTTCAATGGGTCCATTTTCGAACTTTTGAATTTTCCACATAGTTCGAAAGTTCGAAAACAGGCCGAACTTTCAGAAGTTTGGCCATCTCTACTGTCTACTGAACTTGGGGTTCCTTTTTATCATTAATCTGTTCTTCACCTTCCATATGAAAAAGGCAATTTAATCCCTAATCCTTTTTTGCTATTGTGCTGTCTTCTTTCCACATCAACTGGGATTTAATAATTCCTTTTCTCTGCCCTTACCCAGATAATACTCAGGGGCCCTCAGAATTTTCTTCTCCCGTACAAAAGTTTGGACCTCTGAAGCCCAGTTCATCCTCTTTTTTGGTAAATTTTTATGAAGTTTGAGGGCATAGTCTCAGATACTGTCCTGGTGAATTCTATATACTATTTCTTAATGTTCTTTAAAGGGTAACTGTGGTTTACCTAGAAGTTCTATTTATTAAAAAGAGCATATTCATACCTTCAAAATAATTCCAGGATCATGCTTCTAGCTGCAGTCTATAGAAAGATATAGCATTATATCGGGTGGTGTTTCTAGCTAGCACAGGACAGCACCATTGCTCCACCCCCACTGCAACAGGCACTAAGCATGCCCAGTTGTATCCTACTGCTGTAACAGAACATCATCTGCTGCATCATAAGTCCTACCTCAAACTTCTTAATCATTTTTAAAGCTAGCCACAAGGCTGAAAAAAAAACTAGGTAACGGAATGGACAGAAAATGGTTGCAAGTCTTTAAATAGCTTCAGAAAAGATTGTTTTTTGGGGGATGGGGCTTGTTAGTGAATCAGCAATCCTGTTTTTGCTGCTTGGACATGTTTACTGGGGCTGATATGGCTTTTGGCTCTGCAGTACCACAGATTGCACAACTTAAAAGTAATCGTCTGGTGAGCAAAACATTAGGTGATTTTCCTGAGGGGGGGAGGGGGGCTGATAGCACCAGGTAATTCCACCATCTTTGCCTGGTGCTATCAGCCTCCTTCTCTAGCTACCACTTTACTGTAACTGGGATCTTCCTCTGCTGGCACTACAAAACACTTACATCCAAAATATACAAGATTTACTACTAACACTACAGTCAGGATATTATTTATATGTGCTATTAGCCTCCTTTACATAGAATACAATAAATTAACCACTTACTACTTCTACTCTTAGGTTATTTATCTGGTAGAGTCAGTCTACTTTATTCAGAGTTAAAGAGATTACGGTAGCTATGCCATCCCAACTACCAGACAGCTGTGGTCTGCTTTACCTGATCCAATAGCATTCTTTGTCTTTAGGTAATAGTGCCCATGCCTAACTCAGGCTTTTTTCTAGTGCTACCAGCCTATTTCTTCTAGAGTAAAATATTTAAGCCATGTTTACTTAACCTACAGTAAAGTCTCTCAGTAAACCCCTGGGTTTACGTTAGATAGCCAGCAATGCTAATGCTGGCCATACACTGTCCCAACGTTACGATAAATTGATTTCAAGCTGACATGAAAGTTGAATCAGCAAAACATTGTTTCTCTGTTGTTTCTTGGCCACATCATGGTTCAGCTGCAGAATGATCAGGCTTGGCAGTTTCCTGAAAGTTGCAGGAACGTTGGAAGGCAAGAACTCAGTGTATGGCCAGCTTAACCTGAAGTTGCACTTGCTTGTCTGGCCCACCTTTTCTTTTGTTCAGGCCCTGGCCTATGGGAAGCTATACTTAGCAACAAGGGCGTATTCCTCTTGGCCAAATAGGATAAACCCAGCTTTAAGGACCCAGAAGTATAGATAAATATTATAGAGTGTGTCTATGTGGGTTTATATATTGTGTCCATGTGGATTTATAAAGCTGATTACAGAAATATGATTCCAGATGTTTTGTAAACATTGGGAAACTATTACGTAAGAGTTTAATTACATAGTACTGTAACAGGACTCTATTGGTTTTTATTAAAACCATATGGAAACATACTTTTCCAGACTTTTCACTCCCTCTATCCACTAACATGCAATAAAACATCTACTGACTTCTTCTAACTAATGGCTAAATTCAAAACAAATTAAGTAACTAGAATTTCTAATGATGACCATATATGGGCAGGGAGTTTAATACATTCTTTCCAGAACTAGATGAAAATCTTAAAAAGGTCAATTCTTCTCCTCACATTGGTAGAGGTTGATGTAAAAAAAAGTTAGAAAATATTTTCTGTGCTATTTATTTGCAACAACCAATCAGATGTTAACTGCATTAATCCAGTTAAAACCTGACATCTCATTGTTTAATAACATGGGCAAACCTTTGTGCCTCTTATTGCATCAGCCCCTTTTTCTTTTCTGCAATGTTTACTTATTTACTTATTTATGGTGCAGGGAATGCAAAACGGGTACAAAATCTAGTACATTGGGTAGCGTGGGATTTGCACATATTTTTCCATTAGCATTGGATATTGCGTCTTCCTGATAGGTTAAGCAGTTTGCTGCTTATGGAATAAAAGTTAAAGATTTTTTCAACAAGTCCTGAGAGTGCTCTACATGTTACTATGGTCGGATATTTATAGGATCTGCAGTAGCACCTGGGCATTATACTACTTGAAGGTAGAGTGCACACTGTTTGCTAATTGATCACACGTATAGTTAGGAATCTACAGGTAGGGAATCTACTCACATCCAGTAGAATAAAAAATGATTTCCACAGGAGGGCTTAAAACAATACAAAAAGTGATATTGTTTATTGAGGTGCAAAAAAAGCCACACTACATATTTTGAACCATATAGGAGTGTGGCATTTTTTCTTAATCTGAATAAACAAGGGAAACAAGGAAGTGACATTGTCACGAAACGCGTCCTACCCCTCCACCTCTCTTTTATGTGCACATCAGAAGTTTTATACTTTTTTGTATACTTTTTTGTATACTTTGCATTTGTTGTTTTTACAAAGCTACAATAAAATGAAGTTTTACAGCCACGAGATGCCCGTCCGTTTGTTTATAATCTTCTTATTTGACCTATGGTTGTGTTGGTAGCAAGCTGGAAACTACCTGGACATTTGGAGCTCCGGATCAGCTGTATATGTATGGGGTAAGGGGATTGCGGTCCCAGCTACTAATTTACTTATATTGAATAAACAATACCACTTTTTGGATTGTATTAAGCACTCCTGTGGAAATAATTCTACTATGTTTACTTCATATGCGCAATCGGCTGTTTAAAATATCTGATCGCAGAGGTTTGGGGAGATGATCACAGGCCATCTTACGCCACTGGATGACAGACAATATCTTACAAATTCTGTCTGTCATCTTTGAAGGATTGGTATAGTGTGTACCCACCCTAAGTTGTTGAACAACTGGCAACAGTAAAATAAGCAGGTATTTCAAGACATTCACAATTGTCTCTTAAAATACCTGTTTACTAAGTTTTCCCACCAATACTTACTGATCAGTGGAGGAATACAAAACCCCAGGGTGCTTTGTTATTATCTAGTTATGTCCTCAGGATTAACAGACCCTGAATACTCACTCTGAATACTCAAACAAAACTTTATGGCACATCCATTGGCTCTAATCTCTAACCTTATTCCAATGAAATTTGCACTGTGCTAAATGCCCCCTAATTTTTGTTTCTCAGAGGAGATTCCTACATAACACAGTACCACACTGGATGGCTTGGTCATTCTTGTAACCTCAATTTTAAATTAGGCATATAGTGAAATCACACACTGTTCTTAGAAAAAAATTTACTTTTTACCCCTCAAATGAATGTGTATAGATAAATCACCCACCAAACCCCAAAGGTGCAATAGTTAGAAAACTGACAGATGTAAGTTAACCTCAAATGCTGCCTGATGTTCTAGTACCTCTCTTTGTGCTTCCTGGTTCTTCCAGTTAGCAGATGTCAGTCATGTATGTAACAGATGACAGCACAGAAAATGACTGAATGCTATTCCCCTAGCTGCCTCCTCTGAGCAAATAAAAGCTTAAGAGGATGAAGAAACCTTTGAGAGGCAGAGGAAAGTGGGAGAGCATCATTTTACAGCATAACAGATTACCGTATATACTCGAGTATAAAGCGTCCCGAGTATAAACCGAGGTACCTAGTTTTAGCTAAAAAAGGAGAAAAAGGATATTGACTCGAGTATAAACTGAGGGGGTTAGTATTTGCCACTTATGATGTTTGGAAACTACAACTCCCAGCATGCTTTATTGCTGGGAGTTGTAGTTTTCAAACATCTTAAGTGGCAAATACTTGCAAATAGGGGTAAATCCTCCTTTATTTGTGCATACAGTATACACAAATAACAAAGGTTTTACTCTTATTTGTAAATATTGCCCTGGTGTCCGTGGTATTCTCCTACCTTGTCCGGCGGCCGCTCGCTCCTCGCTCTGCATCCTCAGTGCGCATCCAGATGATGTCACTACTCGGCGCCGCAAAGTGAGAGTATAAACCGAGGTAAGAGTTTCAGGCTTTTTTTAAAGCCTGAAAACCTCGGTTTATACTCGAGTATATACCTTTACCCTAAGCCTCAATGCATCCACACCTTGCATTCAGAAGGTTCCTAACACCTGGCTGTCATGTGCTAATTGGGTACAATATACTAATCTATTGCCAACAGATTCTTGTACAAGTCATTCTGAATTGAGAGCAAAAACACCTTCAAGAACTAAACTTTAAAGGGCATGTCCACCCCCAAAACTAAAATTGAATCCCTTACTGGCCACATAAAGTAGTTTAAAACAATCCTTACCTTACATTCCTGCTCAAAATAGTTCCCCTGCTGTGCCCCTCCAAAGTCCAGGAAACTGCTCTGTAGGAGTCTGAGACTTCCTCAACCTCGTCAAGGTTGAGGCATGCTCAGTGCAGACCTCCCCCCCCCCCCTCTCCCCCTTTCTCCCTCCTGTTTTTTCTCTCCCTCCCACTAACATTAAACCCTTTGGGTATGCGGTAGGGCATGCTCCCCCAGCCCCAACCGCATTAATATAATTGTTAGAGAGTCCCCCGATACTTACTTACCTTCCCTCTCCTCCGCTGTTTAGAACTCCTGGCAGCCGCGACCGTGATTGGCTGCCTCTCTGCCAATCACGGATGCGGCTGCCGGTCCCGCCCCCTGCTTGCAATTCCATGCAAGCAGAGGGCCAGAACACTGCGGCGGAGGAGAGAGGGCAGGTAAGTAAGAATCGGGGGACTTTCTAACAATTATATTAATGTGGTTGGGGCTGGGGGAGCATGCCCTACCGCATATCAAAAGTTACATTTCGGGGTGGACATGCCCTTTAAGTCCAGTTGATCTAACTGAATACAACAGATATCCCATGACCTGGATGAATGAGAACCTTCACAAGCATTCCCTTTAATGTTTTTCTTTGCTTGAACCTCCATTCGGTCACTTTCTTAAAATCCTAAACAAATATTCAGGGATGTAGGCAACATAATAGTATGTATTTTAATGTAAAGCAAATTGGTCATATCACATGCTTCATGAACATTCATACATTATATTAGATGAAAAGCTGGTGTCTGGTCTATAAATAACTCAAGTTGTAAAAACCACTACTTCCTATTTGTAGTTAATGCACTGGTAATCTTAAAGGGCATCTATACCGAAAAAATTGGTTGTTTTAAATTGACCATAACTGGAAAGTATAATTCTTCCCAACCACCACTGTATCATTTTTTTGTTGATCTGCCCCCTATTTCTTTAGATATCCAATCTAAAACTTCTTATATTTCAGCTGTCAATCAAGTTCCTTGCTCTCAAAAACTATTCTTCTGTGAGTAGTTTTACTGTAGCTGGAATGGTGACAGAGTTTTGACAGTTTGAATGCTGTATGCTGCGTGCAGGCTTGACAGTTGTTTTGTGGAAAAAAAGTCAGGTCAGATGAAAGTGGGAGTGGTTAAATGTGTGCTGGATTGAAGGCATGTAGCAACACACGCAAGATGAGGCAGTCATTTTTCAGTATAGTGTCCCTTTAATGTATGTTACTGTGTGAGCATTGCTTGCCCACTTTGTACAATGTTTTCTTTCTTTTACCATTTTCCATTTTATTTTTCCTGTCCTACATTGTTAGCCACATACAGATAAATACTTAAAAGATTTAAGATTGTGAGTGCTTTACAAAACCAGGTGATCTTCTATTAAAGGAGTAGTATATCCTTAATGTGTTAAAGTAAATGTGCAGAAAGTGCTGTCCTGAGAACTTTTGCCTTATTATTGGATTTGATTTTTGCCCACTTTTAAATGTAGATTTAATAAAGCAAGCAGCTCAAAGATGTGCCACCTTCTGCATACTGAGCTACTGTATCAATTATCCCTGGGGACATGAGAAAATACTTTTTCCTTCCTGGTTTGGAGACCTTGTCCATGATCTAAAGATAGCCAATACCATACAGATGCGATCACGCATCAGCAATTTGTGGTATTAACCACATACACACACATGCCCCTTACTGACCGCCCAATATACACTATAGGGACCAGTCGGCTGTGTGTCCATACACGGGCCCTTCTTATCGGCTTCCTCTACACAAAGTTACAGGAGCCAATACTGGTCGACCATTTGTTTTTGGCCCTTTGGTTCAGGATTAGTGATGCATCCCTGTTCCTCCCGGGCCGACCGTTCATCGATATGGTCACATGTTCATTGCTATGGTCATCACACGGTCACACTGGCCATGGTGAAAGTAGCTGAAAAACGCCCGATGTCCCCCCACTATGGCCACCCTGCATCAGCGAATTTGGTGTCGTCTGTGATAGATAGAGACCTGAAATGGTCCTTTTCGGACCAGGGGTGTCCCTGGTTGATATGCGGCGATATTAAAATGTCGATGTTAATGGACCTTTATTAATATGCCCCTAAAGTTTGGAGGATACTTCACAGAAGTCTTTTTCCTCCAAACTCGCACGTGCAAAAATACTATGATTGGTCTAGGCCAGGGTTTCTCAAAGGGTGTGTGCAGACTAGTGCGGCTTCAATGAGCTATGAGGTGTGCCTCAGAATTTTGGTAGTGAAAATATCTTCGCCAGCATACCTTAAATTTTTATTAGTTTGTATTCTAAAAATATATATTATGATAAAATGTCAACACATTAACTTTACACTACATTGATTTTAATACTATATACACTGTAAAGTGCCTAAAATATGGGTAATTACAACCTTAAGTCCAACATTTAAGCCTCGTACACACGTCAGGTCATTTTTGTACGATGTGCCTGACGAACGTTCAGCAACCTTCTCGTTATACACTAGTTCTGCCAACGACGCCTGTACCTACATCAACGATAGTGGATAGATAATGTTCGTTGGTAAAGGTGTTACGTGACGTACATATTAAGTGACGTTCAGGATATCGCGTGATCTCGAAATGTTGCACATTTGTATTTCATTCAATCTTCCATTACACTCTAATGATAATCTGCCGACTATGTACAAACAAACGACAATCGGCTGAAGGAATCCTCCAGGCTGATCGTCGGAAAAAGCTGAGAATAGTCATGGATCTTTGGTCTTAGAAGATCGCTAAAGCTTCATTTTTTCACAAATGTTTCATGATGAGTCGTTCGTCGGGCAAATCGTGCTAAAATAATCTGACGTGTGTACGAAGCTCAAGAACACGTGTGCCTCGAGAAAAATTTGCATAGCCAAGTGTACCACAATCTGAAAAAGTTTGAGAACCACTGGTCTAGTCCATAGCTGTAAAGGGATGACACCTGTGTCTTTCCCTATACTTTGCCTGTTTATTGACAGTGTTTCCTCACTCATTTTACTATTTTTATTACTGTTTGAATTGTTAGAGATGTTTGCACTATATATACAGGCCTGCAGTTTTTCTTTACAGTGCAGTTTATAACTGCTGACTGGGAGCTGTAGATTCTGTAGAGAAGAATCTACACAATCTAGAGAAGACTGTGCGTGTTCATTCCACACACCTGTATTGATACTTTTTACAATAATGCCACTAGGTGGTGTTCAAGTTAAAGGGAAAAATATATCTGCCCAAAAAGAAATGAATCCCCCCATTACACAAAAATAACAACAGTGCAAGTATTTTTAATCACTTTTTTCTTTTTAAAGGTAAAATACATTTTTATGAGGGTTGTACACTTAACACACAGACTTGCAGATGGATAAATAGTCAGTAAGTTGGGATGTGCAGTGCATTTTCTCACTAATCAGAATATTCAGCCCAGCATGAAAAGGTTAAGTATTTATAACAATGCGCCACTCTACACATGTTCTTTCTATATACAAGTAAAGTGAGGAATATGGCCAGTGTATGAGGGCAAAATACCAGACGTTTAGCCATAGAAAACTACCCCTACACCAGACTTTAGGTAATACCTTGCTGCTGCTTTTCAATGGGAAAGTATGGCGCCCTGGGTTCTTTCTAAAGGTGCACAAACACAATTAATCGTTCCATTTATAATTTACGATCATTCTGCGCCTACTTTGGTAAAGGTAACCGCTAATGATGCAGCAAATTTCCATCTGGAATGATCATCCATGATGGCCGTATTCGGCCCTTACACTTTGCTGATGCTCACCAAATCCTGTTGTATCCAGATGTGGTCAATAATTCCCATGTGTGTGGCTACCTTTACTCTTTCATGCCACCCCTGGCGCCAATGTCCACGGTTGTTTTTTGTTTTTTTTAAATAATTTTATTTTACTTGACCTAGTATCCAGACAGCTTTATTAAAGGACAACAATACTGTAAAAAATACTTTTTAAAAATAACAGTAACCTGGGAGGTTGGATTAATTATTCCTACCTCGCAATTCTGTTTTATTAAAGAGCATCAGCACATACAGTTTTCATCCGCCACATTTGTCCTGGACTTTTATGTATTAAAGAGAGTGCTGGAGCCAGGAGGAAGACTGGCAGAAGGAGTTTTGTTTGTGCTGTAGCTCCTCGAAGGAATTATATTCATGTCACCAATAAATTAAAAAGTATAGGGAGAAAATAAAGGCTTTGAAACTCCCTTTTCAGCAATATGCAAATAAGGAACAAAGACATCTGGGTATTTACCATGTTTCCATGGGAGCTCTTAGGAAAGTTATATCTTTAAAAACACTGATGATCAATAAAGCCGAAACCGGTCTGTAGTTGGTGCTCTGGTTTTAAACTGGACTTAAAAATCTAAAAAAAACTTGGTGCCATATTTCCCCTTTAATGAGTGTTTGTATCAGTGTGTCTGTCGGAATTAAATTTGTATTTCTATGTGTGCTAAAGTGTGTCTGTTTAGGGCTAATGCCACAAGACAGCGTCCGTTTGCACTGTCGTCTGTGCAATGTTGCACAGTGAAAAGCATGTGTTTGCAAAAAATGTGATTGCATGTGCTCCAAAAATAGATTGCAGCGCAGAGTGAGTTTCTCAAATGGATCTCAAAATGTGATCATAAATGCGTGAGGAATGTGCTAGTGTGGCCTAGCCCTAAGATGTGTTAAAGTGTGAGTGCAGTAATTTACCCAGTTAGGGGCATGGAGAATTCTGATGGCGGCCCTGATCTGGGTAATGGGTTTGGGTGAATTGTTCCCTGCATTTTATTACTGTGTATGCAGTAAACAGGATTCATAGTAGATAAGTGGTAAATTAATACCAATCTATATTTAATGATTGTTCAAACACACAAAACAATGCTGCAGCTTTATAAATAGGCCCATTAGTTACAATTATATTATGAAATTAGTGGAGGCAGATTCCAGAGTACATTAATTCCCAATTCAACCTCTGATTTAAGGAGTTACGTTTGCAAGCAGAAAGAAAGTGTTTAGTCTTAATTTGCCAATCAGTCCTTCCATTTATTGGAATCCCACGCTAAAAACCAGCCAGTAAAACTTGGGGGCTCCCTGCCCTGCTTTACAACTGTAATTGGAATGTCTTTGTCCCTTCCAGAAGGATCAGTCTGAATGTATCTTTTGGCTGTAGGAGAAACAAAACAATTCTTAATTCAATGAAATGACCTGAATGAGCATATTAACAAAGTGGAATAAAATATATCAGTGCAAAAACTATATTCAACAATATTAAAGGGCAATTATGGTCTCTGCACATGTTAGGGTTAATTAAAAAGTTTGCAGTCTTTCCTTTAAAAATTAGCTCTGGATCACATCTCTGGCTGCAGCCTGTGAGAAATGATATTGCAGTGAATGTTCATATTTCCTACTTCCAGTAGGTTGAGTGATACCACCTGACACCCTGCTCCTCCCTTCTGCCCCAGGGACAGAGCATGCTCACTGCTGGGAAAGTACTATACATGCACAGACTGTTTTTTAAAAAATTGACAGAGAGGGGGATTAAAAGGGGGACCTATTAATGCAGACAGAGGCTGATCACATGACTTCAAGCTGATGAAAACAGAGAGATGCACCAAGAGCTCTCTGGGCATCGCTAACTGGTGTTTTTCTATTATCCCACTTTTAAAGCCAGCTATTGGCTAGCATTTAGATTGTCGCAATAGAATGCCGTTTTCGGCATATAACATCGCTTGCGGCAGCTGCGCCCAAAGGATTTCACCCTAGGTGCAATGGTGGCTGAGGATTGTTCTGGATGGTGTGTGTGGGGGGGGTTACTGCGCATGTCACAGCCCTTGTTGAGGACGATAAAGCAGCAAAGACCAGATGCCTCACTGACAGCTTGGACTCTTCACTTTCCTGGACTTTGATAAGGCTTTGCTGGAGAACCATTAGGAGCAGAGATGTAAGGTATGGATTTTTTCAAAAAACAAGCGGGGCCAGTAGTGGGTTAAATTATAGTTTTGGGGGTGGACATGCCATGGGGTAACATTTTTGTTCATTCCCTGATAATATTGCTACATTTATGGCTGCCTTAAATCTGAGAAATAATCTAGTCAACAAATGTAAATCAATATAAAGATAAAGCCTTATTCAAAGAGAACTATTAATATGATTTCTCAAGTAATAAATTCTAAAGGTCCGTAAACATGTGTGACCTGACCCGCGACGCATAAATGTGTACCAAACAGCTGTTTCGGTCGACCATCCACGTTCGGATCTTCAACGAGGCCTGACCAAGCACCCTTACATTAAATGATAGTCGGATGTAAGAGCTCTTTGGTACACAATCATGCATTGCAGGTCGGGCCCCCACATGTGTACGAAGCTTTACTCTCCTTTTCACATTTTCTCATCCATTGTAAAAAACCAAAATTGTTAAGTTCTTAAAAAAACTATATTCCAGTACCTTCTATGCAAATGCTTTTATATTTATTGATTGTACTTTGGTAGGATTGCTGTTTGAATCTACAAGGCTGTTGTCAAAGAAACTATTTAAGATGACTGCTGAGTTAAATTACATTAAATGTTAGTATAACTTGGCAAGTGCTTGGGCCTATGATTAAAGGAATTGTTCACAGAAATAAATTACTCTGCCTCATTTCAATCTATAAATAAATACATGTAAACAGCACTTACGCTGGTGTTTGTGTGTTGCTGCATGACTTCAAACCATTACTTGTTTTGCTCAAGCTCTGTCCCTCAGCCCCTTGCCAGACTATCTGTATCTGGCTCTTTATAAGGGCAAGCATGCTCAGTAAACCCTAATGAGGCAGCATTGGGAGAGGGAATTTCCCAACATGCAGTTCACGTACCAATTGTCACCATTACAGCTACAGCAAAACTATACACAACAGAAAAGTTTATAAAACTAAGGCACTCGATTGACAGCTGAAATGCAAGATTTTCATACTAAATATCTAAAGAAATAGGGGACAGATAAACAAGAAAATGGTACAGTGATAGTTGGAAAGAATTATAGCGTCCAGTAATGGTCAATTTAAAAAAACAAACCAAAAAAACAGTGTACATATTCTTTAAGGACTGGGAAGGGTCTGAAACACATAAGGTGTGCTAAAAGATTTACATATGTTTTAACAGCAGCCTGGAAGTTGGTCTTTCATCCTGTCTAGTTCCAGTACGTGCAAAACGCTTGTTGATGCGGTATTTATCTGAATGATGCCTAGTGATGGGCTTGGGGCTTCAGCAGCTGGGCCATCCAGACCTCTGGGTAAGCGGACATATCCGAAAAGCTTAAGTTCAGTCTTGCTTTGAATTGGATTATATACAGAGCGAAGGGTTTGGGGCATTTGTACCCAAACCCCCTCTGCTATTAAGTAATAAATTGTTTATGCACTTATGCATGAGTGAATTGAGGAGTAGAGCCCATACTTTATATATAATTCTGAGTTTGTTATACCTTGGCAAGTGCCAGTCAAGAAAACAGTCAAGAGAATGTAGCTGGTGAATGCTATTCAAGAAAAAGTTGTCTGGAGTTAGATTAAGATAGTATAACCTACTTCTGCAGTGAATTTCTAACAGAGGAATGGTAAGATTATATCCTTATAATCGGCGCTCTACTATGTAGTAGCACGCCAAGTATAACCCCCTTACCTAACACCTAAGTGGGATACTTAGGTGGCCTTTGTGCCCCCGTTAGTTGTTTGTTAGCATATGATATTGATCCTGTGCAACATCCTATTAAGGATAACACATATCTGTATAGTTAATGTATAGTGCACTGAAATATGGTATTATAAGGTGTAAATGATGGGCCACCTCGGCCTCTGGCCTAATTGTAATGTGTAAAAAGCATAATTCAGGTTATATCTGATATTTAAATGAAAGCATTTACAAAAGGAAAACAACTGTAAAAGGGAATCAATATTCTTCTGTTTATTTAGATATTTTGATGAATTGATGTTTTTTGATCATATGTAGAGTTAGGAAGCAAAAGTAGGCATTTCTAATCTCACACTACAACCTTTATTGGAATATGTTGCAGTAGCACTCCCAATGCATCCCTTAACGGGTATGTCCACCCCCAAACTAAATTTTACTATGTGGCTGGAAATGGCTATAAACCTTCACCTCGCAAGGTTTAGAACACTGACAGATCCCCCCAAATGTATATTTTGCACGGCTTTAAAGCCACAATTGAAAAGGCTTTAATTTTGGTGCAAAAAAATGTGTACAATTATCATTTCTAAATTTATTGCAAATTAGTAAAAACTATATTACATTAGTTAGCATGAGGTTTGCACTTATTCTTGCACCTCCCTGTTTATCCTGAAGAGTTGAAAGCTGCAACGGCAGCCTTAAGTCAGTACAACTTAGACCAAACGTTATTAGGGTTCTAAGGTTTTGGTGGGTGCTCTAGCTGTACCCAAAAATTTCATTTTGCAGGTATTCCAAACCAAACAAAAGAGGTAAATTACCTGAATGTAAAGACTCTTTTTTTTCAACATCATTGGCATCTTTCCCAATCCATAAATATATCTGTAGAAAACATATAAAGTGAATATAAATGGAATGTAAAGGTTTAAGCAGTATGTAACATAAACTAGAAACACACAGTCCAAAAACATATAGATAATGGTATTTCCAGTAGGGGGATTTTCAGTAGGGCCATGAAGTAATCTTCACGAGAAAGAAAACCTTAAAATTGTTGTTGGGCTTATTAACAGTCATGTCACTGATTGTAGTAAAGTGGACATGTGTGCAATCATTACTTTTAAGGCCACTATGAAGATTTGGTTAACCATGGTCTGTTAGAAATGATACCCTGCCAGGTGTGCAAGAGCATTTTCTCTTTTTGGGGGGGTTGTTTTCATGAATTTTTAGTATACCTGTGATTGTTTTTTCTTTATCATAATTGTTATGTCTCCCTTGTTATATTGTTCAAGAGCAAGAAAACACTTGGAATGTAGAGGGAACTTGATTTATTCAAACAGAGCAACAGGTACATCACACTTTCTCATCCCATGCTATTCCCTAGCTTACTTCCTGATACTGCCCCTTTTTCCCAGCTTGCCTCTATGCCTTAAAGAAACAGTATTAACTAAACATGTAGATGTTACAATAATTCTTTTCTTGTTCAGTGCATTGGAGCATTTATTACATTTTATCAGATGTACTGCATTGATGGATGGGCAGCCACATGGTCCTTAAATGGTAAATGTCCCTTTTTATGTGAGATAACAATTAATTTAGTTATAGGATAACAGTTTGCATTGTCTTTTATTGCATAGTAAGGTCCCCTTTGTAATATTCTTATGATCCGAATGGATCTTCCTTTTTACTATTTCCTGTCTGAGGGTGGGTGGTTGACTTAATGCTTATGCTGGAGGGCCAAGATTTTTTTTTAAGGTTGTCTTCCTTTTTAATTGGTTTCAATTCTCATAATATTTTTATGTTATTATTATTTATTTTTTATACCCTGTAATGTGGATTGCATGTTGTCACTAGCAGTATGCATATGTTTGTTTCTCTATTTGTACTGTAGGAGTTTGATAATGGACATTATGGTCTTTTAGGTGTGAGCATATTGTGTTGTGTCCAGTAGAGGTAGCTGCATTCATTAATATTGCTGGTCAGTGTTTTCCTATTGCCAGATTAGTCACCTATTACGGTAAATCTCTAAAATTTTGTAAAACAAATGTCGTCACCCATATTGATCTTATATTCTCACTTATGACTTGGAGGTTACATGTATTGTTCCATTATCTTATAGTTACCTGTTCCCAAGAGTCAAGCATCATCACATCATCTTCTGCTAAGTCTTCCTGAGTAAATTCACCTGGTACTTCCTCAACCTGTTTTATACATTTAGAATAAGTGATAGAGATATTTTAACTTCACGCTAACAGATAATTAATGACATGAACCATTTAATTCCCCCTTAGACATCTTGACACTGGCATAAAGGCAATAAATGAATAGATTGTGCAATAGGCATCTCCATTTAGAGGCCTTCTGTGTACTGAGCTATTTGTTTTCCTTTTCCTAACTATACATAACTCTAGGGTCATGAATAAAATTTTAAGTTACAAGTCTTGCCCCTGATCTGACATAAACCCATCCCCTCTCAAATAGCGAGATAAAACCCTGCACTGTTTCTTGATTTGGCTGCATGAGAGTGATGTGGTCCTAACTACTCAGTAATGGATCTTGCTTTTTAATTGATGCCGAAATATAGTGGACAGCAAAGCCAGAAAACCTGTCAAATAAATATATCTTCTTTATGCAAAATGATTTTGTGGATTAGTGGGCAAACACAATCAGGGAGATTCAATAAAAGTTCTTATCGTTTAAAATGGTGCTAATTTTGCCCCAACCAATCAGATCTTATTTAACATTTGAAAGCTAGGGATTGGTGTTAAATAAGTAGAAAACAGTTGATTTACAAATTTCATTACTGACAGATTTATTTCTCTCCCGCAAGGCAATCTAAAATTAGCTAAATAATGTGAAAGAAACAGGTCCATAAGGATCAGAAGATCAGAAGTGAAGTCTCCATGTTTAAGGCTCGTACACACACGTGATTGCGTGGTTGAACCGAGATGCTTGTGATCTAACCCTGCGGATTAGTGAACGACACCCAACCTAAGGATCAAACAACTTATCGCCCAGAACAGCCTTTTGTCATCCACCTTTTCGCTAAGAGTTTTGTGCATCAATTGCACGTGTGTACAAGCCTTAACATTTTTGCTGTTTGCTGTATTATGCATAAAATAAATAGAGAAGCTAATTTTAAGCCTTTAATTCCCCTTTAAATAGGGATTGCCTTTTTACAGTTTGCTTACTACAGTTGCTTGTTATTATAATAGACAGTTGTGTAGCTTATCAGCAGATTAATTTAGACGGATATCATAAAAAAGATCTCTAAACCCTGCAGATTACAGTGGTGCCTCGGTCTAAATCATTTTCTTGATAACTAAGCAACAAATGATAATGCTGGTAACACATTTCCTCTAAAAGATAATTGCAAAGTAACAATTAGTTATTAAAAATAGACAGCTCAAAACATAGCTGCATTTTTTAAGGGTTAAGTGATATATACTATACAATATGTATGTATGGATGTAGTTATAGACACTACTTGTGCCTTATGGGTCTTGTTAAACAAAGAATAATTGTTACCACAAATCGTCCAGTTTTATTTGAACATCCAAACAGTCGTGGTGGATGATCTTCAAGATGTGTTTCTAGAAGAGGAGAAGTCTGGTATGACTTTTTACCTCCTAGTGTGGACCAGAATATATCTGTAGAAAATGATAAACGGTCATTTAATGTTGCATCTAATTCATTTTATGAACATAATTACCATATATTAGAAAGTACTGTTTCGGAGGAATGATGCCTTCTTTCTTTTGGTTAAATCTGCCCCTACCGTAGGCCTTTGATTGCTTTGGGTGCACTACGTAATGTCTGAACATTTTGGACATACTGCAAAGTCAGTGCAAAACCCATGCAGTGCCTATGAATAAGAACTGTTGTGTTCGAAACACATAAGGCCATGCCTGCAGCGTGTACTAGTATTTTGGCTGAATAAAGTATTTTTGATACTTTTACTACCACAGTAGCTTCTGTTACCGGTGTGCGCCGAAGCCCATTTGTTGTGTGTGTGGAAACTCTGGATTGCAAAACCCATGCTAGCCTCAAAGTACCACTGACTTTTACAACAAAGAATTTTATTACATCTTCCTGCATGTCCGTACCTAATCCCTTCCCCTCTAATTTTACAATTTCTGGGGATGTGCCGCTGGATTGGAAAAAAGCCAATGTAATACCAATATTCAAAAAAGGTAGTCGTTCACAGCCTGGTAACTATAGACCTGTAAGCCTAACATCAGTGGTAGGGAAGGTGATGGAAACTTTGTTAAGGGATCATATCCTTGACTTTGTCTCCAGAGATCATCTTATTAGTAGTAGTCAGCATGGATTTATGAGAAATAGATCATGCCAGACAAATTTAATTGGTTTTTATGAAGAAGTGAGTAAGAAGTTAGATTCAGGCACAGCTGTGGATGTGGTATATTTGGATTTTGCAAAAGCCTTTGATACTGTGCCACATAGGCGACTAATGTATAAACTGAGGACTGTTGGCCTTGAAGAAAACATTTGTTCATGGATAGAGAACTGGTTATTGGACCGCAAACAGAGAGTGGTGGTTAATGGAGCTACATCTATGTGGGCTAAAGTTCTAAGCGGAGTTCCTCAGGGTTCTGTACTGGGGCCGCTTCTGTTTAATCTGTTTATAAATGACTTAGAAGGG
Source organism: Hymenochirus boettgeri (assembly GCA_019447015.1). Taxonomy (NCBI): domain Eukaryota; kingdom Metazoa; phylum Chordata; class Amphibia; order Anura; family Pipidae; genus Hymenochirus; species Hymenochirus boettgeri. The sequence continues at coordinate 61,782,576 of CM033474.1, read as the reverse complement.
GGCATTGAGAGCAAGGTCTCTGTGTTTGCTGATGACACTAAATTATGCAGAGCTTTGGAAACTTCCAATGATGTGCAAGTGCTGCAAGCAGACCTAGATAGATTATCAAAATGGGCAGCAGAATGGCAGATGAGATTCAATGTTGATAAATGTAAGGTGATGCATTTGGGATTTAATAATCCCTGTGCCACCTACACCATAAATAACTCTGTGTTAGGTGCATCTGAAATGGAAAAAGATTTGGGGGTTCTGGTAGATAACAGACTTAGCTGTAGCAAACAATGCCAGGTAGCAACAGCTAGAGCTAGCAAGATATTGTCTTGTATAAAGAGGGGACTAGATTCAAGAGAGAAAAATATTATTCTCCCTCTTTACAAGGCACTGGTAAGGCCTCATTTGGAATATGCGGTGCAGTTTTGGAATCCCATATACAAAAGGGACATCTTGGAAATGGAAGCAGTCCAGAGAAGGGCAACTAAATTAATAAGGGGAATGGAGGGGCTTGAATATGCAGGCAGATTAGACAAGTTAGGGCTGTTTACATTGGAGAAGCGGCGGTTGCGTGGGGACATGATAACCTTATACAAATATATTAATGGCCCATACAGTGAACTCTCTGGTGCATTGTTCACTAATAGGTCATATCAGAGGACTCGTGGACATCCTTTAAGGTTGGAAGAAAAGAAGTTTCATCTTCAAGTTAGGAGAGGTTTCTTTACAGTGAGAACGGTGAAACTGTGGAACTGTCTTCGAGCAGAGGTGGTAATGGCAAGTTCATTGAATAACTTTAAAAAAGGCCTGGATAAGTTTCTAAAACTAAAAAATATTGAGAATTACTGGTATTAATGCATATAGATCTGGTTGATCCAGGGATACTTTCCGATTGCCGTTTGGAGTCAGGAAGGAATTTTCCCCCCCCTTTTTTAGCTGGGGTTTTTTGCCTTCCTCTGGATCAACTGTTAGGTAGGGTTAAAAAAAAAAAAAAAAAAGGGAATAGGTTGGACTTGATGGACGAATGTCTTTATTCAACCTTAATTACTATGTTACTATGTTACTATGTATGTTACATATGTTTCTCAATCTACGTCAACAATTGTCACAGTGTATACACTACCCCAGACTGCTGGTATCACAATGTAGAGACTGCCAATTATAAAATCTCTATGTATGCAAATTATAAAATGGAAAACAAAATGTTCAAATAACTTAAGTTGAGGTGATTCCCCACCTATGGCTGACCATTGGTCAGAGGCAGGTATTCCTGATGGATCCAAAAGGAGGCACTGGATTATGATTTAGGTAGAATTTAGTTCATATAATAAATGTATAAATAATACTTACCTGGCTCTTGACCCTCGGAAATTTTTGTGGCTTTGCATTTTAGAACTTTAACTAAATATTCTGCTCCTTTTATCTCATCTTCATTAGCGCCTTTTCCAATCCACATGATGGCAGAGTTGTTTTGCATTTTTAAGACAAAAGCATCATTAGCATTTAGTGATGATGCATCAGATTCAACCTAAAATTATTAAGGAATTTGTTACATTGTATAATGCTCAGAAATGTAGGGCCATATTTATAACACGTTATTATCTGTGCTATTCAGTTAGATCAACATGACTTGATTGAAGTTTAATTCTTTAAGGCATTTTGCTAATCATCCAACTGACTTGTACGCTAATCATTAGCAATAAATACCTCTAATCAGGCTTGGGTTTTTTTAGACATAAATGGCTTCCTTCAAATCTTTTTTGAACCATTCTAAGATGTTAACATTACATTCTTAAAACATGTGCCTTTTTTCTTTTAAGATGCAGGTACAGGGCTGAGTGCTGATCTGAGGGATTGAGCTTAGTTCTCTGCTGCTGCTTTCGTTTTCCACACATACAAATCAGAGCACTCTTGAAAAATCTTAATTTCTCTGACATTGCTGCTTCATGTTGAATAAGCATGTTCTTTATCCTTTTATGCTTCTCACCTTGTAAATTCAAAGAATTTTTAAGAGACACCATATTCCTTTGTGCCTTAAACCCAGCATCTAGTTTAGCTTAAAAGGCATGTCCACCCCCAAAACTATAATTTAACCCACTACTGACCCCACACTGTAGTGTAATAAAATCCTTACCTTACATCCCAGCTCCAAACGGTTCTCCTGTAATGTCTCTTTAAAGTCCCAAAAACTCAGTCTCCTGTCTCTTCTCCGGGAGAATTTTGCCATGCGCACTGCGGCCCTCCCGTTTTCATCTCCCTCCCCCTAGTGTTTAACCCCTTTGCTTTAGTGTAGGGCTCCCTCCCCCAGCCCCACCGCCATATTACTTTTTGCAGAAACTCCCCAGAATTCTACTTACATTACCTCTCTCTCCCGGCGTTCTGGATAGCGGGAAGCCATGTCTGTGATTGGCTGCCTCTCAGCCAATCCCGGACACAGCTGCCAGTCCGGTCCCTGCTTGCAGTTTCATGCAAGCAGAGGGCCGGGACAGTACATGGGGGGAAAGAGGTAAGGTAAATAATGATCGGGGGAGTTTCTGCACAAAGTAATATGGTGGTTGGGGCTGGGGGAGGGAGCCCTTCACTACAGCAAAAATTATAAAAAGGGGTGGACATGCCCTTCAAAACCCAGCAACACATCGACACAACTAGTGCATCAAAAACTCCTAATACCGAAACACAAGAGCAACATTATATATGATGTGCAGTGCAGTGATGGATACTTTGATTTTTATGCCAAGGAAACTAACCAGCAACTGCACCAACGTATGGCCCAGAACAGAAGACTCAGCCATGTACCCATAAAGAAAAGGTGCACATGTTTGAAGACTATAATGTTAACAAAGAAGAAGAATGGTTCAAAAGAGGTTTAAAGGAAGTCATTTACAGTATGTCAAAATAAAGAATCCTCACCTGAATAGAGGCATTAGGGTTCATCTGCCACATACAGATGGGTGAACAGTGGATTAGAAGGCAATGTGATAATTCACGAAATTCGAGATGCCACAACTTGAGATTAGTGAGGGAGATTTTTTTTAAACATGCAATTACCCTCTGTCACCACTAGGAGGATCCGAGAGCTGTCTTTAACGTTTTGCAGAGAATATGCACATTGACCACCAGGTGGTGCTGTGAAGAGGCTGCTGAGCTGAACGGAAAAACTGCTACAGGCTTTAATGGTGCACAGATTTTTTCATCTGGATCCAAAGTACCAGCAGGAGGAGATTGCAGCACAGTGGTCTGTGTGTAGTACAGTAATCAGGATCCCTTCTCCCATATATTAATTCAGGGCCTGCAGCCTGGGGGTGGTGGAAACAGGTGTATACTATCCTCTTCCCTGGCCCCTGGATAAATAACTGATGGGACTGGATTGTAAACTACAAGTAGAAATACCTGTATCTTGTACTAGTACAGCATAGTGCAGGCATAGGAAACCAGTAGATCTCCAGATGTTTGAAAACTACAACTCCCAGAATTCCTGTACAAGCAATCTGCAAGTAGGGAAATCTGGGATTTGTAGTTTTCCAACATCTGGAGATTTACTGGTAGCCCTGAGGCTACATGGGGATACTGGCAATGGAGACGGATGACTGGGTTATGTCTGTATAGCAGGGATGTCAAACTCGCGGCCCTCCAGATGTTTGAAAACAACAACTCTAAGTATTCCTTTGCAGTGTGTACCCTGGCGGATTCTGGGAGTTGTAGTTTTCAAACATCTGGAGGGATGCGAGTTTGACAATTGTGCTGTATAGGGGTGGTATGGGTGATCTATCTATTAATCTATGTATGATCTGCCTATCTATCTATGATCTGCCTATCTATCTATCTACAATATCTATCTATCTATCTATCTATCTATCTATCTATCTATCTATCTATCTATGATCTGCCTGTCTATCTGTCTGTCTGTCCGTCCGTCCGCCTGTCTGTCTATCTATCTATCTATGATCTGCCTATCTATTTATCTATCTATCTACAATATCTAAATATCTATCTATCTATCTATCTATCTATCTATCTATCTATCTATCTATCTATGATCTGCCTATCTATCTATCTTTCTATGATCTGCCTATCTATCTATCTATCTATCTATCTATCTATCTATCTATCTATCTATCTATCTATCTATCAACTATCTCTAACATCTGCCTATCTATCTATATGATCTGTCTGTCTATCTATTATCTGCCTATCTGTCACATGGGACGGATGGCCAAAATTATATTACCGCGTGTGCGGGGCAGCCACGACCGAGCTTGGTCACCTGTTCGTCCGGGCCCATTGGTAAATCACAGACAATCGTGCAGTTCCCTATGGGGCCGCACAATTGGTAGTGCAAACTGTCGGCCACAGCCACTGTTGCTGCGTCAGTCATTTGTCCTGACAGAGTACTTGCTAGTAATTACCTGGTGTGTAACGAGCCTGAAGTTTTTGAAGATTTTTCACTGTACAGGAGTGGTATGGGTGACTGGGTGCACTGTACAGGGATGGTATAAGTAATTGGGTGCACTGTACGGGGTGGTATGGGTGACTGGGTGCACTGTACAGGGATGGTATAAGTAATTGGGTGCACTGTACAGGGGTGGTATGGGTGAACTGGGGTGCACTGTACAGGGGTGGTATGGGTGACTGGGTGCACTGTACAGGGAAGGTATAAGTGATTGGGTGCATTGTACAGGGGTGGTATGGGTGAATGGGTGTACTGTACTGGAGAGAATAAATGGGTGACTCAGCTGGTCCAGTGAGCCAGTCCACAGATCAACTGTTAAAGTTTGTACAGAAACTGATGTTTGAGTCTAATTGTGCATCAGGGGTTGCTTCTGTAATCCTATGCCTATACTCCGCTTTAGAACCCGAGTGCAGAACCCACAGTTGAGTGTACAGCCTCAGAGATCTAATTTTATTACACACAGGGTGTAGGAATAAGCTCTGGTACTTCTCTGTGAATTATAGACATGTACTAACCAGATGGGTAGAGGAAGTACTCCTCCACCTGGCCTGAGCATATTTTGGGGCCTGGAGACGAGAGCCCAGAAAATCAATAGGGCCTGCCTGTGGCTTAAATTTACAGCCACATTGCCAGCTTTTCCAGTAATATGACATTGCATTGCCGGACGCCCAACACCATTAGATATTCCCGGCCGACCGACCGATCCATGGCACTATCGGTTGGTCGGCCGTAAATATCTGTACCCAGCCTTGAGCTATTCATGTTACTACCCAGTAACATGAATAGGCCAGACCAGACAGTCACTGGAACGTCTGAAGGGTAAGAAACCACCAGAGCTAAAGATATTAGATAGATTAGGTTTTCATCTATAGATGAACGTGTAATCAAACATCTAAGTAATGAAGTGATTTTTTTCTACCATATTTTGACTTCTGAAATGGACACCTATTCCCTATTCAATTTTTGCTACCATTCCCCAAAAATCTGATGATCATTTTTGTGAATGTTATAAACAATTCAAGAAAAGCAAAACTACAGCTCCCAGCATTCCTCTACTAGCATTTTGTAGCATCATAGGCCGGCACTCCGGTTTCCCCCACAATCATAAAGACATACTGATAGGTTTGCAGGGCCTGATGTGAATGTATACATGAAATTGTAAATCTCTATGGAAGATGTTGGCGCTATATAAATCCACAATAATAATAATAATAGGGCAGCTAGGGAGTTCTTGTAGTTTTTAAGCATCACTCATGGGGTAGATATATCTGCTTTAATCTATTGCAGTGGTAACGTCTTTTCTAACTAGGACTACAACTCCCATCAGTCCCTAGCAACACAAAAGCTTTATAAAAAATCACATAGGAAAAGCTCAAGGTTACTATTAGTTTCATTCTTTTAAATAAATTTAGGAAAATTCACTCCCAACAGAAATTAAGGTTTTTAATGTAAAACTAAAAATTGTCCCAAAAAACTACTAACAAACTGTGTTTTGAGTTTTGTGCTGTTTGTGTCTGGAGGCTCAATCCTTTTACAGCTTTTCACACCTTCCCCCAAAAAAACCCACTGAGTCTGGCTGGAGCAATTCAAAGTGTTTCTCACATTCTTCAGGGCCTGATGTGAATGTATACATGGAATTGTAAAGCGCTACGGAAGATGTGATATCCACAATAATGAAAATAATAATAAAAGCTTCATACACACATGCGATCGTGCGTGCCGACCCACAACGCACGATGAGTGTTCAATTAGGTTACTGTATTTGTTGGTATTACAGGGGACACAGGGAGGGTTAAATTGGGTGACTTTTCGCTGGTATTATTACAGGGGGCACAGTGAGGGCTGAATTGGGTGACTGTTTTCACTGGTATTATTACAGGGAGGATTGGATTGGGTGACTGTTTTTGCTGGTATTATTACAGGGAGCACATGGAGGGATAACTTGAGCAACTGGGTGCGCTGGTATTGGTATTGGGTGATCTCGGTCTGTAAGTAACTTAACACACATGTTTAGTAAAGGGAAGTATGAGGGAAGATGCTTATGGGTAACCTATTTAGAGAATGTTATTTAGAGGGTAACATTGCCCTTTAACGCAGAGAAGTACACAACAGCAATATTCACTAGGTGCACGGGTGTCTTTTGAGAAACCCCTGCAACTTCTGCTATTTTAGTTTTTTAAAGGGCATGTCCACCCCCAAAACTATAATCTATCCCACTACTGGCCCCATTTTGTAGTGTAGAAAAATCTTTACCTTAAGCTAGGTACACACCTAGCAATTTTTCCTCCTGACCGACCGTTCGATACTTTCGACCGGTCGGCCAGGAGGAAGGACTGTCGGTCGCGGCAAAAGCAGCCGCATCCGATAGTCACCGCGACTGATCGTGTGGTCCATAGAGGATCGCACGATCGGATGAGGTTTTCCACCCTGTCCGATCGTCCTTTCGTCCGATTTGGACGAACGGTCGATCGGACATGGGCACATTCGGATGCGATAATTTCTGTCCGATCGACCGATACACTGAACTATCGGTCGATCGGACCGAAATATCTCATCGTGTGTACCCAGCTTTACACCCCAGCTCCATATGGTTCTCCTGTAATTCCCCCCCAAAGTCCAGAAAACTGGCCACCAGGAGACTAGCAGAGGGGGAAATTTTTTCCGCCTCTGAGGCTTCCTCTGAGAGGTTTCTGGCATGCTCTGAGCAGCTCTCCCTCCCTCTCCCTCCTGTTTTGCAATCCCTCTCCCTAATGTAATTTCCCTTTGATTTATAGACGTGTTCTGTCCCCCAGCCCCAACCACAATAAAAGTTTTGTTAGAAAGTCCCCCGATCTTTACTTACCTTACCTCTCTCCTCCGGTGTTCAGTTCAGCTGGCAGCCGCGTCCGTGATTGGCTGCCTCTCAGCCAATCACAGATGCAGCTGCTGGTGCCACCCCCTGCTTGCAATTCCGTGCAAGCAGAGGGCCGGGGCTGTGCGGCGAAGGAGAGAGGTAAGTTAAGTAATGATCGGGGGACTTTCTAACAAAACTTTTATTGCGGTTGAGGCTGGGGGAAGGAACACTTCTATATATCAAAAGTTTTTTACAGGGGTGGACATGCCCTTTAAGTTATGCTAATCTATAATAAATAGGTTATGCTGACACACATGCGATCGCAGGGCCAAACATCGGCGCACAATATGTTAAGAATGGGCATTTTGGCTGATGAACGTTTAGTGTATCGAGTGCCCATACCCTAAATGATTGTTGCCCGAAACGTCTATTTGTAACACTCTGTGCGCCGTGAGTTGGCCCTGTGCGCGTGTGTTTGAGCCATTTTATCAAACTGCTAAAACAATTTAATAAGTAAGGGCAAATAATACACACGCTGTTTAAGATGCCCAAGTGACATCCTCACTTCCTCTTCTTACTGAAGCTCCATTGCAAACAACCCTCTGACCGAGGGAGAAATGGCAAATCAAATTATACACGTAAACGTATTGTTGGCCCACAGCAGCAGTTGAACATCCTCCATTTTGACCAACTGATATAGCAAACAATTTAACATGCGTGCCAGCTCCTGATATGGTGATCCGGATCACTGATTGATCACTAATTGCTATTTACCCAGGGCCGGCCTTAGGGTAAATAGCACTCTGTGCAAGATTTGTTACTTGCACCTAGCACCCCCTCCAAAACACCCCCCATGGCACACATAATACACTGCTGAATGCCGCTTGCCTTGGCCTGCTTCAAATAAAATCCCCCACCTGCACTTAACGCCTTTCAGTATCTTTCAGTGCATGCTTGTATATATATCGTACATACATCATTAATTTACGTACTAAAGGCACAGACAGAACAGCACAGCATACAAATGTCTTAAGTAAGGCTTATATGTGTTGGGGCTTAGTGTGTGGGGTGGTGCTGTTACATATATTTGATCTGCAGGATTGTAACTGAAGGGGCTGTGGCACTGGTGCACAACTTTGACCTACAGGTCCGTGACCTAAGACTCCCAGCTGGCGCCCCCCTGTTATGGCACAGGTCGCCCTGCACACATTAGATCAGCGGTTCTCAAACCTTTTCAGACCGTGGCACACCTGTCAATGCAAAATTTTCTCAATGCACAACTTAAAAGGCAATTATACCCTAGACATTCCCCCCTCCCCAGTTTATATAGTACCCAGGGATGAAGACCTAAACTGTGGGGTCCTCACCCCTGGGTCTAACTTCTTTCAAAGAAGCCCTGCAAAGTCAGCTGTGTCTCACCCTAGGTACCATCAACAGGAGGGGGGTGGGGGAGGTAGAGGGAGCAATAATTTTTCTTTAATGTTGGACTTCATTACATATTGTATACAAATTAATGTAGCGTTCATTATAGTAAACTTCATTAAGTTATATTGCTAAAAATATTTCCAATACCAAAATTCTGAGGCACACCTTTCTCTTTGAAGTCACACCAGTGTGCCCCGGCACACCCTTTGAGAAACCCTGCATTAGATTGTTGGGTGAATCAGTTGGACAAAGAGGTTGGCTGTTTGATGGCTGGTTTAAGCTGGACATACACTAGTAATATGTTTAAGCTTATTCAACGTTCCATCTGACAAATGTAGAAGAGTCTTTAACATCTTAAAGTGACCTAACTGAGGTGCTAATTGAGATTGTGATCTGCCAAAATGTACTAGCCTGTCTGACCCATCTTTGGGCTATTGGGTTGTGTACACACCATGCAAATTATCTGCGCAGACTGACAATGTGTGATACACTTTAAATTGCTCCAGCCAGACTCAGTGGGTTTCTTTGGGGGAAGGTGTGAAAAGCTGTAAAAAAGATTGAGCCTCCAGACACACAAATAGCACAAAACTCAAAACACAGTTTGTTAGTAGTTTTTTGGGACCACAATTTTCATAAAGAAATATAATAGGGTAAATGTGTACATTTTAAAAGTCGAAATACAAAATAAAAAAAATCCCTTCCTTAAAAGCCTGTTAAGCACAGGTAAACGTTAAATTGATTCTTTGAATTAATGTAGCTATACATTACTTAGATGTTACATAGATAAGACGTTTATCTATAGATGAAAATCTAATCTATCTAATATCTTTAGCTGCGATCTAAAATTTGAAAACTACAAATCCCAGTGTTCCCAGTCTGATATTGCAAAATGATTAAAAGGGAATGCTGGGAGTTGTAGTTTTCAAACAACCAGAGGGCCACAAGTTATGTATCCCTGGATTAAAGCCCTAAAAGTTGTTTTCAACAATCTTTAAGGGTTAGGCCACACTATTGCATAAGGCGCAATTATTGTAAAGCGCCACAGAAGATGTTGGCGCTATATAAATCAATAATAATAATATTAATAATTACAAGTTAAAATAGCATTGGGCAATTGGTCTGGCCACACTAGGAGGGTGATGCACTGAGCGCCGCTATCGGCAACCCGGTGCAAACAGCCCGGCGATGTTATATGCCGAAGTTACTTTTTATGATACCACCCATGATTGTGTTCAGTGTGCCAATTGATATCCATGCTTTGTTTCTATTGTTTACTATTGTTATATGCCGATAGCGGCGCTCAGAACATCGCTACCTGGCGCTGTTCTGTTTCGGCACTTTCAACGCCAGCCGATTTCGGCATATAACATCGCTTGCGGCGGCTGCACTGTTAACGTTCGCGTTATCCACACAGCCACCGCAAGGAAGGAGTTAAAGTCACGCTAACAGATATAACATCGGTTAGCGTGACTTAAACTCCAAATCAGGAGCGATGCGCCCATTGGTGCATCGCCCTATAGAGCGCTGGGGAAATTTTAGGTGCACATGTAGTGTGGTCACCATTTTTTTGTGCAATCATATGCGTTCTTATAGCACAAAATTGGGGAATCACAGAGCAAACGTGTGATAACGCCAAGATCGCACCAAATACGTGTACGTAATTGCTTGTGTTAACGTACACAATTGCCTGTCTGTTCTGATGCGTTGTAGTGTGGCCCCACCCTAAGCCTTGTACACATATCCGAAGGCACACACATAGTACGAAGCCTGAGCATGTGCACACGCTTTAAACCACCGTTTCAGTCAGCAATCATACGTGTGTATGTGTTTGCTCAGGCAATGTTTATCAGCCGCATCAGATCAACAAACGAAGCCCAAGCGAATGCATGCACATACACGACTATCGCCCACAACGCCGTTCGGCAAGGCTCTACCGTCCGTGCTGTCAGACATTAGTATGGATCTGGGGCGAGAAAGAAAATAATACTGTTTTCCTTTTAAATCAAAATCTCTCTACTGTGACCTAATTAAAACACTATGTACGGGCTAGGCCACACTGCTGCAATTTTTCTGCGTTTGCGCATGCGTTTTTAAAAAAAAAAACATTGGAATCACGGCAACGCACCGAAAACGCGAGTTTTCGTGTGCGATGCGATTGCGCTTGAGATTTGCGTTCCAAGATTTTGCGTTGCGTTTTAAATCGCAATCGCATGCGATTTCCAATACTTAATGAAAAAACGCAAACGCAACAAAATCGCACATGAAATCGCATGTGATTCCATGTGCGATTGCGTTTGCGTTGCATTGTGGCCGTGCCCTAAGGCAGGGTAGACACATGCAGATCTTTTGGGCAGACCGCGCATTGGTCGGTCAGGCTGAAAAATGTGCTGTTAACTTATCGCCAAAACAAGATGAACCGGCAATTGTAAACATCATAAATCACCGCCAATAGTGCTGTCTCTTATTGAACGTTCGATTGGCCTGTGGCTAATATTTCTGTGACCGACAGTGATCTGTACTGGCCAACAACTTGCGTCAAAAATTTGTCTGCGTGCACCCAGCCTAACATTTAATAGCTACTGCAGGTACAGGTGTAAAGCTGGGTACACACGGGCAGATTTTTCCACCCAATTGACCAATACTTCTTTGTATCGGTCGATTGGTCGGAAAAATCTGTGTTGCTTTTGCCCGTCGCTGTGACCAATGTCGGACGTCAGTTAGTCCGGATCAGACGAACGGGTGATAGGACATGTTGGTAAATCACGTCATGCGAACTGTCGGCCACAGCAGCCATTGCTGCAACTGACATTCAGCCGGTCAGTCGGGACAAAATATCTCTTTGTGTGTACCCAGCCTTAAAGAAATAGACATTGGGGAACATTACCTGACTAAAAAACAATGTATTGTTATGCCTCCTGGTGTCTGTCTGCTGTAACGACATAACAGGGAAAAAGTTTTGTTTTTTTTCTTAAGCTAATTGGGCGTGACATTGTGAGTTAAATGAGATGGGTTAACCCAGTTGGGCTCAGATTTCCTTTGTGATCTCACAATCCAAGTTTCACCAATCTGTTCATAGCTGTTTAACACCTTAAGGTGCCCATACATCTATGAGATTTTACTTACCCGACCGAGCGCTCACGCGATGTTCATCGATGCTGCCGGAACTGCTTCTCCCGATCGTATATTTGACCGACATGCGATCGCAAAATCCAATTCATTTTGCGATCGCATGTCGGTCGAATGTAAGATCGGGAGAAGCGGTTCCGGCAGGATCAAAGGAACATCACGTGAGCGTTCGGTCGGGTAAGTAAAATCAGCTGTATGGGCACCTTTACCCTGGGCAGTGTAATAACAGTTCTTAGCTATAATGAAATCTACAACTTGCATTCAGGTGGTCCAAAATAATAATAATCACATTTGGATTTTCAAAACCGGCAGGTCGACTAATTCTAAACTGAAGCCCAGCAAAGGACTAGAAAAACATATTCAATAACTAAACTTGATCTAACTCTTACCTGGCCCATGCTGGGCCGTGCATAGCCCTGCAACCAACATGCCCAGATACACCCAAGTTATTCCCCCACCACGCCCACCTGCAGGTCTACAGGTTGGGCTTCAGTGGTCTAAACAAATTCCACAAATATTCCATGAATTTAATTAATGTAAACTCCACCAACACACCACTTTAGTATTAACCCTTTCACTGCCAGGAGAATTTCATTTTTTTTTTTTTGCGTTAACTGCCAGAAGAATTTTCAGGATTTTGCCCTTAATCGCTTTAGACTAATTTTACAGTAGGAAACCTTGCAGTAAATCAGGAATATTATACATTGTTTTTTTCAGCACAAAGTGTACTTTAACATGGTAACAGAATTTTGTAACTTTTCTGGAAATTTTACTGGAATTATGGGTAAAATATGTAAAAAAAATGAAAAATTTTCATGGATTTTTTTCATGGATTTTTCCCATTTTTACTTATAGTTATCTTAAGGTTACACACAAAAATCTTACTGTTTCTAAAAGCTCTGATACTCCCGACTACAACGATACCAGATATATGTAGGTACCCCACTTTTCCTGTACAGGAGACCCCCCCAAACTAAAACTGCACCTTCTAGAATATTACACCAAATTAAAATGTATAACGACTACTGACAATTAACATAGAATATCTACCAAATTAACTAAAATATCCCCACAAGTGAGATATTTTTAGAAACTACACACCCGCAGGATTTTATGAGTGAGGTAAGTTTCGATCAAAATGCAGATACCCGGGCACAGCTCTTCGTCCAATTGTAAGTTATTTTCTCACATTTTCCTTTTTTTCCTCAACTGTAAAATCAGAGACAAAATCAAATGCGAATTTCAGCTAAAACGGTATGCCACATTCAAGGGTGTACCCAGAGACATGGCTACCAACTAACCCAGAGCGTGACCAGTGCCAAATGTCAGTAGCAGCAAAAAAAAAAATAGCCAGTTTTGTATTTGAACAGTCTGCAGTTTTTCCACAAAACAACCCCCCCAACTCAGAAATACCCCCACAAACTATATATCTACACACCTTCAGCTATGTAACGCTGTAGTTCGTTCATTCATACCATCAATGATGTGGGCGCAGTTCTTCGTAGAAGTTTGCACTTTTACCAGATTTTCCAAACAAAATGAACATCAAACAACATTCAAAAAGGTAGAAATCATGCCAAAACCCCATGGAATGTAAAAAAAAGTTACCAAATATCAATCTTTCAAATGTCCTGAATCAAGCGGTATGCCATATGTGTGGTTACGCACGCAGACATGGAAGCGAAAAGCCACAAAGTGAGACAATGCACGATGGCTCAGAAACGGCAAAAATATTTAGCCAACTCTGAATTTGGACAGTCTGCAGTTTTTTCAACAAAACACCCCCGTAACTTAGAAATAACCCCCACAAACTATATATTCCTGAAATCTACACACCTTCAGCTATGTAACACTGTAGTTTGTTCATTCATACCATCAATGGCGTGGGCGCAATTCTTCGTAGAAGTTCGCATTTGTCTGAAAAATTAACAAAAAACAACTTCAAAAGGTAGAAATCATGCCAAAACCTCATGGAATGTAAAAAAAAGTTACTAAATATCAATCTCCCAAATGTCCTGAATCAAACAGTATGCCATATGTGTGGTTACACACGTGGACGTGGAAGCCAAAAGCCACAAAGTGAAACAATGCACAATGGCTCAGAAACAGCAAAAATATTCAGCCAAATCTGAATTTGAACAGTCTGCAATTTTTCCCCACAAAACAACCCCCACAAACCATATATTTCTCAAACCCACACACCTTTATCTACGAAATTCTGTAGTTTTTTCATTCGTACCATCAATGGTGTGGGCGCAGTTCTTCGTAGAAGTTCACAGTTTTAGCAGATTTTCTAAAAAATTTGAAAAAAACACTCTCAAAGGTAGAAATCATGCCAAAATCCCAAGTAATGTAAAAAAAAGTTACCAAATATCAATCTCCCAAATGTCCTGAATCAAACGGTATGCCCTATGTATGGTTACACACGCAAACGTGGAATCAACTAGCCACAAAGTGAGCCAATGAACAATGGCCCAATTACAGCAACTTTTCAGATTTGTCAGACTAAACACCCCTCTATATTAGAAATACCCCCCCAAACTATATATTTTTGGAATCTACACATCTTCAGCTACACAATGGTGTGATTCCTTTATGCATACCACCAATGGTATGGGCGCAGTTTCATGTAAAATTTCGCTTTTTTACCAGATTTTCAGGAAAAATTTATAAAAATACTATTCAAAGTTAAAAATCATGGCAAATTTCCATGTCATGTAAAAAAAACTTGTCAATTATCAATCTTCCAAATGCCCTGAATCAAACGGCCATATGCGTGGATGTACACAGGGACATGGCCACCAACTAGCTCAAATGGGACACATGCACAAGTGTAATTACAAGAAAAAAATCAAAGTGCTTGTACCTTTCAAACAGCCCCAAAACTTGATGCCCCCCACAAATAACCCACCCACTAAATATCACTCTCCCACATGTTCTGAATCAAACAGTATGCCATAGTGTGGATGTACACAGAGACGTGCCACCAACTAGCTCAAATCGGACGCATGCCAAGTGTAATTACAAGAAAAAAATCAAAGTGCTCTGTAATTTCAAACAGCCCCAAAACTTGGAAATGCCCCCCACAAATAAAACCCCAAACTAAATATCAATCTCCCACATGTTCTGAATCAAACGGTATGCCCTATGTGTGGATGCACACAGAGACGTGGCCACCAACTAGCTCAAATGGGATGCATGCACAAATGCAATTACAAGAAAAAATCAAAGTGCTCTGTAATTTGAACAGCCTACCCCTTTTCTAAGGAAACAGTCCAGAAACATGGAGATTGCCCCCACAAGCTATATATTTTTGGAATCTACACACCTTCAGCTACGTTACGATGCCATGCTTTCATACATACATGAAGAATTCCAGACCCAGTGATCCAAAGAACTCTTGTGTTTTTAGGAGGTTTTGTGAAAAATAAAATAAGATGATTCAAGGATTGAAATCCTACCTAAACCAACTTGACAAGCAAAAAAACCCACTAAATATCACTCTCCCACATGTTCTGAATCAAACAGTATGCCATATGTGTGGATGTACACAGAGACGTGGCCACCAACTAGCTCAAATCGGACGCATGCACAAGTGTAATTACAAGAAAAAAATCAAAGTGCTCTGTAATTTCAAACAGCCCCAAAACTTGGAAATGCCCCCCACAAATAAAACCCCCCACTAAATATCAATCTCCCACATGTTCTGAATCAAACGTTATGCCATATGCGTGGATACACACAGAGACGTGGCCACCAACTAGCTCAAATGGGACGCATGCACAAATGCAATTACAAGAAAGAATCAAAGTGCTCTGTAATTTGAACAGCCTACACTTTTTCTAAGGAAACAGTCCCGAAACATGGAAATTCTCCCCACAAACTATATATTTTTGGAATCTACATACCTTCAGCTACATTACAATGCCATGCTTTCATACATACATGAAGAATTCCAGACCCACTGATCCAAAGAAGTCCGTGTTTTTACGAGGTTTTGTGAAAAATAAAATAAGATGATTCAAGGGTTGAAATCCTACCTAAACCCTTTTGACAAGCAAAAAAACCCACTAAATGTCAATCTCCCACATATCCTGCATCAAACGGTATGCCATATGTGTGGGTGTACACAGAGACGTGGCCACCAACTAGCTCAAATTGGACGCATGCACAAGTCCAATTACAAGAAAAAAATCAAAGTGTTCTGTAATTTGAACAGCCTAATGAACTTGGAAATACCCCCCACAAACTATATATTTTTGGAAGCTACACACCTTCAGCTACGTGATGGTATCATGCTTTCGTATATACATGAAGAATTCCAGGCGCTGTTATCCATAGAACTCCGTGCTTTTAGGAGATTTTGTGAAAAAATAAAATAAGAGGACTCAATGGTTGAAATCCTACCTAAACCCACTTGGCAAGTAAAAAACCCACTAAACGGCAATCTCCCACATGTCCTGAATCAAACGGTATGCCATAAGGGTGGGTGCAAACAGAGACGGGGCCACCAACTAGCTCAAATGGGATCCATGCGCAATTGCAATTACAAGAAAAAATTAAAAAACGCCACAACCCACCCCCCACACCAATCCCCACTCCCCCTTTTAGTGGTATTTTAGTGAAAAGCAGTTAGTACGGAGAGTCCCACATGTTTTTGCACACTTTACTGATCCTAAAAATTCAATCCGGTCTTTTTTTGGTACCTCTGCAAAATTCCCTACTAAAATAGGCTTAGTTTCCCTTGAAATCGAACAAATAATGATCCGCGTTTACTTTAGCGATATCACCGGGGACATTGGGAAGCTTGGTATACTGCTGTATACCGAGGAATATTCCAAGTGTATATTCCTCTAAAGTATCTATAAGTCAGTGTCCTAGAATCAAAAAGTAGACTCCTTAATTCTGTGAATAGGTACATCCAACATTAGTAACAGAGGTTCGCAGATATCAAAATACATACGTAGCATTCAGTTATATCCGAATATGTAGGTGACATTCAGTTATATCTAGCCATAAGAGATAAATGGTTTAGTCATAGGTACTGCAAAAAAAAAACCGGACGCGTTTCGTCTCTACATACAGAGACTTCGTCAACGGCAGTTTCGTCTCTGTATGTAGAGACGAAACGCGTCCGGTTTATGTTTTTTAACCTGCTCATGAAGTACCGAGCACGATCTAGACTGGGTGTAGTATCATTCTATATTATTACTATGTTCTGGGGGTGTGAGGGTCTGCCACAGAGTTATCTAGGTAGAAATATAATTAAAACTATGTATGTGGAAATGTCACAATTTTTGCAGTACCTATGACTAAACCATTTATCTCTTATGGCTAGATATAACGGATGTCACCTACATATTCGGATATAACTGAATGCTACGTATGTTTTGATATCTGCGAACCTCTGTTACTAATGTTGGTGTACCTATTCACAGATTAAGAGAGTCTACTTTTGATTCTAGGACACTGACTTATAGATACTTTAGAGGAATATACACTGGAATATTCTCGGTCTACAGCAGTGGTCCTATTATGATATACCGGTATATCCTTTAACTATGTCTGTTTACGCCCAGTCTCTAAACGGTCACTCTGTATGGGAAGTGTTTTTAATTTTCTGTTTGTTTTCCCTTGCACTCATTATATAAGATATTGTATTTATGTGTTTTCATGCATGTTAAATAAAGGAGCTTTTTATAATATTTTTTTTATATTTTTTGATACTATAGAAGTGTGCCCGTGTTATATATCCATTGCTGAGCCTCTTTGTTTTTCATCTACTTTATAAAGTAGAAATCATGTATGTATGTATGTATGTATATATGTATGTATGCGCTCACTGCACAGCCACACCCCAGAATACATCCATATAACAGCGACGCCCGTGAAGTCCAGTTTGACCAATAAAAAGCCTGCACATCACTTGCAGAGTGTGATTCCCCAATTCAGTAACTCAGATCAAGGGCCTGGGCTCCGTGTGCTGCCCGACTTCAACAACACATACAAGGAGTCCACTTCAGTGACACAACAACAGCGTAATATATGGCTACACAACTCAGAGAGCTGCACACACAGAACAACAGTTTCTACAACAGAGGGAATGAGACATTTCCCTTAAGGTCTGTAAGACATCACCATTTTCTCCTGGACGGTTTCAAATATAAACTCTGGAGAGATTGTGTTGTTATTCGTGATATGAATGACATTTGTAGTTATTGTCATGCTAAGAAATTTAAAGCAGAGCGTGCTAGAATGTGACCACGCCCCCAGATATTGCTGTCACAGCCACCCCCCCAAACATCACGGTCATGCTCATACCCCAACCATCAAGGCCATGCCCCCAAAGATAACTGCCATGCATTGCTACCATTCCCCCAAATGATGTGACCACGCTACCAGATATTGTGGTCACTCCCCAAAAAAATCCCAAAGCATTATGGTCTGCCCCCATACATCATGGCCACACCCTTTAAACGTACCAGGTCTGTTACCGAATCACACCCACATACACAAACATCCTGTCCATGCCCCCAAACATCACAGGCACACACCCCAAACACCACACCCCTAAATGGCACAGCCATGCCCACGCTTTGAAACAGGGTGGCCATGCCCCCAAATATCACAACCACCAAATGTCACGTCCAAGCCTCCTGGACACCACAACATCACAGACATGACCCAGACTGTCCACACCCTAGAATACCGTGCCCCCACCCTCCGCAACATCACAGACATGCCCCATCCACCTATTTAAACCGGGATGGTTGGAGGGTATGGACTACACAGGAATTACCTGCATTACCTAGACTTAAAGGACAACTCCACCCTCATGAGAACATCTTTTAGAAAGAATGGCCTGTTTAAAATATGTTGATATATCATAGTTTGTCCTTTGAATTTATTACTGTATGCCTGCTATGCTTCTAGATGCCTCATGGAAACTGAGCAATTTAGAAACCTGTACTGAGCCTGGGCATGCTCAGAAGGGGCAGATAGGGGATTAAAATTCAGTCGTTGGCTGTGATGTCAACTGTCAAATCCATAACTGACAGTTGCTAACTGGAAGGACCAGGAAGCAGAAACAGGGGCAACAGGACATTGTGCAGGATTTCAGGTTAGACTTATATATTTCAGATTTCAAACAATTACCGTTTAGAGTTTTGCGCAAGGTAAGGTGTCGAGATGGTGTCGAACCCCCCACCCCCCCGACACCATCTGTCTGCCATGTATAATGCTGTCTTACTCTGGGCGTTCCTATAACACCTCTCAGCCACTATCCAATCACGCCCTTAACACTTGGCTGTGATATGCTAATTGGGATTTTCCAGGGTACATAATTGCCACAGATTCTTGTACAAGTCATTCTGAATTGAGAAAGCCAGTCGGATGACTAGTGAAACGTCTTCAAGAACTAAACTTCAAGTCCAGTTGATCTAATTGAATACAACAGATATTATTGCAGGTTCATTGGTCAGTTTCAAAAAAAAGCTGGATGAGTTTCTGCAAACAAGGAATGTTGCAAGTTACTGGTATTGATTCCTAAAGTAGAGTTGATCCAGGGAAATTTCCTGATTGCCACTTGGAGTCAGGAAGGAAATGTTTTCCCCTTCATAAATTTGGTGGGGGGGTTTTTGCCTTCCTCTAGATCAACAGTTAGGCAAGAAATGAGGATATTGCTAGATGGGTTGGACTGGATGTACATATGTCTTTAATCAACCTCAAATACTATACTATACAGTATAAAGCAATGGAAGATGCTGAAATAAATAACTTAATTGATAAATTGTTCACATAGCATTAAAGGCCTATTGCGTGGCCAGGGACAGCCTACAATGAGGATACCAGAGTCAAACATCTCAGATTTTTACCTCAACTATCCTGGTGATGGAACCTAAGTTTTTCCGCACTTGAAAGAGGCGAATGGGTCGAATAGGAGTCCGGATTCCCCTTCTTGATGTTCCATCTTTGTAGATAATTAGTGGCTTGTCTTTGAACAAACTTAGCAAATGGGAAGGTTCTTTGCCTTGTGTGACTCGAGTCTAAGAATATAATCAAAAATGTTTTGTCAAACAAAATATCTTAACTAGTTTTTAAGTAAAAAAATCAATTAAACATAGATATATGCTTTGTGTATTTATTTTAAAACTGATATTTACAGAAATAGCCAGAAGTAAAAAAAGAGAACTTAGGGGCATATTTATAAAGGTTTGTTAAACTTCGCCTTCTTTAACGCAGCTTTCCCCTAATTTGGACTTTTCGCTATTTATAAAGAAGTGATAACCAGCGGCGAAAGGTCATTACCGCTACATTTCGCTTTTTGACATACATCGCTGCGGTAACCACTCAAGCATATTTATAAAATGGTGAAAAGTGTATTTTTGCGTTAAGTTCGGCCATTCAAATTCGCCAAGTCTGAGGTGGTGAAAACGCATAAGTGGCCATTTATTTAGCCTGCCTATGGGTCCCTGGAGGTGTCAGTACATTGTGGAGTGTTTCTCAATACTAAGAAGAACCTAGGGGGGTGTTAGGCTATTTTCCAGCATTTACTGTAATACAATCTGAGATTTCACTTTTTTAAGGTTCATTTTTTGCTTTTTAAAGATTTTCTTTTTTAAGGTTCTGATTTTTTTTATTTACCAATAAAGTCAAATGGGGGTCTGAGGGACATATTTATAAAGGAGCATTATTTTTGCTTTTTCAACACCAGCCTTTACCATAAACCATAATTTTTTAAACTTTCAACTTTTCCTTTCATCAAAGTTATTAAAAAGGCGAATTTTCAACAAAAGCGAAAATTATCTAGCAAAAGGTAGCACTAATAATGCTGAAAAAGCTCAGCACATATGATGGTAAATAGGTAATACTCCCTGGTGGGTTTTCAAAGTAGTATTAAATTGGTTAATACACACTGAACACCTATCTTTGTTATTTAAATATAGCCTAACACATGTGGTGTTTTTTTCAGCCAAAGATATAAATAGTGTAAAACTAAAAAAATATATATATATCGCCACACATCGTCGCAGCGATACTTTTCCGCAAAGGCAAAAACAAGTGTTTTTATAAATAAGGCGAAAATAGCGCTATTTGTCATTGCGATGCCCTGCGATAGCGATCGTTTATAAATATGCCCCTTAGTTTCATATGACATATTGTATAATATAATTTTTTTAAATCTCAGTGTACAAAAAGATAAGTGTTAGGGTTGGCCACACTAACGTGTTTTGCGCTCACAATTGCGCATGCAATTTTAGTTAAAATGGAAACCACGGGAACGCGAAAATTTGATTGTGCATCCGTTTCCGTGCGCACCATTTTTTATGCAAACGCATTCATTTTTAGAATGTTAAATTACAAAAACACATGCGCAAATGTGGAACGATGCACAACAATGCACAGAAATGGCACACGCAATCATGTGCAATAACGCTCGCGATTGTGTGCGTGATTACTTGCGTTGTAGTGGGGCCTTAGCATTACAGTCTCTTCACAAGCGAGTTTTGAAACTAGTGTGTTTTGGTCCAAAATTTTTTTTTTTTTTTTTAAAAGCTTTGAAAATTTAGAAAAATAAATCCAGCATTCAATATCCAATAATCTGTATCTGGTACCAGGTTTAAAGCAAACTCAAAATCTATCACTACTCTTCACCTGTATAGACTACAATATCATTGTGTACCGCTAATTTGATTATCAAACTATTGATTGGTATATCGATCAATACAAATGTCAGTCAGAATTAAAGGGATAAACTCCCTTTAATAGATGGCCTTGGACACTAAATGCTAACATTCTAATCCACAAAGATTCTACAGACTAGTGCAAAGTTTAAATCAGTTTCAACTAATTACTCCAGTGATTACCTGAATCTGTAAAAAAAATGTTTCCTTCACACAAACACTAAATAAATCATCATATACTAACTTGGGTGGCACCAGCCTTAAGGGAACGATCCAGTTGTACTGTGAGAAAGGCAGAATATGTCAGCTCATCTTTAGCTGCGTGAGTTCCTTGCCTACAAATAGGAAAGGAAAAGTGAATCCAATGATACCGTAGATTTACTGCAACTTGGATTTCATATATATTTTATCAGCTATAATCAGTGTTTAGTTATACCATCTTTGTTACATGACTCAGACAAACTTGTGTATCAGAGGAAAAAACGTAACTGATATGTTAAAATATAAGTATATTTCATGGTGGCTTAGTGACATGGCCTGATGTAAATAGACATACTTATAGTAAATCATTGTGTAATATGATCAGTGCTACATTAGAAAATACATACAATACAATATTTAAAGTAATGTGGGAGTTACATGACATCTATTGGTTATATATAATCATAAAACTCCTTGGGGTCCCTTATAGTCTTATATTTTACAATATGGAGTGCATTCCTTCTATATATACTAGTCATGAACATTCGTCTATGAAGGCAGTGCATTGACTAATGTGGAAACAAAAATAAATTCAAACCCTAAGCTAAAAAAGGGGTGTTGACTATCTCTGAACTGTACTGTTACTACAGAGGTACCTACCCCTGATTAGGGCATCGATGGGGAAACTTCTTAATTTAACTTTCCAACTGGTTCTTTTGGAATGCTGGGGAATAAGGCTATTAAGCTAAAGGTTTAACAAATTACATTCCCCAACAGCCACAGCAAAATGAGAGGTGAGGAACACATTTTTTTTAAGTCAAGGTGCTCTGTCATCCAATTCAAACTTTTTATGGGTTTTAAGTCTTAAAGGGCAACTAAAGCCACAGAACAACCCTGAACCAGAAGACAGAACACCTTGATATAAAACCAGTAATAAGTGTCTTACCTCTCATTTTGATACAGGCACTGAGAAATTAACCAAAATAACATATGGTTTGTGCTTCACTTTACAGCATTCTAGTATCACACAGTTTGGTCAACGACCAATATGTTCTGCACATGCTCAGTCCTTAGCTATGGCAGAAACTTGTTACAGGTGGTCACACCCATTAATAATCTCTAGCCAATCCTTTTACAGAAAAGATAAAGCAAGGAAGCATGTGACTGAGGTCAGGAGGTGTGGTCTGACACTGCACATACACACAGATACTTCATCCAGTTCTGAACAGGCTTTCATTTACTTTAATACAATTTACTGAAGTGGTATCTTATAACTTATTGGTGTTTTTAGGGGGGGTGTTTTCAGATTCTGGAGTATAAAAAATTGGGTTTAGTTCTCCTTTAAATTATTGTAGCTGTATCATAACACATTTTACATTGTTTTGAAAAAAATATCAAATGATGTCTAAATTCTGTGCAAGATTCTGTATGATGTCTAGATTCTGTGCAGGAATGATACATAGTTCCTAGACCACTAGGAATGGGTATGTAGTTAAGTGTCATCCCATACAGAAGGTACAAAAGACAATTTGAGCATGTGTGGTCTTTGGTATGTCAACCTCATTGTATCTGTACCTGATTATACTAGTAGCAAACTGGCAATTTCAATATATACTGGTAACAAACTGGTATTTTCATTACATACTGGTAGCAAACTGGCAATTTCATTATATACTGGTAGCCATGGGATTTTCATTACATACTGGCAGCAAACTGTCAATTTCATCATAAACTGGTAGCCATGAGAGTTACCATAGCGATGCCACTACCATTGGGACAATACAAACAGATGTAACATAATGACTCAGTTTCATGGATGCTTGATAGGCAGTTCATATGTCAATAGCCAAATTGTACTACTATACCAATCATTTGTAGATCTACATATACTGTAAAATGTCCAGTCCCTGACTGTATAATGTATGTTCTACTTATTCGGTTTGACTTGTGTTTGTGTGCACACAAAATAATCTCACACCAGCCCACAAACTGATACCAGGAAGCATTTGAATAAGGTAAAACTTCAACAGGGTTATTCAATAAAAGTTCTTATCGTTTAAAATGGTGCTAATTTTGCCCCAACCAATCAGATGTAAGCTTTCAAATGTTACACAAGATCTGATTGGTTGGGGTAAAATTTGCACCATTTTAAATGATAAGAACTTTTATTGAATAACCCTGCAAGTTCTTTATAATTAAAGTGCAGTAAACCCCTTTGAAATAATGAAGTCTCAGTCTACCCAAAATAATTTCAGGTGTGTACATTAGCACTTATTTACACTTAAAATTTAAATAATTAAGAGGATGTAACTCTACCTTTCATAAATACACATTGCCCTTGTATATATGACATTAACGCACATTCAATGGGACAAAATTAGTTTGTTTTTTGTTATTACAGGAAACACTGTATATACAAGTTTAGAAAGCATTACTATTACATTGCTATTCAGTTCACATGTGAGCTTGTTATTACTACAGATACACTTTTTTCACTATTTCAAATGTACTCAGTAAACTCAGCATCTTTGAATTAAAAATCTAAGGACATATACCTGCTAAAACCAAATCTACTGAATAAGTTACCCACACAATGGGAACATTGCTATATTTACAAAGCGCCATAGCATAGAATTGGTCTATTTTATAACATCAGAGTCCAGATGCAGAGGCTAATAGGAGTAGTAGAGTGACCCAGAGCCTATTTATTTGTTTCCAGAGTTGTCCTTTAATTATCTCAAGGCCTCGCAGGCAGTTAGTATATTATTTTCTATTTACACGGATAACTACTAAAATAAACACATGTACACTTACCAGGTGTAAATTACCTTTTGACCTTTCAAAGTGGTATATAGGATTATATAACAGTCTCCACCATAAAACTGCCCATACGTTTCGGGATCCACTGGCATTCTCCCGTTTCTCTCTACCCTCCATATCTAGACAGTTGAAAAAGATAAGCTTTAGAAAATATAAAGGGTATGTAAAAGAAAAAAAAATGATTTGCCTCATTTTAATCTATAAATAAATACATGTAAGAAGCACATAATCTAAAGTATGTGTTTTGTTGCACCCCCACACCAAAATAAAATCGTATATGGTAAGGCAATCTCCCCAACCCTAAACATTATGTTTAAAACACCCAAATCAGCCCGTAAATGTTCTTTCCAGCCTTCGTTCCATCGTTAATGGCCTCTTCTGCTGCTTCCGTGCATGAAAGAGCAGAAGGGGCTGGACCGGCAGCCGCATCTGTGATTAGCTGAAACTCAGCCAATCACTGATGCAGCTGCCAGTCTGGCCCCCATGCTGGTTTTGTGTGAAAGAGCAGCAGAGGGAGCCAAGGGAATGAGGGCGGATAAGTACATTTAAACAAAGTGTTTAGGGTTGGGGGGATCCCCGCCTTATCCTATCCAAAGTTTTTTTATAGGCCAAGCTTGCCACCGAGGGAGGGAGGGAGAGCACCACTGAACATGCCAGAATCCTCTCAGAGGAGCAGGAAGTGGCAGATACAGATGACACACAGACAGGCTCCTACTGTTCATTTTTATGGATTTTCATCAGGCCCTGCAAGACAATCATAAGAAGCAGAAGAGAAAGTTGTGTGAATTTCATGGTGGTAAATTATTCTTCCCATGCTGCCTCATGGTATTTGTTGAGCATGCTTGCTCTCACAGACAGTCAGATTAGTCAGGGAATATTATATTCTTTACAGAGCACCGGTAAAGCTGGGTACACACAATACTATAATTCGGCATTGTTTCGGTCGGTCGTGACAAATTATTGTATGGTTTCCTCTCTTGGTCGCGACTAGCAATTCGTTAGTCCGAATCAGATGAATGCACAATTGGACATGTCGGAAATACCACAGCAGTGTGGTCGTCTATGGTCTGCACACTCGGTCGTGGCAAACTGTCAGCCGCGGCCACTATTGCCACTACCAATGGTCCTTTCTCCTGGCCAAACAGTGGGAAGTGCCAAACGCTCGGTCAGGAGGAAGCATATCAACATGTGTACTCAGCTTAGGGCCTCATATGGAATATGAAGTTTTGGAATACTTTATTTAAAAGAGACAAAGAAGGACAGCTAAATTATTAACTGGTGGGTAGCTAATCTATGAAGTATTAAAACAATAATAAACTATTGTTATTTAAAGATGGTTAGAATGTAATTATGTCGTAAATTCCGCCTCCTCGATAAGACTCAAAACACGTAGAAAAAAGATTTCCAATACCTCTATATCACCTGACCCATCATCTATCATGTTATACTGGGCAGCCATTTTAGGTGACTCAAAAAGCTTTGATGCATCAAATGGAATTTGCTCAACATGTGCAATCTGTTCTGTAGTAAACACTTTTCCAAATCCTTCACTTTGCTCTTTATCCTTCCAATCTTTAAAATACTGTTTAAATATTGGTGTTTCACCTCCTTCTGGCAAAATTATAACCTATGGAGAAAAAAAAAGTAATTGAATATTATTAGCTGTTCCTTATTATAGTATGTAACATGTTCCAAGCTGGCACTGCCAATCATTTGTTTAGCTGTAGTTTATAATTTGGTGCAGAAAAAGACATCCCTATTATGACATCCCCATCAGATTTATATGTCCTTGCTTTTTTTCCTAACGGATGCGTCATAAAAATGCAACAAAAACAGGAGACAATAAATATAAATTGCACATATAATTAAATATTAAGGCCACAGGAACAGAAACAAAACAAAAAAAAAGCATTTTGGTAACAACTTCCCCTCACACACCAATATATTTTCAAGCTAAAATTGCTTTTTTTATACGGTGGGGGAAATGAATATGAATTGAATAGAAATACTTCCTGTACACTTATATACTGGGAAATCATTGTTTCCGCTAAAATTGTTTTTTGGGGATCTAAATATGAAAATGAACATACCTGTGTGGTAACAGGATAATTCATTTTCTTTATAAAATCTTCTGCGGTTTTAATCGCAGTTTTTTTCTCTTCAGCATTGGCTCCTTTACCTACAAAAGTCGGAACAACAGAAATAAGTAAATTTATAAATAGTAAACATTTGTGATGTACAGTTCACACAAAAAGTGAATATCATTCTGCTACTGATGGGGATGAATAGCGCTTCTACTGTATCAGATTTGTAAAACAGGGTTATTCAATAAAAGTTCTTATCGTTTAAAATGGTGCTAATTTTGCCCCAACCAATCAGATGTTAGCTTTCAAATGCTAAATAAGATCTGATTGGCTGGGGCAAATTTAGCACCATTTTAAACGATAATAACTTTTATTGAATCTCCCTGTTAATATTTATTCCAGACCCTAGTGGTGTGTCCAAGCATTACAATGATTACTTTTATAACTGTATAACATCTTTCCACAAGCCCAGGAAAAAAAAAAGGTTCCAGAAAAAGCAATAAATTCTTCACACATACTAATGTGTCACACATACTAATGTGTCACAGTCACTTACATCCATATACAGATAAGGAAGATTTACACACATTCAGGGAAATTCAATATGCAGGAAATCCATCTAAAACCCACGAAGAGCGCTGTGCTACTGATACAAAACCCCTTTCAGACCTTTGTTGGCTACATTTGTGTTAGGAAACTGACCATTTCCAAGGCCGACAAACATGTTTAAGTTTCGTGAACGGTCAGTACTGACCCATATTTCTTCTTGTACCCTGTTGGCTCCCTGTACTGTAGTAGTTTCTTAGGAAACTGATGTGTGCAGCCAGTTTACACCCATATACAAACTATGACTGGCCAGTGAAGAATTAATTGTCCTATGAAAGTGAAGTGGAAAAATTAGGTTGAGAGAGAAAATGTGAATTTGGTTTTGTTTTAAATGGAATAAGAAAAGGTTCATGTTAAATAATAAAAATCTAATCATGTCCTTTTATTTTTGTTTTTCTTACTATTTGTTATGTCATGCGTAACACCCATTAAAATGTAAGATTAAAAGATCGAACAAATCTTACCTTTCCATACAAAAATCTTCTCAGAACTGTCCAAAATAAAACACTCGTCACAGAGAAGCATTGACATAGAGAAGGGATTTTCTTCACAAACCACTGTTATCTGCATGGAGCCACTCGCATCAGAAACCTGCCCAACAAGGATCCAGAGGTTTTAGAGTTTTAATTGGCTGTATATAGAAGGTGTGCAATGCTTTGTATGGGTAGCACAGTGTCTCTGTGGTTAGCACTGATGCCTCAGGGCTCGTTCACACTACATCTGTTTGTATCCGTTTTTCAAATGCAGGTGCGTTTAAAAAAATGGACAGACAGTAAAACCCCACAGGATTTCATAATTTCGTTCGCACCTGCTGCGTTATAATCCGTTCCAGTCCGTTTAAAAAAAACGCATTGCATGCAGCATTTCTGTCCGTTTTTTCATGCATTTTCTATAGAAATCTATGGAATACACATTGTTAAAAAATGGATACAAATGGATGCAAAAAATTGATACAAACTGACAGAAACGCATGCTGTGCCAGTTTCTAGTGAGAACGAGCCCTTACAGCACTGAAGTCCTGAGTTGAATTCTTCCTTGGACACTAATCTGAAAGGAGTTTGTATGTTCTCCCTGTTCTTGTGTGGGTTTCCTCTGGGCACTCCAGTTTCCCCCACAATCATAAAGACATACTGATAGGTTGTATGTGTGAATTAAAGTGCTTAGATTGTAAGCTCTTGGGGACAGGTTCTAATATGAATGTATCATTGTAATTGTAAAACATCAAAGCACTATATAAATCCATTATAATAATAAATACTTCAAATAGTGCAATTATATGTACGTCTCTAATTTCCCCTTAATGTGGCCTTAAAACAAATGTCAGACAACTGCAAATCCTTATCATTCAATAATTTTACAAGTTTGTATATTTACCACCTGGTGAAAATAGTGGTTTGCAGGTATTCCCCCCCCCCCCCCCCCCACGACTCGACGGATTCTCCCACATTCTGGGGTGTCTCCCGCACTCCCTCGAGACAACCCCAGACTCCTGTGACGGAGAGTATGACTGGGACAAAATTTTTAATGTGTGATATAGAGATAAACAAGCGATTCTACCTACCCCCACAAATGCATCCCTACAAAAATAACCTCCATTTAAACAATAACAGTTGATCAGTCAGAATATGTGCCCTACATACATGTTATAGCATTATTGTTTCTCTATCTCTGTACCATGTATAGTTTTGCCATTTTCCTGTTGGTGACATCTGCAGTGACATCAGTGTCATCGTCTCCTTCAGGCAATACAGACTTGGGGCCTAAAATCTTTGAACAAAAAAGATGATGTCAGGAAAAAGGGTGATCGCATGAGCTCCAATAATTGGATCGCAGTGCAACAGGCATCAGCGCACCTAGTGTGGCCACACCAATTGGCCAACACTAGCGTGGGCTTTTTATCACATATATCATTTTGCGTGCTAAAACGCGGCAGCGTGGCCAACCCTAACCCGGGGAAATGAGTTCTATTATGTTAGCGTGAGTTTAAGACTAATTGTTCAGTGGCTGCGCTATTTCCAAAATGTTTTAGCGCAATATTAACACCATTACCAGCAGAGGCGTAATGTGTCACTTCTTACCTGACTACGATCCTTTAATGCAGTAAATCTCACAAAGGGATCTACTGCATCGTGCGATCTTGCGAAGGTAAGTAGTGAAAGTAAGTAAAGCCATTTTGCTTTGCTTTTTGCATCGTCCCCTAAATGTGTTAAGCTTCATACACATGTGCGATAACGGGGGCCAACCCGTGACGCACAATGAGTGCCTGTTCCGGACGACAGTTGTGCCGTGTGAGGGTGCTTTGTCAGCCGAAAATGGATGCCAGGTGAACCGGTCAGTGAGGCCCAACCGAACTGCGTCTCATACACATCGTGCGTCAAGGGTCGGTCCCCGCGAACGCACATGTGTATGAAGATTAACTATTAAGAATAAAAGACATAACGTTAACTTTACCCTGTATTAGCACCTTGTGTGTTTCTTATTCCACAAAGTATAGCTTCCAGCTCTACAGCCTTTAACCTTTGAGATCATAAATACACAGATAAGGATAAAAAAACAGATGCATCATTAGCATTTGGAACACATAAGGCTAGCCATACATGGGCTGATTGTACAAACAATAATTCACAGATTAGAAAGCAATTGTTTATACCATCAGTACTTCCTGAATAAAAACATTTTTGGTCACATTTGTACTACTCAATGCAGTACAAATTGTGTGACCATCAAATCACATTGCTGCCTCTGTCCCTGATTGAACAGATTTCCCAACATGCCTGATCAATAAAGTGCCCAGATTCAATCAGGAAGTTTATCTATCATCAGGTTGGAGGGAATTGATTTTTTTTTAGCAGGTTACATCAAAGTGATCTAATCAGCCAAAACCTTAATAAATAAATAAATAAATAAAACTGTTTATGCCCAACCTTAAAGTGCAACTACAGAATTTTTTTTTATGAATAAATACAGCCCTTATTCTGGGTGTATGTTTCTGCATTCCTTTTTATCCAGTACTTTTCTTACATAGGCTCAGTATCCCCCCTCCCTGACTAATCTGACTATCTGTTAGAAGAAGGATGCTCAGTAATAACAATAAGCACAACTCCTAAACGACTCCTCCTTCTATCCAACAATGACCTTCTCTGAAGTCAACCTTGCTCAGTAATCACTATGAGGCAGCACTAGGATAGAGAATTTCCCACCATGCAATTTACAACAACTGTCATCATTCCATTCACAGCAAATATGCACACTGCAGAAGAGTTTATGATAATTAGGCACTTAAATAACAGATGCTTAAGATTGGACATCAAAGTCCTAGAATTACGGTTGCAACCGATGAAATGTTTAAGTAAACTTCAGCCACAACGGACCCATTATTGCTAGAACATTTTTCCAAATTGGACAGTGCAGTAAAATTTACCAAAGCTCTATTCTCTGACGACCAATGATATTTCAGCCCAGCCGACCATCTGATCGGTCTGTCGAGGTGAAATATTGGTGCGTTTGGACCCAGCCTACATAAATAGGGAACAGATGAAAAAAAATGCTTCAGTGATATCTAAAAAGAATAACAGGGCTCATTTACAGGGAGCTGCTAAAAAGGGATCTATAACCCATTTAGCGAGACTTAAGAGAACTGCTCGGCTGGCAATTGCTTTCAACAAGTCTTTTAGACAAAAAGTGAAATCCAGTGTTTTATAGGGAAACAGTAATGCCCCCTCCCATACATGGGGGTTAATATTT
The DNA here is from genome assembly GCA_019447015.1 of Hymenochirus boettgeri. NCBI lineage: Eukaryota > Metazoa > Chordata > Amphibia > Anura > Pipidae > Hymenochirus > Hymenochirus boettgeri. Next base: position 61,751,613 of record CM033474.1, on the reverse strand, counting down.
TAAGCGATTCAGAAAATTCAATCGAATTACTCAAAATATTGATCCTGTGTATGCTGTTTTTCCAATATCGATATCAAGCAGTTTATCGGAAAAATAAAGATCAAGCCAGGGGTAAAGTTTTCCACCAAGTCCCCATCTCTCCACAGATTTCAATGGGAAATTTGCAGAAAGATCGGCAGCACAAGGTGGGGTACACAGGGCCGGACTATTTGTCTCGAGCGAGTGGTCGGCCGGGACAAATTCCCGTTGGTTGCGGCAAATTCGGCCGCGTCCCCCATAGGGGAGTACGAATAATCAATGTTGGTTGCGGCCGTCCACCCCACACCAGCCGAAAGTGCCGTGAATCGGTTGGCCGAAAATATCGGCTGGTGTGTACCCAACCTTTCAATCGGATTTCCTCTCGTTGCAGAAGATCGGAAATCTGATCGGAGGGACATCAGCCTGTATATGGGTAGCTTAAATCATAGAGTGCATGAAGTTGGAAAAGATAGTGAACTAATGAAGGTAGTAGATGGAATCTAGTTTCAAATGATGGTGTTTTACCTCTATTAGTTCGGGAGGCTCACTTTCTTCTTCTACTACAGTAAGATTAGCCCTTCCCTGACGTTCATTGTTACGAATGGAAGTTGCAACTTGAGATGCCTTCACACGTTCATACTTGTTGCTTTTGGACCCACACCATTGGTAGATTTCCTAAAAAATATATTGTTACTGTATATAAGGATAGCAACTATAGAGCCCAAAACAACTCGCCCATCCCTAGTACCCAGGATGCATTTTCAAATACATTTATTTAATACAAAGATATTATATTGTGTTCTGTTGATATTTACATAAGGTGCCAAAGGTTCATGCAGTCTGCCTTTTCTTTTATTAAGATATTTGTTATCATGTTATCATCTTTAAGTTTCAAACCTGGCGGTTAGGGTTGGGAGGGGTTCCCATACACTACAGAAAAAAGTTGATTTTGGGGTGGAGATACAATTTAACATTTCTCTTGGGAAAAGCACCAGATGAGTTTAGCTGCAATGTTTTCTTTGTTGCCCATGTCCGGATCAGACGAATTGGCTATTAAATATGTCGGTACATTATGGCCGACTGACAGTGATTTGCCCCAGCCGTCCACCGAGTCAAAGAATGTAATGGTGTGTACCCAGCCTAAGGCGTAGTTTACACTAGAAATGTTTTCTCTAATATCTGTGTCTACTGCGTGCGTTGGTAAAAGCAAGTACAATTTTGTAAAGGAATGTTGTAATAAAGTTCACACTACTGTGTTTCTTTGCAGTGAGTATTGCAAAGGCATTGCTGCCTGTAGTTTACTGCAGTTAGAGTCTGTTGGGGAAGAGAAAAAAATGCATAGAACTGTATAAAATGCATGTGCTTTTACAGCTTTATGCTCTTTACCCAGTTTACCATATACAAACATTCTAAAAAAAACAAAATAACCCGCTACTGCTGTACTGAAAAGTCACTGGGGTTTCACTTTATAATTAACCTACTGCCCCTGCTGCATATGAATTATCTGCTGAATTTTAACCCACTAAATCCATACAACCCATACTCACAGCCCCAACATCAATGATAAAACAATCTCCACTGTTGAAGCTCAACCAACTTAGTGGAACTTCTCTAGCCCGAACCACTCTTCTTCCTTTAATATGTAGAAGTCTTTTCGCACTGAGGTCGTTAGTAACCACATGCTTAAAACCAGAATCGATTCCTCCAGCCTAAAATGAAAAAAGTAACATTTATTTTATCTGTTTCTATTATAACATGTATACAGTATAATGTTACCCTTTAATACATAGGGGCATATTTATTAAGGTGCAACAGAATTGAACAATTTATAAAGCGGTTAAAACTTGTTCAACTGTTTATCGACATTTCGCCAAAATCTAATTTCCAATTTTACCATTTTAAGTTTTAGATTTTCTAAAACTCTTCTGCTGTGTCTCTGTTCCTGCAGATTAATAGCACAGAAAAATATTTGTACCTTTCAGTACATTATTTATCAAATTACTGTAAACCTCTAAGGGCAAGGCCTAACTTTAGGCAAACCTAAAAAGCACATACATTTCTGTGCACTTTTGCTTTTGCTATCAGCTTATGTCCACTTGTACATGCGTTTGCACTTGGAGTTATGGGTAAAATGAAAATCGGATGATTGATTGTGTCTCCTCTTCTGTCTGTTTTTTTATGCACTTCCATAGACTTGTATTAAAGGGAATGTCTACCCCTTAGAAAGAAAAATTAACAAATTAGGCAGGACACCCCAAAACCTAGGTTCCATTTTGTTAAAATATAACAATTCCGCTCCCAGCCAGAGAAATCATACGTACAATGATCCACCGCCGCTTCCTGTCCCTCCACTGCCTCTCCACTGCAGCTGCTCTGTTCTTTTTGTGTTCCCGAGCAGCCGCAGAGGAGGCTCTTCCAGGAATGGCAGTCAGTGAATGGCAGTGATGTCACTGTCACGGCCGAGACTCACTGCCTATCCCGGAAGTGCCATAGAACCCTGGCGGTGGACCAAGGAGCCTAGGTTTTGGGGGGTTCTGCCTCACATATTAAATGGGTTTATAAGGGGTGGACATATCCTTTAGTGGTTTAGACAGAAACAGACCAAAAATGGTGATCGCATGCATTATAAAATTGCAATGGATCTCATTGCACACAGTGGGGCCTAATTCCCGTGATTTACATTACACTTATGGTGCCTAGCCCTAAAGAAAGAAGAGACGAAACATGCTAGGCACACCAGTCTTGACAGTGGAAACAATCCTTTTAATGGTGACGTTTCGGAACCAGTGTGGTTCCTTCTTCAGACCAAACAAAAAAAGTTGTGTTTGGTCTGAAGAAGGAACCACACTGGTTCCGAAACGTCACCATTAAAAGGATTGTTTCCACTGTCAAGACTGGTGTGCCTAGCATGTTTCATCTCTTCTGATTCTATCTGTTGGCTACAGAGCTTAGAGCACCCAGCACGGAATTTATTATATACCCTATGGACGTTTAGGTGTGCAGGATCCAATAGTTTCTTTGTTTTAGCCCTAAAGAAAGACACACACTGAGAGACTTTCAGACACATTTACTAACTAATACACTTCTCTGTAAATAGCCTAACAATTTGTTTGTGGCATCTGTGTGGGGGGTAAATTGTGTAGTGCAACTTTGATATAAGATCTGGTAATAAGGCTGTTTAAATGATTGAATCATTATAAATGTTTTTCCATTGCACCACATGACAACAAATATGGTCCAAAATGAGTAGGTGTACCTGCAATATAAAATATTGACTATTTCTTTAGAACCCAAAGGAAATGCAAGTTATAAGAGAAGTGACAGTGGAAAATATCCTGATATTAATCACTTAGCTATGTAACAAAGTGATTAATATAAAGATTAAAGCTGCCACTGCTATGATTACGAAAACTTGCTTAAATGGTAGGACCACTCCTCAAATGAAAAAATACATAGGTAAATCTGCAAAAACTGCAGTAATTAGAATGCACCCCTCCCAGTGTAATATTGGGATATTATGTCACAGAGGCCAGTCACCTCGAGTCACCTCCTGCTTTGCCACGGTCAGGGAACTCCTCTAATGTAATATTCTTATAGTAAACTGGAAGGAGCCCATTATCCCTAATATATAGATATATTCCTTCCAAACATTGTTTACCTGGTATGTAATTCCATTTTTAAAATATGCAAGAAACTCTGTGTTCTCATGTCCTTGCAGTTCTCTATATTGAACTGGTCTTCCACCAAGATATTCATCGAGCTGAATGGTATATATAACTGCAGCTGTGCTCTCATCCTGAGTGCATTCCTCTCCTGATTAAATGGGAACATAAACATCCAGTGATTTGATATACTCACATGTAGCATCACTTGTATATATTTAGATTTTCATTCGTACAGTATATTTAGATTTCCATTAGTACAAGCAAATGACAGAAATTAATATTTATCTGTCACAGAAGCAATATCTAACACATTCAACATGTGATTGTAGCTGTAAAACAATCTTGTGTGTGTTCAAATTAATGTGAAATTTATAAACAGGAGCTGCCATACTAATTGGTAAGTTGGCTAATAAAGTTACATACATGCTGATGTAACAGGAAGTGTGTTAACTGACCGCAATCCTGCAATGATGTCAATCACTTTGCAAGTCTTCTGCATCGTGGGATCCCTGTCAAATAAGACGTCCAGTTTACACCTCCATTCAATAGGCATTAAGTTTCGTGCCAAGTTTTGGAAATGGCATTGCCAGTGCTAAATAAGTGAAAAACCCATGCCTTCCCTATTGGGTAAAATGGTTAGCGTGGGTTTTGCACTAATTCGCCCTAATTAGCTACTTAATATTGGAGGTTGAATAAAGACATGTATTCAGTGTTTGAGCCCTACCTAATGAAGGCAAACAAGCCTAGCAGGAAATGGGGAAATTCCTTCCTGATTCCAAATGGCAATAGGAAAGGATCCCTAGATCATCCAGAACTACAGTATATGTATTAATACCAGTAATTCTCGATATTATATGGTATCCCTGTACCAACCAGAACTGCAGTATATGTATTAATACCAGTAATTCTCAATATTAAATAGTCTCCCTGTACCAACCAGAACTGCAGTATATGTATTAATACCAGTAATTCCCGATATTATATGGTATCCCTGTACCAACCAGAACTACAGTATATGTATTAATACCAGTAATTGTCAATATTATATAGTATCCCTGCCTAAACCAGAACTACATTATATGTATTAATACCAGGAATTCTCAATATTTTATAGTATCCCTGTACCAACCAGAACTACAGTATATGTATTAATACCAGTAATTGTCAATATTATATAGTATCCCCGTACCAACCAGAACTACAGTATATGTATTAATACCAGTAATTCTCGATATTATATGGTATCCCTGTACCAACCAGAACTACAGTATATGTATTAATACCAGTAATTGTCAATATTATATAGTATCCCTGTACTAACCAGAACTACATTATATGTATTAATACCAGTAATTCTCAATATTATATAGTATCCCCATACCAACCAGAACTACAGTATATGTATTAATACCAGTAATTCTCAATGTTATATAGTAACCCTGTACCAACCAGAACTACAGTATATATAATAATACCAGTAATTCTCAATATTATATAGTATCCCTGTACCAAACAGAACTACAGTATATGTATTAATACCAGTAATTCTCAATATTATTTAGTATTACTGTACTAACCAGAACTACAGTATACGTATTAATACCAGTAATTCTCAATATTATAAAGTATCCCTGTACTAACCAGAACTACAGTATATGTATTAATACCAATAATTCTCAACATTATATAGTATCCCCACACTAACCAGAACTACAGTATATGTATTAATACCAGTAATTCTCAATATTATATAGTTTCCCTGTACCAACTAGAACTACAGTATATGTATTAATACCAGTAATTCTCAATATTATATAGTATCCCTGTACCAACCAGAACTACAGTATATGTAATAGTACCAGTAATACTCAATATTATATAGTATCCCTGTACCAACCAGAACTACAGTATATGTATTAATTCCAATAATTTTCAAAATATATAGTATCCCTGTATCAACCAGAACTACATTATATGTATTAATACCAGTAATTCTCAATGTTATATAGTATCCCTGTAACAACCAGAACTACAGTATATGTATTAATAATACCAGTCATTTTCAATATTATATAGTATCCCCGTAACAACCAGAACTACAGTATATGTATTAGTACCAGTAATTCTCAATATTATATAGTATCCCTGTACCAACCAGAACTACGGTATATGTGTTAATACCAGAAATTCTCAATATTATATAGTATCCCTGTACCAAACAGAACTACAGTATATGTATTAATACCAATAATTCTCAATATTATATAGTATCCCTGTACCAACCAGAACTACATTATATGTATTAATACCAGTAATTCTCAATGTTATATAGTATCCCCATACCAACCAGAACTACAGTATATGTATTAATAATACCAGTCATTCTCAATATTATATAGTATCCCCGTACCAACCAGAACTACAGTATATGTATTAATGCCAGTAGTTCTAAATATTATATAGTATCCCCGTACCAACCAGAACTACAGTATATGTATTAATACCAGTAATTCTCAATATTATATAGTATCCCCGTACTAACCAGAATTACAGTATATGTATTAATACCAGTTATTCTCAATATTATTTAGTATTCCTGTACCAACCAGAACTACAGTATATGTATTAATACCAGTAATTCTCAATATTATATAGTATCCCCGTACTAACCAGAACTACAGTATATGTATTAATACCAGTAATTCTCAATATTATATAGTTTCCCTGTACCAACTAGAACTACAGTATATGTATTAATACCAGTAATTCTCAATATTATATAGTATCCCCGTAACAACCAGAACTACAGTATATGTATTAATACCAGTAATTCTCAATGTTATATAGTATCCCTGTACCAACCAGAACTACGGTATATGTGTTAATACCAGTAATTCTCAATATTATATAGTATCCCTGTACCAAACAGAACTACAGTATATGTATTAATAGCAGTAATTCTCAATATTATTTAGTATTCCTGTACCAACCAGAACTACAGTATATGTATTAGTACCAGTAATTATCAATATTATATAGTATCCCTGTACCAACCAGAACTACAGTAAATGTATTAATACCAATAATTCTCAATATTATATAGTATCCCTGTACCAACTAGAACTACATTATATGTATTAATACCAGTAATTCTCAATGTTATATAGTATCCCCGTACCAACCAGAACTACAGTATATGTATTAATACCAGTCATTCTCAATATTATATAGTATCCCTGTACCTACCAGAACTACAGTATATGTATTAATACCAGTAATTCTAAATATTATATAGTATCCCCGTACCAACCAGAACTGCATTATATGTATTAATACCAGTTATTCTCAATGTTATATAGTATCCCCGTACCAACCAGAACTACAGTATATGTATTAATAATACCAGTCATTCTCAATATTATATAGTATGCCTGTACCAACCAGAACTACAGTATATGTATTAATACCAGTAATTCTAAATATTATATAGTATCCCGTACCAACCAAAACTACATTATATGTATTAATACCAGTAATTCTCAATATTATATAGTATCCCCTTACTAACCAGAATTACAGTATATGTATTAATACCAGTAATTCTCAATATTATATAGTATCCCTGTGCCAACCAGAACTGCAATATATGTATTAATACGAGTAGTTCTCATTATTATATAGTTTTCCTGTACCAAACAGAACTACAGTATATGTATTAAAACCAGAAATTCTCAATATTAGATAGTATCCCTATACCTACCAGAACTACAGTATATGTATTAATACCTGTAATTCTCAATATTATATAGCATCCCTGTCCCTTCCAGAACAACAGTATATGTATTAATACCAGTAATTCTCAATATTATATAGTATCCCTGTACCAACCAGAACTACAGTATATGTATTAATACCAGTAATTCTCAATATTATATAGTATCCCTGTACAAACCAGAACTACATTTTATGTATTAATACCAGTAATTTTCAGTGTTATATAGTATCCCCGTACCAACCAGAACTACAGTATATGTATTAATACCAGTAATTCTCAATGTTATATAGTATCCCAGTACCAACCAGAACTACAGTATATGTATTAATACCAGAAATTCTCAATACTATATAGTATCCCAGTACCAAGCAGAACTACAGTATATGTATTAATACCAGTCATTTTCAATATTATATAGTATCCCTGTACCACCAGAACTACAGTATATGTATTAATCTCAGTCATTTTCAATATTTTTGAAGATTAAAAACTTATTCAGACCATTCTTGAAGCCACCCAATCCTTAAAGGGACAGTTCAGTGGAAATTATCAATATTTGTCAAATTGTTAGTTTGTGTATTGCATACTTAGTTATTCTACATATTCTCTTCCATTTTGAAAAATCAGTTGATTTCATACCCTTTGCTGTTCCCTGCTGTTGACATTAGTGAGCTGCCATTTCAGGTTCTAACGGTCCTTCTTCTTCCCAGGATGCACCACATCCTTGGAATGTTCCTAACAGTTATTTCTACTGATTGGCTGTTGAATGGGTCAAAGATGCTCAGATCTCTACTGAGCAACTGAATCAACCCAGGCGCTGGGACAAGGGCAAGACCATAACAGTCTCTATTAGGGGTCCTGCAAACAGGAAGTCAGTATTTCAGTTGCAGTTATTTATACACAGACAAAATGCTGAATTGGCAGATGTAGGTCATTGGGATGAAAAAAATACTGCTCAGTGTATTTGCACTGAACTTCCCCTTTAATTAAACCATATTGCCATAACAAAATAATGTAAACTGTTTACTGATCATTAACTATAGACTAAAAAAAATTGCTTAATCCAAATCTTTCATGATTGGACAACATCACCCTTAAAGCCTCCATTAAAGTTTCCAGGGTGAAGACCTGAACTGCTAGGCCCTCACCCTGGGTTTGTAATATATTACAAGATTTGCAAAATAAATTTAGCTAAAATTGCTCTCATTAAATGTCAGGCATATGGGAAGATGCACTTTGCAAGAATATATAAGTATTTTAATGGGGTGGAGTTTTTTTTTTATAGAAGTAGATTTGCCCTTTTATGTTACTAATATTTATAAAGGGTAACTTCAGCCCAAAAATATCTTAAGTTATTTCAATTAGATTACCCCCCTAATGCCCAGTTTTGTTATAATCTTACCTTCTACACAGACACATCCATGCTGATATAGCTACTCAAATGCTAATAGAACCAAAGAACCCTTTAAAAATGTGCAACAGCACTAATTACTATAGTGAACATACATATACAAGGGGGCATATTTCTAAATATTATATTTATAGCTATTTTACAGCGCCGCACTAAGTACTGTAGCGTAGCGGTAAATTTTTCTATTTTCACCGCAATAAAGTACTCAAGGTGGCAATTTGCAGAAAAAAAAATTGCTCTCGCCGGGGATGCAGCTCGTGTTGTCTCCCACCAGGGGTGCGGTGGGTGAGGTGGATTTTGAGGGGCTGCTGTGAAGGGGGGAGTGACAGGGCACCCCCCACCTTCACAGACGGGGACACTTGCCAGTGCCAACAAGGGGCAATGACAAGTGGCTATTGGGGGTTAGGTGGTCCCGCCGCTCGAAACTGGGGCTTAAGGGGTCCTGCAGCTTGATACCAGGACCCCCATCCCAGGGGGGTCCAGCAGCCAGCTCAAACCCAGCCCTTGTGGCTCTAATAAGAGCATTTCTGATAAGGGGGTCCTGCAGCACAAAAACAGGACCACCCCTGGTCCTAAAAATATTCTTTTCAAGTCTCCTTTGTCTTCTTTACGCCACTGTCGCTGACACCAGACGATGTCACCATTGGTGCCGCTAACACCCCCATTGCACAATGTCACAGATGCCACAGATGTAACAACAACAATGTTTCCACCACCACCACCAGTGGCATCTAAATCACACAGTCGTTTGTCTTCTTCTGTCATCACTCAGATGACTTCTGAGTTTCATGCAGGTTTGCACCTCTATAGGATTGCTAGAAGACCAAATCCAATTGCTTAAAATTTCAATCCTATCAAACATACAGTATGGTCACACACTGACCAATCATATGTTATTATATTTAATAAAGTATTAAAATATGATTAGTCAATGTGTTACCATATGAGTGCTAGCATTGAAATATGTGACCATGTAATTACTTTTCAATTTCAATCCTTGCAATCAAAATTGAATTTGGTCTGTCAGCAATACTATATAAAGAGGTGCAAACCTGCGCCGAACTCAGAAGTCATGAGTAATGACAGAAGGCAGAAAACTTGCAATGGTGGTGTAATCGGTGGCCATGTTGACATCGACTGGAGTCATCATCATCGACAACGGAAAGAAGACTTCAGAGACCTGAAAAGGTCCTTTTTAGGACCAGTGGTGGTCCTGTTTCAAGTTGCGGGATCCCATTTTCAAAAAGGCTCTTATTAGAGCCACAAATGTTCTTTTAAGGTCTAATGACAAATTATGATGCTTTATCCACAATGAACCAGTACTAACACCCCAAAGAAGTCATGATATAGGAGATTCTATTACACATATTCATGTACAAAATTCAGTAAGATCCATAGGGAGCAGAAGTAAGGTTGTGGGTACATATTACTGTGGGGAATGCAAATTGTGATACTGTATAGGAGTAAAGAGTCAACCTTTCGAGATAGTGGCCACAATAGAGTACAAATGTAGAGAATATGCAAACTGTAAAACTCATAATGTGGTATATGCTATAACATGTGCATGTCACCTTTATATAGAGGAAAAACAATCCAACAAATAAAACAACGCCTATCCAGTCATTTTTTTAACATACAGACTACAGGACGCCATTTGAAAGAGAGGAAATTAACAATGAATGTGGCTAAACATTTTTGAAACAGCTATGATGGATATACAGAAACATTAAAGTGCACTGTGATAGAACATCTGCGACTATCAATTAAAGAAGGAGATCTTAACTAGAGATTATTATGTGCTGAAGCCAAATGGATATACTGATTGAAACACTAACACCCAAAAGCATGTCCACCCACCAAACGAAAATTTAACCCACTGCTGGCCTCACTGTAGTTTAAAAAATCCTTACATCTCTGCTCCTTATGGTTGTCCTGCAGTGCTTGTCCAAAGTCAAGGAAATTGAAGTAGGAGCTGTCTTCCTGCTAAAAGGTTTCTGCCTCCTGTCTTGCCTCTGGAAGGTATTGTGACATGCTCAGGGCCCAGGGGAGCCTTTTCCCCTCCTCCCTCCAACCCTCCAGATCCCTCTGACTGCCCTTCACCTAGCACAAAACCATTTTGATGTAGTGTAGGCTACCTCTGTCCACCCCCAACTGCCATGTCAGATTGTTAAAAAAAGCAAAACTCTACTAACATCCATTTTCTCCTGCAGCGCTCTCCATTGGTGGTATCCACGTCTGTGATTGGCTGCCTCTCTACCAATCCAATCACAGACATGGCTGCAGGTTAGCCCGTTTGCAAGTTCCAGCAAGCAGGGAGCCGGATCAATGCCTCACAGGAGTGAGGTGCTGTAAGTAGAGTTTGGCTTCTTATTTAAAAAATCTGACATAGTGATTGGGGGTGGCCAGAGATGCCCTACATTATAAGTGCAAAAGTTTTCTGCAGGGTGGAGATGCCCTTTAATGAAGACTGGGACTCATTTTCTTTTATTTAACTGGATGCTAACCAAGTAAAGTGCTTTATCATTATTCCAATTTTGAAAATAACCTATAATTTGGAGTCAAGATAAACGCAAATACTATGTACAAATAACACTGGTAACATGAAACCTGGCAATTGAGATGAAGGGATGCAAATTTGATACAATTTTCGAAAAATAGTATGTTCAAGATACTTTATGCACTTTAGAAATATACAATTGTTGGAAGGATAACAATATATATATTGAAATTGTTACACTGATTAGTAACTATCAAATACAAATGAATTTGATGCAAGATAATGTAACTGTATTAACTGGTAATACATACAGATATTACAGCCATAATGGATAAATTAATAGGATGTAAATATGGTTAAAAACAGAGAGGAAGGTCTCATGTGAGAAGGTACATAGGAAGATGTTATTCTGTTATCCCCACCCGCTGGAAGAAGTCAGTGAGTGAACCGTGTTAGGGAATGAGCACCATGACAGTCTAGGCCATACACTGTTAGCACCCATGGGAGTCCAGCATGTTCCTCGTGTACTCAGGACAGCTAAGCATACTCTGTGTATTTTTACCACTGCATTAGGGCTAGGCCACACTAGCGCGTTTTTCGCGCGTTTGCGCCCGCGTTTCGCGCTCGCGTTTGCGCCCGCGATTTTCGTTAAAATGGAAATCGCGGGAACGCAAAAATTCCCGCGATTTCCGATGCGCATGCGATTGCGCGTCCGTTCGCGTTATGGTAACGCATGCGTTCACCATTTTTGGTGCGTTAACGCATGCGTTTCCATAACGTGAAAAGGCGAAAACGCACGCGCAAAACGCGAACGCGAGCGCGAAACGCGCAAGAATCACGCACACAATCGCGTGCGATAACGCTCGCGATTTTGTGCGCGATTCCTGTGCGTTGCAGTGTGGCCTCACCCTCACTGTGTTACTGGATCTCTCAGAGGGGACTCACATGGGTCTTACAATTTGTAAAAGAGAACTGTATATATGCAGAGACTGATAGATGCTGTGAATATGTTTGCGTATATATAGTTATAACAGAGCGAATACTGTAGATTCTCATGTCTGTAACTAGCTCTCAAAAGGAGCAGAGGAGGAGGGACTTCCGGCAAGTCATCAGCTGTGTGTGAGTACTGTATAAACCAAGGTTTCAGGCTAAAAAAAATAGCCGGAAAACCGAAACCTTGTTTTATACTCGAGTCAATCGCTTACCTGCTCCGACAGTCACTCGCTCCGCATCCTCTGCTAGGTGATGTCACTAATCGGTGCTGGGAAGCGAGGCAGGCGCCGAGTAGTGACGTCAGCCAGCAGAGGATGCTCAGCATGCAGCAGACCAAGGGAGCGAGCAGCCAAGGTAGGAGAAGGAATTCAATACTGGGGGGGAGCTACAATAATCCCTGCAGTGGCAATTCCTTGCCACTGCTGATGTTTGGAAACTACAACTAAAGCATGCCGGGAGTTGTAGTTTCCAAACATCTGGAGTGCCAAGGAATGGGGTTACTGTATGGGATTACTGTCCATTTAAATGGCAACTAATGCCTCAAAACAATATAGAATCAGGAGGATGGTATCTATTATTAAAAAGATTGCCTTCTGATTATGTATTGTTCTGAGGCTTTAGTTGCCCTTTAAATAGACAGCAAAATTGGACACCTTAAGGGCTAGGCCATAGTAGCACTTTTTTGCGCGTTCGTGTTTTGCGCTTGCATTTGCGCCCACGATCTTTGCTAACATGGAAATTGCGGGAACGCGTTTTGCGGAGAGCATTTTTTCGCGCAATCGATTGAGTTTTTGCTTTATAGATAGCGAAAAATGTGAGCGCAAACGCGAAAATAACGCGCGCTAACACGCAGAAAGCGCGCACACTTGATGTGTTGTAGTGTGGCCTCACCCTAAGGCTACGCCACACTACCATGCTTTTTTTGCGATTGCGCATGCGTTTGCACATGCAATGTGATTGCGTTTCCGTTTGCGATACGCTGAAGAAATCACATGCGCAAACGCAGCAGAATCGCACACGCAATCATGTTTGTGGCGCAGTGTGCCCGTGCCCTTAGAAAGAGAATACAAATATTTTCAGACTTGCAGCTAGCTTTCAAATGCTTAGTCCCAGCAGTGGACAGAGTCTAAATGCACACTATCTGTACTGGTGCAGACTCCAGGAAACTTCCCTACTTCTAAGGGAGTACAGGTAATCACTGGAAACAAAATGCGGAGTCACACTCCAAAGTGAATGGTGAACTTTATTCAAAATCAATCATCAACACTGGGCATGCTCCAACCTTAAACTTGGGGGCAGACCAGTGGTGCTTTTATTGCTGTAACTTTGGATAGACTAGAGCTAGAAGCATGATCCTGTCATTTTAAAGGTAGGAGTTTGCAACCACTTGTAAATAGGCCACAGTTCCCCTTTAATGTAATCCTCGCTGCGCCTTCTGACAGGTCCTGATGGACTTACTCGATGTGCATGCGCATAGAATAGAAAGTCCGTCGGGACCTGTCAGAGTACGTGGCAAAGGAGCGAGAGATAGGGTAAGTTCCTTACCTTTGTTCCCGGCTCGTTTTATTGAAGAACCGGATGTAAGACGCAGCTCCTTTACCTTCTGTTCTTCAACAAAACCGAATACCAAAAAAACATTTTAACAGTGGAGATACCCTTTAATGCCAAATAACATGCATCCTTTACACTTTTTATATCTTATATCTGTAGAACTATAACTCCCATTTTCCTTGACTTACATCAGCTCTGCGGTACATACATGTGGTGGGGTTGCCTACATAAGAAAATATCCAAATAAGTTAAAAGTAGATGCATTTACTGTATTGCTTAATATGGCCATCGCAACTATCACTGCCTACTCTGACCACTACATAAATTGGGATACTCGGGATAGAGATATCCCAGACCCTATTCTAATTGTAATTTCTTTTAAATGTTATGATATTTATATATGCAGCATGGACAGCACGGTTTTCTCCAGGCACTTCGGTTTCCCCCACAATTGTAAAGACATAATGATAGGTTGTATGTGTCAAGGTTGTATGTGTCAAATAAATGTGCTTAGATTGTAAGCTCTTCGGGGCAGGGCCTGATATGAATGTATACATGTAATTATAAAGCAGAAGATGTTGGCGCTATATAAATCCACAATATTAATAATATGCACCACTGACATGAGTGGACTAATGTCTCGCAATACTTCCTCTGAACTTCCAGGGATGTCTTAATTTGGTAAAGATCTTCCTATCACCACACATACTCTACATGTTCTAACACTGCACGATATATAGTCCCAAAACCCAATATCCCACTAATCTCCTTCCTAACAAGGGAATGTTTGTTAAAGGACAACAATACCCAAAAAACAACATCTCCCCCATTACATGTCCACAGTTCCAGCAGCTGAAATCGCTTACTCTCATTTACAACCGTGCTGCCTTCCCTTAGATATCACACAGCAAAGATGAGTGCTAAAAGCCTGCCTCCTAGATGGCCCAGGGCCATGATTAACATATCACTTGTCACTGGCTGATGGAAATGTCTGTTACAACCTCTCTCCTCCTCCTCTGCCAGTCAAACAAACTTGAACTGTTCGGTTGCTAGAATACAGCCTACATAATCAAGCTGATCAAGGATGTATGGAGGAGTGTTTTCACGCATGCTAGTTTTGAGTGACAGTTACAGGCAGACAGAATTGTTACACCCCCTTCACAGCATGGCTATTTGAAGGCAGAGAGAAGCTCGAAATAAGGAAAAAACGTATGGGGAGGACTGCATACCATTGCTCTTTTGAAAGCAGTTTAAAAAAAATGCATTGAGGCAATACAGTTATCCTTTAAATTAGAGGCATTGCAGTTGCCAAAAACCCTTAACCCAGACCAACTGCTGCCTGGTCTTTTTTGCAGACAGATTAACAGAGCAATACATTGAAATGTATCAACCAAAAATATCTACAGATCAGACAAATTTGGACAAAATACCATTAACATACTATCATGGAGATTCAATAAAAGTTCTTATCGTTTAAAATGGTGCTAATTTTGCCCCAACCAATCAGAACATATGTAACATTTGAAAGCTAACATCTGATTGGTTGGGGCAAAATTAGCACCATTTTAAACGATAAGAACTTTTATTGAATAACCCCCTATATGTCTGGTTTCCTAAAAAAACTTCTGATACAAATCAGTGCAAGCTTTAAATCTCAAAGATATGTCCTGGCACAGCACTGCAAAGCCAAGGTTATTGGGTTTAGAGGCATGTTAATAGAAACCCTTAACTTCCAGGACATCCCTACAGACATGCCATTGTGGCATAAAGCTAGTTATATCCAATAAGCTAGTGTCTCGTGGTCTAAAGGAAAGTATGTATTATTACATCTGATAAGATAACCCAAAATGCAGCCTTAAGCTGGGTACACACAGTAACGATAAAGCCCCGATACCGTCAGATCCGACGGTATCGGGGCTTTATTGTTATGTGTGTACGCTCGTTTCCCAAACGAGCGCGCGGCCGCCAAACAATCGGGTCGGCCGAACGCTTGTTCGGGAAAGGCCGAAAATTTTCAACGGCCGCGCTAGACTCCCTATAGAGGAGTCTAGCGCGGCCGATGGAAACACACAGTCCCGAGCGTTCTCCTTATGAAATTCATAGGGAGAACGCTCGGGACTGTGTGTATGAAGATCTTAGAAAGATGGCAGACAGGATCTTGCAGATCCTGTCTGTCATCTTTCAGAAATCTGGACTTTGTGTACCTAGCTTTACTACCATGTACTACATTAGTCTAATACCAATAGGAAACAATCCATACCCTTCCTACATAATGACTGTCTGAAATATCTGCTGTCACAGCAGATGGATCCAACCTGTGGTGCACAAGTCTATATTCCGAAAAGCTGTACAGTAATATCCAGGTTCTGTAATATTTTAGAGTGTCCACCAATGCCTTGCTTTGTCTGTTATAATGGATGGATGTCATTGGTCCAGGAAACAGAGGATATTTCAAAGAAAAGTGCTATTTTACACAAGACAATATATTGTCTTGCAATGGATGTCTACACTACACCCTACCACTTGCCAATTGATTACACTTGTCAACACAGATTTAGCATGTATGATATTGCTGTTTAAATGGTGTACTGCCTGTATTCCTGCTGTGTTTGTGCACAGATGCCTGCCAATCTCATTGTGCAATGTAAATCCATAATAATGTGTTCAAATCACATGACTTTTCAGACTAGGAATCACTGTATACAGTTTGTATGTTAGTTTTAGACATTAGTCACAAAATAATGTAAATAAAAACTAGATTTTATCTCCATAGATGTTATCATTCTGTTTAACTTATGATGTATTCAGATGTACATGATATTCAATTCTTAAATAAAACAAAAAGAATATTTTAAAATCTTTCAAAACCATTTTATTGTACTTACCAAGCCAGTAGTGTAGATGGTAGATTTTATATAGTCCCCTCTCTACTGTATGAAGTATAACGTAAGCATCTCCCACATAGAAACTGCCATACTGGTTCTCTGGGACTGGCACAAGTTCCAGCTTTTCAATTCTCCATATTTGAATTCCACTCTTTTTACCAGCATTTTCAAACTCCTTGTGTTGAACCATGTTTTCTTTATTAATTACTTTTGCTGTAGGGTAAGACCTTTGCTTTTTTGTGTTGTGAGCTCTTATCAGATGTACTGATATATGTAGCAATAGCACAGGGTTATATTGGCAGCATCTCATCATTTAGGGAGTGTCTTTACAACTTGTTTACATATCTTATCAAATCAAAGTCTTATATTCTTGTATGTTTCAAACAGTCGCAGCAATAGTGGGTGCGGCCAACAGCTGGCATGGCCAATCATGTGGCCCCTTAGGGAACTGCATGATCGGCCGTGATTTACCAAAGACTGAGCTCGGTCGCGGCTCCCCTGTACACACGATAAGATATTTTTGGACGACCGACCAATACACAGCACTGTTGGCCGAAAGTATGCTACTGTGTGTACCCAGAATTACTGTAGTTTCAGGTTATTTTCAATGTCATGGGGACCTCAACCTCAATATAGATTCCATACTGGAAAACCCGCTTTGGGCATTTACTGGGCCATGTAGTATGCAAAGAGGCACTGCTTACCTTCCTGACAACCCGCAATGCAATAAATCCCTTAGTGAGATTCACAGGTGTTAAGTTTTGTGCAAAACTTATCCTATGTGGAATATCAGTGTTAAATTCATGCTAACCCGATAATACACTAGTTAGTGTGGGTTGAAGGCTAAGTCGGCCAGTTAGCAGCCATTATAGCAGCACCCACATAGCATCCCTTTCCTTACCATTAAAAGTAAACATACATATTATCTACATAAATTATCAATAACAGTTTTACGATATGTTTGCGCTTTGCGACCCGCATTCAATTTTATTGATAATGTCAATTGTGGGAATTAAGCCTCACTGTGTGCTTCGTGATCTGTCATGATTTTATATTGCATGCGATCACCATTTTTGGTATGTTTTTGTCAAAATCACACTTAATACTATGTGCTTCTATGGAAGTGCATAGTAAAGCGGACACAAGTGGATCTAAGTGGACTCAATCATTTTACCAATAATCCCCTGCGAAACATAAGCGCACAGAAACGCACAGTGTTTTTACATTCGCTCAAGTAGGGTTTTAGCCTTAGTGATTATGAGTCCTGGTTTTGATTCAGAACTGCCGGTTTCGAAATTCTTTAATTTTAGAGAATTGAGAATTCAAAAATGTTATGCAATATAGCGAAATTTGAAACATTCGAATCGGAACCACTATCAGAATGAAACTCGCCAGTTTCGTTCATCTGTAATGATAATAAAAGCAGTTTCTTGCACTTCCCCATGTTCAGAGCAGGATGATCCACAAGGCAAACTTAGGCACCTGCCTAGGGCCCAGGAAACTTCTGGGGGCCCAGCTACAGAAGCAGTAACAATATTATAGTCTATGCAATATAAGTAGGAAAAAAGGGGGCCCTAAATGATGGCCCAGCGTAGGGCCCCATGTGGTCTTAATCCATCTCTATTCCATTCTTATATAAATGTACCTTCTCCAACCCAGTAACCCTGCTGTATTCTGGCTGTTTCTGGCCGTCATTATTCACACACTCTCTATACAGAATGCAAAAAGGGGAAGTCATCATGTTCTGCTTTTAGTTGTGGTCAAACTTGTGTCAGCAGTGGGAACTCATCATCTTAGGGGTGATTAATCTTCCAATCTTGCTTTTAATGATAAGATAAACTGTAACCTTATTTAATTATAAAAAAAATGTAAGTGGATGAACTAGATAAAGAGAGAAACACTCGTAATTCCTTCATGTTTTTATTTTTTTTTCGAGATATTTTATTGGGTGTTTGAAAAATGTGATCACTGTCCGTAAACATTAAGCATTAATGATATCAGACGAGTACAGGCCTTGGAAACGTTATTTTACAAGGTGATTCCAGAATAATGTTTTTACAGTGACTGCTTAAAGGGTATCTCCATCCCAAAATAGAACTTTTGCTGTAGTGTAGAGGACCCCCTGTACCCAGAAAGTGTGTCTGTGATTGGCTGCCTCTCAGCTAATCACAGACGTGCTTGCTGGTTCGGCCCCTCCGTTCCTGGGAGTATCATTGGAGGCAGAGGCCGAGGGAAACAAAGTTTGGTTACTTACCAAACTTTGTTCCCTCGGCCTCTGCCTCCAATGATACTCCCAGGAACGGAGGGGCCGAACCAGCAAGCACGTCTGTGATTAGCTGAGAGGCAGCCAATCACAGACACAGCTGCCGGCTACTGAGAAAGCCAAAGGAACAAAGGTCAGTAAGTCTATATCTGGGCACTTTTTTAACTTTATACTATAGCGTTTAGGGTTTCAAGGGCTTCTCCTACACTACTGAAAAAGTTAATTTATTTATTAAGATTAATATGATCTGCAGCGCAGATCGATCCGGATGGAGAGAGGGGGGAGAGAAGCCCACCACACATTCGGGGTTATTCAATAAAAGGTCTATCGTTTAAAATTGCCCCAACCAATCAGATCTTATTAACATTTGAAAGCTAATTCGGGGCAAATTTAGCACCATTTTAAACGATAAGAACATTATTGAATAACCCCAAAAGTCTTACATTTTCTGGACTTTCAGAAGGCACTGCAGGAAAACCATTAGGAACAGAGAAGAAAGCTAAGGCTGGGTACACACGGTAAGATATTTTCGCCCAACGACCGATAGTGGCGTGTTTTGGTCATCAGTCTGCCAAAAATATCTTACCTACCGAGCTCGGTCACCCGTTCATCGGATGGACAAACGGGCCTGTTGGTAAATCACGTCTGATTGTGCGGTTCCCTATGGGAAACGCAGTGTGAACGGTAGGCCACGGCCACTATTCACACAACCGTCAGTCATTTTGTCCCAACGAGCACTTACTAGCAGCAAATGCTCGGTCGGAACAAATAATTTCCAGTCTACGAATCTTTACATTACACAGTGGGGCCAACATGGGGTAAATTTTAGTTTTGGGGTGGACATGACCTTTAAGGTAAAAGAACATTCCACAAAGCAGCAGCATAAAGCATGGTGTGTAACTGGAATCACTGGGCCCCAGCAAAACTATGATGGGGCCCCTAACCATGCTTCATCCACAGTATTTTCTCCCCGCTCCCCTGGTAGTTACATCCCTAAGAATAAGCAAAAAGGGGTTCATCTGAGATAAATATTGCATTTTACCTTGGGGGGTGCCACATGGTAGATCTAACAGACAAGGATTTATAAGGGTTCGGAAACCTTTGCCAAATTGTGATTTAACGCAATTTGGCAATTTTAATTTTTAGCAAGAAGCTAAAACCAGCCTCGAAAAGTCATTAACGCTGTGGTTGCCATTCTGCTTATGCTCTTGTGTTTCAATGGGCGTAGTTTTATAAAGGCGCGGTATCGCTTTTTAGCAATACTGCGCCTTTAACGATCGGTAAAACAATCGTTAATTTCCGATCAGTTTAATGATCGTTTATTTACAATCGTTATCGTAAATTTACGATACAATCGTAAATTACCAATCATAAATCTATTAAATGAAATCATAGATTTCCGATCCCCATAGAATACCATTGTGGTAGTTAACTACCACACGGTATTCTACGCCGAATACACAGGTTTAAATATGCTCCCTTGTGTTAAGTTCGCCCATTAAAAACCCATTGTCTGAGGTGGTGAAAATGTATACCGATAAATGTCCAAATATCTAGCTTGTCAGTGGATCCTTGGAATGTGTCAGTTTTGTAGAGTGTTATCAATACTAACGGAGGGGGCAAACCGGCAAGCACGTCTGTGATTAGGTGAGAGGCAGCTAATCGCGGATGCACTGCCGGCTACTGAGAAAGCCAAAGGAACAAAGGTCAGTAAGTCTATTTCGGGGCACTTTTTAACTTTATACTATGGCGGTTAGGGTTGCGAGGGTTTTCCTACGCTACTGAAAAAAGTTTATTTATTAAGATTAATATGATCTGCAGCGCAGATCGATCCGGATGGAGAGAGGGGGGAGAGAGCCCCACACACATTCGGGGTTATTCAATAAAAGGTCTTATCGTTTAAAATTTGCCCCAACCAATCAGATCTTATTTAACATTTGAAAGCTAATATCTGGGGCAAATTTAGCACCATTTTAAACGATAAGAACATTTATTGAATAACCCCAAAAGTCTTACATTTTCTGGACTTTCAGAAGGCACTGCAGGAAAACCATTAGGAACAGAGAAGAAAGCTAAGGCTGGGTACACACGGTAAGATATTTTCGCCCAACCGACCGATAGTGGCGTGTTTTGGTCACTCAGTCTGCCAAAAATATCTTACCTACCGAGCTCGGTCACCCGTTCATCCGGATCGGACAAACGGGCCTGTTGGTAAATCACGTCTGATTGTGCGGTTCCCTATGGGAAACGCAGTGTGAACGGTAGGCCACGGCCACTATTCACACAACCGTCAGTCATTTTGTCCCAACCGAGCACTTACTAGCAGCAAATGCTCGGTCGGAACAAATAATTTCCCAGTCTACGAATCTTTTACATTACACAGTGGGGCCAACATGGGGTTAAATTTTAGTTTTGGGGTGGACATGACCTTTAAGGTAAAAGAACATTCCACAAAGCAGCAGCATAAAGCATGGGTGTAACTAGGAATCACTGGGCCCCCAGCAAAACTATGATGGGGCCCCTAACCATGCTTCATCCACAGTATTTTTCTCCCCCTGCTCCCCTGGTAGTTACATCCCTAAGAATAAGCAAAAAGTGAGGGTTCATCTGAGATAAATATTGCATTTTATCCTTGGTGGGTGCCACATGGTAGATCTAACAGACAAGGATTTATAAGGGTTCGGAAACCTTTTGCCAAATTGTGATTTAACGCAATTTGGCAATTTTAATTTTTAGCAAGAAGCTAAAACCAGCCTCGAAAAGTCATTACCGCTGTGGTTGCCATTCTGCTTATTGCCTCTTGTGTTTCAATGGGCAGTATTTATAAAGGCGCGGTATCGCTTTTTAGCAATACTGCGCCTTTAACGATCGGTAAAACAATCGTTAATTTCCGATCAGTTTAATGATCGTTTATTTACAATCGTTATCGTAAATTTACGATACAATCGTAAATTACCAATCATAAATCTATTATAATGAAATCATAGATTTCCGATCCCCATAGAATACCATTGTGGTAGTTAACTACCACACGGTATTCTACGACCGAATACCACAGGTTTATAAATATGCTCCCTTGTGTTAAGTTCGCCCATTTAAAAACCCATTGTCTGAGGTGGTGAAAAATGTATACCGATAAATGTCCAAATATCTAGCTTGTCAGTGGATCCTTGGAATGTGTCAGTATTTTGTAGAGTGTTTATCAATACTAACGGAGGGGGCAAACCGGCAAGCACGTCTGTGATTAGGTGAGAGTCAGCTAATCGCGGATGCAGCTGCCGGCTACTGAGAAAGCCAAAGGAACAAAGGTCAGTAAGTCTATTTCGGGGCACTTTTTTAACTTTATACTATGGCGGTTAGGGTTGCGAGGGTTTCTCCTACGCTACTGAAAAAGTTTATTTATTAAGATTAAGATGATCTGCAGCGCAGATCGATCCGGATGGAGAGAGGGGGGAGAGAGCCCCACACACATTCGGGGTTATTCAATAAAAGGTCTTATCGTTTAAAATTTGCCCCAACCAATCAGATCTATTTAACATTTGAAAGCTAATATCTGGGGCAAATTTAGCACCATTTTAAACGATAAGAACATTTATTGAATAACCCCAAAAGTCTTACATTTCTGGACTTTCAGAAGGCACTGCAGGAAAAACCATTAGGAACAGAGAAGAAAGCTAAGGCTGGGTACACACGGTAAGATATTTTCGCCCAACCGACCGATAGTGGCGTGTTTTGGTCACTCAGTCTGCAAAAATATCTTACCTACCGAGCTCGGTCACCCGTTCATCCGGATCGGACAAACGGGCCTGTTGGTAAATCACGTCTGATTGTGCGGTTCCCTATGGGAAACGCAGTGTGAACGGTAGGCCACGGCCACTATTCACACAACCGTCAGTCATTTTGTCCCAACCGAGCACTTACTAGCAGCAAATGCTCGGTCGGAACAAATAATTTCCCAGTCTACGAATCTTTTACATTACACAGTGGGGCCAACATGGGGTTAAATTTTAGTTTTGGGGTGGACATGACCTTTAAGGTAAAAGAACATTCCACAAGCAGCAGCATAAAGCATGGGTGTAACTAGGAATCACTGGGCCCCCAGCAAAACTATGATGGGGCCCCTAACCATGCTTCATCCACAGTATTTTTCCTCCCTGCTCCCCTGGTAGTTACATCCCTAAGAATAAGCAAAAAGTGAGGGTTCATCTGAGATAAATATTGCATTTTATCCTTGGTGGGTGCCACATGGTAGATCTAACAGACAAGGATTTATAAGGGTTCGGAAACCTTTTGCCAAATTGTATTTAACGCAATTTGGCAATTTTAATTTTTAGCAAGAAGCTAAAACCCGCCTCGAAAAGTCATTACCAGCTTGTGGTTGCCATTCTGCTTATTGCCTCTTGTGTTTCAATGGGCAGTATTTATAAAGGGCGGTATCGCTTTTTAGCAATACTGCGCCTTTAACGATCGGTAAAACAATCGTTAATTTCCGATCAGTTTAATGATCGTTTATTTACAATCGTTATCGTAAATTTACGATACAATCGTAAATTACCAATCATAAATCTATTATAATGAAATCATAGATTTCCGATCCCCATAGAATACCATTGTGGTAGTTAACTACCACACGGTATTCTACGCCGAATACCACAGGTTTATAAATATGCCCCTTGTGTTAAGTTCGCCCATTTAAAAACCCATTGTCTGAGGTGGTGAAAAAATGTATACCGATAAATGTCCAAATATCTAGCTTGTCAGTGGATCCTTGGAATGTGTCAGTATTTTGTAGAGTGTTTATCAATACTAACGGAGGGGGCAAACCGGCAAGCACGTCTGTGATTAGGTGAGAGTCAGCTAATCGCGGATGCAGCTGCCGGCTACTGAGAAAGCCAAAGGAACAAAGGTCAGTAAGTCTATTTCGGGGCACTTTTTTAACTTTATACTATGGCGGTTAGGGTTGCGAGGGTTTCTCCTACGCTACTGAAAAAGTTTATTTATTAAGATTAAGATGATCTGCAGCGCAGATGGACCTGGATGGAGAGAGGGGGGGAGAGAGCCCCACACACAATATTCTGGACTTTCAGAAGGCACTGTAGGTTGGCTAAGGCTGGGTACACACGGTAAGATATTTTCGTCCGACCGACCGATAGTGGCGTGTTTCGGTCACTCAGTCTGCCAAAAATATCTAACCTACCGAGCTCGGTCACCCGTTCATCAGGATCGGACAAACAGGCCCATTGGTAAATCACGTCCGTTCGTGCGGTTCCATATGGGAAACGCAGTGTGAACTGTCCGCCACGGCCACTATTCCCACGACCGTCAGTCATTTGTCCCAACCGAGCAAATTTACTCTTCTATGAGCGTCGCTTTTTACCAAGATCGACATTTTTTTCCCCACTGCGATACAGCACTTTACGCAATGAATACAGCAGTGTGTGCCAGTGTGACATCGCCATATTCATTGCGAAAAAAGAAGATACTACCACCGCACATCGTGTGGCAAAAAACAATTGGTTTTATAAATATGGTGAAAATAACGATCTTTGCCATTGCGATATCCTGTGTAACCAAAATGGCGAAAATATTAATCGCTCATAAATATGCCCCATAGAGTTTTCCTTTGCTATAAAACAGTGTCTCTCATGCTTTTTATCCTTGTGGAACCCTTGCAATAATTTTCCTATCTAAAAAAATATATTTTTTTATCTTTTCATTCATCAATTTTGAATTTTTCTGATTACACAATCCGTAGAAATACGTAGAAACATAAATATACTGGTATCTATTTCAACACATTCAGACGGATCTGTACAGTTACAACAACTATTAAAGGGAATGTCCAGCCTAAAAACAAGTTTGTTTTAAAATGATTATCACCCCCCAAAACCTCACTTTCGCGAGGTTCCTACAGTTCCAAGATCCCCCAGAGCTTACTTACCCGACCCTCGCCGCTTCTCGCAACAAGCTCGAAACAGGAGCAAGGGGCATGGAATAGCCGGCGAGGGTCCGAGTCAGGTAAGTAAGCTCTGGGGGATCTTGGAACTGTAGGAACATCGCCCTTTTACTGAAGAAGCCTATGATCACTTGCTGACTAGTTTATTATTTAGATTACACCTACTGCATATACTCTTCCGTTCACTAAATATGTGACCGGTTGGTCTCAACACTTGTGAATTTCGATCTCCGTTATTATTCACACACTCTAGACAAAAGGCGAAGGGAAGTCATCAAGTTCTACTTTTAGTTGTGGTCACACTTGTGTCAGCAGGTCATCTCAGGCATGATTAATGTTCCAATCTTACTTTTATGGTATGATAAACTGTATCACTATTTCATTACAAAGAATATTTGAAATGAACAGAGAACTAGAAAAATAGGGCGATACTATTAATTACTATGTATAAATATTTTAGACTCATAGACTTTGAGATATTTTATTGCATCTTTGAAAAAAATTAACGTGAACTGTCAGCAAACACTAATCAAAAATGATATCAGATGGGTCCAGGGATTAGAAACGTGTCTCTGTTATGTAACTAGGTGGCTCCAGAATTATGTTTTCATAGTGATATCTAGATATGAATTCAGTAAATTCAGTAAGTTCAATTAGGGCTAGGCCACACTAGTGTTTTTGCTGCACTTTACGTTGCAATCTGTTACAATTTTCTAAAGCATTTGATTTTTTTTGTCAAAATCGCACTTAAAGGGCATGTCCACCCCCAAAACTAAAATTTAACCCCTTACTGGCCACATCAAGTAGTTTAAAACAATCCTTACCTTACATTCCTGCTCAAAATAGTTCCCCTGCTGTGCCCCTCCAAAGTCCAGGAAACTGCTGTGTAGGAGCAGTGTGTGACTCATGCTGTGCCTGAGACTTCCTCAACCTCATCAAGGTTGAGGCATGCTCAGTGCAGCCCTCCCTGCCTCTCAGCCAATCACGGACGTGGCTGCCGGTCCCGCCCCCTGCTTTCAATTCCATGCAAGCAGAGGGCCTGAACACTGCAGCGGAGGAGAGAGGGCAGGTAAGTAAGAATCGGGGGACTTTCTAACAATTATATTAATGCGGTTGGGGCTGGGGGAGCATGCCCTACCACATATCAAAAGTTAAATTTTGGGGTGGACATGCCCTTTAACACAAGTCTATGGAAGTACATAAGAAAGAGGACAGAGGCAGACACAATCAATATGATTTTTTTACCCATAATTCCCTGTGAAACGCAAGTGCAAAAGCATGTAAAAGTGGATACAAGTGGACACAAGCGGATGGGAAAAACGCACAGTGCTTTTTGATGCATTGTAGTGTGGCCTCAGCCTAAATAAGAATTACACTCATTCAGTAAGGCCGAGGCCACACTAAGCGCATGCAATTGGGCATGCACAATCGCACACACTTCATGCCAGTTGGTGCCGATTGCGCAGTGATCCCTGTCTTTTTCAGGAATCGGAGCTTATGCAGATCACACAAAATATGGTGATCACATGCGCTCTGATCAACTTATTGCAGTGCAAACGGTTTCAGCGCATCTAGTCTGGTCACTCCAATTGGGACAAGCTAGTGCACGGTTTTTAACACGCGATTGGATCGTTTGTTAAAACAGCCTGTTTGGCCTAGCCCTAACTGACTGTTTTCTAGCTGTAACAGAGATTTTTCAAGCTCCTCTCCCTCCTTAACATATGTTCTCCAATGTCAGAGATGGGAGAATCGTCAGTGACAATGACTGTGGGGGAGCCAGAAAACAATTATTCACTGCATGAGTATAATTCTCAGTGAGTTGCTAAAGGCGGACCAACTTTTGGCAAAACAGCAGCTTAAGCAAAAAGTGAGGATTCATCAGAGAAAAAATTATGACATGTAATGCTTGGAAAGGGCCACCATGGTGGTTACAAATGAGGGCTGGACATACTAAAATATTGACAGGCCCTGAATTATACCTGGAAACTATAATTCTTCCTAACTATCACTGTACCACTTTTTGTTTATCTGCCCTCTATTTCTTTAAATATCCAATCTGAAGCATTTTACATGTCACCTATCAATCTAGTGCCATATTACCATTAACTCTTCTACTGTGTGCACTTTTGCTGTAACTGGAATGGTGACGGAATGTGTGAAATGTATGGTGGGTCATCCAATTCTGCCTAATAGTTATTACTAAGCATGCTTCCCTTAACAGATACTCAAATTAGTCAGCAATAGGAGATACTGTGCATGAGCAAATCAAGTTCTGGATTAAAGACATATAGCACCACACCTTAGAGTAAGAACAAATTACACGTATTCATTTATATATAAAGTTGAAGTCATTGTTTTTAGTTTGTGTACCCTTTAAATGACTTAGAATTAAGTAAATTGACAGGAATTGCTTTCCTGGGTATTTTTGCAATTTATTTTCATTATTTTATTTATATAGCTTTGAAGATGTTTCAGTTTGTAAGTGTGATACGGTAGCAGCATTCCCAGATCCCCTGCACTTCCTGCTTCCTGTGCTGAAATCATGGGAAATCTGTTCTGGTTCTAAAGTGCCTGGTACTAGGGTAATGTAAAATTCTCTGCCCCTGCAGGCCCCCTCTCCCCTGTGGGCCCCTCTCCTGTGTGGCCCCTTGCAGGCCACCCTAGGGCTTCTCCCACCTATAGGCCCCCACGGTCTCATGGTTACACGTAGGCCCCAGGGTGCCATAGGGTGGGAGGGGTTGTAGATTAATTTACCAAAGTTCTCCAACCACTGCAGCACTGCAGATTTGTTTCCCAGCAGTCAGACACTTCTGCATCACTGAGCATGTGCAGAACCAGAAAAAAAAGGGTGCAGAACTTACTTTTTGACCACAGATTGCTCTCCTCCCAACCTCTAACTTTTTTTGTTTGCTTACATAATGTAAAGGCTGTGAAAAACGCGGGAGGGACTATGGCTCATTTTAAAGGTACAGAGATGACAGATAACATGAACACATGTTGTGTTGGAACCACAATTCCCATTTAACATTCTAAGCAAAGGGAAGTAATTTCAGGTGATTTTGAGTCCCTACATTTACTAGGGAAAGTCACAAGGGAGAAAATCATTGATCACAGCCTACACGTTAATCATACGTTCACTTTGTCTTTGGTTTCTTCTTCCTTAATCTCTCTGGGATTACTGTAGGAGGAAAATATTTTAGTTACTATTAAGCTTTGTCTTTTTTAAGATTATATAGAAAAAACAATCCAATATGTGCACAATAAGAATACTAGTTGTTCTTTAACAGAACTTAAAATTACTAGATAATTTGTCACCTTTTTCCTTTTAGACAGGGATACGGTACACAGTTCATGTCCATGGAGGTGAGAGCCACTTGTTAGATCAATTGTGCTTGACATTTTGGACCAAACATCAAGTCCATCTGGTCGAACTAAATCCCCCAAATATACTATGACCTGGATGAATAAGAACCTTGGCAAACATATTGCATTTTGCACACATTGTGTTATGTGTTGGTGTCATTTCTATAGTTACTTAGCTTAGCTTGGTGACCCTGCTGAATTCTATAGCACCCACAGCTCCTGGAGGCACAGGTATACAAATGCGCATTTCCATTGTAATTAAAAAAGACTCTCTGAAGCATTGAAATCCATCTTATTGATTGTCCTTCCATTTGTGGTCAATGGATGTAGGCATATTTGCTGTGCTTATTCTTTAAAGTCTACAGAGAGATGTGGCCTCTAAAGACATTTGCATGATGATCTACCTATGTGGCTAGTTTTCCTGACATTATGGCACTCTAGGCACATGGATACAATTATAGTTCAATATCAGTAAAAGAATTATTAGTTTATGCTGCTGTTCAGTCTTTCACTATTTCAGTTGCCCCCTTCTACCTTTAGCACAAGGAGATATTTAAGTATCTGACAGAAGAACTCCTTTCTACTGCTGGATAAATCACAGCAAGCATGTCTGAGCTTACTGAGCTATTGGTAGGGGCAGTATGCAGATATTTAAGTACTAGATTCCAGTGTGTATCTTTGGTTAGCATTACTTAGAAAGACAAGTTTTATCGACAATGTATGTAATTTATGAAAATGTATTTTAGGGTAGGCATCCTTCAAATGCACTGAACACCACTGATATAAAATATTAATCTTAGAAAAGTAATCACTTATCAGATAAAATAGTAGTCACCTCTTATACTCACATTATGGTTAGTTAGTGCAAATTTTTCTTCAACTCGATCCATAAATGCACTGTATACACCGCGCCTTCTCCTATGTCTCTATTTACAATACATAGTAAAATTCATTAAAATACAATAATATGGAAAGTTATATTAAAATGTACGTTTCCTGCTAACATTTGCTTTTCTCTTGTGTACACAAATGAAGGAATTCACCGACGAACAGGAAGTTCTTCACTTAATGTACAGGAGAGAGGAGAGAACTTACCTACAGAGACATCCACTGCTGGATCCTCTGACAGGTAACAACTGCTTTCAGCTTAAAGTAAATGATAGCGTGCATTTGTGCGTGCACGCAGTAGTTTACTTACAGCCGGAAGCAGTCGGGACCTGTGAGGAGCCAGTGGTGGATGCGCTGTGGGTAAGTTCTCTCCTCTCTCCTGGTACATTAAGTATGTTCCTTTCCTCCTTTAAAGGAATAGTTCACACAAAAAGTGAACTATTCCTTTAAAGCTGTGATTGAAGACCTGGAGGTAAAGGACTTATTCCTTACCTTCCGTTCTTCAATCACTTCACCAGGATCCAGGACCGAAGGTTAGTTTCATTACCTCACACGCGATCCACCGCAGCTCCATTGACAACTGCCGACTGCTTCCTGGTTTAGTTGCACTATAGCGTGCATGCGTGATATTGCGCGCTAGAGTAAACTAAACCAGGAAGCAGTCGGCAGTTATCAATGGAGCTGCGGTGGATCGTGCCCGAGGTAAATAAACTAACCTTCGGTCCTGGATCCTGGTGAAGTGATCAACGTGTCTTCTCATTGGCCGGATCGCAAACCCAAAAGTGGGAGCACGGAAGGAAACTTTGGGTGAGCAAAGCTAGACTTAAAAAGTGAACCCAGGGGAAAGGACAGTGTGGTTTAGGTCCTGGTTTAGGGTACTACAGATGGCAGGATTGGAGGTTCGGTGAGTATAATTCGCCTTTAAAAATACCAGGTAAAAGCTGCTGCAGACTTTTTAACAGTGGCCATTGTGACTAGCAGCCATGACATCATTATCATGTCAATTCTGGCAGCTGAAAGATTTAAAGATAATACTGTGCTGGAATTGAAAGTGTTAATGGCAATACTCTGGGTAAGTATGCTGGCACTGAAGGGTAAATGGCAATACTCTGGAAAAGTGCTGGCACTGAAAGTGTTAATGCCAATAGTATAGTATAGTATAGTATTTGAGGTTGAATAAAGACATACGTCCCTCCAGTTCAACCCATCTAGCAATATACTCATTTCCTGCCTAACTGTTGATCCAGAGGAAGGCAAAAAAAAACCCACCAAATTTATGAAGGGGGAAAAAATTCCTTCCTGACTCCAAGTGGCAATCGGAAATTTCCCTGGATCACCTCTACTTTATGCATCAATACCAGTAACTTGCAACATTCCTTGTTTGCAGAAACTCATCCAGCTTTTTTTTTAAACTGACCAGTGAACCTGCCATAACAACGTCCACTGGAAGACAGTTCCATAGCTTTACCGATCTCACAGTGAAAAAACCCCTCTCCGAACTTGCAGCCTAAACCTTTTTACTTCAAGTCTTAAGGGATGTCCACTTGTCCTCTGACATGCTCTTTTGGTGAACAATGCCCCAGATAGTTTATTGTATGGCACGTTAATGTATTTATACACAGTAATCATATCCCCATGCAAGCACCTTTTCTTCAGCATATATAATTATAACTTTTCCAGTCTCTCTATATATTCAAGCCCACCTAATCCCCCTATCAATTTAATTTCCCTTCTCTGAGTCCTTTCCATTTCAAAGATGTCCTTTTTGTACACAGGATTCCAAAATAGCACTGCATATACCAAACGAGGCCTTACCAATGCTTTGTAAAGAGGGAAAATAAAATTTTCCTCCCTTGAATCAATACCTCTCTTTATACAAGACAATACCATGCTGGCTCTAGCTGTGGCCGCCTGGCACTGCTTGATACCTTTAAGTTTGTTATCCACCCAAACTCCAAGATCCCTTTCCAACAGGGATTCACTTAACACAGAGCCATTTATAGTATAAGCAGCACAAGGATTTTTAAGTCCAAAATGTTTCACCTTACATTTAGAAACATTGAATCTCACCTGCCACTTAGCAGTCCAATGTGACAATCTATCTAGATACACATCCTCTAAAGTTTTTAATGCTCGACAAAGTTTTGTGTCGTCAGCAAACAGAGAAACCTTGCTGACAATACCCACTTCCAAATCATTAATAAACAGATTAAATAGAAGCGACCCCAACACAGAACCCTGTGGCACCCCACTTAGTCCAAAATGATGAAGCCCTATTAATAATTACTCTCTGCATCCTATTCATTAACTAATTTTCTATCCATGTACAAATGTGCCTACCCAGACCAACAGACCTTAGCTTAGTCGCCTATGGGGGACAGCATAAAAAGCCTTTGTAAAATCCAAGTATACTACATCTACTGCTATGCCAGAGTCTAAATACTCTGGCACAGAGTTAAACATCTCAAATCTCACCAAATTTCCCTGTTCTGCCCTACCCAGCTACTTTTTCACTTGGCTGGAAACAACTTCTGGGGAGAACACTGGTGCCACATCCACTGAAAAACTATCCAGGAGATTAAGGAGCTATGCCTTACCTCCTGTTCAATCAATTGAGAAGGTAAGTATAATTTACCTTTCGCGTGATCCACAACTGAAGAGATGATCCACTGCTGCAGAACTGAAAATCTCCAAACGCTTCCTGGTTCTAATCCTCTATCGTGCACATGCACGATAATGCATGCTATAGAGGATTAGAACCAGAAAGCAGTTGGAGATTTTCAGTTTTGCAGCAGTGGATCACGCGAAAGGTAAATATACTCACTTTTTCCCTGGCTCCTGCTCAATTGATTGAAGAATGGAAGGTAAGAGATAGCTTGGGAACTCTTAGCTCTTTAATTGATCACATTTACGCTCAGGACGGGGTGGACCTGACATCAACTTCCATTCTGCACTATTCTAGTCTGAGCAGTTCACGCACAGACAGTGTTGTAAATTTTCTAATATAATCCACTCTATTCACTCGTCCTTTAGCTGTATTTCTGCCTTGTATCATCGGCTGCCTTTCAGTGTTTGTTGCTGGCTGCACTGCCCAATTGCAACCCCTCTCCTTCTTCTCTTTTTATGTGTCCGGAACACACACGGTGCATAAGAGAGTTATCGGAGAAGACATGGGAAAGGGGAGAAAAGGCAGCCTATGGTAAAACTCAGAAATTCAGCTGGAGAGTGAGGGTATCGAATGGGTTATACTAGGGAATTTAGATCTCATGCCCATGCATGAACTGCTTAGACTAAAGCGGTGCAGAAAGGAGGTTGTTGTCAGGAGCACCCCTGGGTGTTACTTTGTGATCTGTTGAAGACTTAATAACTTTTGAACCCTGTATGAGAGAGAGTGGGGTGTGGTGGTTTGGAAGGTAAGGAAATAGTCTTTCCTTTAAAAGGACGCTTATTTTCACCCTAGTTACCCTTTAATATCCTTATACACTGTAAGTGGCACATTATACCTCATTTAACAACATAGGAAGATAGGTGATAAAAGGTAGTGGATTATGATTAAAAGTTCTGTGGGCTGTGAGGTTGTATTCTGGACAATGTGGGCCATAAGTAATTGTGTACTTGATGATAAATGGAACCCTACTGATTGTCATTGGGACTGGTAGCTTTTGTTTGGGTCCAGGAGCTTAACTACCAGGGGAGCAGTAGACCCAGGAACCAAGGGGACGTCATGCTTCTTATTTTTCCTGTGACATATATAGCCTCCTTCCAGAAAACCACTGTAGATGAAGCAGGGATAGGGGCCACATCATAGTTTTGCTGAGGGACCCAGTGATTCCTAGATACACCACTGGTTGGTTCAGGTAACATGTTAAATTTGAGAATGTAAGTGGTTCAATAATACAAGATCACCTTCTCCTTCATTAAAATCTTTAAATGACAATTATATTTAACCTAAACCTAAGCCGCTGTTTCCCTAAAGTTTCCCTCGCCAGTCCGGTGCACTTACGCCATCTTCATCTGTATGGGACCTTGTCGATGGGAAGGCACATTTTCTGCAGAGCGCATGAAAGAGATGAGATGGACCAGACTGGCATGTTTATTTTAAGTAAGTGAAACACCTGATTGCCAGTAAACCTACAGGACCTAGAGGTTTAGGTCCTCACTCAACATGGTATATGGCCCAGGCCAGGGAATGTCACTGGATCACTGGTAGGTAGGTTGATTAGATAGCTTATATTGTATTAACAATAAAAATGAATCCAATTTCTGGGAAGCACATGGCTTGTATAAGGTTTCAGTTAATATAATAAAACTGACTAACTGTATATGATGCAGATTTCTGTGGATAAGGACTTTTAGGGAGAACAAGATTTGAATCCCAGGAAAGTGCAGCAGGTTGATGAGTGGTAAAACCCGTAGCTGGGGTCCTCTTCTGCTCCATAGATTGAAGTCCATTTACTGAAAAATAAAAGAATAAAGGAATGACCTGCAGATTAATTGGCTGATTCATAATAGACAGTAATTTGTTTTGCATAAATATTCTGATCCTCTTACATACCATAGTTCAGGTTCCGTGATTTGAATTCAAGGTTGAATGGGTCCCTTGGATAGCTTGTGTCAAAATCTGGGACACCAGTTTCATACTGCACAAAAATAATTCACAAGATTAACTAGAAAGGGAAAGTTTAAGTATAAACTTTGATTTTGGCTTGAAAGACCACATTTTGGAAGGGAATATGTGTGTTTGTGCTGCAGATTTTAAAACTCAATAATCCCAATGATGAGGACATTGTTGTTTTTTTACTTACCCTTTAAATATGGCTGTCACATGAATTAAAGGCAGGTCAGTTGGTGTGTGTACTCGTGTCAGGTTGGGGGATAAATGACTAACTTTTTTGATGATTGGTCAAAATGTTTTTTTTTATTATACTGCCACATGAATGAATGGGTACCTCAGTTGGTGTATGTACCTGTGTCAGGTTGAAACTTTTTTGATTATTGATTAAAATTTATTTTTGACTATAGTTACCCTTTAAGTATGTCTGCTACAGAAATGGAAGAGTAGGTCAGTAGGTGTGTGTACCTGTTTCAGGTTGGGGGTTAAAAAAACAAACTTTTTTGATGATTGGTCAAAATTAGTTTTTTTGAGTTTATTTACCCTTCAAGTATGGCTGCCAGAGTAATGGATAAGTAGATCAGTATGTGTGTGTACCTAGGTCTGGTTGAGGGGGTATGTCTTTTTTGTGTTTACAACCATAAAACTATCTAAACTAGTTTTTTTGACTTTATTTACCCTTTAAGTATGGCTGCCAAAGGAATAAAGGGTAGGTCAGTAGGTGTGTGTACCCATGTGAGGTGGGGGGGCATATGTTTTTGCACGTATGACCATATAACTAACTTTTATTGATGATTGATCAAAATTAGTTTTTTGACTATAGTTACCCTTTAAGTATGGCTTCCATGGAAATGGAAAGGTAAGTCAGTAGGTGGGTGTACCTGTGTCTGTGTGGTTGGTTGGGGGTATCACCATTTGTATATATGACCATGAAACAAACTGTTTTGAAAGATCCACATTTGAGGATTGTTACCATTATAGTCTATGGGGAAAAAAAAACCTCGACGCACGATGTGTATGAACGAAAGTTTCAGCCGATAATCGGCCCATGTGTAGGTGCTTTATCGCCCAAAATGGACGTTCAGTCGAGGATCGTTGACCGACCTGGTGGATCTCTGAAAGAACCATCGTTTCGGCCGATAAAGTGCCCACACACGGGCCGATTATTGGCCGAAACGTTCGTTCGTACACATCGTGCGTTGCAGTTCGGTACCCCCGATCGGACATGTGTACGAACCTTATAGCAAGCAGTGCACTGGTTGAATTTTTAATTAGACAGATTTTTTCAATTCATTCTTTCAATCAAATTGCTTCAAACTGATTCTGTTTTTGCAAATGATCAACCAAAAGCAATCAGTATTGATTTTAGAATTAACTGAATCCTGTTCGAACAGAAAATGTTAGTTGATATTCAGTTTCAGATATGTCGATTTGATTGACATTAATATGTCGATGTATAAAGCAGGGGCACTTTACATTAGTACAGAATTGAACATCAAAACTAGTGTTTGCTTTTGTGTCTGATTAATTACAGTCTATTGTTTAATCCAACAAGTTCATCAAACAGAAGTTGACTCGCATTACTAGATTTGGTTGGTAACCTAAGCTAATAATGAGTTTGTGCACCATAACAGTTTTACACTGGGTACACACTGTCAGATTCTTCCTCCTGACCAACCGTTCGGCACCTCTTATTGGTTGGCCAGGAGAAAAGGGCCGTCGGTCGCGGCAAAAGTTATCCGTGACCGAGCAAAAGTAAGCCGTGATCTCCCAAGGTTTTCGGGCCATGTTTGATCGTGTGTTCATCTGATTCGGACGAACCAACGGTTAGTCACGTCCAAATAACCATGCAATTATTTCACCCTGACACTAAATTATCGGTCGATCGGGCCGAAATATTGCATGGTGTGTACCCAACTTAGAAGACTCCATTCCATAAAACTGGAAATTCCAGCTATATATGAAGTATATTTCAATGAAGTGATTGTTGAAAATCCTTTTTTATTCACAGGATTATTGTTCCACTGTTTTGTTATGTTACATTGTTTTTCAGACTTTGCAACCACTGTTTACAAATGACATATACATTTCCACCAGATCCAACAGTATTGTCCCTTTCTCGTTACTGTGTGTACCACATTTCCGAGCTCTCCTTGTACAGGGAGTCGCCCAGGGCTGGGGGAAATCTGCAGTTCCGAGCGTTCTACCGCTGCTACGCGCGAGACTGTGAGTAGAGCGATTGTTATAAAATGACAGAATCTAGCAGATTCTGTTTTTCATTTCGTAACAATCTTTCGTGTGTATACCCAGCTTTAGTAAATCCTGTGCTGTAAATCTCTTAGCAACTGTACAGAGTGTGTGTGTGTGTAAATTCCATAAACCACTTTAAAGACCTATAGGGAAATGCAATATCCCATGCGAAGGGGAAAAGTGCAAAACCCATGATAATCAATGAAATATCAGGTTAACCAGGATTTTGTACTCATTTTTGCATTGCTTGCACCATTTCCAAAGACTTCTGGAAAAAGCAAGTCATGCAGTAAATTTAGCGATAATTATTGCGCTTGTTTTTTGCACCAAAATGAAAGCTTTTTCAATTCTGGCTTTACAGCCATGCAATAGATCGCAACTTATCATTTGCATTCACACTATTCAATAACAGTCGTGAAGTGACTACTACATCAAGGCAAGGGAACAAGTGCAGGTCAGTTGCGATAGGGAAATTTATTTAACCTTTTAGTTAATAATTCAGTGCCAGGACTGTAGATTTTCACTTTGTTATCATCACCAGGGTTTCCAGATCTTGGCCACCCGAGTGGGAGAGGCCATGACGTCACAGTGCCATGGTGTTGGGTGGGTCAGGGACATGGCAAAGATGGGGCTAGGGACGGGGCCGTGGTCAGAGGCGGAGTTAGGGTCATAAATGGGCAGGGCAGCCAGGACCAGTCTCTGGATGGGATTTCAGCCCTGACTGCGAGACTCTGGATTTTGTCCCTGCAGTTGAGGAAATCCCAGTCTAAATAGGGATGCCTGGCAACACTGATCATCACCATAAATAACAACATTGTGTCTTGGTTGGTATCAACCAAGTCGGTGTTCTATAACATTTCCAGTAACAATATATCTCCTTTACATAAGACATTTCACTACATACCTGTCTAAAATCATGTGGCTTTGGATCTCTGTATCTGTCTTTTGGATAAACACCATTTTTTACGTACATCAAGCTAGCTTCATATTGTCCAAATGGTTTAAATCTTGTAAGGAATTTGAAGGGCTCTTCTTTTGGTCTCAGTAAAGGGAGGTGATTTTCTTCTGTCCTGTGCAGTTCTAATACCTGGTTCCAGGTCTGTGTGAATTTTCTTCTTCCTATGTCACTTTTACCATCACAATGTTCTTTGGAATTCCTGCCCATATTTAATGACTTGTACAGATATATACTAAAGTCTGGGGGCTGCTTTTTCCAGATGTCATATTCTTGAACAGGCTTTGGTTTAGTGAAATGTTTGCTCCTTTCATCTGCCAAATTTTCCTTCGCTGTAAACTGCACTTGTTTTGCAAATAAATAACTTTGTCCATTTTCAGCAAAAAAACCTTGATTATTGTTCTTTTCATTCTTTTAAAAAATCAGTGTAAAAATAAAAACATCACAGGATTAGTTTTGTAACGTTAATCATAACATTAAAGGGACATTCACACCCATAAAAGTTCCCCCAAAATATATAAGTAATGTTATGTAACAATTAGAATTAAAGCATCGCTGTGAACGTCTGTCAGCAGCAGCAGAGGGCGAGGGACCTGGTCAGGTAAGGAAGTTTAGGATCGTCTTTAGAAACTGTTAATAATGCGAAAGTGGGATTGGAGGGTTCTCTACATTTTAAAACAAATTTCTAGTGAACATGCCCTTTAAAGAAGAAAATTAATATTTCAAAAAAAGAAACTTTACTTTGGGTTATTTCATTTTTGACATATACTACTGTAGATGTTTGTTTTTCATTTATGATGAGCCGCATTTCCCAAATCCTATCTAAAAGTCTTTCTATCAAATGAATAAAATGTTACTAAGACTTTATATGAGATTTGCAGTGGTTCTGTCTCTGAACATTTTGAAACACAGCAAGCACAAGTCATTTTCTTTTTATAGCTGGCGTAAAAATACACCAGAAATTAACATGGATTTTGGAAACCTTTGTTTGTGTTGTGTGTTGCTGCATGATTTCAATCCAGTACTCTTAGGCTGAGTACACATGGAGGGACTATTTGTCCCGAGCAAGTGCACGGCTGGGACAGATGTCCGTCGGTTGCGGCAAATTCGTCTGCGGGCAAATTTGCCGCAGACGATTTTCAGACATACCTCCCACCCCCATTGCTTAGCACAGCGGAAGAGTTTATGATAATAAGGCACTTTATTGACATCTGAAATGTAGGATGCTTCAGATTGGATATAAAGAAATAGGAGCAGATCAAGTGGTGGTTGGGAAGATTTATAGTTTCCAGTAATGGGCAGTTTAAAACACATTTAACCAGTTAAGATAACCTTTAAGATATACAGGATGTTGTCTGTATCTGTGCAAACATAATAAATAAGTCTAAAAATAAAATTGAAAATTAAATCACTTCCAGGGTTACTTAGTGAGACTCAGCCTCTTACCTTCATTGCTAAACGTGAATCTGCACACAGGAGATATATGGCAGTGGGTGATACAAATCTGATCAGCACTTTGTTTTACAGATCTGTTCATTTAAAATGAGTTGCTAAGAAACAAACCAATTCTAATCTGTCATTCACAAAACGTAAACAGAAGACTCGTCTGATTTGAATGGATCCTAGCAACACTGACCCACTATTGTTTCTCTCAAAAGAAAGCGAAAAACTTGTTAAACTGATGTTCAAAAAAACAGAAATAGAGAATGAATGGCAGCAGTTTGATTAATATAAAAAGAAGCAGATCACTCAGATTTCCGTGACACTATGGCCAATATTTTACTAGGAATGACCAAATTATTGGTAATTGTCCAACCTGAGGCCCTACAGATGTTTTCAAACTACAACTCCCAGCATTCCCTGGCTGCTACTGCGATCTGCACATTTTTTTACTGGAAGTTGTCATTCTATTACTATTGCTAAAAAATTGCTATGAATGGCACTTATCTTTTTTCAGTTTAATTGAAGAATGAGAGGTAAAGGAGCAGACAGGAAACAAAGAGAACTTACCCGCGAACGTGCTCCAGTGCTGGCTGACAGGTTGCGATGCTCCTATGCACTGAATAAGCATACATTGTAATGGCACGTCAGGACCTGTCAGAGAAGCCAGGGAGCATGACTATAGTCAGGACCTGGCAGAGAAAATGGCAGAGGAGTGAGATAAGTGGGTAAGTTTGTTCTGTTCCCTTTCTGCTCAGAGGGTTACCAGGCATTCCTATTTGGACAGTATTGTCCCAACTGCAGGGACAAAATCCCCGCATGGACCGAAAGCCCCATCCAAACATTGGCCCTGGCAACTATGCCCCTGGAATGGCCAATCCCACCCAGTTACACCCCTAACTCCACCTCCGTCCACCTCCAGCCCCACCCCCACCTGCCCACAGTGATGTCACAACCTGCTCGCTCCACTCGAGGGGATCCGGCAACCCTGCTTTCTCCTGACGATTTAATTGAAGAACAAGAGGTAAAACATAGCTTGATTATCTTCCATTCTTCAATTAATCTCAAAATTGATATGGCCAATTTATCAGTGGAGATACCCATTCATGAATGAGGTTCTTTGTTGCCTTAGGGGTTAAATAGGGGTTGTGACCTGTTTGTAAATCTGTATTTAGGAATGATACTGTCGGTGACTGTTTTACCACAATATACCACTGGGGGTCACTGTGGCCTGAGCTGTTTGAGCTTGTGTGTTTCTTTGTAACAAATAAGAAGAAGAGACAGCTAGAAAGCTTAGTGAGAGAGGGGCCAAAAAGCCCTTCACTGAGCATAAAAGCAGAGAAACACCTTCTTATAACAGAAGGCATCTTGCAGTCTCATGCTATATGAGTAATTTCTTACTCCCATGTTTCCCAGAGTAAGGGGGCAGAGATATGCAAAACACTCCTATATGTCCCTTAGCTAATGCATGTGTCCAGAACCGCTGGCTAATAACATGCAATAAAGCTTAATATATAGAGCCAATCATCTGACCTGCAGACACAATGTGTCTCAATCTTGTTAGATCTCATCAGTGCAAGATACAGATTCATGACTCTTTGGGGTAGGACTTGGGCGTACAGTAGAAGAGACAGCTAGAAAGCTTAGGGAGAGAGGGGCCAAAAGAAGCAAAAAGCCCTTCGCTGAGCATAAAAGCAGAGAAACACCTTCTTATAACAGAAGGCATCTTGCAGTCTCATGCTATATGAATAGCATTGCCCACAAAACCTAAGAAACAAGAAGTAATTTCTTACTCCCATGTTTCCCAGAGTAAGGGGGCAGAGATATGCAAAACACTCCTTTATGTCCCTTAGCTAATGCATGTGTCCAGAACCGCTGGCTAATAACATGTAACAAATAAGAAATGGACATACCTGAGCTAAATGCAAAACCAGAGAGCAAGCTACAGACCGGTTTTGCCTTTATTGAGCCATCATCAGTGTAACATAGGCCTCTGGTTTTGCAATGTGAAGCACCCATGGACAGACAGCACTAAAAACTTAAATAAAATCCGAGAGAATAAGGTATTAGAACTTCCCTTGCTCATATGCAAATAAGGAATGACGATTTCTGGTTAATTCAGGAAATGCTACATCTATTAAAAGGCTTAAATAGCATTCCACCAGCTAAATTCAAAACCAATGGGCCAGCTACAAACCGGTTTCAACTTTTTTGTGCCATCACCAACATTCTCTCTCAATACTGAACATTCACACACACTTGCAAATACATACTGCCTCACAGACACTTGCACACAAACACTCTAATATAGGCATTAACACACAAATACACATACAAACACACTGACACTGAAAGACATTCACACAGATGCATCCAGGCATTAACACACTCATACACTTTCTGCTTGAGTGTCTGTTCTGCCTGACAAAACACCAGGGCACCCAGACTAGCTGCTCTACCTAACCAGGGGCATTCCTAGATCTTTTGCCACCTGAAAAAAATATAAAATGCCTCCCCAGTATTTTCCTTTAGTGCACAGAGAGCATGGCTTGTGGAGGTAGGTGTGGTGAACTGGAGGGCTGCATTAAAACTGGCTGGTAAACTGAAGGGCTGACTGTGCCCACAACACTGACTGGTAAATATAGGATGCACTCAATACAGACAAAAAATAGAAGCCTAGTGCACATCCAATTAATTTGCTTCCATTTTATTTTACCATTGTATTGCGACTTAAAAAGCCTACCCTTCTCTCTGGATAAATTAAAGCAATTAGTTCAATAACTTGGCCAAATTATTTTAAGTCCAGCAACCACTACACAGTTTGCTTTATTCTGCTGGGTCCTAACTTTCAACCTTTTTTACCTTAGTAACTTTTTACCTTCTTAGGAGATGTATTTCTCAAACTTTGTCTTTATATCAGTACCTGCCTTTTATGAGATGAAATTCTTGGGACTACCTCTCCAGCTCTAAATACTTAAACACTATGGGTGGAGTACACATTTCCCAGAGGCTTGGTCAAACCCCCAATGAAACAAGCAATATGTATAGAAATAGGATACAATACATCCACACAGAGTGCAACTAGTGACTACATTTCTTAAATACATATAAAAAATAGAACCCTAGTGCACATCCAATTAATTTGCTTACATTTTACTTTACTATTGTATTGCAACTTAAAAAGCCTGCCCTTCTCTCTGGATAAATTAAAGCAATTAGTTCAATTACTTGTCCAAATTATTTTAAGCCCAGCAACCACTTCATTGTTTGCTTTATTCTGCTGGGTCCTAACTTTTAACATCCTGGAAAATATAAGATGCCCTCATGCCCAGCATACTGGCTGGTAAATATACAATGCCCCCTTGCCCAGCACACAGAGACTGGTAAATATAAAATGCCCCCTTGCCTATCACAATTAATTTCCAAATAATAATGAATATAAATTTCAGATTTGGTTCTGTTTAATATCAGATTTTGCAGCAGTCAATATGACAGGTGGACCCATGTGTACCAGTCCTTAAAGGGTATCTATACCTTAGATAGATACCTTTAGATTCAGCAAGATCCCACTAGATTAAAAACTAGTGGGATCTTAAATCTGAGCTGTAGATCCTGAGAAATCATCATAATTTTAATCACAGCATTTACAGGGAAAGACCTGTCACTCCAGGAGCAGAGATTGTAATATGGGACCCATTAATGACCTCTTACTAGGATCTTTGGCTGCCTACCAGCCCACTTTCTGCAACAATTAGGAGAATCAGCATAGAAAAGAAGGCAGGGGGGAGGGAGGGGGAGATGTGTAAGCAGAGCAGGGTCCATGGTGAGGCTGTGCAAAACTTATATGGACTTATAACACTACAAGGAGGCAGTGAGTAAGGGAGAATGGGGGCTGTTAGGAGCACTCTCTAAACATAATTTAATGACAAAGCAAGCACAGATGAATATGCGAGTACAACCATTTTACTCAAATTGTAGTTTCAGATAATGTAAAGTTGTTTGAGTGGGTATAGTGACCCTTCAAAGGGCATGTCCACCCCCAAAACTATAATTTCCCCCACTACTGGCCCCACTCTGTAGTGCATAAAAATCATTACCTTACATCCCTGCTCCAAATGGTTCTCCTACAATGTTCCCCCCAAAGTCCGAATAGTCCTTTTTCGAAGGGAGAACATGCCCTTTAACAGCAAATGGGGTAGGGACCAGGTATTGCAGGAGACTATACATTAGGTGTACTACTGTATAATGTAACATGAAGTGTTCCTGGGAACACCAGGAGGTATACATGGCCAGATTTAGAGAGCAGGGAAGGGTTTTGCAATCAAAATATCAAAAGATGTAATAGCTAACTAGGCATGCAGACTACATTCCCATAACAGACTACAAGACCTCCATCTATAACAAGATCTCAAAGAATTTAAATCTACACAGAGAGTTATAATACATTTTATACTAATTCATATCTAATATGGTAAAAGGTAAAACTACAAATCCCACAATGTCCTGGAAGATACACCCTCATGCAACTTACCAATTGGCATATTAAACTCCAATATTCATAATTATTATCTTGGTAAAGGGTTAAAGAAACTACCCACTATGCACCTTAATATTATTAATAATCTATAATAATATATTGTGGCTAAAATGTCTACTGTATTTACTGTATTTGGAAATTAGATGAATTCAAACATCTTTTGATTCAGAACTTTTGGTAGATTAATATTTAGGGGCGGTTTTTACTTGCAATGTGGGATTTGGTGAGATTTATAACTTTGAATTGTGTGTTTCCTTTAATTTTTTCAAAAAATCTGCTAAAAGATAAAACTTCTATAAATGACAAAATTCGGCATTTATGAATGAAAGAATGTCACTTTACATAGCTAAAGGTAAGTAAGTGCAAAACTGGTTTGGTGGTTATTTTGCAGAATAAAATTATTCTATGAAATAAACAATAAATTCTTGTACACAGGACTACTTAAGTCGTATATATTTAATGTATGGTTCATTGTATCCTTCATATGAATTGATAAGAACACGGATATTTAGTTCTTCCTCTATGTTGGGTACCACTGTGGAAGGAAAGGATGCGGTGCTGAAAACTTTTAAGTTATTAAAAAATTATAGTCAGTGGTGTAAGGAATGTTGTGGTGAATAAGTGGTGAAGATGGGGATACTTTGAAACTATCCAAAGCCTTGCAAGTTTGTTTCTTTATTTGGGAATCTTCTGGATAGGAAAAGTTGGTTACATATATGTAACCAACTTTTATATATATAAATATATATGGTTATATATATTTATATGTGTCTGTGTGTGCATGCAATATGCACGTCTGGTATTGTTGTACAGAACCATTTTGACCATGGTGAAAAATCAGATGGTTGCTCTGGCCAGCCTACCACTTATCCCCTTTTTTTTATGTTTCCCTCTCTGCAGTGCATGCTCACTCTGCACTAAACCCACCCTCCATCGCCACCTGGCGGTGTTAGTGTGAGAGAGCAAGCATGTTGTGAGAGCAAAGCAATAGTTGAGGTTTTGTACCGTGTTAGCAATAAGTAAGGGA
Organism: Hymenochirus boettgeri; assembly: GCA_019447015.1. Taxonomy (NCBI): domain Eukaryota; kingdom Metazoa; phylum Chordata; class Amphibia; order Anura; family Pipidae; genus Hymenochirus; species Hymenochirus boettgeri. The sequence goes on along the minus strand of CM033474.1, from coordinate 61,707,527 downwards.
AGAAAAGTAGAGCTGTGATACCTTTTATTGGCTAACTAGATAAAAAAAAATTAAGAAAGCTTTCCGGAGTCCTAAGGCCCCTTTATCAGGCTGGATGTTACAAAAGAAACTGAGAAATCACAAACTTATATACACATTGGGACAGTAAACAAAACAAATTGAACAGACGAAGAGCTTGGTCAAATTTGCTGAATTGATTGGAATATCTTACAGAATCTGTCTGTCATCTTTCAAAGATCTTTAAAGGGACATTATACTGAAAAAATGACTTTGTCTCATCTTAATCTATAATTGAATACATGTAAGGAGCACCTACTCTGATTTGCGTGTGTTGCTGCATGCCTTCAATCCAGCACACATTTTGTTTAGGAGCAATATCCCCCCTCCCTCTTTTAGCCACTCCCACTTTCATCTGACCTGACTTTTTCCTCCACAAACCAACTGTCAAGTCTGCACACAGCATACAGCATTCCAACTGTCAAAACTCTGTCACCATTCCAGCTACAGTAAAATTACTCACAGAAGATATCTGTTGTATTCAATTAGATCAACTGGACCTGAAGTTTAGTTTAGTGTTTTTTGAAAATTCTTCTTAATTTCTTGGAGACCCCTGCTACATATGGGATCTCGGAGAAATTAAGAAGAATTTTCAAAAAAACACGGTATACCTGTCTGCTTTAAACCAAACAACACACTGAGGCAGCAATTGGTACATCCAAAAGACCCAATACCGAAACACAAGAAAAGCGACATCGTATACACAGTGCAGAGCAGTGAAGAATGCTCTGATTTGTATGTGGGGAAGACCAAACAGAAACTGCATCAACGTATGGCCCAGCACAGAAGAGCCAATTCCTTGGGTCAGGCCTCAGCCGTGTGACTGTTGACTGGTTCAAGGGAGGTGTCAAGGAGGCCATTTATGTGAATATAAAGAAACCAAGCCTAAATAGAGGTGGGGGGTTCGACACCAACTGTCTGCCATGTACAATGCTGTTTTGACACCTTACCCTGGGCGTTCCTATTACACCTCTTAGCCACTATGCCACCACGCCCTTAACACCTGGCTGTGATATGCTAATTGGGATTTTCCAGGGTACATAATTGCCACAGATTCTTGTACAAGTCATTCTGAATTGAGAAAGCCAGTCGGATGACTAGCGAAACGTCTTCAATAACTAAACTTCAAGTCCAGTTGATCTAATTGAATACAACAGATATACCATGACCTGGATGAATGAGAACCTTCACAAGCATACTCATCGAAGAATAGTTTTTATGAGTAAGGAACTTGATTGACAGCTGAAATATAAGAAGTTTTAGACTGGATATCTAAAGAAATAGGGGGGAGATCAACAAAAAAATCATATGGTGGTGGTTGGGAAGAATTATAGTTTTCAGTTATGGTCAATTTAAAATAACCTATTTTTCGGTATAGATGCCCTTTAATGTGTGTACCCAGCTAAAGAATTTGCTGCAGTGATGTAATATGCCGAAAGTCAAAAACTTCTATGGGGCCTTTTTACAGCCAGCTAATGGCTGACATTATGGTCCCAGAAAAGGATGTGCAATTGCAGATTCCCGGTGCATTGCCCTGCTAATATGCTTCCTACCCAGGGTCCTAAATCTATGTAACTAAAAACTCTACATAACCCAAGCTAAGTAACAAAATTGCATCTAGTAAGGTAGCTAATTTTGAATTGCTATTGATTATTCATGTTGGCATCTCTCAAGCCAACTGACCAGCCCAACCCTATGATATAGCTAGCTATGATATAGCCAGTAGGCCGCAGCTAGCTGGCCTAGTGGAGAAAAGGGTATAAATCTGTCTTTGTTCATATCTATAGAAAGGAAATACATGTAGATATGAGTGAGTGCATGGCGACCATCAGACTTTTATGGGCCCCATAATGAATACATTTCTGTAGGGGCCCTAAACACACACCAACTCAGACAAATTACACACAGACTAGAACACATATTAAACAGACACACTGTAGCACACATTTATACAATAAAACTTATATTAAAAGGTATCTACACCCTGAAGTTTTATTTTATGTAGTGTAGGGCCCCCTAGCCCACCTCCAATCGCCAGTTTGTTTATTTTTAAAAAAAACTGCAGAAATGTACTTACATTCCTTCATTCCCTCGGCACTCTCATCCAGGCCCTCTGATTGCCAGAACAGCCAGAACACTGACCTGTATATATAAAATACCATATCCAGCACACACTGCCCTGTATATATAAAATACCATGTCCAACAGAACACACTGAACTGTATGTATAAAATATCATGTCCAACAGCACACACTGACCTGTATATATAAAATACCATATCCAGCACACACTGACCTGTATATATAAAATACCATATCCAGCACACACTGACCTGTATATATAAAATACCATATCCAGCACACACTGACCTGTATATATAAAATAGCATATCCAGCAGACACTAGCCTGTATATATAAAATACCATGTCCAACAGAACACACTGACCTGTATATATAAAATACCATGTCCAACAGAACACACTGAACTGTATGTATATATAAAATACTATGTCCAACAGAACATACAGACCTGTATATATAAAATACCATATCCAGCACACACTGACCTGTATATATAAAATACCATGTTCAACAGAATACACGGACCTGTATATATAAAAGATCATGTCCAACAGCACACACTGACCTGTATTATATAAAATACCATGTCCAACAGAACACACTGACCTGTATTATATAAAATACCATGTCCAACAGAACACACTGAACTGTATGTATAAAATATATGTCCCAACAGAACACACTGACCTGTATATATAAAATACTATGTCCAACAGAACACACAGACCTGTATATATAAAATACCATATCCAGCACACACTGACCTGTATATATAAAATACCATGTACAACAGAATACACGGACCTGTATATATAAAATACCATGTACAACAGAACACACTGACCTGTATATATAAAAGATCATGTCCAACAGTACCCACAGACCTGTATATATAAAAGATCATGTCCAACAGCACGCACTGACCTGTATATATAAAATACCATGTCCAACAGAACACACTGACCTGTGTGTAAGAAATGCCCCCTTAAACAGTAAAGATATTTACTTACTGACTGAAGCCAATGCCCATGGGGCCATGCAGCAGGCACATAGAACTCAAACAAGAAAGCACACATTCCCTTTTACAACTGACTTTCCCTCACTCCTGGCCCCTGCCAAGTCTAGGCCCCATAATGGAGTACCTCCTTTCCCCCTGATGGCAGGGGAGTGAAGGAGTGCAATTTTAAAGAAATGTATTAGTGAGAACACTATTATGCATTCCTTTTGTGAGTTCCTAATACACAGCTTTTGGGGCTTTGTGTGAATGAGCCCTATTATATCTCTCTGTCTATATACAAATGCAGAATGGTTTATCAATCGGAACTATAGGTGGCCAAATATGGTCTGGAAACTAAAAGGCCCGAAGCAAGGTTTTGTGTGTTTTTTTTTTTTAGGAAAATGGCATTACATCGGTAAAGCATTTATTACTGTTTGAGGGAGCTAATTACAGACCTTAACTAACATCCTTGACAAGAAGAAGCATGTTGTATCCCTTGAAGCAAGAATAACTGATTTTGTCTTGGAGTGATCATCTTTACAGAGCCTATAAACTGTTTAATGTGCATTAAAAGACATTGCAAAGAAAGTTCTGCCTAATAACAGGTACAAGACATTCAATTCAGCATTTAATTCTGTAACTGATGGAAGTCATTTTGTAGGTTTACAGAGAAATCTTGATTCTTTTTAGTAAAAGGGATTTCTCAAAGAAATCCTAGCCATTTTCTAATCTATCTTGCTCTTATTCCCAATATAACTTGCACCTTGTTCCACCTGTGTTCCAACCCCCAGCCCCCTTTCTCCTTCCCGCTTCCCCCCACCAAAATAACTCCCACCAACGAGTGACTGGATGCAAAAGGCCATAGCATATTTATTAACTTTTACAATATCTCATTTTTGTAAATGATCCTTTGGATTAAAGCTGCTCATTTTCTGCACCACACCAGCCTAATGAGTACAAATTATAACAGCACCTTGCTTACCAGAATGACAAGGGGGGAAATGCCTGACACCAACTATCTCCCTGACCTGCCTTTTTTTACTGTGCCAAATCCCAATGGACCACAACCCAGACATGCTGTGACTACCCATGACTTAAAAGATGTGTACACTTTTTTTAATTGTTCATTACTGGAAACTATAATTCTTCCCATTAAAGCACCCTTTACAGTCAATATTGTATTGCTTTTTGTGCTTAGAACCTAGTTTTCCTTTACTTGATTAAAATCAGCAAATGGATCTTGTACTTTAAAGTTGTCAGGTTCTCGATAACTTATAGGGTAACCGTGGTCTCGATACAAGTACCCTCTAATGAAAACAAGCATAGGATGATATATCTAGCTGTTGTATACCCAAAGTTATCAGCTTGTATAGTCTCTTCCTACTCTGATCTCTCTGTGTCTTTGTGACAGGTATTGCAGCTGTTTTATAAGCTCCCTATAGGGGAGTCTGCCGCAGCCGAGGGAAACACAAGAATCCCAAGCATTCTGCCTATGCTGTGCATAAGGGGAGCGCTCAGGACTGTGTGAAGCTCAATCAAGTGTGTACCCAGCTTAAGGGAGAGGAAAATGTTCTTATCAGGCTTGTGGCTAGCTTTAAAAATGATAAAGATGTTTGAGGGCGGGGAGATGCTCTGTCCCAGCAGCAGGATAAAAGTGGGCATGCTCAAGCCAGGAGCTTGCTGGTGATGTCACAGCTCACTGTGTAAGCAGGAAGCACTATAATTTCTTTATTCTGCTGTACATTTGGATAAATTGCACCTAGAAGCATAATACTTGAGTTTGACTGTCCGATCACAGATTTGTTAGCATAGGGTCTGGCCACGTGTAAAGCTCTTGTATGATTGTTGTATGGTTCGCATAAATAATTATAAAAATAAAATAGGAGGCAGAGTGGGCAAAAAAATTACCTGTGCCTTGAGTCTAGATGCCATTGTTTCTACTTAAGGTAAGCAATTATAAATGTTATTACTATGCAATTGGTAATTAGAAATGACAGGTATATTTTATCTTCTAATATATAATTATAAGACTAATGTATCTGTTACTAATTACAATGTATTCCAATGTCATTTCAGTAGACAAACAACAAAGCTAAGGAAGGAAATCTGTAATTAGAAGCCTTCCTTCTGAAAGACTACAAGCCATCATTTTCTGGATTTATATTTGTTGCTACATGAAGATAATCCCAAAGTTTCATGTTTGATCTCTCTTATAAGGATTACTGTTAATAGAAGCTATACATCTTATTTGGGAGGTAGAGTTCAAGGAGCCAAAGAACATCTCAACTGAACAAAAATGCTGCAGAGCTTCCTTAAAACAGAAGGTATTTACAGTACATGCTCATGCAATAAAATAGCATTGGCCAATGAATCCGAGAAGGAAGAAATTAAAAAATTAAAACTGTAATTTTCAGAATAGGCAAACACGTGTACAGAATTATGTCCACAGAATTATGTCCATCACCAAGAAAAAAAATATGACTCCCCTGTATGGCTATACTTATCTGGCTCTCTGGAGGAAGACATTTACCATGAAGTCCACTGGTCACTCTTCTGATTGTTTCCACCTCCTTTGCTGGCTTTACACCACGGGCACTGTAACTCATTGGCCGTGGCGTAAATGGAATAACTTATTGTGCCAATAAGCAATAAACTTTTCTAGTTCAGTATAGAGTGGTATCAAAATGTGTAACATTTGTAACATTATAGCCATCATAGTCTCAAATTGTGTTGTGCTGCTATATATTGAAATGTTAAAAGATATAACAAGATAGTAACATACAAGATAGTAAAATTGTATGTCACATTTATTAAATTATGTTGAGGGTTTAAAGGGCATGTCCACCCCCAAAACTATAATTCCCCCCACTACTGGCCCCACTCTGTAGTAAATAAAAATCCTTACCTTACATCCCAGCTCCTTACATCCCAGCTCCAAATGGTTCTCCTGTATTCCCCCCCAAAGTCCAAAAAAATGGCCACCAGGAGGATAGCAGAGTCCATATAGGACTCTGCCTCCCGTCTCTCCTCTGGGAGAATTTTGGCATGTGCACTGCAGTCCTCCCTCTCCCTCCCTCTCCCTCCCTATTTGGTCTCCCTCCCCCTAGCTCAAAAAACTTTTGACATAATGTTCTCCTTGCTCCCCAAGCCCCAACCGCTATATTTGTATAGACAGAAAGTGCCCCGATACTAACTTACCTTCCCTCTTTCCTTCGCCGTTCAGGACTACCGGCAGCCGCATCCGTGATTGGCTGCCTCTCAGCCAATCACAGACGCGACTGCCGGTCCGGCCCCCTGCTTGAATTTTCACGCAAGCAGAGGGCCTGGCAGTGCGGCAGAGGAAAGAGGGAAGGTAAGTAACTGTCGGGGCACTTTCTGTCTATACAAATATAGCGGTTGGGGCTGGGGGAGCAAGGAGAACATTATGTCAAAAGTTATTAGGAAGGGTGGACATGCCCTTTAAGAATTTAAAGGGCATGTAAACTCCAGTAGCACACAATGGGACTTATGTAATAAGAAGTAAAAACATCTCCTTTTGCTATTCACCTGCAGCAGCCAATCAGATGCTAGCTTTTTACTAGTCTACTACAGTTGACATCTGATTGGTTGCTGCAATAGCGCAGGCACACATGTTCACCTATAATTACATAAGCCCTAACGTAAAAAAAAAATATGAATTATGAGGTTTTAAAAAAAAGTACATTTGTACAATTTCACAATTTTTTATAATAATATTTAAAAGTGTCCAAGTAAGTCAGTGATAAATAAATGGGAAAAAAAAACAACAACAAACAAAAAACATTAAAAAGCAAAGATTCTGTCTAGGACCAGACACTATAATTAACTTTAGCAACTTAGACAAAATGTTAAATTGACAGATTTAAACCACCAAATTACAGCTTATGTGCTAATAATGCTGGACAGTAAAACATTAAATGCTTTTATTTTTATTCCATTGATTTTTCCTGTAGCCTGGCCATATTTTATATATTCTTGAAGATTTCGAGCTATAATTTGAGGTGGTTGCAAATCACCAACTGATTTTGATAGTTTACAGCCATGTTGCAATAGACCAGGTAAATTGCTGAGGTAAATGTTACAGAATTTTTCAACAATTTTAATTAAGGATTTACACACAATTGATAATTTGGGTTTGCAGTAACCGAATGACAGTGCTCCAGGCAGTTTTTCCAGTGTCTTTGGGGAAGGATTTAAGTCTATGGGGGCATTTGGGTGTTAACTCGTTACTGAAACCAAGTCTATGGTTAGAAGACCCCCATTGGAGGTGTCCATTTAATATCTTTGGGTGGGTGTATTTGAGCAATTTTCTTTCTATTCTTCTGCTTACCTTCCTGAAATATAAACCTTTCCAGCAGCTAGAAGCATATTATGATAATACAGTATGTTATTATTAATACTGTTATTCTGCATTATTGTTATTATTGTTCTGTTTTAATCACTTATCTTTTCTTTCTAGCTTGCCATTAAGGTCACCTACTGTTTTATTGATCTTCCTGTGTGACCTATACCCCATGGCCTGTTTTCTACCATTTTGTCATCTGCCCAACTCTATAATAGTAAAGGTGCCCATACACTAGTTACATATTAGATTGATCAGACGTTTGTTTGTAGAGTAACATCTAAAAAAAAATATACGTCAGGAGGTTCTTTCAGTGTCGCTCGAACCTTACGGGAATGTTGGAAGGTGAGTTCCTAATGTATGGGCACCTTAAGAATTACAAACTGAACAGTGCCACAACACAATGTTAAAAGGCATTTATAGTGAAAGGTGAAATAATTTCTATAATTTGTGTTTATGTGCAGCTAATTTCACCTTTACAAGGTTAAGTGCATGATTATGCTAGCGCTGTTGCTCCTGGCCCGACTTTCTTTTTTTTAAAGGGATAACTGCCCCTACATTCCCTGTTAATTATAAAAGCAAATACCGTCTACATCATAGAATAAGTTTATTGCAGTATGCAGATTCACTGTCTGTGGAACTAAGTTTTCTCTTAAGAAAACATGTTGCTCCAAAATAACCAATGGTATCCACAGCCTTATTACACACAGGATGGTATTTATAAAACGTTGTTACTGTAAAATAACAATATCTTTATTTTACCCCGCGGTCGTTAATTTAAATGGTGGTTGTTATTTTATACAGCATTGTAAAATAAGGATGTATTATATTTATATATAAAAGAAACCAGTGGCATATTTGTACCTACTTATACAACACTGTAAAATAATGACCACCATTATTTTTTTTTATTTATAAAAATGTTTTCTAAATACCATCCCCAGTGTCCAATGATGTGTGCATTTGGTATGCCATCACCAACCCATTAAATTCTTTAACCTGCTTCCTATTTCCTTTCAAATTAAACTCATTCTGTCAGTGGTGACATTAATTATCCTGAACAGTGTTGCCCTCATTCTATTGCCAGTATCTGCTACAGTTCCCCTCTGCTTTGCTTCTTATTTTCAACACTTTCCCACTCTTGTAGAATTCCTCTTTTCTGGGCTGCTCTCCTGCTACCACCTGTCTCTGGAATCTCCTTATCAGACTCTCAGCTTCCACTCAAATCTTTAAATGAAGCTGAACAACTTGAAGGATTTAGTCAGAACCCAGGATTCTCCAAAACCAACCTACCATAAGCTTTCCCCTATCAACCCTATGTTTGGATTTTACCCATGATCGTTAGATCTTAAGCTCTTGCTTCTTCATTCTTTGACCTCATTAGTTTGTTTTAATTCCCCTGTGTGTTGAAGTAATATTGTAAAGTGCTGCTGTAAAGTACTCAACATCATCCTATGGCACCTACAGCTGAACTCAACATGTTACTGAAAATGAAAAGGAAATGTTTCCTTATACTAAGCTCATTGGGCCTGTGTAGTAAAAGTCATTAGTAATCTGATAGTTACTTACAAATCCCTGCTAAATGTGACAGCAGTTCCAGCTCAAGGCAGAATTGTCAGGTTATATACATCTATTTTTAAGATTTCATTATCCACTGCAAAATATCCACAGGCACACTTTGTCAGACATCAGCACACGGTAAAAAGCTTGTGCGCATTTATGTCCATTTGCGATCTGTACAATATTGTACAATGAGTGCATTCGATTCTCTAAAAAACTTCATTGCATGTGCTCTGGAAATGGATCACCAGACAATGACATGCACTGCTCTGCAGAATCATCAGCACCTGAGAAAAGTGCATTGTGGCAGGGGCATAACTTCCAGGGGAAAAACCACAGGGGGGGTTGGAAACCAAGGTAGGCCCATCAGATATAGACTCCTTCCAGAAAACCACTGTGGATAAAGCATGGGTAGGGGCCCCATTATAGTTTTGCTGGGGGCCCAGTGATTCCTAGTTACTCCACGGCAGTGTGGCCTAGTTCTAACTGGACATCCAAAATGAAAAGCAGATCTGCTCTGTACCAAAGGAAACCAATCCAAGTTTTAGGATTTCATGCTTTATTGATACACCCCAAAATCAATCGTAGAATCGTGTGTGAAAACACCCCGTCAGGTCTGACAGAAATTGCAAAAAAAAATTCAAAGGAATTTTTTGTCTTCTGATGCAACGTGTTTTATATTTGGTCTTCCAACCGCTCCTGATACTGGAACCTTTTCTGCATTTTAATGTCTCTCTCTTCCAACACTTCAAATTCATCATTCACTCAATCAGAGCAAAATATTCAGCCAAATGGAATCCACATTTATACAGTAGATTTATAAGGTAGTCACTAAAGATGTCCTGAGAACTTCCTGGAGTTCGGAAACGAACCTGTTCAATGGGAGGAAATAGTTCGAAAAGTTTGCATTAAATACAAATAAAATATCAATTGTAACTTACTGCATATGGCTGCGGCAGCTGGGAAATGATCTGGGGATCAAGAGCATATCGCCAAAACGCATTTAAAAACTTCTTTCCTCCACGATCGGGCAATTGTCGGGTTTCCGTAAACTACTTTTGAGGGTTCTGGACAATACGAAGGTTACCGAACAATATATTCGAGGGTTAGCGAAAATCGAAACACTACATTTGAAGGTTGGCGAATTCGAACGGTACACTCAAGGGTTAGCGAAAATCGAACATTACATTCAAGGGTTACCAAATTCAAACGCTACATTCGAGGGATATCGAAAATTGAACATTACATTCGAGGGTTACAGAAATCGACGGCTACATTCTAGTGTTACCGAACAATACATTCGAGGGCTACCAAGATTGTCCGCTACATTCTAGTGTTACCGAATGATACATTCGAGGGCTACCTAAATCGACTGCTACATTTTGGGTTACTGAACGATACATTCTAGGGTTACCGAAATCAAAGGCTACATTCGAGGGTTACCGAAGTCGACTGATACATTCAAGGATTACCAAACGATATGTCGGAGGGTTACCAAAATTGACCGATACATTTGAGGGTTACTGAACTATACATTCGAGGGTTACTAAAATCAAATGATACATTCAAAGGTTACAGAAATTAAGGCTACATTTGAGGGTTTTCAAAATCAAAGGCTACATTCAAGGGTTACCGAAATCAAAGGCTACATTCGAGGGTTACAGAAATCAAAGTCTACATTTGAGGGTTACCTAAATTAAAGGATACATTGTGGGTTACCAATTCCAGAATTCGATAATTAATCTGCGAGCTCGGAAAACCCGAAATAGTTCGAAGTTTGAAAAGAGTTCGGATAGTTTGAGTTTGTCTGAACTCAGGTTTGGGTCCATCATTAGTAGTCACCATACACCAACTAGATCTTTATTGTTAGCTATAGCAATTAGCGATTACCTTCCTGGATCTTCTGGTTAGCAGCTGTCAGTCATGGATGTAAAAGATGACATCACAGCCACTGACTGAATGCTTTTCCCCAAGCTGCCTCCTCTGAGCATGTGAAAGCTTGTAAAAGAGCTTGGAATGCTTGAAGAGGAGGTGGAAACCTTTTAAGAGGCAGAGGGAGGGGGCAGACAAAGTTTTGCTCCATAGCAGATGAGCCTTATGTCTGTCAGTTTTTCAACTATTTTTGTTATAGGTTTTGGGGAGTGATTTACCTATTTATAATTTTTCATTTGTGGGGTGAACACGCCCTTAAATGTAACCCGATACGTCAATGGTTGCCAATGGATCTACTAAACTTAAATCAGCTGCTAGAGAAATGTTTTTATTTGTTGGAATGAAAATTTCACAGGTGCTCTACATGATTTCTTTCCAAAACGTTTCTCCTTGTATGGGATTTCTGTATTGTAATAAATGTGATAGAGATTATAGAATGCTTTTATCAAGCATTAACACATACAAGTCTTAAACTGTGGCAATGTCCATAATATTACTGTACAGTTCTCTATTATTATTGGAAGAAGTATGAAAACGACCATGACAATTTTAATACCCAAAGAGAAGAATCCGTTTCAGATATTCCAAAACCCCTCCTACTGCTGGATGGCTTTTTCCCACAGGCGGATCTGGTTACTATTACAGATCATTATGGAAGGGGACAGTCTGAGTGCATTGTAATGTTCAGGGGGAGTTACAGGCTGTTTAGCCAAGGCAAAGAACTGTGTTAAGAAACAGCTCTGCTGAGTTCTGGGCATCTCCTGACTAATGAAACAGCTGGGAACTTTATAAAGGGCATATAAAGCCATTTTCTAATTTCAACATTGCTGGGCAGAGAATCAGTTTTATTTTTATTTCTTCATTCCTTTAAGTGATGTTACAGTGGAGAAATACTGCGTTCTGGACTGGGCTGGTATTTCTACAAACTATATGCTGTCAGAAAGGTAAGAATGGGACACGTGGGATGTCTAGGGAGAGACATTAAAAATTTAACTTGTCAGTGGCAGATTGCAGGCTGTTTATTTAAATTCCCATTAGCATTGGTGGGAATCTTTGATCATGACAGCATTATTTATTATTTTAAGTGTGTATTATTAAGTGATGGTGTAAGGTATTAATGTCCCAGTACTTACAGAATTATTCATTGTATTTGTCTTTGCGTGTTGCTGTGGGATAGGAGATTTGCTGACATAGTGTGAAAGGTAATGTGAACACTATGTTTCTATGCAGACTCCTCGCTAAGGTATTTATTAGATCTTTAGGGTTAAGGCAAGTTGTCTGCCTGCCCGAGGGAATGTCTATTAAGGTTTATGGCCACACTTGGTACATTTGCTGATGACAGCGGTGACTGAATCTCATTGGTGCTTTTATTTAGCCTCTTTCTTATCATAGACATTCCATAATTCGGGATTATTGGGGATTTCATGGATATTGTACAGTAACAGTAGATGTAAGAGGAAATTAAAACAATTGAAACGTCTTTAGCTTTATTTCTGATCTGCTATATGAAATCTATTAGAACATTCAGATTAACACATGTTTCATAGAATTCAGTGTCGTGCAGAGTTCAAACACAGTGGGTCTGGCTATTGATCTGTCTTTCAATCCCACAATTTGGACACTACCCAGTTTAGATTGTGGATGTGCATCTGCTGGTAAATGCTTTGCAGAAGAGGGAAAACCAGAAACTCTTGATGATCTAATGTGTTTCTCTGCATCAACATCTGTGGAAATTCATTTAAAAAATTGATTTCAATTTAAACAATTTTTTTTACAGGACAACTATACCCACACCTATACCCACACACCTACGCCACCTTGCCTTATTAGTACCCAGGGTGAGGACCCAAAACACTAATCACTGGTATTAGTCCTGATCAGCTTTTATACTATAAACATTCCCTTGTCATCCGGTCCAGCTCCTCCCCACTCTCTGTCAAACAAAAGGCCTATGGGAAGCCGCACATGGCAAGAACGTCTTCCCATTTGCCAGTTTGTGGACTGATGATGTAGGCGAAACTTCACTGGCAGGAGAGGGAAAGTTAAAGTATAACAACTGATCTGGACTAAACCCAGGTGAGGATCTAGTGGCTTTCTAGGTCTTCACCCTGGTACTTTTAAAGGTGAGAAGAGAAGGGAAGTGGGAACTTTAAAGGACAACTATACTGTAAAAATTAACCACCCAACATTGTTTTCTTTAGGAACTACAGCAGATACAGTTTTCATCTGCCAGGTTAGTCCCATGGGCCTTCCTGTATTATAGATAGTGCTGAAGCACTCAGGAAGCTTGTTAGAAGCAGTTTTCATCACAGAAATGATACAGGAAAGTAGAAAGTACCAACCTTACCTCCCTGACCCAGATAGCTTTCATTTAATTGTTTTCAAAAGAACAATAGTTCTCCTTTAACTACAATCTTTTAATCAGGGTTGTTTAGAGACCTATAAGTAATCTGGTTTATCAAAGTATCCAAATAGAAAGAGAAAAAGTAAAAAATAATAATAAAGAATAATAAAATAGAATCCACACTTATTCTTCATTTATTTTAATAAAACCCACCAGTAAGCAGGGTGGCTCTGTGGTTAGCTCTGATGCCTTGCAGTGCTGAAGTCCTGGGTTCAAACTGCATAGAGCTTATATTTTCTCCCTGTGCTTTTGTGGTTTTCTCCATTTCCCCCATAATCATAAAGATATACTGATAAGTTGGATGTGTGAAATAAGGTGCTTAGATTGTAAGTTGTTTGGGACAGGGCCTAATGTAAATTTAACATTGTAACTGTAAAGCGCAATGGAAATGGTTGGAGCTATATAAACCTATAATAATAAAGAACATCTTAATCTAATCATGACAATTACTTTAGAATGATCTATTTACAATTTTGCAGTTAACTTGGTTGTGGTAAAAGATAATGCAAAACTTATAACTGCCTATGAATAGAAAGAAATATTCTGTACATATGGTCAACTCTAACCACACACTATTGTGCCCACAGAAAAAACTGTAGAAGATAACGCTTTCCTTTAATTCTTTACTCCATAACGAGCTGTATAAACACATCATATAAATACAGATCTGTGTAGTCCATATTGGATATGCATTTGGGGCAACTCCTAGTTGTGGTTGTCTGTCATATAAAGCTAATATGTCCATGTGTGACATCACTATGACAAAACAAGCAATTTTTAATATTATGAACAGTTTAAAACTACCAGTTAAACACCAAAGTGACCGTCTCCCCATGCATGATGTCTTTATGTTTTGATTGGCAAACATTCAAAAGTTTGAAGTTGTCAAACTTCCCCTCACTTCTGGTGCCTTCTCTGTTGGGATCTGAGGTCATGATGGATTCCCTTCCAATGTATAAGCACTGGTCCTGCATACTCTCAGGAGAGGCAATGCTGGATCCATTTGTATGTGTTTGTCATGCACAGAAATGGAAGCAGCTGAAAGGAAAGTGAAGTATGACAGCTCTTTTCAATGGCTTAAACCTGAATATTCCTACCTCCCACACAGCAATACTATACATGGGGAGATTGTCAACCTTATTACTTTACTGTTCTTTTAAATGGTGTTTGGTTAACTTTATACTGTGCAAAGTAAAGCAATGTACAAATAAATAATAGTGTCAAAAAAGTGTCATCACTGACATTTTGGGAGACTGATAATGTGGCTAATTGAAGACCACGTGATTGAGTGAGGTGTTTTGTCTTCTGAATTGCCCAAAAATTTAAATAAAATTGTGGGTTGCAACAAAATTTGCACTGAAATTTTAAGCGGATAGAAATATTGCACTGGACCGTCAATCAGGCAAAAATATTGTCCTGTGTGAACAGGGAGATTAGCAAATTTGTTAGTGTTAATTTGTGTCTGTTAGTATTCTTTTAACTGTAGTAGCAGAGAATTGTACCATGTTAGCCATTGATGAAAGTAAAGACATCTTGGATATAAAATATATATATAAAATACCGCCCATCTCTGGATCTAAAAAAGCAACTGAAGAAACTTTCACAAGGACAGTGATATCTTCTAAAAGGTATTATTGTATATCCAACATGTCTTTACTATTCTTTTAACTAGTCATTTTACACTGTGCTAATTCATTTTTGCAGGTTATTGGCCCTTTAAATGACATTTACAAAAGTGACTGGTTCATTTCCATGATGAGAGAATATTATGAACAATGATTATTTTCGCCCACCTGAAATATTACCAACCACTGGCTTTTACAGAAATGTATTCTTCCAGATGTATCAAAATCACCATATTTGTGGATTTTAAACTGTTTGCACCGGCTTCTCTTTACATGACAGCGCACATAGCGTGATTGTGCTTTCATGTTAGTAAATAGACCACATCTGGTTGACAAAAATGTCTGGATTTCAGCAAACAATTGGAAACCATGTGTAGTCATGCAGACGTGGATTTATGTCTTGTTTTCCCTTGCAGCAGTAATACTTCTTGGTTGTGTAAGGTTCAGACATTCCCTAGTTCATCATCCCCTTTCCTGCTGTCAGCAGTGATCTATCCTAGGAATGGCCAAACCTATTTCCTACTAGAAACGTAGCTTCCATCATCCTAATGTCACTGTATAGTTCTTCCTATTTATTTATTTAGGGGGGTGAGTAATAATATGGCTACCCATAAAAAAACCAAGGAACAATTTACAATAATGTCATTCTGCTGCACTGTACATTTTGTCTTCTCATGGACTTGGAACTTGTGGTTTTGGAAATCCATAGATTTTGAGAATTTTTCTATAACGTTTCATTGAAAAATGTAATTTTGAAAAATAATTTGAAAATGGAAATTCCTATAAAAAATGTAAAGCTATTATATTGCAATAAAAAATTGGAAAAATTTAGATTCAATTGGATTTTCATATTGTCAAAATGTCAATAGGTTCCGCGGAACAGCAGTCGTAATGAAACACAGCAGATTTGTTCATCTTCAGTGGCGTAATTACAGCCCTGCATCCCCTGCAATGACAGGGAGGCTAAGAGAGCCTGCCAATGTACCGCAATCAGCACTTTTAAAACAGCTTATCATACGTACATAAGTAAAAGTGTGCAATTAACTGCCAGTCCGATACAGTAGTTATAAACGTCAGATTGTGCACATCTTTACTTATGCGTGCACGATCAGCTGTTTAATAACTGCATTTTTTTTTCCAAAAATTTTTATTGTGAGAAGTCAAATAAACAATACAAAGGTATAAAACAGTGTTACTTAATACATTCATGAGGAAAAGGGAATTTCCACCATTGTATTGTATCTGTCTGATTATATGGTATCTCAATTTGAATTTTAATTAACAAATAATATGTCACATTGTCAGAATGCACGTTATTTATATTGATAAAATTCAACTGCAAAAACAGAAGAGCGTGATAACCGGCCGCCGCACACCCCTGCCCCCACAGCTTATAAAATTTGAATGATTGGATGGTTTGGTTTCGGTGGGTCTTAGTTGGTGGGGGTGGGTGTGGATTGGTTTAATCCAAAGAAGTGCTAGTTGTTCTTTGATTCCCACCTGCGTCAGTCATAGTAAGTAGCCATGGGCTCCATACTTTGTCGTATTTGCGTACTGAGCCTTTGATGAGGTGAGATAGGCATTTGTTTTCACAGATCCACCAGATTTTTGAGATTAATTGGGTTGTTGATGGGGAAGGTTGCAGCAAGAAGACTACGGGTAGCTGTGCAAAAACTATGTATACGTTTGTTGCTTGGTTGTAATAACTGCATTTTTTATTGGGCTGTGGTAGAGGTAGAAATTAGAGATTGGCTACCTACAGGATTTTAATCATGATCATTCAGCTGTTTTAAACTTCAGTTCCACTTGCTCTTTACACTTGTTGTTCTCATTTTATAACTCCAAATGTTCGGTCTAGGCACAGAGACATTTTAAATTAATGATTTTCTAAATTAAAAAATGTGAAAGATCCAAATTGCTAAAGTTCGTTTCAACAAAGTAAACAATATACACATTCGATCACTTGTTTCTGGTTTAGGAAATTACTTTTAACGTGAAGTTGTGTTACATACATTTGGAAGAAATTTGCGCAGCTAAAATCATTCATTCTAAAATCACTTGTCAAAGTCTCTTAGTAACATAGGGAAGATAAATTGCCAAAAGCTGATATTACTGTAACATTACACAGAGGGAAATATACAACTGCAGCATGTTTCTTTGGTTTAGGAGAAAGTTATTTTATCAAAATAGACAAATAAACAACGTTTTCCCATTTTTAGATTATAATTGTATTTAATTATATTTCATTACATGAATAATTTGAATTAATTAGGACTAGTACATTTAATTACGATTGCTCTATTTCTAACCTATATAAACAATGAAGTCATGTATAACACATTTGAAACATGCAGAAGTTACACCTTCTGTACTTGCAGATCATGCCCAATCTGAGCATTATATACATTTCTTTATTAAACTAGAATAAATTCTTGAATGACCGACCGTGTGTACCCAGATCAACTCTTAAAGGGCATGTCCACCCGTTATAAAAACTTTTTACACAATGTAGTGGACACCCTCCCACCCCCAACCGCTATATTTACAACTTCAAAATCACTCTCCTTCTTTACTTACACCTCCTCGATCCTCCGCTGTTCTGGGCTAGCTCCCCTGCCCATCTGCAAGCAGGGGGCCGGACCGGCAGCCACGGTTGTGATTGGCTGAGAGGCAGCCTATCACATCCGCGGCTGCCATTAATGAAAACGGCGCTGGAACAAGGAGGTGTAAGTAAAGAAGGGAAGTGATATTGAAGTAATGAATAGAGCATTTGGGGAGGGGGTATCCCCTGCATTGTGGCACAAGCTTTTAAAGCTACACAGAGGGATCGGGAAGGAGGGAGGGAGAGGGGGGAAAGGGCTCTACTGAGCATGCCTCATACCTTGATAAGGCTAGCCAAGCTGCAGAAACAGGATGAGGCACTCACAGCTCCTACCCAGCAGTTTCCTGCACTTTGAAGAGGCATAACAGGAGAACCACAAGGAGCAGGGATGTAAGGTAAGGATTTTTTTTTACAGTGGGGCCAGTAGTTGGTAAAATTTTAGTTTGAGGGGTGGACATGCCCTTTAAAACTGATCAACTTTGAAAGAAGAACATGATGGACCTTTTTTTTGTTTAATAAATATAGGATCTGTGTCAGGATTAATTCTTCATAGACATAGATGTAGAATTTACCTATTTATAAACAATTAATGTTTTATTGAATTATTTGAATTGTTATTGTTTGGACTGATTGACATAAAGTCCTCTAAAGGTTCCAGGACAAGTTAACACACTTATTACAATAAACTATTCTATTAACACTATTCCACTCTAACAAGGTGTCCATACACTTATAAGACTTACTTCTGACGCTTCCAACTACTTTGTTACAGGCATTGCACGTGTAATGCAGGTATCAAAACATAATCCGTCCAGGTGCATCGTGGGAATGTCACAAGCTGAAACCAGTACCTGGCCCAATATTTCTATCAATTAGCTGTTTGGTCCAGATTGAACATCAAATTGATGTAAGCAATTAGGGGGTTCATCATGTCAGAAATAACAAAGGGTTTGTGGTTAATTACCAGTCTTATTTTACATGCTGATGCTTTATATACAGGCAACCATTCATTTCAAAATTTGATTGATGGCTGTTGTGAGAAATGGCAATACCCAGTCAAAATACCCAAAAATACTATACTTCTCTCTTCCTCAGGTCAAGCAGATTTAGTACTGCTTGATCTGAAGAAAAGAGAAGTGTATCCCTCGAAAAATTGTTTGTAAAAATGAACTGTTAGTCCATAAAAAAAGGGTATCACCTTATCCTACAGTACTTGAAAAACAACAGTGTTTAATGTTTAACACGTGTTAAACATTAAACGCTATTGTTTTTCAAATCTGGTGTGCGTCCGGGATTGCTTCTCTTTGAATGTACTTCACACCATTGGCTATGGTACCCTGAGCAGCATATACTTACCTTGTATAGGTGTGCGGAAGATCCCTATCTACTAAGTTTCATCAACCTAAGAGTATGTCCGCTAGGGTTGGTCCCCAAAAAGGAACAAGGAAAGTACCGGCTTAAACATCATTTGTCCTATCCCAGAGGGGGATGATAAGTAAATGATGATATTGAAAAAGAAATATGCAAAGTCACTTACACATCATTTGATAAGACAGCCACCCTACTTCGGGAAGCGCGACAGGAAGCCTTTATAGCAAAGACAGACACTGAGTCTGCCTTTTGCCTCCTGCCAATACACCCTGCTTGCTGCCATCTGTAAGGCTGCAAATGGAGAGAAAAATTCTATGTAGACAAATGTCTGCCAAAGTGGTGTTCCATTTCTAGAATGGTTAGTCCGAATGGAAGCAGGAATTGAGTCAGTGATACATTACCATCGATTATTTCCTCTTTATTAGACAAAGCACCACCCAACAATGTCATTGGCTCTTGGAAACAATGAAGCAGATAACCGACATATTTAGCATACCACTAGCAGCAGACAAAACGGAAAGGCCCAACCACAGTACTGAGCTTCTTGTGGATCAAACTAGATTCCACGGCCATGGAATTTAGGCTGTCTATACAAAAATTCTGGGAATTACAATGCCTTGTGTTACAGGCTTGTAAAAGCTTACCTTTACAATGCGTACAGTCTCTGTTGGAAGGTCGCATGCATGCCTATGGGCAGAATATTTCCATGAAGGCTGAGGCGACAAAAGGCATTTCATGCCCACACCAGTTTGTCAGGATTAAACAGACAATCAGGGATGTCTGTATGGGCATCCTTTCTGGAAGCCTATAATGGCAGAACGCTGTGGCAACATGAAGTGTCAAACATAGACTTACAGTTGTTCACAGATACATCAGGCAGCCACGGGGCATACTTCCGGGGACAATAGAGCGCTGAAAATCCTGGAGTTGTTCCCCATCCTCTTGGCAGTGGAAATATGTCAAGAACAGCTGCAGAACAGTAGGGTAGTGTTTAATTGTGACAATCTTAGTGTGGTTCAGGCCCTTAACACACTCTCATCCCAACCATTTACCTGTTAGGACACCTTCAGGGAGATTCAATATCCCACGCTAACGGGAAAATAACCGCTAAATTCACACTAACCTATGTACTAACGTGTTAGCGAAGGTTTTGCGCTGCCTGCGCCATGTCGGAATTTTTTTTACTTTGCGCAGGGATGCAATCAATTTTGTGTTAAAGTTTATACTCTAGCTTTTCGCACAGAAATGAACGTCTTTTCTTTAAGCCACCCAAAAGGTCGCAACTTACCGCTAGTGTTTTCACAATGTATTAACGTTGGCAAAGGGGTTAATACATTGTGGAAACAAGTGCAGGTAGGTTGCAAATGCATCTCCCCCCTAGCCCCCCCCCCCCCCCCCCACCCCGCCCACAAAGTAACATAGTGATTAAAGGGCATCTATAATGGGAAAATTAACTTTTTTTTCTTTCTTTTCATGTGTTCTATAATTCTCACCAACCCCCAGAGTGTCTTCACTTTGTTCAGATTCCCTCTCTGTCCTGAGATGCACTATGTACAAGAATACGTTATTGCATTCCTCTACTCCTACTTGTACTGTCAATCAAATCCCTGTGACGTGATCCTCTTCCCTGCTCAAGTCCCTCCCCCCTCCCTGCTCTATAATAAACATAGAGATAACAGCATTAGCAGGGGGAAAGGGGTAGCTTTGATGGCAGAGATAAGGCTGCATTTGACCCCCCTTCTTGCTAGAGTTCACTGATTGATGATGGGTCACAAAGAGAGAGATCAGGACACAGAGATCTGTGTCTCCAGCATAGCTTTCTTTCTCTTGGCCACTGTGCGTGGGTGTGTTTTTCAGGATGTTGAATTTTTAACTGCTACTGCACATGATTAGCTTGTTGGTTAGCTGGAGTTGAGACATGGAGGAGGTAACAGAGGGGAGGGGGAAGGGGGAGTGCTGCACAGAGATCTGACACCATGGAAAAACAAAGTCATTGACAGAGGTAGGAGAAAGGCAGCACAGAGTACATGAATTTAACTTTGCAATGGGGCAATGTGTTTTTTTCACTATAGATGCCCTTTAAGGATAAGCCCATCCCAGGAGTACAAAATAAGAAAGCTGATGCATTATCTCGTTGTCAGTGGGACAAGTTTCCAACGGCAGAACCAGTCAACCGTCCGTTCCCCCCATTGATCTGGGGTTTAACAGCACGGGACTTGAATAATTAGTAAAAATTCCGTGGCGATCACAAAATGAATGGGATATACAATCACATGTCGGTCGCATACAAGATCGGGAGAAGCGGTTCCGCCAGGATCGAACGAACATCGCATGAGTGCTCGGTCGGATAAGATCGGGAATATGTATGGCCACCTTTAGGTTAGGTTCACCAGTACCATAAAGCTTTAGGACGGTGTCAAAATTCTACCTAGGGTCTTCCACTTATAACCCAATCTATATTAATCAAACAAAGAAAGGAGGAAGGTAGACAGAGACCAGCAGTACAGACTATACTGTGAAGGTATTTATTTGTAATCCATGCACCACAACATGTTTCGGGTATCACGTACCCTTTCTCAAGTGTGCATAGTGATTGTGAAACAAACTCAGTGTTCATTAGGAAGTGACATCATACCAAAAAAAACACTCCTCCCATCCCTTGCTCCTTCCACACGGTACAATTCAGTTTGCATCCATACATGTTGGATACTGTTTATTCATGGCTGAGATATGATGGAGGCACAGTAATATTTACTACTACCAACTTCTCCCCACTCCCCTTTTTTATCCATAGCTGATCCCTTAGGCTGGGTACACACCAGCCAATATTTTCGGGCGACCGAGCGATTCCCGGCACTTTCGGTCGAAAATATTGGCTGGTGTGGGGCGGGCGGCCACGACCGTCATCAATCGGCCGAACGAACGATCGGACGTGTCGGTAAATTCCAATCGATCGTGCGGTTCCCTATGGGAACCCCTTTGCAAATTCAGCCACAGACGAATTTGCCGCGACTGATGGACATTTGTCCCGCCTGAGCGCTCGGTCGGGACAAAAAGTCCCTCCATGTGTACCCAGCCTTAAAGCCCCAATTACCCCTTACCTAACCCCCATACCTAATTTATGAAACACTCAACAACTGTCTTTTTGGAGCAAAATGGGTCACAGCTTTATTTGATACACAACAGCTATTTTAACAAATCCATTGTTATAACAAAATATAACATTATTTTTTTTACAAAACATCTTACAACTTTTGAACATAACATTTTACATGACCTATCTGCAACTCTGCAAATGGAAGCTACCATTGTGCTGCCGCCCAGATGGTCAACAGACAAACGGTGAGGCCAGATAAGATAAAAGCCAATCTTTATTGCTACATCATCTTGGCACATATTTAAAATCGCAAACAGGGGTAGTGAGCCTGACGTGTTTCGAAACGCCTCCACATCCTTAATCATAGGCTTACTACTATGCCCTGCGTAACTTCCTTATAAACGTTGATAGTGGAGGAGAAACTCCCTTCTACCTAAGTGATAACCCTAATTGGGTTACAAATAATAACAGGTGCATAGCTTTAAGTTAAAAATGCTTCCACTTGTTTGTAAAACTAAGCATTTAAACAAAAACAGAGAGGGGGGAGGAATGAGGAATATATACATCAACAAGTACACAGTATTTATATGTAAACAATCCTTAGATACCGTATTTTATGCAACATAGTTCATGCACAACTCCTAAATTACAAGGAGTATGCCTAGCGTTTTCCTATAAAAATCTGTAGTGCACTGGATATATGTATGATAGATATTATATATACAGAGACAAGTTCCTTCAATTTAAACAAATAACTCAATACATGTCCCATTACCTAAAAACATGGGTTAGATACATAAACTAGGTAAGTATTCTATTAATTCTATTGAAACATATTTGCAATAATAATATAACATTTACGGGGAGATCCGATATCTAAGTGCCGCGTTACTTACCATAGCCCGATCCCGCGATACAATAACTGACGTAAACGAGATTACGTCAGTTATTGCATCGCGGGATTGGGCTAAGGTAAGGAGCGGCACTTTAACGCTCCACAAGCCATAGCGTTAAGTTTCACGCTACAAAGTAGCGCAAAACCTAACTCTATGGGTTTTCGATCGTTAGCACAGTGCTATTTCCAAAAACATTCGGAAATGGCGCTGTGCTTGAAAATCCGTCTAAAACCCACATTAACCCGAAATATTTTCGGGTTAACGTGGGTTTTAGACGAAAATGGGCCATATTGTATCTCCCCCTTAGTTTAATAGTAAGTTGATACAAATCTGTAGCAACAAAGTTCCAATTTGATTACCCCCCAGTGCTGCGTATAAACTTAAAGAACAACTAAAGCCTCAGAACAGCATTGAATTGGAAGACAGATATCCTTGTTATAAAAGCAGTAATCGATGTCTCACCTATCATTTTAATATGGTTGCTGAGAAATTTAACTTTCTAACATGAGGTTTGTGTCTTATTTCCTTGTGTTCCAGTATCGCACAGTGTGGTCACTGACCATTATGTTCTTTACACATGCTCAGTCTTAAGATACTGCAGGAACTTGTTACAGTTGGTCACACCCACAAGTAGTCTCCAGCCAATCCTTTTACAGGACAGAATACTGAGATCAAGGGTGTGGCTAGTCACTGTACATACACACAGTTAATTCATCCAGTTCTTCTAGTGGTAACATTTACTTTAATGCTACTTACTGTATTGCTATTTTACAGTTTATTGGTGTTTTTAGAGGGTATATGTTCAGATTCTGAAGTGTAAAAATGTGGGTTTAGTTCTCCTTTAATAGTCACTATAAGGGAAATACAGAATAGAGTATGTATATATATTTTATATCTTATATTATAGGGAGAAAATAGAGAAGGGAAATGTAAGCCAGAGGAAAAACTGATTAATCTATGAACATGATATGTCTCCTATGTGATTTAATCCATTTGGAGTTCCTGTATCCATTACACAATTCCACTGGAGTGGAGTTAGGCGATCTTTGCTTCTTCTCTGTGACACTGATATGGCTTGTATCTGTACATGTTTATCTGATTCTATGGGTTTGTCACATATCTGCATATGACGTGCTATGAGGCTTTTGTTATTGTTCTTTTTATGTCCCATAAATGTTCCCTCATACGATGTCGTGCATCCTACATACTGGATTAGGCATACACTGCAGGTTATAAGATATTCTGCAAGTACTTCTGCAAGTGTCACCCTGTTGAATAAACGTACAGGTCAAACATCTAGTCGCACCACAGGAGAGGGGGTCTTTATATTTCGACCAAGTATCCCTCTTTTTTAGTCTGCTTTCAAAGGTACTAGGAGATAGTATATTAACTAGTGTTCATACCCTTTTAGGTACACATTTATAACCTTCTATTAATACTTGTTTGAGTAAGGGGTCCTGCTCTAAATTTGGGATACCGTATATTTCCCTATGATCTTGGTGATATCCCTATATTGAGGGCTGTATTGGGCAGTGAAATAAATCCCTTTAAATTTGTCTTTCTGTACTTTTTTACCTTGTATTAGATCTTTTCTTACTCTTCTAGTAGCTTTATTATATGCTCTCTCTAAGCTTGCTCTATAATGCGCTCTCTCTAAGCTTGCTCTCTAGTACCCTCTTTCTATGGATCTTTCTGGCTGTCTTTCTGATGCTTCCTTGAATGTCTTTTGAGTAGAGCATTTGCTTTGTATTCTACTCTAAGGTATTGTCCATAGGGGCATTTATACAGTGAGGGGGATGATTTGAATCATTTGAATCCACTTTTAAAATTGAATTGCTTGCCAGCGGTTTTGTATAATCTGCTCTCCCTATCTGTTGTTTGTTAATGGATATAGTGAGGTCTAGGTACTGAACCACCTGATATCCTATGGTGGCTGTGAATCATAGGATATCATTATTCAAAATGTTAATACATTGCTCAAATTCTTTATCAGTGCCTGTCCACAGCCACAACAGGTCTATAAAGCGATGATACAAGACCACCTTAGGATGGGTAGCTTGGAATTCTGGGTAGTGGAAGAGAATAGTCTCCTCACACTATCCCATAAACAAATTTGCACACATAGGTGCGAATTTGGCACCCATCGACGCCTTGCGCAATTTTAGGTAACAGGCGCCATCAAAAGTAAAGAAATTGTTGGTTAATAGATACTGTTGGGAATCTAAAATGAAAATTGAATGGCCACTTTTACTGTGTAGCTGCACAGTTAGTTATCCTCTCTTTATATTAGTATATGCTTCACCAAAATATGTTAAATGTATCACTTGTACCATCGGAAAGGTAATACAAAAACAGTTTTTGAAAAGTAATAAAGATGGGTATGATGAAATGCCACAAACTTTTCTGCTATGCTAAATTTACACAACAGATCCTGGAGTGTTTATTTTAGTTTAATTTTTTGGTTATTTACATGGATAACCATAAGTTATTTGGAAATTATCAGTAATTAACACATCTAGACCATTTCAATTGCTGGTTTAACTAGAAAAAATGGTGAATCTAGGATTAGTTACATAAGATTCCATGGGTGAAGTTGGTGCGTGTAACAGATAAGAAGGTCTGTTTATTGAAAACTGAAATGAAAAATTCCTTGAATACATTCCAAATGGCTTCAAATGGTTTCTTGTTCACTGAGAAGTATTTGCACATCTGTTTGTTGGTAGAATGTCTTGTAATCCCCAAACCTTGAACCACAGTACAGGAAACATGTTTGTGTACCAAGTTACTTCTGTTATGTCACACTGACAAATACCAACTGAGATTGAGGGATCCATGTGTAGCTTAAACTGTTATTAAATAAGCTTTTTAGCTGTTCATATAAGACGTTATAACATATGCATAATGCATTGATCAGTGTAGTCCATCTCAATAAGATTTTAAAGATGGAATGATTTAGCTGCAAGCAGGGTAACTATTATACACTACACAATACATTATTAATTTATTTACAAGGAGATTCAATAAAAGTTATTATTGTTAAAAATGGTGCTAATTTACCCCAACCAACCAATTATTTACATTTGAAAGCTAACATCTGATTGGTAGGGGCAAAATTAGCATAATTTTAATGATAAGAACTTTTATTGATTAACCCTGTTCATTTTTTAATTTATTTTTCACTGTGAGTTTCTCTCCCAAACTTATTAGGCACAGGGTTGTAAGTAAAGGGAGATTTATCCATATGTCACCATGAATGGGTATGAGGAATGTGTTAAAGTAGTAGACTTTAAAGGGCAAGTCCAGCCCTAAAATGAAAACTTACATACAGGTAAATCACCCCCCAAAACCCTAAATGGTAAAAATTTGAAATCTGAAATATAGAAGTCTAACCTGAAATCCTGCACAATGTCCTGTTTCCCCTGTTTCTGCTTCCTGGTTCTTCCAGTTAGCAACTGTCAGTTATGGATTTGACAGTTGACATCACAGCCAATGACTGAATGTTAATCCCCTGTCTGCCTCTTCTGAGCATGCCAAGGCTCAGTACAGGCTCAGTACAGGTTTCTAAATTGCTCAGTTTCCATGAGGCCTCCAGAAGCATAGCAGGCTTACAGTAATGAATTCATAGGACAAAGTATGATATATCAACACATTTTAAAGGGGCCATTCTTTTTCTAAAAGATGAGGGTGGAGTTGCCCTTTAATAAAAAAAAAAATAGCCTCACTTACATTACAAGAAGCATTTTTGCCAGCAATGATTTTTGGGAAATAGCAGAGAAACTGAAACAAAGATTGTAACTGAATGATGGACTCCTGAATATTGAAGGACTGTTTTGTTTAGACATTGTCAGGCCCCTTCTCAGGATACTTAAGAATATTATGTGAGGAGGAGAAGTTGGTAATGTCTAGCACCCGTATTGCAGTAAACTTAATTTACTAGAAGCTTGAGAGCTGCAACTTCACTGATTTAAATCACCCATAATGAGTCTCCTTGTAATGCATTGCATTGAATTGTCTGATTTTTGTGCTCACGCATTAGCCATTCTTAGCATAATTTGTTAAATTTTTCTATATATAAATTGAAACTAAACTCCCGTCACTTTCACTGCTTCCTCTTTAAAGGGAACTGTTGTAAAAAAAAGTACTTTAAATTGAAAATCCTTTGTTTTAACTTCTCAGCAATCCCTTGTTGAAAAGTCAGCTTGAAGGCAAATAGAGGTAGCCTTCAATCTCCTTCCTTCCACCAGCGTAAATGCCAGGTCTGCTTTACCCTCTTCCTGCATTTTTTACAACACATGCCTGCACTACTGAGAGACGGGTGATACAGACCTAGAAGTGACTCCAGCAAAGGAAAGAGTAGCTGTTTCTATAAACATTTACGTTCCATAATGCATGCCTTTTAAGCAGAACAGAAGAGAAGATAAAATAATGGATAGGTGAAAGTCCTTTGTTTTTTTAACATAGTTCTCCATATAATAACATACATAGACCCGTTGACATTACAATGTTTTGGTTTACAATTCAAGCATAAATTTATTGACTTTCAGTTTCTTATACAACACTGAATATTTTGCATTGAGCTTGATAAGTTTTTTTCTTTTTTTCTCATGCTCTGTCGTGAAGGGCACACAGTTTAAATACGCCACTTTTATTTCTAATAACCCTAATTTCCACTAAACACATATATCGAGCAAGAAAGGTAATAATATTTTTTGCTTATATACCGTCCTTTAATACTGATGAGCTGTTAAGGAATGGGTGGGTGAAATGATTAAGAAGGGCTTGCCATATGTGTCTATTTATTTTCCAGCCACTGCACAATTTTTACACTTTTAATATCACTTTTTGATATTAGACTATTAAAAAGTAATAGTGATATCTCACTACAATAAGTTTGATAGATAGAAATCTTGTGACTTCATCCACTAGAAGATATATATGAATAAAAAAAACCTCTTGGGATGTCCACAGGTTGGCTTTACACTAGACAAAACACATACATAGTTGGATATATGTTACCTTTTGGCCCCACTCGCCCTAAGCTTTCTAGCTGCCTTGAACACCTACACAGAATTTTACCACGTTTAAAGGTTATGCTTATGGTTCTTTGGAAATGCAGCTGTTTTTTATTTTCCTTTTCATTATTTCATATATCAAGAAAACACTTTTTCCTCACTAACTAGTTCATTGTCTAAAGGTTCATACAAATGTATGATTTGGAACCGAGCTTCACGGATTAACAAATGACCCCCGACTGAACGCATACACACGTGCGATTCTTGCCCGAAATGGATATTTGTCACACAAATGCACTATGTTTGGGGTTGTGACCCGGTGCACACATTGTTTGTGTGTACGAAACTTTACTGGTTTGTTCCCGTTGAAGCAGTTATATTATTAAATTTATCAGTGTAAGTCTGTTGTATTCAATTAGATCAACTGGACTTAAAATGTAGTTCTTGAAGACATTTTAAGTCCAGTTGATCTAATTGAATACAACAGATATACCATGACCTGGATGAATGAGAACCTTCACAAGCATCAGTGTAAGTATTTTAAGCTATGCTGTGGTTTTTGAAAGCAAATTGACTAATGTAATCCACCAAATAAAAATTCTAAAAAACAAACAAAAAAGAGGTTTTCCAAATTTGCCACTATTTTACTTTCTTCTAAAGGCAAAGTGTTTCACATACTTCCTGGATTTCAGAGTGTTTACTTGCCGTGTCATAACGTTTTATAGTGTTTATTGACTGCTGATGGTTGGAGCTATTATGTTTTTCTTTCTTGAGCCATTAACAGATAAGATGTTTGACAAGTGTGGCTACAATAGTAAGCATTCTCCTCATTCTCCTCAGGCTTAGTTGTTAGCACAGATTTACAAATCCTGACTTACATGGTGGTTAAAGCCTTCTTGGCTGCCTTGTTTGAAATATAGGAAATCCCTTAATCCATTCTGATTTATTTAGTCTATGTTTAATAAAGCTGCCAATAGTTTAATGTCTGTAGGGTCAAAGAAGAGATGACATAAGATATGCTGTGCCCATAGAAAGCCACTGCTAACTACCAGCTTTATTAGCAGGAACATGACAGTAATACTTAAAAGTCCAAATAGATTCTCCAGACATACATTGAAATATGGACTGTGTTTACTTTACTAAAATGTCTAGCTTCTGTCTGGAGAATGCAACCATAATTATTATATAACTATAACCTCAAAACCTCAAATACATATTGCCTTTGTTATTAACTTTGTGCTCCAACATGCTGTAGTATAAGCAGAATGTAATAGGGTTGCAGATACAGTCATGTGAGTATGAAGGTGTAATGCATTAGGCTGGGTACACACCAGCCAATATTCACGGCACTTCCAGTCGGTTAGGCGAAAATATCGGCTGGTGTTGGGCGGCCTGCAGCGACCGACCTCGAACGGAGGAACGAATGATCGGGCGTGTCGGAAAATTACGATCGATCGTGCGGTTCCCTATGGGAACGCTCAAAGGATCGTTCGCATTTTCGTCCACAGACGAATTTGCCACAACTGACGGACATTTGTCCCGGCCGAGCGCCCGCTCATAGCGATCGCTCGGTCGGGACAAATAGTCCCTCAGTGTGTACCCAGCCTTAGACCCTGTCCTTAACTGTTTAGATGGAAAATTAAACTTTAATAAGAGCTTAAAATTAAGAGTAAATTGTCAGTAAGTAGCTAAATTAATACTATGGAGAAATATAGAGGAAATTTCAGTGGAAAATACAATTCAATTTTAGTTTATATTAAGTATACCTTGTTATTTAACATACAAAATTGTTGATTTCATTCCTTGCTATTCATTTTAGCAAGCTGACATCAGGTTCTGTTACAGTCTTCTTCTCAGGATGACCCACGTGAGAATGTTCCTAACAGTATTTTTTACCAATTTGTTGTTGGATGGGCCAAACACACTTAGATCTCTACTGAGCAACTAAATTAACCCAGGAGCTAAGTCATGGGTTAGACCAATTTGAAAAGCATTTATTTATATACAGACAAAATGCTGAATGGGCAGATTAATTGGGGTGGAAAAAATACAGTTTTTTTTTTCTTAAAAGCATATGTATTTGCACTGAACTTTTAACAAGAAGCTTCATCCAGCACTCAATTGGAATGTGCTCAATAATGCAAAATTTCTTAACAGTTCCAGAATGTTCCTCAAGTGGACATCAAATTTTGAAGAATCCCCATCGAAGTCTGGATTTTGACTCTCTAAAGCTGCAGCAGTCAGCCATTCATGATGTGATTTGTGATAACACCTTGCCTTCCGGATGGTACCGCTTCATGATCTTTGACAAACCAGCTGAGATGCCAACCAAGTGCGTGGAGGTATTGGTGCCACTAATTTAGTTATTAAAACAGTCTAGTGTTGCCTATAAATACATTTATAGGCATACATTATATGTAGGCATGTATAGGCATACATTATATGTCAGGCAGGGGGCTAGGTCTGAAATTTACCCTTTAATTTTACATTAAATTACTACTGGAACAGAATGTAAATTTCTAAGTGATCTTCTGTAAAGGAAATCAAAATGAAAAAGTGTAAAGAAATATCTGATTATTTATCTTACAAGCATCTCACATTGATTATTTTTTCTCCAATTCACCCACAGTAGTACTCTGAAGCTATAGGCCTTGTAGGACCTGTTATCACTAAGTGGACTACATGGCCTGTAGCCTACTATACATTGAGTCCTACTGCTGGTTTTCTGGATGTAAACTAGCAGTTACCAGAATTTACTATACCTTAAGAGTATAGTAAAACTAATTTGCTACTGAATGAAGGAATAAATGAATTAAGGTATATCAGCCCTTGTATTTAGCCCTTTTATTTGATTTCAGTTTCTGTTCTCAGTTAATCAGTATTAAAAAAAAGTAATTGAGAAAAGGGATATTTTTATTTATAAATTATTGCTCGGGATATATTTACAAACCAGTAGTACTGTGTTTACTGTAGCCAATGGTTTTTGTATAAATTCACCACAAATTATTAAATATAGCGTTGAATAGTGGGAACCTTTCTGACATTAAAATGGACCATAAAATTATCACCAACACTTTAATTACTGTGGTGGGAGATGCAATATATTTTGCTATCGCAACCTACGTGCACTCGTTTCTGCAATGTATTAATTACTTTGCGACCGTTAATACATTGCGAAAAGGCTAGCGAAAAGTTGCAACCTTTTGCGCATATTTTAAAGACATCATTGAAGAGGCGTTAATTGTCGTGCAAAAAACTAGTGCAAATCCGGCGCAAAATTTATTGCTTCGCTTTGTGCTGCGCAAAGAAAAAAATTGCAACATGGTGCAGGGAGTGCAAAACTTTCACTAACACGTTAGTACATGGGTTAGCGTGAAACTCCCTAAGTGAGTTTATAAATATTCCCTCATAATACTTCAAATAAATAATGCATTGGAATTCATTTTATTACCCTCCAAAGTCAACATGTCTCCCTGCTCTATCTGGATTAGTAGGGGTGTAGCTAGGATGTAAAAAAATCCGGAGCATGACATATGCTGCGCATAGTGCAGCGTGATTTTTTAGGCCACACCCTTTCTCCTCACCAGTTAAGCCACAACCCTTAGGGACAGACATACAGAGATACAGATACAGACAGGCAGACAGATAGGTAAATAGATATAAATACAGAAAAATATAGCCTGGAAAATGTAAGTGCCCCAAACACAGACTGGTATATATAATTGCCCACACAGATGGGTTTATATGAGTGTCCACACAGACTGGTGTATATAATTTTCCACACAGACTTTTAAATATAATTGCCAACACAGACTGGTATATATAATTGACAACAAAGACTGGTATATATAATTGCCAACACAGACTGGTATAAATAATTGCCCACACAGACTGGTGTATATACCTGTAATTGTCCACACAGACTGGTAAATATAATTGCCAACACAGACTGGTATATATAATTGACAACAAAGACTGGTATATATAATTGCCAACACAGACTGGTATAAATAATTGCCCACACAGACTGGTGTATATACCTGTAATTGTCCACACAGACTGGTAAATATAATTGCCAACACAGACTGGTATATATAATTGACAACAAAGACTGGTATATATAATTGCCAACACAGGCTGATATATATATAATTGCTTAAACAGACATGTATATATAATCAACCACACAGACTGGAATACATAATTTCCCATACATAATGGAATATATATATAATTGCCCACACAGACGGGAATATATAATTGCCCACACAGACTGGTATACATAATGCCCAGACAGATGGGTATATATGAGTGCCAACACAGACTGGTGTATATAATTGTCTACACAGACTGGTAAGTATAATTGCCAACACAGACTGGTACATTTAATTTCCCACACAGACTGGTATATATAATTGCTCACACAGATAGGTATACATGAGTGTCCACACAGACTGATGTATATTATTGCCCACACAGACTGGTATACATAATTGTCCACACAGACTGGTAGATATAATATCCCACACAGACTGGTATACATAATTGTCCACACAGACTGGTAAATATAATTTCCCACACAGACTGGTACAGTATATATTATAGCCCACACATACTGGTATAGTTCAGTGTCCCCACAGACTGGTTTACTTAATTTCCCACATAGACATACCTTTAAAAAGCTTGTAAAAGGAAGCCCTGGTTGTACCTCTCAGAAAAATTTAACCACTTTGTTTTTCCATGCGGTACTTTAGGCTGTGGCTTAATTTTTCCCGAGTGTAAAGGTTAGGAGAGACCCGGCACACCAGAATTCAAACAAAAATAAACAAGCACAATAGGTTTGTATCCATTATGTAACTGTCTGTCATTGCAGATCACAAACTGTTTGTTGTTTTGTTCAATACAGTAGGATGTCTCCATAAATAGAAAATGAGTGATAGTGCTTATATCTGACTGACAGAGAATATCTGTCAGCTTCTAGTTTGTTTCTCAAGGGACTAATGAGTACACAATAAAAATGTTGCCAATTAATATGTACAAATTTATTTTTGTCATGTATCAGATGAATCACTGTGGAACCCAAGCTCCTATTTGGCTGTCTTTAAGGGAATCTGAATCCCTGCCTCTTCCAGGGGAGATCCGGAAACTGACAGCCTGTGCAACTTGGCAGTTTTTCTTTAGTAGCACAAAAGACTGCTGTCTATTCCGTATCCCTGTGTCTGTCAGAAATTGTGGAGATTACTTTGTTTACTTGCTGCAACCTACTCATGGCTGTATGGGCTACTGTGCAGAGGGTAAGGAAATGTTTTAGTTCATTTAAAGTTTAAAGACCCTGCAGAAGTAATTACACATGATTGTAAACTAATTATGAAAGGGAACATTTACATGTAATTTTAATGCTATGTGTTGTTGTGTTTCTAGTTATCTCAGCTTCTACTTCACTGTGTAATGGGGGGGAAATAGATGCCAATGGTGTGTGTACAAGTAAGTCAATTTATATTTATACTGATATTCAGATCAACATGTATTTTTCACTCAAACCCACCAAAAAATATTGTCTATAATCATTGAGAGGGAAGAGCAAGTATTCCTACCTCCCATTTCCCTTTAATTTATTTAAGTAATTATATGTTTTTGGGCAGCATGGTGGCTTAGTGGTTAGCAATGATGCCTTGCAGCACTGTCCTAAGTCCTATGTTCTCTCTGTGCTTGCGTGGGTTTCCTCCGGGCACTCTAGTTTCCCTCATAATCATAAAGACATACTGATAGGTTGTAAGTTTAAATAAATGTGCTTGGATTGTAAGCTCTTCGGGGCAGGGCCTGATGTGAATGTATACATGTAATTGTAAAGCTCTACAGAAGATGTTGTTGCTATATGAATCAATAATAATAATTTGTTTTAGTGTGACTGTTTGCAGTTTTTAATGAACTTCAATGAATAGTTACATATTTTGCAGAGAAGTCACTTACCTGGCTTACCTGGCTTATAAAACTTGCCTGACTTGTATTGAAGAATTACTTTTGTTCTTCTGAAAAGTAATTTAAAGGGTAACTGTGGTCTGTAATTCTTCCAATCTAGTAAAAATGATATAAAAGCCTTCCATCACACCTTCAAAATAAAACCTAAATCACATCTCTAGATATAATTTGTGAGAAGTTATTGCTGGAAAGGATCAGTAATATTACTTCCTGCTTGAACACTTCCTGTTTTCAGCCATGTGACCAGCTTGTAGTCATGTGACTAGGCTCTCCTTCTCAACTGTCAATTTTTCCCCCAGGTACTTCCTGATCCCCAGCATTAAATCTTAACTGAGCATGCTTCTCCCCCAGGGCGGACGGGCGGGGCAGAGGTTAGGTGATGTCACTCAACCTACTGGAAGCAGGAAGTTTGAACATTCACCCCAATTTAATGTCTCACAAGCTCCAGCCAGAGATGTGATTTTTAGCTCATTTTAAAGGAAACACTGCATTTCATTTAACCCTAACTTGTTTTGAGACCACAGTTGCCCTTTAAGGGCACAATCAAGTTAGAAAAGCTTTAATTTCCTAGTAGAACGCTCTAGAACAGAATAATTCAAATTATTATTGGTAAATATGACTTAGGTCTTTCCCGTATGACCACGAGGCCGAAGAGAATGTTCAGCGGCCACGTGCTGGTTCGTGAATGACGTTACACACACTACCGATAAAGCCCCGATAATGTTGGATCGATGATATCTATCAGGGCTTTATTGTTAGTGTGTGTACCTAGCTTAAGCAGCAGACTTATTGACAATCCTATCCATTTGTATTGAGGTAATATTGCCTAACTGGGATCTGTGGTATTTTTACTAAAGAGGCCTACAAAGTCATTCTTTAGGGGTGATAAGATTTGAGCATTTTAAATTACTCCTTAAAAATATTTTTGTTGTAAATGAACATATCCATATTCTATTACATATTTTCCCCCAACTTTTATTTATAAATCATGTAGGTAGCTCAAACATCACTCCGTTGCAGCCTAACCCCCCAAGTATTCCAGCAATAACCATAGAGATGATTGAAACCAGTGTTTTCTTGAAGTGTAGCTTTGATAACCCTTCCTCAAACAATTCACTGGGGTTTGTGATAGAGTGGTCCAGACTTTCTGCAGAAGGAACCAAGGAGGAACTGCGACAAGAGGCTGTAGTGCAGACATTTTCCTTAATAGAGTTGGATGGCATAAATGTCAGACTTGGAGACCGGGTAAGATAGAAGAAAGAATACGTATTATACAATATTTACCTACAGACATGCATTGTTTAGTAAATTCGTGCCTGATCCCAGTACTAACAGGTATTGTAATTGAATGTATCAAAACCTAAAAATGTTAAGTGTAAACCACCTTTTAAAGATTTATTGCTGTGCAAGTGACTATCAATTTTATAACTGTGCTGTAAACATTTCTGTTTTGTTGTTCAAACAGATAAACTGCCGTGTTTCAAGCTTTTTTCTGGAGCAACCAGATGTTCATAGTCCCGTAATAGAAAGCAAAGAATTTTTTCCTGGTATTAAGGTACTTTGCAGAATACATCTTTATGGCCTCTTATTACGTAATTGCAAAGTTTAAATGGTTTTTGTTTCTTAGCAATTACATAATAAACCAAGTATATTTCATTTAACAAAGTTCAAAATGTAAAGGAAAAAATGGATGCAATTTTATAATATAAAATGAATCAGCAATGGATAACCAGTCCAATAATGTATTAAAGGGACACTAAACATATTTTATGTACTTTTTAAGTACATAAAATCTGTATCTATTATTCACAGGGAGGAACATTACCTTGGCCCTGCGAGTGTCCCTCCACTCGCAGCTCCTTCTCTGCTGTCAGACGCGCTGTCCCAACCGAGCACAGATCTTCGGCACACACTCGCCAATATTGAACCTTATAAACACTAACAAGGTTCATTGTTCTTGTACTGAAAGTCAGGACAGATACTTTTCTCTATTAATCACAACATGACTATGGAGAAATTTAGCAATTTTGGGAAAGATAGCTTTTCCAAAAATTATATTTCGACCCAACATAGTGATTGGCACTTTCAGCCTGTTGCTCAGGCTGAAAAAAATTCCAGCGCAATCATGCAATCCATTCAAGACTGCACAATCAGATGAAATTTACCGCCCTGTCCAATTAAACATTTGGATGCTTCAGATGAACTTTCCTCACAGGCAAGAATCAACCCAATTGACTGAAATTTTTTCACAACAGTCGATTGTCTGGAAATATCGTGCTGTGTGTGCACAAAAGGTGATAATGTGTTATCAAAAAGCAATAATGCACTAATTTGCCAATATATCAAATTTAAATTGTTTTTAAACCTTCCCAATCTAATTAAACAATAAATACGGTTTCTTTAAAGTGCTGAAAGTCTAGTAATCTGAGCTGAGTGAGTATCCTCATGGATTTGCCTGCATTTTATACATGTAGAACAGAAAAAGATCTACCTACACTCAATGGGATGTGTAATAGCACCTAATAAGGAAGTTGTTTTACTTATGATGGTTAGAACACGTAAGGTTGATTATACTAATTTAGTTATGAAAGGCACTTGTATCATTTTATATGATTATTTTAACAAAATATTGCAGCTGCACTAAAAGTTCCAAAATCATTGTTTTTGTTTTTTTAATCAAACATAATAAATGATATACAGTATAATATTAGCTACTGTAAGTAACAAGTCCCTTTTCAAGCTACCCTTACTTACAACACAAAATATAGAGGCTGAGAAATGACATCATTAATATGAAGTCCCACAACCAGGCACATACCAAGCATTATACTGACATGCATCATATTGACGTACCAAGGCCAATAAACTGTATATGAAAATGACATAAAAAAAGATGCAGGTTCCAGTCTAAATACGGAATATAATCTGTATCTTTTTTTAAAATGAACTCCTGATCTGATAATTTTATCAGATTGCCTGCAGGTCAGATGGAAAATAAACATCATTAGCCCATTAACAGACATTTTCAAACAATAATTTGCAAAGCTGGTAAATCTTAATCATTGTGCATATTTATCTGTCAGGTAGAATGTTAGTTCTTGAACCCTGCACTCCTGCTTTCAGATTATTAAATGTTACTGTTTATCGATCATTAAGTCAGTTGGAAGTCATGGTGACCTTATATAGATAGATGTGTATCAATAGTCATTAATAGAGATGAATGAAACTGGTAAGATTCGTTCCACCAGCAGTTATTTGATTCAAACCTTGCAGAATGTGCCTACTCATGGATTCAATACCAGGTAGTGCTGGGGGCAGGTCAGGAGCTGGCTCAATGAAGCCGCCTCTGTAGGGCTCATTAAGTAATAAGGTAAGTCACAGAGGTGAGGTGGTGAGTGGTGGGTTAATTGCCCCTTTATATTGAGTTCCTGACTGGTTCAGAATTATTGGGTACACTTCTGAATCTGTCCAGTAATTATACCTTCTATTGTTTGACTTGGTATGATCTTGTACAGTGGCGTAACTACTGGGCACACAGGGCCCAGGGACTAAGAGGGCCCACAGCCTTTTAAAATATTTTGCCGGTTCAGTATTTTAAACAGCTGTGATGGGTGTGGAGGGTGTCCAGATCTTGTACCAGGACTTTGAATTGAGTCCAGGTCATCTCTAAAAATAAGAACTAAAGGCCAACAATAGGAACTAAAGGCCAACAATAGGAACTAGAGGCCAACAATAAGGCCAACAATAAGCCCCTGAAATAATATATCACTCTCTAATGTATTAACCTGTGATTTGCCAGTTTGCAATGAACCCCTAGTTCCCTTTCATTGTCTGCCACTAAATATTATTTGCTGATCAGGATTCCAACAATATCCCTGCATAGGATCTTACACAATTTTTGACACTTACTTGGCACCATGCATTAGAATATACAGTATATAATCTACTTATGTGTTTACCAAATGTTGAAATAGGAAAACCTTATTCTTTAGTCCTAGGTTTTCTGCATTTTAGAAACTCAATTTTATACAATTATTACAATTAAGCTTTATCTAATTACTATGTTTGTCTATATACCAGCTTTACCCCGAATCTCTCAACATATCAGAAGATGGTCAGCAATACCGTTTGACAGTGCAGAGCACAATTCCAATATTTTGTATAGGCACCAGTCACCTGCAGAATGAATGCAAAGTCACACTGACATTTCACACTGAGAATGAAGGTACAAAATCACATTGGTATGGGGTATTTATGCTTGTGGAGATTCTCATCCATCCAGGTCATGGTATATCTGTTGTATTCAGTTAGATCAACTGGACTTAAAGTTTAGTTCTTGAAGATGTTTCGCTAGTCATCCGACTGGCTTTCTCAATTCAGAATGACTTGTACAAGAATCTCTTGGCAATTATGTACCCTGGAAAGTCCCAATTAGCATATCACAGCCAGGTGTTAAGGGCATTATGAATTCATAATGTCCTTAATACAACAGATATATGGGGTATTTAATTAGCCAAATTCATCCCACCATGAAAGCCAGTGTCCTTTATCTATACTAGTCAAAGGACATGATAGATAAGCCATATAAGACATTTAGACCTGTGGAACACATCACAAGCCTACAGAGCAAGAGAACGAGACAGTAATATCTGACATCTTCCTGTAGCAAAATATTTGATTGATCCTCCAGGTATATTTTTGGGGTAGAATATTATTAGTGGCTGTGATCGCCATGCAGCCATTAACTTTAATTGAACAGCTTTGCCATGTGATCAGTATGATTTTTACCTTGCTTCATGGAAGCGGCGATCCTGTGTAGCATGATATAAAATACTAAGATAACAAATGGGGATAGTCCTAGTACCATGTAAGCACTTTTACACCTGAGGCCAAATAATTTCAAATTCTTTTAATTTATGTTTAAGTGTACACAGCATAGAAATAACAAAACCCCCAACACAGGGATACTAACTGGGCATCCCCAGAGTACCCATATATAATAAATAAAATCCCCAGGTTAAAGGGTGGAAAACCAGTCCTTTGTCAGCATTCAAAGTCCAGTAAAAATCACAGAGTTTTGCTTGCTACCCTTATAAATATAACCATCTGACGATTGTATACTACTACAGTATATTGTATGGCTTTGTGACTTTGCCCCTGCTATTCTACCTCTGCTTAATTAACCCCCGCTAACCACGCTAACTCGCTATATTTATATAAGGATAGCAAGCATACCTGAGCACCATCCAGATGTGGACAACACAGGCCTTTTGGGACTGTGCACACGCTATTTCTATAATGATATAAAATACTGGATTATTGTATCATTGCACTGTAGTTTTATAATAAAAATGCATTTAATTTAAAAGCAAAATTAAAATTCAAGTCAATTTATAACATATTTACAGTAAATATTGCCACTATTCTTCCCCTTTTAGCCATATATTATACTATGCCATATTATGTTGTTGCATATTGTTGCATATGTAGTTATGTTATGCCTATCATTGCATTGAGCTTTATATAATGCTGTATTTTATGTGGCAATACTTCATTACAGGATTGTCCATCCTGCGGGCTTCCAGATGTTTGTACAGTACAACTCTATTGCTGAGTGCAGCCAGTTCTAATTTTCAAATATCTGAAGGTCCACAGGTCAGACATCTCTGCTTTATGACTTTATATACTAGAGATACAGAAGCGAAATACATTCTTTAACCATTGTTTTCCAGTACTAGATCTTTTACACAGTCATGGAGCTT
Organism: Hymenochirus boettgeri; assembly: GCA_019447015.1. Taxonomy (NCBI): domain Eukaryota; kingdom Metazoa; phylum Chordata; class Amphibia; order Anura; family Pipidae; genus Hymenochirus; species Hymenochirus boettgeri. The sequence continues at coordinate 61,667,790 of CM033474.1, read as the reverse complement.
TGAACATGAACATTAGTTTTAAGTGTCATTGATATACTATAGCTCAACTCAAACAATTTAAACAATGTTACGCTTGCCTTTCATGATTTGCTGCTCTTTAGAAAAAGTGAAAAAAAAAATCAGTTTTTCATTAAAATGATAAATGTATGTCCGCCTATAAACAGCTGAAGAAAACAAAGGCTCGGATTTAGCTCTTTCTTCGTGTCAAGTAGACCTTCTACCTTCTCGATGCCAAAACAATGTCTGTGGTCAGACTTTTCTGTATTACACAGCTGTGTTAGATTTTAGAAATGATGGGGACAAAGATACAGTCATTTCTGTGGATCCTATTGTTAGCACAGATTTTCTGTGGAATGGATACTCTCCACAAAGCATGAAGGTACCGTAATATAAATTAATACATTTTACATACTAATAACAGTGGAATCCTTGTAATCTTCGATCCCAATTAATCATTGAATAATATTTGTGTTTTTCCATTTTCTTTTTTATTGCAACATGTCAATGCAATAGTCATTAAATGGCAGGGCTGGATTTACCATTAGGCACAGTGCCTAATTTTGGAGGGGTGGCTGTCAATCTCCTCCCACCAATCCAACCCCTTTATATAGCATGTAAAGATGGTGGCTCGTGTCCTCCCTCCTTTTCTGCTGGGGATGAAGGAGAATGTCTGATATATTTCAGGCTGAAAAGCCCTTGATCATATGATTAAGGGCTTTTCAGCCTGAAACACGTCAGACATTCTCCATGGTCCCCAGCATAAAGTTCTGTGCTGTTCAAGCTGTGCAGCGGTACTTCTTTTTTATAGTCAACCCCTTTATAGTCTATTTTATTCCCCAAAAAGGAAGAAATGTGTGTGGTTTGGGGGGGGGGGTCTGTGTTTCGGAAGTGGGGCTAAGGGCACCAGGCTCTTTGGGCTTACAGGCTCCTGAGGGGTAAATCCGGCCCTGCTGAATGGTTGGTTTAACTGTGTACAAGGCGATTATATTTTGGGAAATAACAGAATAGTGTGTTTGCATTAGCACTGTGCAATATATTGTACTTTGTTTGCTTTTCATTTAGATTACAGTAAAGGACATTCCAAGCGCTTATTGCTATTCTTTCACTGATCCGCATGTGATTACATTTGATGGAAGGTAATTTGGTCTCTATCATTCTTTTTAATCTTATACTTGTTTACAAATATATTCCTGTAATGGGAGGAGGGGGCTCGTGTAGGAAACTCCAAAAGTGAAAACAAAGAGCAAACAAGCAAGTTATGCAGTGGAATATTTATAGCTATGTCACTGATTATTTCAAGAAAATGCTCCATTGCAGCTCCCATACCCTTCTGGACATCCAACGTTCCAATCCCATAACAGTTTTAAAAAAGTCATATTAAAAGTAAATCACTGATAGATTTTACCTGTGCGATGCGGAGAGAGAGAGCGGGTCCTTTCCTATGAGTCAAAGAAGCATGCTCTCTGCTCTCAGCAAGCATACTGCATTGTGGGTAAATACTACAGAGAATTGATCCTGGTTGACCTAAGGTTGGGATAAGAAAGTAAATCATGGTCCATTTCTTCTACTTATTTACTTTTGAAATGGCAGCATTGCAATGGTACTGAAGTCATAACTGTTTTTAAAGCTGTGCACAGCCTCAAGGTAAAAAAACTTAAATATATAAACGTATTATAAGGAATAACATAAGCATATCAGGGATCTCCTTGTGGCGTAATATCCTTATATTACACTGTAAGGGGCGCATTATTCTTTATATAAAATGTCATTGCTATGTACATTTGCAGTATGGTGGTTCAGCATTAATGCCTTGCAGCTCCTGAGTTGAATCCTCCTTTGGACACATCTGCAATAACAGTGAACTTATAGATTATTGGTGCAGCTCAATGTGTTTATTGAATTGCACCAGCCGTCAATTTTTTTACTTCTAAGAGCTGATCACTGCAACTTTTCTATAGTGTGAATTTCACTTTGTTAGTCCTATAATTTATTTAACATGGCACCACCTACTTGTATGTGTCACATTGTATTTTGTTTAAATAAGGCATCAGTTGCACAGTACTGAAATTTATTTCTGTGCAGATCATATGACAATTTTAATACAGGAACCTTCGTGCTGTACAAAAGTGTGTCTCGTGACTTTGAAGTTCATGTCCGCCAGTGGGACTGCGGGAGCCTTCATAATCCTGGCTCATGTAACTGCGGCTTTGTGGCTAAAGAAAAAGGTGATATTGTTGCTTTTGACATGTGCAGTGGTCAACACGAATCCCTCCCTCATTTATCCATCAGGAATCAGGATCCAACAAACGTTAATTTTAAAATTACAGAATCGTATCACGGAAGAAAGATCACAGTACGTACAGAGTTCTATTAATTATATATGAGATGATCAGTAAATAAACTAAATGTGTTTCTAGCCCTTGCACCTGTAATTGAATTAGTACATTAGCATTAAAGACAACTTCTTAAATCAACACTTCTGTTGTATTGGTTATATGGAGTACTAATTAATACAATATTTTGTACTGTAATAAGATATTGTTTCTATTCTAGATCACCTTCTCCTCTGGAGCATTTATCCGGTCCGATGTGAGTGACTGGGGGATGAGTTTAACGCTCAGGGCGCCCAGCTCGGATTTTAACAATACGTTGGGACTTTGCGGCATTTTCAATGGAAATCCAGACAATGATTTTCACAATAAAGAAGGAAATATACTTGAAGGGACATTAAATACCCATCAACATTTTATAAATGAATGGAAGTAAGAAGTTTTTCATTTAATTCCAGATAGACATTAGATTTTACCACTTCTCCTAATCGAAATTTACAGTGAATATTTATGGATGAAACTATCCTGTTAAATTTCACTGGTGAAACATACAGTATTTGAGCCAATTAAAGGAGAAATTAAATGCTTAATTTGAAAGACTAGGGGGGCGATGCAATAGTTTGTCCAACTATGTCCAACTAGAAAAAAAAACAAAACAGTAAATTGCTGTTTAATTACGTTATTGCTCAAAAGCATGGCAAATGTAATGTATAAGTTTCATTTCCTTGGCAGATTGTCTGGTTCTGCACAGATGTTGCTTAATATGTTTCCACGAAAATATAGCAAGGTCCAATTAGCTACATTATATAAGGGATAATGCGCACCCTACAGTGTAATATAAGGATATTACACCACCGAGGAGTTCCCTGACCATATAGAAGCACGAGGCCGTAGGCCGAGTTCTTTTATACAGGACAGGGAACTCCGAGGTAACATAATGTCCTTATATATTAGTGTGAAGGGGCACATTAGTTCTTATAATACATAAGTATAGGATTCCTTCATCCCATTCACATTTTAAATTCTAGCCTTGTCCCTATTTTCACCTTAAATCCCCCAAGCTACCTTCTGTAACCTAAACCCAGTAGAAAGGAACATCCCAGCCCAGCATCTATGCGGTTAAACAACTCTTTGTGGAGAAGGAGAGAGACATTGGTTATGAAGTGACAGGAAGCAGCTCCAGCAGGTTCTGTTAGTGAAGTTAAACACGGCTAAAAATGCTGAGTCATTGTCCAGGCATAAACACTGGAATGGGCAGAGTAGTGGGATATAAGAAATATAAGAAATGAGTCACTTAGTGACATAGCTGAGTGATTTTTATAAGGATATATGCCACTGCAGCTCCCATTATAAAATATCACACTTATGTATTATAGTAAATTTATCTTAATGGGGTTAAGGTTATTTAAAAAAACTGCTTTAAAAACTACATGGTGTTTTAACTGTTAAACCATGTATTTCAGATCAGTTTGATTAAAAATATCAACCAGTGAATGGCTGGCTGCTCTATAGACTGCTAAGTGAAATTAGGCAGTCTATAACTAAGAAGATAATCAGACCAGTTATAACATTTTCCAATGATCCCATCTGCTGCTGCAACATTATCTTTCAAGCTAAAATCTTCCCAAGATGGTGGTGAATAATGGAAAATTGTCATTGACAATAAACTATAGATAGCACATCAAGCAGCATCAAACTATAGATGCACACAATTAGTCCAAAGTGGATCTAGGCATTTCTCTAATTGCCATTTGGAGACAGCAAAGGGGTTTTGACTTCCATTTTGTTTTCCTTCCTGTAGATCACCTTTTAGTTAGGAATTATGAGCAGGGTATTAAGTGTTGAACTTGACAGACATATATGTTCATTTAGCCTTGCCAATTATGTAAGATTCACAATTATGTAAGATGCACAATTTGCAAAAATGAAAATAATGTAAATTGATTCACTGATTATCTTTAAATACAACCAAATTATTTTTACAACAAGCATAACTATGTATGTTTCTTTTTTCAGAATCCCTGCTGGGGAGAGTTTTTTTGATAAAATACCACAATTTTCCTCCATTCCTCAAAATCCTAGATATTGCAGTTGTCATCGACACAGATTTGATTTGTATCAATTTGATAATAAACTCTTCAATTCGCAACATGACACCTCTGTTTGCCATGGAAATGATAACATAAGATTCTCTGCATTGATACCAGGTTTGGATATCACATCTGAATACATGAACCCCCTAGACACAGTAAGGGAAATAAGCAAACGTTCAGCTGATAATAGTTTTCTTATTGGCGGACAATTTCCTGCTGAATTTGAACAGCATAAAAATACGAGCACATTTGGCATTAAAGAGCATTCTAATGGTCCAAACAAAAACATTATCTCTAGAAAAAGTAAAAGTATTGTGAAAACCAGAGGGAGTTTGCATCAAATTAACAGTAATAATCATAAAATGGAAACGGTTCAACACAGATTTAAACGTCAGGATTATGAATACATTTCATTGGAAGGTTTTAGTTATTTTTTCCCTGAAGATCATTCCACTGACACAGTTCATGAATTTCTGCCATCTTGGCCAACTCCATCAGGCCTCAGTCAATCGTATATTACAGATTTTTGTCGACAATCAGTTTTTAACTCAACCATTGGAAAGATATGCAGAAGATACCTTGGGGAAAACATCATGGCTGTTATGCAGATGTGCATTGTAGATGTATTATTAAAAGATGACTTGAACTGGGCAGATGCGGCAGTGACTCTTCTGGAAAATGAATGTGAAAGAAATCTTTTGGAACTAGAAGATTTAAATAAAGGAGTCTTTAAACAACCTGTTGATCACATTGCATTGGCCTTAAAATGTCCTAACCAATGCAGTGGTAATGGACAGTGCATGGACTGGGGATGCGCATGCTTTCAAGGTTTCAGTTTTTATGACTGCAGCATTTTGGCAGGTAATTAGAATATTTAAAAAGCAACCAAAGAACAATACAATCATGTAATAGAAGAGTGTTGTGTCCTTTCCTGAAACACAAGGAATCTTCCAAAGTTCTGCAACTGAAAAATCTGGTGAATTTATACATTTGGTGTTTCTTATAGCATTTTAGTAAATTGTTAATCATGGTTCTGATGGGGGTCTTGTTAAAATGCACCAGTTCAAGTGCATTGAGGCTCTTTAATGAGTCAATGAGGCTAGGAGCTTGCCCTTTACTGAAAGACTGGGGCAGAGAGAGTCCTAGAGGGAGGGGGCAGGGGAGCAGGTGGACAAATGAATTAGGAAACATAATTAGGTGAGTGTACCAGCTTTAGAACTGTTTAATAACCTCTTTTTATCAAGGTATAGCAAATACTGCAAATCTGAATATTGCTTTTTGGATTTAATAATAACTTTTATTTGATCAATTTTGCTAATTGCCAGCTTTATTTACTGGGAAGTTTTTTATCCTAGAAGATCAGTCACCTGAGATTTTGGAGCTTGAAAACGAGGGACTTTGTGATGTTCGTAAATATGACTGCACCGCTATAAGGGTGTATGGCATTGGATTTAAAGAAACACCTAATTTAAGGTGTGAATTTATTAAACAGCAGGTATGTTCTTCTATAATGATGTTAATAATATATAGCATTTGAGATAAGTTGTATGAAAATAGCACTGCACATCATTACATTAAAAGTAAACACTACAAAAAGGCTATCAGGGTAATTCAATAAATGGTCTTATAGTTTAAAATGGTGCTAATTTTGCCCGAACCAATCAGATGTTAGCTTTCAAATGTTAAATAAGATCTGATTGGTTGGGGCAAAATTAGCACCATTTTAAACAATAAGACCTTTTATTGAATCTCCCTGTATATGCGCTAACTGTGTGTAAGTGCTTGTTTAGCAAATCAATAATATAGAAACAATTAAGAGCACATACAATGAAATCTATTTAAAATTATCTATAATATCAGTTCACATTTTTCTCTATACAACTAAACAATGTATTTATTTTGTACTTTCTTTCAATGTTCCCAGTATAGTGGTGGAAAGTGGAGCCTTGCTGAACCAGTACTAATGGATGCTACCTACAGGGACGCTAGAACTGTTGAGTGTCAGGTTCCTGTAGATGACCAGAAACCTGAAGGCATGGAGTTAGTGGATGATAAACCTGTGTCAAAATGGCTAATTAAGGTATAATTAAAAATATAATGTAATGTCTTTTCAATAAATTGTCAGTGTTATTTTGCTTAATATGTCTATTGTCTGTTAGATAAAAACTAATGATTAAAAAAGTGATTAAGGCTGTTGTGTGGTCAGTGCAGTTGCAGTCGGCTATTAAATGATGGGAGACCAGAAAAATTATAAACAATGACACTCAACTAGTGGGGGCCTTTTCCTATCTAACTGTTAAAAAGTGAAGGACTGTGTAGAAAGATTATAGATTCAACATACCAGTACTTTGTGACCATCAATACATCACAAGAGTAAGTGTGGCAAGTGGCAATGTGTAGTGGGGCTCTTGATTAAAAAAAGATGTTAGTTTTTGTGCTAAATAGTAGAGAAAAAATGAATGTAAAGTTTATTGCATCTTTTCTGCTGTGCTATTTTAACAGTTTTAGAAATAGTGCAGGCACCACAAAATGAGTGTAAAAACCTTGTGAACCTGATACTATATTGGATATTATGGGTTTTCTGATCATTTATGGGACTAAGTGGAATATTGCATGTCCCTCAAAGTTTCAGGAGGAACTTTTACACCTATTCATCCAGTTAAGTTTACCATAGATACAAATACATTGACAATCAGTAATGTGAACGACATTATAATGAACACAATATGGACATGTCTATTAATTGATGTATTCCGTGTTTCATTCATTCAGGGGAATAGAAAGAATTACCTAGCCATGTAGTCAGGTCAACAGTAAGTAACACTGTTGCAAAATAGATGTGTTTAGGAACAACAGAAAGTGGCAAGCCATATAAAGTAACAGAGTGGGGTCCTGGAGTGCAGAGCTCCAAACTTCCTCTGGTACAAACCCCAACACAAAAACTTTAGCCTCGTCAGCTTCCTGGAAAGGAAATGGGTTGTTGTAAAAGCCCACACCCCCCGCGGCGGCAGCGGCGACCACCCGCCGCCGCCGCCACTTCCCAGCAGCCCCTCCCAACCCGTTCCCCGTTCGCGGCAATCTCGGAACGGGAGGCTAGGAGGGGCTGCCGGGAAGGGGCCGCAGCAGGTGGTCGCGACCACCCGCCGCGCACCCCCTCCCCGGCAACCCCTCCAAGCCCCCCGCCCCGGCCGCTCCCGGGGAGGGGACGGGAGGGAGCCGCTGGGGGGGTGGAGGCTCCCTCCAGCGGGGCCCTGAGAAGGGCCTTTTGGGGCTTAGGGGGTCCCGCAGCTCGAACCGGGACCCCCCGGCGATACTGTATAGTATCGCCGCGAAGGGGCTTAAAATTACCGCAGCACATCGCGGCCGCGATAGGTATCGCGGGAATAGCGCTCGCCGTTATAAATACGGCGATAGCGCTATTTTCGCGGCCGCGATGTGCGGCGGTAATTTTTTTGCGCTAACATCGTTCCTTTATAAATATGCCCCTAGGTGCCCCAATGTTGTTGTCCTTATAGTGTATTTCAATCTTGCAGAACCTCATCCGTGTGCAAGTTTATAATAATTAGTCTAGCCATTTGCAGTTTAACATTGAAATTTATTTTTCGTCAGCACACCAGTCCTCCTAGCACAATCCAATCATTTTACGGCCTTTTTTTTATCTTGCCATTTTCTTCTATGTCTGGTGATGTGATCCCCATTCAAGTATATGGGGCTGGTCAAAAACAAAATTTTTGAAAAAGGAGCAAGAGAAACAGAGAAATATCAGAAGACATATATTCATCAATATTTATGTAAGAGTAAAGATATTTTATTGAAAAATGCAATTTATCTATTAAAAAAGGAATTCCTGGATGTACACTGTACACTATTAAAATAAGGAACGGAGGCTTCTTGGTAATTTCCATGTTTCCATAGTAGCCCTTTAGGAAACTCTTCACCTTTTAAAATCTAGTATTTTTTGTGATACTTGGTGGTTATGTGTCATCTGTATTTTATTTACAGGTGTCTAATGATGGATTTATCTTTAGTAATTCAAAAGCAATGACATTATATGATGGGGCATGTCAGAACTGTGATCCCCTATCTGATTCATTGTGTACATTAAAGGTAAAGTAAAATTTAGATTTCTCTAATTCCTGCAGTATGAATGTTATTTTTCTCTGGAAACAAGGCCATCCATACACAATACACAAATTCTACTTTCGATAAGGTGTTTACTTAGTAGAATATTTGAAGAAAAAAAACGAAGAAAAAGTATCAGCATGCGTCGAGGTTGACACATTTAAAGGACAATTATACATACCATCCCTGCTTCCCTTGTCCTCTCACCAGTGAAAGTACCTAAGGTGAGGATATACAGTACACATACTGTACACTCAGACACAGTTATGGTGGCACTCCAATAACTCCAGGACCATCCACGTGGTGTGTATACATTCAAATAATGCCTCAAAGCTCCAGGCCATACACAAAGTGTAACTAGATACATAGGACAGGATGCGCTACTCATGTGAATATTATTATTATGGATTTATATAGCGCTAACTTCTTCCGTGGCACTTTACAATTACCTAGTCATACACTACATACAGGGTAATACATAATATACAAAGTCTTACATATTACATACACAGGTAATACATAATATAAGCATGCAGTGATAGGTTACTTACAGCAATACCATGATACAATAGGAAAGAGGACACTGCCCAAAGAGCTTACAGTCTAGAGGATATGGGGGTGAGACATAAGGTTACAAGAATCAGTAGGCTGTAAATAGATTGGCAGTGGAGTGTAAAAGGCGGGTTGGATCATATTGGGTAGTAAAAGGGGTAATGTCTAGGCCAGGTTATATTCTTGCCTGAGAGGAGCACTGTAAGGTAAGTTCCAGGTCCCCTGAGCAAACTATTATTCACAGGGAGGTGGGAATAAGCTTTCTCACCTCCCTGTGAATAATGGAAACGGATGCCAAATACTTGTTTTTTTAAGTTTAGTGTTCCTTTAAGGTTATGTTTGAAGGTATTACGGGATGGTAAATAATGGACAGACTGAGGAATAGAGCTCCAGAGCAGAGGGGCAGCAGGAACAAAGTCCTGAATGTGGGCATGGGAAGAGGTGACAAGGGTGGATGAGAGGAGGATGTCATTTCGGAGCGGAGGTTACTCAGGTTGTCAGGTGGGTGACCCTATCCAGCGGATTCTTTGTATGATGTGTGACAAATTCTGTTTTTAAATGTATTAATAAAGATTTGAGTTTTATTCATATTCACGTGAGTAGCGCATCCTGTCCTATATATCTACCCAAGGTAAGGACCTAAATCAATATTTCCTCACCCCTGAGTACAGTGTGACTCATACACACGTATGATGTTGAACCTGATGAAAGATCCCTGACTACGACGCATACAGGTGCAGAACGGCCATTCCAGGCGATAATTGCAGGTGGGTAATCGCTCGGTAAGCCGCGTACGCACTTGCGACTATCGGGCAAAATGTCCGTTCGGTGTGCACACGCTCGGGGGGTTCGGATTCAACATCATAAGTGTGTATGCGGCTTTACAGACAGAGAGGTCAGAGTATAATTGCCCTTTAGTGTCCTAGATAATAGACATTTACTTTCTATCATACTAAGTAATGCAACAGAAAACATGAACAAATCCAAAAAAAACATACTGTACTTTGCTTACAGCAAATAAAAATGTACAATAAATACATAAAAATAATAAAAATGTGTAAGTGTGGCATAACAATAGCAGGTTTGGTAATGACCTGGTAAAACTGTATAGTAATACTTGTTACTGATGTAGCTTCCTTACAAGCAGCTACTTGTAAATAACTGTAAATAATTTCCAATTCTTATGGAAAAACACATGTCAAGCAATACAAATTTTAAGTGTTTTATTGTACTTAGTTGATATTAACAGTGTGTTAATTGAGAAAGTAAGACACTTGTTTCAATTAAAGAATATAGTTATATCTATTAAAACAGTGGCTTCTGAATTATGCTCTGATTGTGTTTCAGGAGAAGACCTGTAACATAGATGGACTCTGCTATGGAGAGGGGGATCCTAATCCTAGTAGCCCTTGTTTAGTCTGTAGGCCAGATGTGTCAATGTTAACGTGGTCTGTTGCTGAACGTAAGTTAATTCTCTTGTTTTTGTTTCATGAAATTAACTTTTTTAAGGGCATGTCTATCCTTAAAGGGCAAGTTGGGCAACTATAATGAACAAATTATGTTGCTTCATCTTTATTTTTAAATCACTGCATGTAAGTAGCCCTTACTCTGAGGTGTGTGTATTGCTTCATGCCTTTTATCCAGTACTTTTTTGTTCAGGCTTAGTATACTCTCCCCTCTCTTAACCAACAACTCCTTCCATCCCACCAGACTTTCTATGAGGGCAAGCATGCTCAGTAATCACTATGAAGCAGCATTATAAGAGGGGATTTCCCATCATTTCCCACATATCAACTGTCACCATTCCAATACCAGCAAAACTGCACACACCTGATAAGTTCATGATAATAAGGCAATTGATTGACAGCTGAAATGTAAGATGGTTCAGCTTGGATATCTAAAGACATGGGGGACAAATTAGCAAACAAATGGTACAGTGATAGTTTGGAAGAATTATCATTTTCAGTAATAGGCAATCTAAAAAATATTTTTTTTTTCAGTATAGATGCCCTTTAAAACAAAATACTGGTCACTTGTCAGTTACCTGCCCCCAATTTGAACTGATATATTCAGCACATTATTACTACTAACCAGATGTTTAAGGCAAAGGGAGATGGCTTCTCCCTACATCCAGTCAAGGATGTGACTGCTGACAACACAGCCAACAATTGACTGCTTTTTAACCTGCTGCCTCCCCTGCCCATGCTCAAGCTCCTAAAAACTCATTGAGCAGGGGGAGGAAGCGGCCACTTAAATGTCTGGTTATAGATTATTGTAATGAAGTTCTAAAAACAGTAGTTGGGGTTAGGGGCAAATAAATGACAAGAAGTCGGTTTTTAATGGGTAGTCATGCCCTTTAACAATCTTCTAAAAATAATGTAGATATAAAGATAGATATGAGTTTGCATATTTCAACGTTTACAGTTCATCAGAAATTGGACACAAGTAAAACATACAGATGTCCAGTATACAGTAATTACAACAAAACTAAGGAGCAATTTTACTAAGGGGCAACATAGCAACATTTTTTTTTATTATTTGCTTTTACTGACAATATGCAAAGAAAATAATTTTTTGCTAGAATTGATTTAAAACGATTCAAATAGAAGTTTGGTGCACTTCCTAGTGGTTATTCACACATGCTCTACCTTCCTCGGCTCCGTACCCAGCGGTCAGAATCATTCAGTGAAGAAAATGGAAAGGGAGCACAATGCAGCAATTATATCTGCAACAATTTATTAGGCAACATGTTTCAGACCACACAGGGTCCTTCTCTAAGCCGCTTGAGAAAGGACCCTGTGTGGTCTGAAACATGTTGCCTAATAAATTGTTGGCAGATATAATTGCTGCATTGTGCTCCCTTTCCATTTTTCTTCACTGATAGAATTGATTTAAATCTGAATTGTTTTTTGCATGTGGCTTAATAATCAAACTATTATGTGCTCATGAAAATGTGCCCCTCCCCATATTCAATCCACTGATTTATTAGGACCTGATACCATTTTATGGGCTGATTCCTGGCTGCCCGTGACCATTGGTTGATTTTCCTGTGGGAGTCATGATCTAGTTATTTAAGTTTATTTAGTTCTATAATTTCTTAATTAAAAAAAGATTGGTACATGATAGTCATTTCATAATGTTATGGTCACAGTTAATTAACATATGTATATGAGTGACTACAAAGATACATTTCATAACAGTACAAAATACAATATTTGAGGACTTCAAAGTCTTTACAAAAGTACATTACTTCAAGGTTTCAGACACACAAAACGATGTGGATAATTGTTACCTTTTTTAGGTATGACGTTTTCTAAAATGCCATTTTACGGAATCTGACATGTAAATGGAGTTCCCAGGCAGAATTAGGACTTCAAGGACACTACAAATCACTTAGAGGATTGATAATTACATAGAGATGTATAGCAATAATAGACCAACACATAAAGAGCAATAACTGAGCCTCTTATGTTGTGGGGCATATAAATAATTAAATGTTAGAACCATACCCTAACCCATCATGTGCATACCCCCCCACCCCCCACCATTGGCTAGTAATAAAGTGCTAGGGCTTGTGTCCACAAACTAGTGCCAGAGTCTCAAATAGGTTTGTACATTTATCCCTATGCTACTGTGATACTGAAGCTTATTTTTACTGCATATTGCCCATGTTGGTTTTCCTGAACATTGCATATTTTTTCAAGGGAAGTTTACAACACTAACAACATCTTAGAGTTTACCTTAACAAAGCCACCATTTTAGCTTTTACATTTTTGCATTCAAAACAGATCTTTATACCCAGGGTGAAAAATCAAACTATTAAATACAAGTTATACTGTTTACTTCTTTTCATTAGTCATAACTCTCTTTCAGATAACCAACCTCCTGTGATCCACTCGGTGCTGGACAGGTTACAAACATTCTATAGTGAGAACTTTGTATACCAGTTCATGGGGTCTGACCCAGAAGGATCTGCAATTGCATTTACACTAGAATCTGGGCCTGAAGATGCCACGTTATCTCCAGCAGGGTTGCTCATATGGAAAGTTCTTTCACAGAAGGCACAGACATTTGTATTTTCTGTAGCAGATGACTGCAACGCTCAGACCAAAGTCACCGTGGAGGTATTCGTTAAATTCTATAATAAGTTGAGCTAAGAAAATAGATACATAAATTTATACAAAAATGTATCATAGTAAGATTTGTGAGGACATTTTGTGAGCCTTTTGGTTAAGCTTTCTTCTAAGTAATGTACCTTCCCAGCTGTTTTGTGTGAAATTGCATGGTGAATTTAAGATTAAAAGAGTAAACAGGTGCTTAGTCTGAACAGATGTGTTTTTGTTTGTTTGTGTCAAAATCATGTAAAAAAAACAAAAAAACATTAAGGCTAATCTTAAAATCTAAATGACTGGTTTGTGCAATAAGAGCCTAATAATTAGTCTCTTAACTTTGCCTGGGATTCATTTAAAGATGTAATGGAAAAAAAGGAATTTGAGCTGCTTTCTTTTCTAGTGTTTTTTTCTTTGAACCAAAGTGCTGCTAAGATTCTGCTGTGCTTATCAATAATACAGGAAAATATTATATTGTAGAAACAGAAGTGAAGACAGGAATATACAGGAATATGTATTTTGGCATACTGTATAAGAAAGAACCTTAGAAAGACAGGATGCTAATTGATAGTAACGTGGTTATAACATAAACATTTAGGCTGAGGCCACACTATACCACACTCGTGCGCGCATGGAGAGCGGACCGCACGCTCGCGTTGTGCGCCCACATTCCCCACGCGTGTGCGCTCGCTATTACCCAGTGATTCGCAATCGTAGAGCAGGCGATTGTGCACAAAAATGTGAAGGCATGAGCTGCAATTTACGAACGCAAAACATCGCTCCCTATTCACTAGTGTGGCCACATCAACTGGGTCACACTAGTGTTCGATTTTAAAAGCGTGATCGGATCGCGATTCGCTGTGGTCTAGCCCTTATAAAGTTTTATCATGAAGTTTATTTTCCTTTCTTTGAACAATGGTTTACAGATAATGTATTTCTAGTAGATTTTAACCAGTGCTACTGGTGTGAAATTTCTGTAACTGTATATTTGATTGATAGGAATGTATTTTCTTCCAGGTTGCAGTAAAACCTTGTGGTTGCCTTAATGGCGGCTCTTGTATTACAAATGTTAAATTTCCACCTGGAAAAGGAGAATATCTATGTTTTTGCCCAAATGGCTTTGAAGGGGAATACTGCCAAGTGAATATTGATAATGTCTGTCTAGTCCATGTGGTGCTGGTAAATGTTTGGATCAAGTTAATGGCTACCAATGTGAATGTCCATTGGGGCTCAAAGGTATGAAACTTATATTGCAAGAAATCCCAATGCTCTTTTATGGCTCTACACTTGTATGGTAATGGACTACAACACATTAAGGGTTGAATACAACATTGTGCATACCACTGTCCTCTCAGATCAGATGATCTATAAAGATCTCTTATAATCAGTCTATACACTTTCTAATGGAGAATACAACATTCAACCCTTAATGGTATGGTAATGGATTGAACACTTAGAAGCTCAGGTCAGGTGTTAACTATTCTTGTTTCTTTGTGTTGGGCCCATTGCCTCTCTATCTGTATACTTTTGTATATTTTATTATTTACACTTGTAAATAATAGATCCAGAGGGGGGGGTGTCCCCTGCGCATACCACTGTCCTCTCAGATCAGATCAGAGGCAGAAACTTTTTGTCAGGAACACAGCTACTGCTGGTCAGTTTCTTGGACTTTGGTCATGGACTGCAGGAGGATCAAAAGGAGCAGGGATGTACGGTAAGGGTTTTTAAAAACTACACAGTGTGGCCAACACTGGAGCAAATTTTTTGGGGGGTGGACATGCCCTTTAAAGAAGAACTGTGCAGTTTTGCTGTAACTAGAAGGGTTACAGTTTGTGATATGTGAATTGCATAGTGGGAAATTCCCTATCCTAGTTCTGGTTAATAGTCATTACTGAGCATGCTTGCCCTTACAGAAAGTCAGGTCAGATAAAAGAAAAGGTCTGTTAAGAGAGGAAGGGGAATGTCCTCTAAATAAACTGCACACATTTAGGCAGTAGGACAGGGAATGCAACTCTATGTACAGTATATAGTCTATAAAGATCTCTTATAATCAGTCTATACACTTTCTAATGGAGAATACAACATTCAATCCTTAAAGGGTATGTCCAGGGTTAATGTGTCATGGGAGACTGTCAGTGAGAAGCCAGTGCTGGAGCAATCCGCGGTAAGTTCTGTTCTCTCTCTCTGCACGTTTTACTGAAGAACGGGAGATAAGACTTAGGGGCATATTTATAAAGGAACGAAAATAGCGCAAAAAAATTACCGCCGCACATCGCGGCCGCGAAAATAGCGTATTTATAACGGCGAGCGCCATTCCCGCGATATGTATCGCGGCTGCGATGTGTTGCGGTAATTTTAAGCCCCTTCGCGGCGATACTGTATAGTATCGCCGCAAAGGGACTTAAAATCCCTTCCCGACGCATCTCCTAAGGGAGCGGGGCATATGCCCACCCCACCCACAACCCCCCGCAGCGGCGACCACCGCCGCTGCTTCCCAGTAGCCCCTCCCAACCCGTTCCCCGCTCGCGGCAATCTCGGAACGGGAGGCTAGGAGGGGCTGCGGGAAGGGGCCCCCCCTCCCCAGCAACCCCTCCAAGACCCCCGCCCCGGCTGCTCCCGGGGAGGGGAAGGGAGGGAGCCGCGGAGGGTGGAGGCTCCTCCAGGGGGCCTGAGAAGGGCCTTTGGGGCTTAAGGGGGTCCCACAGCTCGAACCGGGACCCCCCCTCCCCGGTCCTTGTAAGGGCCTTTGCGGCTCTGACAAGAGCCCTTGCGGCTCTTATAAGAGCCCTTTGGGGCTTAGGGGTCCCGCAGCTCGAACCGGGACCCCCTCCCCGGCCCTATCAGGGCCTTTGCGGCACTTACAAGTGCCCTTGCGGCTCTGACAAGAGCCCTTTGGGGCTTAAGGGGTCCGCAGCTCGAACGGGACCCCCCTCCCGCCCTTATAAGGGCCCTTGCGGCACTGACAAGTGCCTTTGGGGTCCCGCAGCTCGAACCAGGAACCCCTCCCGGCCCTTGTAAGGGCCCTTGCGGCACTGACAAGTGCCTTTGGCGGGGGTCCCGCAGCTCGAACCGGGACCCCCAGTGTGCGGCTCTTAAACCCAACACCAACCCCACTCAGGTCGCCGATGCCAGGCAGACTCACTGCGGCCGCCAGTGAGCCCGCTGGCACCGGCGGCCTCAGCGGAGCCGATGTTGCCAGCCGCTTCTTTCTCAGCCATCTACTGCGATGGCATCTGAGTTCCGCGGCGGAAATCTCCTCTTTAATAGGTTGCAGAAATCCATAATCCGTTTCTGATTGGTCAATTTTTTAAGGAACACTAAACCCAAAAAATTAACTAAGTGGAATCTGTTTCTATTATTCACAGGGAGGTGAGAACGCTTATCTCTCCCTCCTGTGAATAATAGGACGATCGGGGGACCTGGAACTTACCTTACACACGCCGTCCACTCGCAGCCGCTCCTGCTCTAACAGCTGTTCTGTCCCGATCGCGCGCCCTATCTTTTGAATTGTCCTATTCGTCCTATTATTCACAGGGAGGTGAGAATAAGCGTTCTCACCTCCCTGTGAATAATAGAAACGGATGGCACTTAGTTATTTTTTTATTTAATATGAGTTTAGTGTTCTTTAATACTTGCTTTACATGCTTTACATTAACCAATCAGATTTCTGGAAAGTTCTGAAATCTGATTGGTTAATGTAAAGCATGTAAAGCAAGTATTAAAAAATTGACCAATCAGAAACGGATTATGGATTTCTGCAAACCTATATAAAGAGGAGTTTCGCGCGAACTCAAGTGCTATCGCAGTAGATGGCTGAAGAAGAAAGAAGAAGAAGCGGCTGGCAACATCGGCTCCGCTGAGGCCGGCGGTGCCAGCGGGCTCACTGGCGGCCGCAGTGAGTCTGCCTGGCATCGGCGACCTGAGTGGGGTTGGTGTCGCCATCCCGAAGACGTCGTCCAAGGGCTCTTTTAAGAGCCGCAAACGGGGGTCCCGGTTCGAGCTGCGGGACCCCCGCCAAAGGCACTTGTCAGTGCCGCAAGGGCCCTTACAAGGGCCGGGAGGGGGTCCTGGTTCAAGCTGCGGGACCCCCAAGCAAAGGCACTTGTCAGTGCCGAAAGGGCCCTTATAAGGGCCGGGAGGGGGGTCGGCTCGAGCTGCGGGACACTTAAGCCCCAAAGGGCTCTTGTCAGACCGCAAGGGCACTTGTAAGTGCCGCAAAGGCCTGATAGGGCCGGGGAGGGGGTCCCGGTTCGAGCTGGCGGGGACCCTTAAGCCCCAAAGGGCTTATCAGAGCCGCAAGGGCTCTTGTCAGAGCCGCAAAGCCCTTACAAGGGCCGGGGAGGGGGGTCCCGGTTCGAGCTGCGGGACCCCCTTAAGCCCCAAAAGGCCTTCTCAGGGCCCCGCTGGAGGGAGCCTCCACCCTCCCAGCGGCTCCCTCCCTTCCCCTCCCGGGAGCGGCGGGGCAGGGGGCTTGGAGGAGGGAGTGCTGGGGAGGGGGTGCGCGGCGGGTGGTCGCGACCACCTGCTGCGGCCCCTTCCCGGCAGCCCCTCCTAGCCTCCCGTTCCGAGATTGCCGCGAGCGGGGAACGGGTTGGAAGGGGCTGCTGGGAAGCGGCGGCGGGTGGTCTCCGCCGCCGCGGGGGGTTGTGGGCGGGGTGGGTGTGTCTCCCAGTATCGGCTGACTTCGCCACCTTGAAGGTGGCGAAGTAAATCAACCGATACTAGCAGAGCGAAACCAGTACCGCCGCTTTATAAATAGAAGCGGCGGTTACAGGTAAGTATCGCCGCGAAGGGTTAACGCTTCGTTAACTTTTCGCGGCCGTTTTCAGACATTTATAAATCGTGTTAAACGCGATTTATGCGTTAATGTCAGCGAAAACGGCCGCGAAAAGTTAACGAACCTTTATAAATATGCCCCTTAGCCCATTTACCTCTCGTTCTTCAGTTAAACAGTAAAAAGGAATGTTACAAAATCGGTGGACATACCCTTTATAGATTTCTCTATCTAACTCTGACCCAGCATTTATAAAAGGAAACATAATTATACAGAAAATATCTCAAATAAATGCATGGTATATCTGCTGAATATATCACTGAAAATGTTAGTCATTAGTTTGATGATGAAATCCAGAAAGACATCAACATTAGTCCAATACTATAAGGTGTATATTTATTGCTGTTTTGTAGGAACAACATGCCAAGAAGATGTAAATGAATGTTTATCCAGTCCTTGCTTTTCTGGTGTAACCTGTACAAACACTCATGGATCATATAGATGTGGTCAGTGCCCAAATGGTTATCAAGGAGATGGAAAGATATGTGGTGAGCTATTCTATTGCTATTCTTGGATAATGGTGCACTAATTATTAAAGGATGGGTTCAATCCTGTATAGTTTAATCCTGGAAGCAGTCGGGAACTGCCAAGTGACTCACCAGTTGATCGCGCTTGCAGGTAAGTTTTGTCCCTTCATTCCTGGCTCCTGCAACATTAATTGATAAACGGAAAGGTAAACCATAGCTTTTTTTTTTTTTTATCTCCCATTCAATTAATGAGGAAATGGGTAAGTTCACTTTTTGAGGCAACTTATCTTTTAATATTAAAAAGAAGCTTGATAGATGCAAGATGATCTTTGTACCAGATAGACCTGGTTTTCATCCTTGGGACAAGCGGTATTGTAGCTACTGTGGGCTTGGTCACCAAATAACTCATAATCTTACAGTAAATGCTTAAAGGACAATTATACTAACCCTGCCCTCGCTCCTCTCCCCCTATAGCTGCATAGTACCCAGGGTGAGGACCTAAATCACTAAGTCCTCACCCCAGGATACTTTACCTAACTTCTGCAATAATTACTCAAAGTCTCCTTCTGGGATCCGCTCCACTCCTCTTCCTCTGTAAGTGACAGATTGTAATGCAGCCAATGGGGACATACACTCTGCAAGGAGGCTTGTCTACCCGTTGGATGCACTGCGGGCTGTCATGGACAGTGGAAGAGAGGCAGGACAAAGCTGGGTGCCAAGGGAGACTTTGAGTAAATATTGCAGAAGTTAGTTAAAGTGACCAGAGGTGAGGACTTAGCAATTTAGGTCCTCACCCTGGATACTATGCAGCTATGGATCAAGTTAAAGGTGAGTACAATCATCCTTAAATGTTTTGGCTCTCCAAGGCAAATTTCGAGAAAATTGTTCTTTACAAAAGGGGGGCTGTGGGAGCACTCCTGTGGCAAAATAACATTATAACAAATAGTGGAAGTGCTACTGATCTGACCAAAACATTAGAACAAACAAGAAAAGAGATGATCAATGTACATTCCCTGGGGGGGAAATGGGCAGATAAAATGTTACAAATTGCATATCCTTCATTTGAAAGGGGCTAAAACAGGTCACAATATGACTCATTATACTACATGTATTTATATATTTTGATTAATTCATGTCTTTTTTCACTTAACACAGCACAAATATTTCTGACAACTCAGACACCTTTAACAAACAGCGTTATCAAAAAACACGGGAGTAGTGGAGCAAAACCATATACGGAACAAAACATTTCCGGTAGGTAATAAAATATTCTATAGAGAACTAGAGTTAAAATGTAATTGATCCTGACTGGATTCAGCAGATATAGGAAGAAGATGTATATATGGTAGCAGATATACAGTATATAGCACAATGTATAGAAATCATCAGTGATTCTAAAGAATGGAGGCCAGAGAATTCTCAGAGCTTGTGCTACTTTATATCGGGGTCTGTTACAAATTGTGGAAAAGCTAGAAACCTAAAGAATTACACATATAATTTTCCTACTTTACTACTGATTTTTCAGATGAAAGATAAAAATTAAAGTTAGGAATTGAAACATAAAGAAATATATTTTTAAGATAATGCCTTAATAGAACCCCCAGGCCTAAATACCGGTAACTCATTGATCCTTTGAATTGCTCCCATAATTCCTGTCATCATGCTCATTGTACAACTCTACTCCTCCAAATATGATTGCTCCCCTAAAATATCATACCCTCCAACAGTTCAAAGAAAGAAAAAGGTACACTGACACGCTCCTTCCTCTCCTCAAAGTCCTCCCATGGTGCCACCCCAAATCGTCTCTAGCTCCGCCCTAAATCTTGTATCTAAAATTAAATGAATAATGAATACATTATTAAAAGAAGGTTATTGGTTCCCCATATATACTGACAGCATAATACTACATACCAAATTAGACCCTAATATAACACCTTCTAAGGCTATGCCATTTTGTAACGTATACAAGAACACTATTATACTGTACGCTTGTATGCTATAGTCACTAAAGAGACTGTCTCTCCTCCCCACTCTTTTAGTTGTAGGGAAGTCCGGATGTGTCAGACCACAGACCTTGCACTCCAATGTTGAAAAGGT
The DNA here is from genome assembly GCA_019447015.1 of Hymenochirus boettgeri. Taxonomy (NCBI): domain Eukaryota; kingdom Metazoa; phylum Chordata; class Amphibia; order Anura; family Pipidae; genus Hymenochirus; species Hymenochirus boettgeri. The sequence goes on along the minus strand of CM033474.1, from coordinate 61,647,186 downwards.
CTCTTACTTAAAACCAGTAATATATCTGTGCACATTCACAAATGGACTCACTATTCCAATTTGGTGGTCTGGGTGCTGATTCGCCCTGAACCCTTCACTTGGTCCGTTCGAACTATAAAACACATTTGGTAACAAAGGATGCCTCACACTTCATAATCACAGCTTGTACGGCAGTTTTCTTATAAAACCAGACATCCCACCCTGCCACTATGTACTTGCGGACAGGGGGGGAGAGGGGGCATGATGAGGGGGCGTGACGGTGCGGCGTGACGTCATTTACGTCACGTCGTTGGGGAGGTAAGAGGAGGCGGGTTGTGGGCATGACATGGGTGGTTCAGGGGTGTGGTGTGTGAAAAGGGGGCGTGACAGGGAGATTAAGGACTCACCCCAATTCGAGGGAGAATCCCGGGAGATCCGGGAGGGGTGGGATATCTGTAAAACCCCTCATCTTTATTGTAACCAAGTTAAAAACATAAATACCGGTATGCCTAATGCGTTTCCGGAGCTAACCGCTCCCTTAATCATAAGCACATCGGTATGTCAGTTTTGGTTACCTTATGTACAATTAAATCACTCAAATCTGTTGCTGCCCCCCACAGGTACCTGTAGTTAGTTGCAGGTAGAAATATAGTGACTACTACATTGAAACTATACAGCATTGTCAAAAAGAAACTGTTAACTGTGACAAATGGTCTCATTCTATTCTATTCGATTCTAGGGGAATCGAGAACCAACCACGTCCTGGGTCCCACCTTCTTTTCTTATCTGCAGGGTTTGGCCCCACTAACTTATTCATTGCTATTAACTAAAATAACAATTAATATCCAGTAGCCCTATGGGCACCCTCGTTTCTAATAGGAAAATCCTCTCTACTTCTGTTTTTAGTAAGTTATTTATTCTATCCTAATTCTTACTGTCCAGGGGTATATGTTGAATGCCCTGAACTTCCAAATTCTTTACCTGTCCCCCATTACATTCAATGAAATGCCTAGACACCGAACTTTTATCGTTCTTGTATATGATGTCACGGACATGTTCTCTGATCCTACATTTGAGCGCCCTTGAGGTACTGCCTACGTATTAGTGTAGCATTTCTTGCATGTCCAGAGAAACACTATGTGGGACGTTCTATTGCAAGCACAAACGCATGTGCAAAGTGGATTTGATGAAAGTATCAAAGTGGATTTGATGAAAGTATCAAAGTGGATTTGATGAAAGTATCAAAGTGGATTTGATGAAAGTATCAAAGTGGATTTGATGAAAGTATCAAAGTGGATTTGATGAAAGTATCCTTTTTGATATACACACGTTAGACAGTGGGTAGCTCTGTATTTGTAGGTGCCCACTGTCTTAAGCCGTGGGCACCTACAAATGCAGTGTCTTAGGCAATATCTGTTTTTGTATCATGTTTGGGGACAGTGTTTCCCTCAGAGACCGTGCCCTTTTTGGAACGCATGTATATCCGTTTTCTAAGGCTTGTCTTCATATAGGACGGAAAAACGGATATACATGTTTCAAAAAGGGCACGGTCTCTGAGGGACACATTGTCCCCAAGCAAATCCTGCCTCCCTATACTTTTATACAGCAGTTTCTGGTCCCCTATATTTTATACAGAAAATATTTGCCCCCAATACTTTATAGAGCAACTTTTTGTCCCCTATACTTTATAAAACTGGCACCCTATACTTTTTAAAGCAGTTATTGGCCCCTAAATATTATACAGCAGTTTCTGACACCCTATACTCTTGGCCCCTTAAGTGTGTCACCAAGCTGACTGGCTGTGCTGACTCCTTATACAAGAAGCTGACCGTTTTTTTGTTTTGTTTTTTAAAATAAAACTCCTATCCAGCTTGCAATTCTGCTCAAGCAAATCAGCTCCAAACCCTTACACCTCCCCCTCCCAGACCAGCTGGTAATCGCAGCATTGGGCCATATTCATTGCAACCGCGGCCAGATATTTACAAACATTTGTTTGTACAATACCATGTGGTAGTAGACTATGGTATTGTATGGGCGATCGTACATTTTTCAATTGCTGAAACGTTTTTTAAAGGCACGGTATTGCTACTGAAGCAGATGATACAATGTTTAAAAACTTTAAATTTATTTACAGACCACAAATATTGTAATTTTGCTTCTTACTAATGTCCCTACAATTGTCGCTATAGCAATAAAAAAAATGTTTACCCAATAAAACCCAATATATAGCCTAACCAAATTAAAATCCTTTAATTCAAAAGAAAAACTTTATTTTTAAATCGACCCCAAGCTGTAATGTTCTAAAATGACATTGAACAGATGTACAAACAAAGGAATCTCTGCTGCACTGAAAAATTAGCCATGGCTCATATGACATCTGTAAATGTTTTTTATTACAGTACAGTTGGCTTTAATTATTACACCATGTCTTTCACACCAGCTGAAAATTGCCATTTCAGTGTACAATGACCCTTCTTATAAAAATGTAACTTTTGTATAGAAGGAATGCCAAAACAGATAAGAATTTTAGATGTAATGGAACACTGCACTTTTGTTTTAAACTTTATTTTGTCTATAATTCACAGGGAAGTAGGAGTCACCACACCTACCTTCTTTTAATATTGCCCAATATCCCCCCAACAGTCCCTCCAATAGGTATGCATCCACATCTACAATGGGAGGATGCAGGAGAGATGTCAGCCACTGAAACTCCAGATTTCGTGCTCAAGTTTCAATAGAGATCAGAAGAAGAACCCTACCTCCCAGGGCATTATAGAGTTCATTTTTAAATTTTAAAAAATGTTTTACCCACTGCAAAAACCTGTTAACCCCTTTATTATGGTGCAATTTTTATTTTGATTTTTTTGATCATAGACATAGGGGCATATTTATAAAGGTCTGTTATTTTCGCATTTTTATTACTGCCACACATTGCCGCAAAAAGATCGTCTATAGCGCCGTATTTATAGCACCGATTGTTTTTACGGATATGTTTCGGGAGGGAGGAGCTTTTCTGCCACTTTGTTGGGAGCCCTGGAGCTCAAAACCAGGAACCCCATTGGCTATTAGTAGAGCAAGAGAAGACGTCAGGATCAAGATCGGCGGGCAACATTGTCTATCACCCGGCATCTGTAGCATCGGTGCAGGGGTGGTCCCGGTTTCGAGCTGCGGACCGCTTAAGCCCCAAAGGGCACCAGTCAATGCCACAAAGGCACTTCTAAGAGCCGGGGAGGGGGGGTCTCAGTTTGAGCTGCAGGACCCCTAAAGCCCTAAAAGGCACTTGTCAGTGCCCCCACTGGCAGGTCTCTGTCCCCCCCCCCTACGCCGGCGGTGCACCCCCACACACACACCCTCAGCGGATTGCAAGAATGCCTTTCCTTTCGCTTTATATATACAAGCAAGCGGAAATGGCTGCAATGTCCTCAAATTGGCAAAAAGTCTATTGCGGCAGTGTTGACCTTCCACCGCCAGATTTCGCTGTTTTATAAACTTTGGTGAAAATGGCGGCAGAAATGTAACGTCCGTTTATAAATATGCCCCATAGTGTCAAATGTTGAGATTCTCAGTTCCACATTTCCTACCTAAACTTACAACATACAGAGATAAGAAATGTGATGCAATAGTTTCATTAAGTGCCATTCCATAAAGAATATTATGAGACAGTTTCAGCTTCTTAAGTTTAAAGGAGAACTAGAGTACACAGATACACTTTGACCAATAATAATCAGTTCCACTCTTCACTTTGCAGTTGAAACCCATCAATTCTGCTGCTGCTCTGCAGACTAACACATTCTTCCTCTGTTTCCCCTGGTGTCTATCTTAATCTATAAACTCCGTCTTTATCTTTAAATGCTTTCCCTCCTTAAAAAGATGGTGTCCGAGGAATGGAGTCTGGCCAGGAAAGAAACAGATGGCTGCATTAAGTGTTGTATATAGTTAAACTGCCCTGCATTCCTATTATGATTTCATGCAAGAACAAAGCTTTTAATATGTTGTGTATTTCATCTTTTCACAATGCTAAAATTTATCTTGAGGTAGAAATGAAACCTGAAGAACTCTGTTCAATATTTAGGATTCATATTTCAGTGTGATATATTTAATATTTTTTTATGTATTTCAGGTTCTGCACTGAAGTTCATTGAACAGTCTAGTGTTGCTGTTACAAGCCCCTCTGCACATAGCAGACATACAGAGAACATTTCCTTTCAAACAACTCATAGACGTCCATTAGGTTTGACAACTGGTTCTATGAGAAGAACAACTTTTTCTAAAATGTTAAGTGGCCGAAGAACTGTATCGTATCCGTCTCATACTTCCTTGTTTACAAGTCATATGCTAAGGTCAAGTTACAGAGAGGGCAGTACAAAATTTTATCCAACTGTACCAACAGTACCCAACATCACAAGGAGCCAAACCATTTCAATTGAGAACACAACAAAGAAAAAAAACACAGACCATGATAAACCACAGAAGAAGGATTCTGATTATAAAATGGAGTGGTCCCTTTTAGAACATACAGGGAACACATTATCCACTTTGAACAGGACATTTAGCACCTTTACTGTTGCTCCTGAAAATATGACATGCACTAATTCACCCTGTTTTCCAGGAGTTACCTGTGAAACGATCATTGCTGGTGGCTTTAAATGTGGGCGGTGCCCCTTTGGCTATTATGGAGATGGTGTAATTTGCAAGGGTACAGAATATATTGTTTTTTTATATATTTTTAGATTAAGATTATATATAATGGTCATTAGAAAAATATCTTAATTGTGCTTTTTTTTGCAGTTACATACAGCTTATGATATTTGAGCTTGATGCTGATATTAGTAACTTTTGATATCTGAAAGCACATTTACTGTGTAGAGTAAGCAAAGAAAGCAGCATTTAGGCTCATTAGCGTAGTTTGCATTTTAACAAGCAACTTTCCATTTTCATAGAAATATATATTTTAAATAAGTCCTAAGAATTCTACTTTGCTGAATATTGGGGGAAAACATAAAACATTTTCTTGTTTATAAACCATTTATTGTCTTCGGTTCAGCAATTTGTCGTCATCCTTGTGGGAAGAATATGGAATGCACAGCTCCAAATGTTTGCAAATGCAAAAACGGCTACTCTGGGTATAAATGCCAAACGGGTGAGTGCTCCTATTATTTTCTAAACATAAAAGTTTACAGCAGAATATAAAGTGCTGCCTTTTAACTAGTCCTAATCTGCAACAGCTGTGTGCCGCCCCGACTGTAAGAATCGAGGGAAGTGTGTCCAACCCAATGTCTGTGAATGTGCTCCAGGGTATGGTGGCGCAACTTGTGAAGAAGGTGAACACTTTTAACATTTGTACTATTAACCTTTCTATGTTGGGTGTTTTTCCTACATCCTGCATCACATCTTACCTTGGGTTTAGTTCTTTTATCAAGAGTTACAGTTGTTTTTTCTTATAAATTATTGGGAAATTTGGTTTCGCATCTATGAATAATTGGATCATTTTTTGCAAACTCCTATAATTTTGCATAAAACAAAAATTAACCCTTATATCTAATTCTTATATAGATTATGAATTTTTTAAAAAATTAACCATAATAAAAAAAGCATGTGATTTCTAAAAATCTAAATGTAAAATGTTTATTAGATTTTTATGTATAATTTATCATGACTACAATGAACTAAATTACATTACCCATATACTTAGGAGAATGAAAACCCAGTCAACATCAATAGTTAAATACCCCCTTGCACAATTATTTAACTACACTTTATTATCAGTGTTCTATAATGGAGCTGATTTAATGTTCTTCCTATCCTCTGCTTTTCCTCCCTGACCTTTTATGATTGGCTGATGGGCAGGCTTACAATAGTGAACACTGTCCTTTTACGTTATCTACAGTATACCACCAATGACTGCAATATACTGTAACACACTGAACACCCAGATTTGAGAGGTACAGTTAAGTTCAGGAAAAAGCAGGCGTGGAAAATCTTTCAACATTAATACTAGGTCATATTTCTGGCAAATACAAGGAATATTTTTTAAATATAACATTTTACATCCCCTAAAAGGCAATGTCATAGTAACATAGTACTGGAGGTTAAAAAAAAAGACAATCGTCCATCCAGTCCAACATTTTCAGCCTACTCATGTTGATACAGTGGAACGGGGGGGAAAAAACGGCAGCAAAGGGAAAAAAAACTATAGTGGCAAAGAACAAACTCATTCACACATAAAAAATCCTAGATTTATTCTTTAACAAAAAAGTGCAGTTTTTAAAATTTTAACATAAAATAAGATCTAATTTGGTTAGCACAGTAGGTAGAAAATTGTTCGGTTTTCTTATGCTCATGATATCTAACAGATTTTTTTAAATTGAAGTAATTTCTTTATAGGAAACAAAAACGTTAATTTAAAACTTTAGGAAAAGCTAAAACAGCAGTCCAATTCCACAATTCCGATTGCTATTATATATGAATAGTTACGGTAAAATCTAAAGGAGCCATGTGAAGTATTGTGCCCTGCTAGAATTTTCATTCCAGTCATTTTTTTTCTAAAATGGGACTGTCCCAAAGATGCTGGCGCAGTTGAAAAGTTTGATAAATGTATCTAATTTAGTCCTTTCATTTCATTTCAATTTAAAAATGTTAACTTTTATCAAGTATAACTAATAATAAATTCTATTATTTGAATTACCAGTAATGCAAAATAGATAGGGGTAAATTGTGTTCTAAATTGCATTTTTCAGCACATTGTGACCCCCTGTGTGAAAATGGAGGAACTTGCCAGGCAAGGAATGTCTGCTCTTGTCCATTTGGCTATGTTGGACCAAGATGTGAAACAAGTAAGTAAAGTTTATCGCACACGCAGAGCAGTTTTTGTAGAACAATATCATGTCATATCACACACAATTAAGAATGTTTATTTTTATCTGTGTCTTGAATTTAGTGGTCTGTAACAGGCACTGTAAAAATGGTGGTGAATGTATTGCTCCAGATATCTGCAAATGCAAACCTGGTTGGTACGGGCCTACGTGTAGTACAGGTAAGGATGCATTATGTTTAAATCTATAGAAAATTTTGAAACAAACACCAAAATAAATATTATTTAAATTAGTCTAAGCAGTAAACAAAATGTGAGGTACAGGTATTGAGGTATAACAGCATTTTCTTTATATGCCAGCTGTGGTATATACAGTCATAATAGTCACTGTAATGTAACACAACATGCTAATTTCATTGTAAGCAATTCCACAGCACATCCTACAGTATACACTTTTTGTGAAGGTTCTCATTCATCCAGTTCATGGTATATCTGGGGTATTCAGTTACATCAACTGGACTTAAAGTTTAGTTCTTGAAGATGTTTCGCTAGTCATCCGACTGGCTTTTTCAATTCAGAACAACTTGAGAACAGGTTAAACAGGGCCATTACACCTGACCAACCTACCAGACGCATATTTTGGTCCGATTTTCAACCGCCAATGTACTGTTTAGTAAATATAAACTGAGTTATCCATCACATTTCATGCAAATTTAATTTATAAGAACTAATGCTCCACTAACACAGTGGAGAATGTAATACAGACCCAGTACCATATACAAAGTATATATTACAGTATGTTATAATTTCCTGTATATTCTTAGACTACATTAGAATACAGTCATGGGATGAGGTACAAAACAAACATTTATCATGTCCATACTAATAAGTAATGGTTCTAGCACAACCATTGAAAACAAACCCAAAAATCAAATCTCCAATATGGCATCTTTAGTACACAAAAATGCTATATTGGAATAAAAGTTTGCAGTTTTACAAAGGAGTAATCTTCATTTTCAGCCTTTAAATTCAGCATTGATTGCTTTTTGTAGTGGGGCTTACTGAGCCTGTGCCATAAAAAAAATCATAAAAGTGTTACAGTGATATAGACTGCATACACTGGGGCATGGGCACCCAGACCATATAGACTAGACTGGTATATATAATTGCCAACACAGACTGGTATAAATAATTGCCCACACAGACTGGTGTATATACCTGTAATTGTCCACACAGACTGGTAAATATAATTGCCAACACAGACTGGTATATATAATTGACAACAAAGACTGGTATATATAATTGCCAACACAGACTGGTATAAATAATTGCCCACACAGACTGGTGTATATACCTGTAATTGTCCACACAGACTGGTAAATATAATTGCCAACACAGACTGGTATATATAATTGACTGCCTTGTTTTTCGAATACTGAAGAGAATATTTCACATTCTTGTAGACTGATAGATAGATTCAAATAGTAAACTGGGTAGGCACCATAGGACCATGTTAAGTGATACCATAGGAGATTGTCAATAAATCTGCTATGGTGTATGATCTTATCTGAGGATGGATCAGTTGGTTTTCTGTAACAATATTGACCTCCTCCCACCACCCTAAGTACAGATTCACATACGTGGGGGCAAATATCCACCCATCACTGCCCCGTGGACTTGAAGGTAACGATTCTTATCAAACATAAAAAAATATGTGTGAGTAAACAAATCCCACAGCCTTTAAATGTAATTACCTTTAAATGTAATTTTCCGTAGTGTAGGCCACCCCTGCTCACCCCCAACCTCCAAGTTTGTTAAAAAAAGCATCAGAAACATACGCGCCTTCGTTCCTGCAGCTGCCTTCATGGCCAGCAGCTGTGATTGGTTGCCTTCCGCAAATCACAGATGTGGCTGCCGGTCTGGCCCCTGTTTGCAACTTCCGCCAAACAGAGGGTTGGGCAGAGACAAACGTGGGAGCAAAGGACTGTAAGTATGTTTGTGGTGCTTTTTTTTAAGAAATCTAACGGTTGGGGTGGGCAGGGGTGCACTACAGTATATTGTAAAAAAATACCCTTTAAAAGACAACTCCACCCCCATAACAACATCTTTTAGAAAGAATGGCCTCTTTAAAATATATTGATATATCATACTTTGTCCTATGAATTCATTACTGTATGCCTGCTATACTTCTGGAGGCCTCATGGAAACTGAGCAATTTAGAAACCTGTACTGAGCTAATGAGCCTGGGCATGCTCAGAATAGGCAGACAAGGGGAATAACATTCAGTCATTGGCTGTGATTCAACTGCCAATCCATAACTGACAGTTACTAACTGGAAGAACCAGGAAGCAGAAACGGGCAAGAGGACATTGTGCAGGATTTCAGGTTAGACTTATATATTTCAGATTTCAAACTATTACTGTTTAGGGTTTTGGAGTGATTACCTGTATGTAAGTTTTCATTTTGGGGCTGGACTTGCCCTTTAAGCCTCTTCTAATCGTATACCTTTGCTACATCCAAAAAATCAAAATCAAAGTGGGTGCTGTGTAACCCTATTTTCTGCAAATATTAAAATAAAATTTGATGTAGTCAGTGGAGGCAGGTATAGTGAAGACAGAATTTTGTGGGGCCACCTAATGTGAGGGATGACGAGATATAGAAAAATGATGAAAGTGAATGGGGAGATTAGTAGTGTTGTATGGATGAAACATCAGGAATGTTGTAACTTGTATGAATATTTTGAATGTGGATGTTAGAGGAAGGATGATAATTCAAAAACGGTCATGAAAAAAACATAAGACACTCTGGATATAGCCAAGTAATATATCATCAGATGAAAATTGGGCCCAATGATACATTTTTGTGGGGTCCTACAGTACATAACATTATCTCACAATATAAATGTGACATGTCTGTTGACTACATTTTTTTTTTATTTTAAATTTTGAGCTCTGCTCATTTATATTATAACAGCTTGCAGGGAAGTCCATCCAAACTGAAGCTCATGCAAAGTGAAGTTATCCTAAGTGATATTGGAGTTTAAAAAGGGAGTTAATTATCTGACATCTCTCTCTCTATCTTCCAACAGGTACGCATTATCATTCATTGACTGCTTTGCCTTAACCTGCTTCAATATCACAACTACATCCTCCACTCTGTATAATTCACAATTGGTACGCATTATCATCCATTGACTGCTTTGCCTTACCCCTGCTTCAATATCCCAACTACATTTCCCCTCTGTATAATTGATAATTGGTACGCATTGTAATTCCAATACTGTGTATTGTTTTTTGAACAGTTTGTATTAATCTGAAATATTTTGAATAGGGTCACAGTTAGTTACTTTTAACTCTGTTTGTGTCTTTAAGAGATGGTATCTTCTTGCTAGTCCATTTTGCACAGCTGATGATCACTTTGTTGTGTGTTAATTGCACCTCTGCTAATTACTTAATTTCCCTGTCCTGTATCTGATTTTATCCCTATAAATTTAGACACAGCATAGGGGGGTAGCTTTGCAGGTAGGTCCATCCAAACTGAAGTTCATCCAAAGTTAAGTTATCTAAGTGATATTTGAGTTTAAACAAGGAGATCGACTAGGCAAACTCCTGGTGACTTTACTTTTGTTTCAATAATGTATACAGTTGTGCTCTGCTTTAGTCTTATTTACTCCATGGCTCCAAAATTCTTCCCATTCATTCACTGCCTATCCCTATTCTGTCATTATCTCTGCCTTCTTCTCCATCCAATTACCAGTATTCCTTCACGCTCTACCAGCACTTACAAAATGCTGTTTCTTTCACTAAGTCCAAACACCCCAGGAAACTTCAGTACAAATCCTTAGCCCACCTCCACTCCCTGTTTATTATTTCCTTCTTGATGCTGGGGATATTGCTCCAAACCCTGGACCCTGCAACATTTCCATCTGCCATCGTCCTCGCCTTTCTACACCCACTACTTATTCGTTTAGAGGCTCTAATCTTTCTAATATTATAACTGTCCCTACTCTTCACCTTCGCTTCTTCCTTTTTCCTGTGGCCTCCTTAATACACACTCTCTTTACTAACAAACACACCTTTATCATGACCTGTTCTGTCTTATGCCTCATCTCCTGGCTCTTACTGAGACTTGGATCTCACACCATGATACTGTAGTCAAAGCTTCGATTAGCATGGTGGTCTATCTTTCTCTATTTGCCTCGTTCCTCAGGATGGGGTGGAGGGGTAGGTCTTCTTTTCCCCTATCTGCCGCTTTAGACTTGTTTCTCTCCCCCCTTTGTGGCTTTTTCCTCATTTGAAGTCCATGCTGTCCAACTTTTTCACCCCTAATGTCTACGAGTAGAAGTCGTTTACCCTTCTGCCTCAGCCACTTTCCTTACAGAGTTTGAAACTTGGCTCTCTATCTTCTTTCCTTTGACTCTCCGGCTATAATTCTAGGTGACTTCAATTGTCACATTGACGACACTAATCAATCCGGGCCCTCTGGCTTTCTACACTTCACTTCCTCCTTCTCCCTCCAGCAGTGGAACAACACAAGCACCATAAGGATTGTCACTTCCTGGACTTGGTCTTTACTAAAAATCTTTCTGTCTCTCAGTTTGCTAGTAACTCCTTCCCACATTCTGATCACAATCTAATTACTTTCTTACCACCTACTCTCCCTCTCTCTGACACTCCATTCCTGTCCTTGTTGCAACACCTACAATAGAACTTCCGGGCTCTATACTCCTTTCTGTTCTAGCCTCACTGCCTTCATGTCTGACTCTAGCCCTGATTCCTTATACATTCGTATAACTCTTATCACTACTATTGACTCCTTTGCCCCCCTACAAACTCACAAACGTTGCCTGCTAATCCCTGTCCTTGGCTCAATTCAGATACCAAGTTCCTATGCTGCTGTACTTGTGCAGCTGAGCGGCTGTGGAAAAAGTCACGCATTCAGGCAGACTTTAAACATTTTAAGCTCATGTGTCGTGTCTTAATTGGCTCTTTCAGCAGCTAATCCCTCCTACTTTAGCACACTTATAACAATAACATAAATAAACCACGTTGTCTATTTTCATATTTAACACTCTTTTGCAGCCCTCCTCTATGGACACTCACGGGCACTACGAAATACCTTAATGCTAATAATTATTTGCACCCATTACAATCAGGATTCCGACCGGGTCATTCAACTGAAAAGGCCCTTGCAAAGTCTCAAAGGCCTACTAGCTGCCAAAGCCAAAGATCAGTTATTTTTGACTCCTCTCTTTGACTCCTTGCTAAGATCCGCCCTTTTCTCTCTTCTCCACTACTAAAATGCTATCCATGCCCTTATGATCTCCCTCCTTGACTACTGTAACATTCTACTACTTGGACTCCCCGCCTCTCATCTCTGTCCTCTCCAGTCTATCTTAAACTCGGTAGCTCGGATGATCTCGCTTCCTCCAAAAGAGAACCGCAGCCCCGATACTTCAGTCCATAGGGTGGCTTTCCATCAAACAAAGAATCATATTCAATACACCTACATTTAACCTTTAAATCCTTCGCTCTACTGCACCTCCCTACTTATTTCTCTCTGGTCCCTTATTTTCCGTGCCCTCCGTTTCTTGCAAGGAAATCTTCTCCACAGACCCCCAACAACACTGCTGCTCCGCCCTTAAACCGTTCTCTCGCTGCTCCCTACCTTTGGAAATTCTCCCTCCCTCGCTTCGCCTGGTGACATCCATTAATACTTTCAAATCTAGACTGTTATCCTACCTTTCTGAGCATCAGCACAACAAATGATTGTTAGCCCTTTTAGACACTTTGAACTCATTTCCCCCACACTTGTATTTGTATGTTGCCCTCCCACTTAGATTGTAAGCTCTTCGGGGCAGGTTCTCATTCCTAATGTGTCAAGGCTGTTGCACTTATATCAATTTATACATAATCTATATATATGCTTTCTTAACTGATGTATGAAATTGTATTTAATTTAATTTTATCTATCGTTAATGGCTTGCACTTATCCATTGTTTGTATACCGTACCAGTATTTTTTTAATGTACAGTGCTGCGTAACTAGTGGCGCTTTATAATAAAATTATATATACATACATAACTGGGCAACCCAATATATTTCCTGTGAAACATTTACATCTTATTTTTGTTGTCTAATATAAGGGTAATCTTGGAGACAAAAAAGGACTGTACTTGATCTACTGCAACATGTATTAAAGCTACTATCCCTACTACACTAACCCTGGAATTAAATGTGATTTCCTATCTTTCACTTTATGACTATATTAGTCAAATGCATTTTATATAATAGGGGAATTAAACATCATTTAGTATATGTCCTTATTTATTATAAAACATTTAAAATAACTACAATTTATGAAAATACAAGATATAAAAATTTCGCCAAATAGTTTTTTGTAAAAATTTCAATAAAACCCCATGTTTTCTTGTAAATAAAAAAAGAATAATATTTTAGAATAAACATATGTAAACCTCATACTTTTATTTTGGAAATAATATTGCTATGTATAGTTAAAGGAAGTCAAACTTATGCAAATTCCCCTGACTTACGAACCAGAACCTGCTGATTAAAACACCATATCACCTGTATTACTAAATAATCCCTACTTAAAGATTTAATTACTGCAGTTACAGCCCTTTCCCCTAGCTTGATGTGCTCAGGCATGCTTATTGTGATTAACCAGGAAGACAGACAAATTGTCCAGACAGCACCTTTGCATCTCCCTGTGCAGAGGTACATATCTGTAGTTAAAGCATATATCTCTACCAGAAAAATTAGATTTTTCTAGTGTAGGGCACCCCAGCCCACCCCCAACTGCCATGTTAATTTTTTAAAATAAGCCCCAGAAATAGACTTATCATCGTTTGTTCCCTGGCTCTCTGCCCCCGGGTCTTGCTTGTCAAAAGTAGCAAATAGGGGCTGGACTGGCAGCCGTGTCTGTGGTGCCCTACACTACAGAAAAAGGGTTTTTAAAGGTAGGGGATAAAGGAGTAAGGTTATGATTTTTCTATTACACTACACAGTGGGGCCAGCACTGGGGCAAATTTAGCACTGGGGGTGGACTTGCCCTTTAAGAATTTGATAGGTAGACAAGTTTTATCTGTTGTATTCAATTAGATCAACTGGACTTGGAATGTAGTTCTGAGACGTTTCGCTAGTCATCCGACTGGCTTTCTCAATTCAGAATTGAGAAAGCCAGTCGGATGGACTAGCGAAACGTCTTCAAGAACTACATTTCAAGTCCAGTTGATCTAATTGAATACAACAAGATATACCATGGCCTGGATGAATAGAAACTTCACAAGCGTAGAAAGTTTTATTAATTTTGCAGTTTCGGATCTCCAGTAAATCTTCAGTAGCGGATTTACCAGAGGCTGCCTGGTCTGGGTGAACTCACTTGCATGTAAGTATTTAACACCAGCTATAGCTGGTGTTTAATATTTACATGAAACAGCTGTGCAGTCTTTGGTGAATAGGCTAGCAATGGCTGCACGAGAGTCTCTTCCAATTCTTGCTCAGCTGCCGCAAACTGAGAATAATCGGTTAGTGCGACTTTAATAGCAGGAGAGTGCAATGCTTGGCCGCAGCATTCCTCAGTAAACAAAGCCATTTGTTCTTACTATGGACTTTTCCTTTAAATTCAAAGAGCAAAATAAACTACGAAAACCCTATGGAATCATCTAGAACTATAACTAAATTGAACACACTACTCTTTTTCTACTAATTGTCCTTTGCTGCACAGACTTCCCCTGCAGCAACTGACCAACATGGATCTCATTTCCTGATTATAAAACGCTAGAAGCCTTTAATGGGGAAATAGATGAGTTAGTCATAAACAGATCAAAATTCTGCAGCTTTATAACAGATGATTTCAATAAACCATGTACCAGTGCAATATGACTAATAGCAGTCAGCTGTGATATGACCATGTCTTGTTTGGAAACCAGGCATAAGATGCAGTTAGAACTTTCTAATCCAATGTGCTTTATTAGGTTTGCGCATTAACGTTTAGCGTTTGTTGATTCAAATGAGGTAGGAAGAGACTATTACTTTTCTCCTTGAATTGAAATTCTATCCCCAAAGTGAAGTTGGTTTAATGACATTTTAACTTGCAGAGCAGTCTTCCTTGCTCGTACTGATGAGGTTCAGCAAAGCCAAGCCCACTCTTATCATGGCTCTTTGGCTTTGCACCAAGCTCAACAGATGGCATGACATTTTCTAAAAAGATGTAATGGAAACACAAAATTTCTCCTTGTTCACAAGACATGTTTGATGGCTGGAATTGTTTTCACTCATACTGAAAAGTATTTAGAATGGATTATGCCCATGCAGATGTGCTTCTTCAAAAATGTCTTTTGTAATAGTTTTGTCTTGTAAATTCCTCCATTCCATTTCATCCACTTCATGCCTTTATAAATAGTTTGATTAGTCTGAATTTAAGAATGTGATCAGTGCACATTGATATGCACTTTGCTGTATTGTCATTTATCATCCACGCAGCCCCTGTAATGCATGTAAACATGTACATCAAATAATGTTTTCAAAATTAAAGGGTAACTTTAGTCTCCATGCAATTGACCTTTATTAAAAAGATGCTGACTTGTGTCCTACTGCTGTAACTGTCTTTAAATAGCTTCAGAAAAGATCTGGGGGGGGGGGGGGGGGGTTTGTTTTTTGGGGAGGCTTCTTACTCTGCACATCAGTGACTGTCACACATTTCCACTTTTTTTATCCTGACTGTCTGAGTGTAACTTGAAAAGCATAACTAGAGAAGCTAGAAACGAATCCTAGGTTGTTTGAAAAGTACAAGAGAGCTCTTTTTAAAAGAGGGCACTTCTATGAAGACCACGCTTACCTTTAAGGTATGATGTGCATTTTTCAATTCTATTTTATTGTCCTGATTCATAACAAAAAAAGCAAAGGGACAATTTAAACATTGTTCCTTTGTATGAGGGTTTCCACACTTGTCATGTGCTACTTGTGCTAGGGTACTGTGCATACTTATCGCACTAATTCAAGTCTGGCCCATGGTCACATTATGAGACTTATACACTGTACCAACTACACTGTTTGGTATTGTTTGTCATACAGTTGTATATTAATACATTGGTTGTGCTCTGGCTTTACAGGGAGATGCAATAAAAGTTATTATCCTTAAAAATGGTGCTAATTTTCCCCCAACCAATCAGATGTTAGCTTTCAAATGTTAAATAGAGTCTGATTGGTTGGGGCAAAATAAGCACCATTTTTAATCATAAGAACTTTTATTGAATTTTCCTCTTAGTGTTTTAGACTATTTGTCTATTCCCTTATCTAAAAAAAGATTTATTCTATGTCTATATTCTATAATGTCCATTAGATGCCTTTTCTCTCCTCTTGAGCTATTATCAGAATTTTTATGCACAATGTTTAAAAAAAAAAGTTGTTTCTGTAACCCTTCTGGTTTTTATAATTGTGCGTAATGTTGGTATAAATTTGTTAGGGGAAGGTTTTTTAATGTGCAAGCACAAAGTCTAATGTTAAGTTGATGCTTACAGTAGTAGTAGTTGTTTGAAAAGGTCTTCTATTTCCTTTGCCTATTTTAGATAACATTTAGTGTACCGTATTCTTTGGCTACACGTCATTCCACTGTATCCATGACGACATGAGCATACATTGGGTTGTGCACATCGGCCTCCATATAAACATTTGAAATTGCAGACAGCTGAAAAAATTAAATGTAAAATAAACTAAACTGGCAGAAAAGTTTCTGGATTTTTTAATTATTTAAGGAATGAAAAATAAAGATTAAAATTACTTACCAATCTGACAGTGTCCCTCCCATTGGGCTGGACAGTGACAGGGATCAGGCACTATACACTCACCTCCATTTTTACATTTACAATGCATATAGCTGTGTAAAAATGTACCAAATATATTAACATTTCATATTTATTTTAATAATGACTCAGCTTATAAAAGTTTTATAGTCTTACGTGTATTGCAATATTTTCCTTTCCATCCTGATCGGCAAGAACAAATATTGGGTCCAACACATTTCCCTCCATTCATGCACATTGGATCACAGATACCTATATGGAAAATAATGGTTTATTTATATAGACTGTCTACAACTGGATCTTCTGTTCATATATGGTATGTATGTGTGTGTGTGGTGTGTGTGTGTGGTGTGTGTGTTGTGTATGTATAATAATTATAGTACTTTGTCGTTTCCATTATAAAGCATGTTATTCATTACAGACATAAAGAAAACATAGACAGAGAAGCATTTTGCAAGGAAACATGCATAGTTCTATAAAGTCCGTAATATAAATGTAGCAATATTTAAGGAGCACTCACTTTTTTGACATCTGTCCCAGTGTATCCGTCTGGGCATGTACATATATTATTTCTCATGCAATGGCCACCATTTTTGCAAGGAGGACTGCAGACCGCTAAATGAAAAAAATAGGAACATTTATCAATCAAGTTAAATGACATCTTATTTAGCAGGTTTTAAAAGATAAAATTCTGTAAACTCACTCAGGGAGATTTAAAAATTCTTTTGTTAAAAATGGTGCTAATTTTGCCCCAACCAATCAGATGTTATTTAACATTTGAAAGCTAACATCTGATTGTTTGTGGCAAAATTAGCATCATATTATCGATAATAACTTTTATTGAATCCCTCTGAAATTTGTCTCAAAATGTTCTACACAGGTTATGAGCTGTATTATTATATTATTTTTTTGCAGTATTATTGTGCTCAATGCCTAACAGGGCATTTGATGTAATATAATAAAAGTTCATGTTTACCTCTTACTTCTGGGTCCCCACGATGTAGTACTAACTTAGTGGTAACCCGTAGGTTTAGGAGTGTCGAGGTAACCCCTCTAATCAAAAGGCGTTAGTTTTCATGCAAAGAAGCGCAAAAACAAATGCTATGGTTTTTGCTTCGGGTGCCTTTTGCATGCCTCCAAAATATTTTGTTAAATCATGGCTAACCTGATATACATCGGATGTGGGATATTTTTACAGCGTGGTTTTAACTTTTTGGGGGCTGTTATATTTTCTCCCGATACTTTTTTTATTTTGCTCCATTTTTTTTCATGATGGTTTCTGTTCCAGGTGCTTTCTTGGAGAAGTTGATTGCTAGGATAAGATGCGATTGTGAGGAAGACAAGTAACAAAAAACTGCTAGAGAGAAAACAAAAGCCTAATCTAACAGAAGACAGCGCTCCAAAACCTTGGATCCTGCCTTACTCTTGCAGGTTATTGGAGAAATGCGCTTGGATCGTCAGAGATGATGTGTGTTTTTATTAAGGGTTTGCTCTTAAAAGTTTAACAATGAGCTGGATCACTGCTTTAATTATTTCAAGTTTGAACTTTTCAGATGAACTGCTGAATTA
This sequence comes from Hymenochirus boettgeri, assembly GCA_019447015.1. Taxonomy (NCBI): domain Eukaryota; kingdom Metazoa; phylum Chordata; class Amphibia; order Anura; family Pipidae; genus Hymenochirus; species Hymenochirus boettgeri. The sequence goes on along the minus strand of CM033474.1, from coordinate 61,629,004 downwards.
AAATGATTCATCATCACTTTTGTTTATAATGATAACCTCTGAGAAGTCAGTTAAATCATTACCACCACCCCCTCCTTTCTCTGGAATGCTCAGTGTGCTTTACAAAGAAAAGGGAAAGCTCTCTAATAATCTGCGCATCATATAGGCCTGTTCTGAGTAGAGGGGTCATTGGAAGTTAAGAGCATTGCTGTAGTAAAGGCTTTAAAGGGTATGTCCAACCCCCTTGACCGGCAGCCGCTCTTGTGATTGAATAAGACATTGCGCCTAAGCAATCACAGGATCGGCTGCCGGTCCGGTCTCTTCTGCCTGCTTCCGTGCATGGAAAAGGCACAGGAGACAGAGCAGAAGGCAGCAAGGGAACAAGGCTATAATTATTTTGCAGAAATATACATCTGTTCTACTACCTTTCACCCAACCTCAAATTTCCCCACCTTTAAAACTTTCCAGGGTGCGGACCTAAACACAAACAGGGTTATTCAATAAAAGTTCTTATTGTTTAAAAATAGTGCTAATTTTGCCCCAACCAATCAGATGTTAGCTTTCAAATGTTAAATAGATCTGATTGGTTGGGGCAAAATTAGCACCATCTTAAACGATAAGAACTTTTATTGAATTCCCTGAAAGTGATTACTGATGGTGGTTAAAAACTGGTAACTGGTAACTGGTCCGTTGTAATTCATTGCCCTGTAAAGGTTCGTACACGTGCAATCGCGGGTCCCGACCAGGGAAGCATTATGTGTAGGAACGAACGATTCGGGCGAAATCAGCCTGTGTGTAGGAGCTTTATTGGCCGAAATGGTTGTTTGTTCAGAGATCTGCCAAGTCGGTCGTTCAACGATGCCAGAATGACCGGTAAAGGCCGATAAAGTGCCTACACATGGGCCGAAGAGAGGTCGAGAACGATGAGAATGAGAAAAGTAACCTTTGGCTTGGCAGCCTGAAGGTCATTTACAACTTTGCACAGGGCCGTCTCTGTGGAGTGCGCCGGATAAAACCCTGATTGCAAGGGGTCCACTAAGTTATTAGAATTAAGATAATTAGTGATACGGTAGAAGACAAGACGTTCCAGTAGCTTAGAGGCTATCGGTAGAAGAGAGAACTGGGCGGTAGTTAGCAAGACAATAGGGGTCAAGGGAGCTTTTTTGATTATGGGTTTCATGTGGGCATGTTTAAAGGAGGAAGGGAAAATGCCAGATGACAGGGAGGCGTTGAAATTTGGGTAAGTTTAGGGGTGACTGCCTGATTACAATGCTTCAGTAGGAAAGAGGACATGGATCGAGGGGACATGTAGTAAGCAGACAAGACTGAAGCAGATAAAGAGACCTCTGACTGGATTACGGGACTAAAAGATTCAAGAGTAGTAGAAGGGGTGTGGGTAGAAGAAACTGAGAGCTTGCTGAGGGTAAGGAATCTGCATACGAAATGGACTCTATTTTATTTTGAAGTAGTCCGCGAAGTCTTGGGGAGAGTGTGGAGAGAGGAGAGAGTCAGTGGGCGGGGACAGATAAGGGAGTTAAAGATGGAGAAAAGGCGGCGTGGTGTTGATTTGTTATTATTTATAAGCGTCTTATAGTATTTTAGTTTTTGCAGTGAGGTGTTGAGGCATTGTAGCATAAACTTGTAATGGAGAAAGTAGCCTGAGTACGAGACTTTTTCCACATCCGCTCAGCAGCACGTGTGACACAACATATAAAATGGGTGTGGGACTGAGCCCGGGGCGAGGAGACAGCGATTGTGGGTTGCAAGGGGGCAAGGGAATCAATCAGTCAGGACAGAGTTGTAGGAGTTAAGAAGAAAGTCAGGGTCAGAGTCAGACATAAGGGTAGAGAGACTAGAGGAGAGAGAAGCCAGCACCAGCAGATATATGGCTCAGGTATTACGGACATACACACAAGAAGGAGGGTCAAGAGAGAAACAGGTGAGTATTGAGCAAGAAAAGTAATAAGATAGTGATCAGAAAAGCGTGTAGGGGTTATTTCAAAAGATGAGACAGATAGGTTTCTGGTGAAATAATAGCAGATGTCTGAAGTAGCTATAGCTATAAATAAATAAAATGGTAAAGTGTTTACCTGAAGAATGGATCTGCTTAGTTGTAGAGATTAGCAAAATCGTTGCATTTGTTCCACTAGCCATTCCACAAAACTTATTGAACAAACCAAAAATCCAGCTGAAGTTGAATCTTTAAACTTTTTTTTTAAGCCAGTTTTTTACTTTTTGAAAGGAGTTTTCAAACTGCAGTTTTTGACTTTTACATGAACTTTAACTTTTCAATCTCGATTTTTGAATTTTCAACTGTAAAGTTTCATTTTTAGATTTTTGTTAAATTCCGAGATTTTTTTTTTTTTTTTTTATTCGTTCAATTCACAGATTTTCAACTGCTAGTTCTCAAATTAAACCAGGTTTTTTTGAAAGCAGGATCACCTCTACTTGTATGTATGTATGTATGTATGTATGTATGTATAGTTTATTCATAAAGCGCCACGGGGAAGCAGCGCTGTAAAGTAAATACAATAAAGTCATACAAGGGGAACAAATACATAGATAGTTCAGTACATAAATATATAAATAGAAGTGCTAGAGCTTTGCCACAAGAGGTAAGGAGGTCCCTGCCCCGTAGAGCTTACAGTCTAGTTACTTACCAATAGAAACATATTTCCTTTTAGTAAATGCATTAATTGGATATAAAGCTATTTAATTAGAGAAAGAATACTTACCATTCTGACACTGTAGACCATAGAATCCATTTGGACAAAGACAAATGTTGGACTTTGTACAAGAGCCGCCATTGAGGCAAACTGGATGACACACTGCTAGAAAAAAAATAAAGATATTTTTTAATATACCAACTATACTGTTTAATACAATATAATACTAATACTAAATATGATTTATTGTAAGTGCCTTGATTGCAAGCTACCTTGAACAACTGTAAATAAATGCAGTTTTGCTCTTCATAATCACAACCTTACCATTTTATCTTGTCTGGACATTTGAAAGATAACAACAATATGAGCTTATGTGCATAGAGTGCTGTCCTGAGGACATCGGGGAGATGTAATACTTGCCCTCTGTGATCCTCTTCTCCAGGTTCCTGCTAGCAGTATTCGCTTAGTATGATTAATTTATCGCAAAACCCGGAAGGTAAGGAGCGCGGAAGTAACGCCAGCATTTAAATGACCTTTGTTTTAGCGTTACAAAGTAGCGCAAACAGGAGTGTTCAAGGTTTTATTTTGGGTCCTGTAAAACCATTATCAGACGATTTTACATCTCCTCGTGTATTTTGTGTTTTCTGGCAAAGGAATTAGATGCATCCTAAGAAAATACATTGTGCAAAATACATATAGAAAAAGGTTTCACACAAACAATGTGAATAAAAATGAAGCACGTAATGCACATATTTGGATTACATATGCATCTGCCACAAAGCCAAAAAAAATACTTTGAAGATTTCTTTTAAATCAATAATTTCATTAACATTACCTGATCTAAAATGGGCATGATAGCTACATAGTAATGTAGCTAAAATAATGCAAAAGTGTCCTGATTAATGGCCAAATCCCCTATAGATTTCAATGGGTAAATACAGAGCACCACGGGAGCACCCAACCATATTTAAATAATGCTGCCAGCAGTGCACTTTACTGTATATGAGATGTTAGGGAAAAAAAAGTTTTCTCTCACACAAAGATGTAAGTGTTTGGGTGCCATGCCCCAGGGTATGCAGTCTATATGGTCTGGGTGCCCATGCCCCAGGGTATGCAGGCTATATGGACTAGGTGCCCATGCCCAGGGTATGCAGTTATATGTCCTGGGTGCCGATGCCCCAGTGTATGCAGTCTATATGGTCTGGGTGCCATGTCCCAGTGTATGCAGTCTATATGGTCTGGGTGCCATGCCCCAGGGTATGCAGTTTATATGGACTAGGTGCCCATGTCCCGGGTATGCAGTCTATATGTCCTGGGTGCCGATGCCCCAGTTTATGCAGTCTATATGGTCTGGGTGTGCATGTCCCAGTGTATGCATTCTATATGGTCTGGATGCCCATGCCCCAGGGTATGCAGTCTATATGGTCTGGGTGCCCATGCCCCAGTGTATGCAGTCTATATGGTGTGGGTGCCCATGTCCTAGTGTATGCAGTCTATATGGTCTGGGTGCATATGCCCCAGTGTATGCAGTCTGTATGGTGTGGGTGACCATCTCCTAGTGTATGCAGTCTATATGGTCTGGGTGCCCATGTTCCAGTGTATGCAGTCTATATGGTGTGTGGTGCCACTGCCCCGTGTATGCAGTCTATATGGTGGGGGTGCCCATGCCCCAGTGTATGCAGTCTATATGGTGGGGGTGCCCATGCCCAGTGTATGCAGTCTTATGGTCTGGGTGCGCATGTCCCAGTGTATGCAGTCTATATGCCTGGATGCCCATGCCCCAGCATATGCAGTCTATATGGTCTGGGTGCCCATGCCCCAGTGTATGCAGTCTATATGGTCGGGTGCCCATGCCCCAGTGTATGCAGTCTAATGGTCTGGGTGCCCATGCCCCCGTGTATGCAGTCTATATGGGCTGGGTGCCCATGCCCCAGTGTATGCAGTCTATATGGTCTGGGTGCCCATGCCCCAGTGTATGCAGTCTATATGGTCTGGGTGCCATGGCCAGTGTATGCAGTCTATATGGTCTGGGTGCCCATGCCCCAGTGTATGCAGTCATATGGTCGGGTGCCCATGCCCCAGTGTATGCAGTCTATATGGTCTGGGTGCCCATGCCCCAGTGTATGCAGTCTATATGGTCTGGGTGCCATGCCCCAGTGTATGCAGTCTATATGGTTGGGTGCCCATGCCCAGTGTATGCAGTCTATATGGTCTGGGTGCCCATGTCCAGTGTATGCAATCTATATGGTCTGGGTGCCCATGTCCCAGTGTATGCAGTCTATATGGTGGGGGTGCCATGCCCCAGTGTATGCAGTCTATATGGTGTGGGTGCCCATGCCCAAGTGTAGCAGGCATACCATATAGACTGCATACACTGGGACATGGGCACCCAGACCATATAGATTGCATACACTGGGACATGGGCACCCAGACCATATAGACTGCATACACGGCTCGGCATGGGCACCCAGACCATATAGACTGCATACACTGGGGCATGGGCACCCAGACCATATAGACTGCATACACTGGGGCATGGCCACCAGACCAATATGACTGCATACACTGGGCATGGGCACCCAGACCATATAGACTGCATACACTGGGGCATGGGCACCAGACCATATAGACTGCATACACTGGCATGGGCACCCAGACCATATAGACTGCATACACTGGGGCATGGGCACCCAGACCATATAGACTGCATACACTGGGGCATGGGCACCCAGACCATATAGACTGCATACACTGGGGCATGGGCACCCAGACCATATAGACTGCATATGCTGGGGCATGGGCATCCAGGCATATAGACTGCATACACTGGGACATGCGCACCCGACATATGACTGCATACACTGGGGCATGGGCACCCACACCATATAGACTGCATACACTGGGGCATGGGCACCCACACCATATAGACTGCATACACGGGGCATGGGCACCCACGACCAATAGACTGCATACACTGGCATGGCACCCAGACCATATAGACTGCATACACTGGGGCATGGGCACCCAGACCATATGACTGCATACACTGGGGCATGGGCACCCAGACCATATAGACTGCATACACTGGGCATGGGCACCCGACCATATAGACTGCATCACTGGGGCATGGGCACCCAGACCATATAGACTGCATATCTGGGGCATGGGCACCAGCATAGACTGCATACACTGGGGACATGGCACCCAGACCATATAGACTGCTACACGGGGCGGGGCACCCACACCATATAGACTGCATACACTGGGGCATGGGCACCCACACCATATAGACTGCACACTGGGGCATGGGCACCCAACCAATAGACTGCATACACTGGGACATGGGCACCCAGCCATATAGACTGCATACCTAGGAGAGTTGGTTCACCCACACCATACAGACTGCATACACTGGGGCATATGCACCCAGACCATATAGACTGCATACACTAGGACATGGGCACCCACACCATATAGACTGCATACACTGGGGCATGGGCACCCAGACCATATAGGGCTTACAATAGTGAACACTGTCCTTTTACGTATCTCAGTATACCACCAATGACTGCAATATACGTAACACACTGAACACCCAGATTGAGAGGTACAGTTAAGTTCAGGAAAAGCAGGCGTGGAAAATCTTTCAACATTAATACTAGGTCATATTTCTGGCAAATACAAGGAATATTTTTTAAAATAACATTTACATCCCCTAAAAGGCAATGTCATAGTAACATAGTACTGGAGGTTAAAAAAAAGACAATCGTCCATCCAGTCCAACATTTTCAGCCTATCATGTTGATACAGTGGAACGGGGGAAAAAACGGCAGCAAAGGAAAAAAAAACTATAGTGGCAAAGAACAAACTCATTCACACATAAAAAATCCTAGATTATTCTTAACAAAAAGTGCAGTTTTTAAAATTAACATAAAATAAGATCTAATTTGGTTAGCACAGTAGGTAGAAAATTGTTCGGTTTTCTTATGCTCATGATATCTAACAGATTTTTTTAAATTGAAGTAATTTCTTTATAGGAAACAAAAACGTTATTAAAACTTTAGGAAAAGCTAAAACAGCAGTCCAATTCCACAATTCCGATTGCTATTATATATGAATAGTTACGGTAAATCTAAAGGAGCCATGTGAAGTAGTGTGCCCTGCTAGAATTTTCATTCCAGTCATTTTTTTTCTAAAAGGGACTGTCCCAAAGATGCTGGCGCAGTTGAAAAGTTTGATAAATGTATCTAATTTAGTCCTTTCATTTCATTTCAATTTAAAAATGTTAACTTTTATCAAGTATAAACTAATAATAAATTCTATATTTGAATTACCAGTAATGCAAAATAGATAGGGGTAAATTGTGTTCTAAATTGCATTTTCAGCACATTGTGACCCCCTGTGTGAAAATGGAGGAACTTGCCAGCAAGGAATGTCTGTCTTGTCCATTTGGCTATGTTGGACCAAGATGTGAAAAAGTAAGTAAAGTTTATCGCACACGCAGAGCAGTTTTTGTAGACAATATCATGTCATATCACACACAATTAAGAATGTTTATTTTTATCTGTGTCTTGAATTTAGTGGTCTGTAACAGCACTGTAAAAATGGTGGTGAATGTATTGCTCCAATCTGCAAATGCAAACCTGGTTGGTACGGGCCTACGTGTAGTACAGGTAAGGATGCATTATGTTTAAATCTATAGAAAATTTTGAAACAAACACCAAAATAAATATTATTTAAATTAGTCTAAGCAGTAAAAAAAATGTGAGGTACAGGTATTGAGGTATAACAGCATTTTCTTTATGCGAGTGTGGTATTACAGTCATAATAGTCATGTAATGTAACAAACATGCTAATTTCATTGTAGCAATTCCACAGCACATCCTACAGTATACACTTTTGTGAAGGTTCTCATTCACCAGTTCATGGTATATCTGGGGTATTCAGTTACATCAACTGGACTAAAGGTAGTTCTTGAAGATGTTCGCTAGTCATCCGACTGGCTTTTTCAATTCAGAACAACTTGAGAACAGGTTAAACAGGGCCATTACACCTGACCAACCTACCAGACGCATTTTTGGTCCGATTTTCAACCGCCAATGTACTGTTTAGTAAATATAAACTGAGTTATCCATCACATTTCATGCAAATTTAATTTATAAGAACTAATGCTCCACTAACACAGTGGAGAATGTATACAGACCCAGTACCATATACAAAGTATATATTACAGTATGTTATAATTTCCTGTATATTCTTAGACTACATTAGAATACAGTCATGGGATGAGGTACAAAACAAACATTTATCATGTCCCTACTAATAAGTAATGGTTCTAGCACAACCATTGAAAACAAACCCAAAAATCAAATCTCCAATATGGCATCTTTAGTACACAAAAATGCTATATTGGAATAAAAGTTGCAGTTTTACAAGGAGTAATCTTCTTTTCAGCCTTTAAATTCAGCATTGATTGCTTTTTGTAGTGGGGCTTACTGAGCTGTGCCATAAAAAAATCATAAAGTGTACAGTGATATAGACTGCATCACTGGGGCATGGGCACCCAGACCATATAGATGCATACACTGGGCAGGGACAGACCGTACAGCCATATAGACTGCATACATGGGGCATGGGCACCCAGACCATATAGACTGCATAACTGGGGCATGGGCACCCAGACCATAGAAAGCATACACTGGGGCATGGGCACCCAGACCATATAGACTGCATATGCTGGGGCATGGGCATCCAGGCAATGATAGACTGCATACACTGGGGACATGCGCACCCAGACCATATAGACTGCATACACTGGGGCATGGGCACCCACACATATAGACTGAACATAGTACACGGGAGGGCACCCACACCTACACTATAGACTGCATACACTGGGGCATGGGCACCCACACCATATAGACTGCATACACTGGGACATGGGCACCCAGACCATATAGATTGCATACACTGGGACATGGGCACCCAGACCATATAGACTGCATACACTGGGGCATGGGCACCCAGACCATATAGACTGCATACACTGGGGCATGGGCACCCAGACTATAGCTGCATACACTGGGGCATGGGCACCCAGACCATATAGACTGCATACACTGGGGCATGGCACCCAGACCATATAGACTGCAAACACTGGGGCTGGGCAACAGACAATATACTGCATACACTGGGGCATGGGCACCCAGACCATATAGACTGCATACACTGGGGATGGGCACCCAGACCATATGACTGCATACACTGGGGCATGGGCACCCAGACCATATAGACTGCATACACTGGGGCATGGGCACCCAGACCATATAGACTGCATACACTGGGGCATGGGCACCCAGACCATATAGACTGCATACACTGGGGCAGGGCACCCAGACCATATAGAAGCATATGCTGGGGCATGGGCATCCAGGCATATAGACTGCTACACTGGGACATGCGCACCCAGACCATATAGACTGCAACACTGGGGCATGGGCACCCACACATATAGACTGCTACACTGGGGCATGGGCACCCACACCATATAGACTGCATACACTGGGGCATGGGCACCCACACCATATAGACTGCATACACTGGGACATGGGCACCCAGACCATATAGACTGCATACACTAGGAGATGGTCACCCACACCATACAGACTGCATACACTGGGGCATATGCACCCAGACCATATTGACTGCATACACTAGGACATGGGCACCAACACCATATAGAATGCATACACTGGGGATTTTTTTATTTTTTTATTTATTTTAATTATTATTTAAGAAACTTGTATTGAATTTCCTGAATGTTCTTAAAGGGAATTGTCGCCTTCAAATGAAAAATGATGTACAGTATAGATAAACCACCCCTCAAAGCTACAATAGTTGGAAAGCTGTCAGATGTAGGGAAGATTGCTCTTCCTTCTTCCAAAAATTTCTCAAAAGGTTTCCACCTCTCTTTAAGCTCTTCGAACTTTTACATGCTCAGAGTAAGCAGCTAGGGGAATTTCATTCAGACATTGGCTGGGTTCTCATTTGATATGTATCTACATACAGTTTTTTATTTTTTATTTGAGGGGTGAAGTTAATACTGCTCCAAAAATATTTGCAAATGCTTTTAAAATCTTAGCAAGGAGCCAAACTTTTATAAATCTAATTCAGACCTAAATATTTAAAGCAAACATTACAATTTTGCTGGCTTTTGGGGATTCTTTTCTATTTTCTTATAGGGCATTTAGCAAAAGTTTTCCGATATATTCTTTTAAAGCCTGTTGGCAGTAAAGGGAAGTTTAAATATTTTGCACTGCATGTAAGTGCTTCTAAATAAGAGGCTACTGAGGAAGTGAAAGGACTAAATATAACTAACAAAACCATAATTTTTAGATGGGTAACTGCAATGCATTACTCGTGTAAAAAAAAAAAATATATATATTTATAAGTGTTCTGTCAGGTTGTGAAAATGTTTGCACCTTGTGAATGGAATAAAACCTTAATATTGAAGTAACTTACTTTTATATAATGTTCCTTTTATCCATGGCAACAGTCATTTTGTTTTTCTTGTTTCGTATTTGAGTGGTTTGTGCCAATGGAAGCTGGTATCTATGGGTACTAAACTTAAAATACAGTCAGAATTATTTTTTTAGTTATTTGGTTTTAGCTGAACTGATGTGTATGTTTTAAAAACATTACGGTAATCATACTTTTTATCCATACTAATAGACTGTAATGTTTGGCAACATATACTTTTTACAGTGAACTTAGAAGATATTCTTTAAAGGATAGCGTATTACATATTTTCTTAAATTTCGGTTTTAGTCCTTTAAAAATGTAAGACGCTCTAGAATCCAGCTCTACTGTATGCTCTCCTGCAAATTTAAAAAAATGTCATTGTAGCTTAAATTTTGGTTTGTACTGTAGTAAATGGAGCTAGCAATAATACTTTAGAGATCTCCTGCCTAAAGGTGCTCATAGTTAGATATTAGATAGATTAGACATCTGTCTATAGACAAAGCGATATCTATAGCGCTGGTGGTTTCTCACCTTTCAACGGTCCTGCCTGGCCCATTAATTTTTTTCATTGCAAGTGGAACACAAAAAAAGAACAGGTCAGGTGGTTCCATCAGTGTCCCTCAAATGTCGTCTACAAAGTGGATTGTGAGTTCTAATGTATAGGCACCTTAAGCTCTAGTGTATGGGATTATTCAGACCAACAGATTATCCATTGATATATATGATCAGTAGTGTGTCAAAATTAAAGTGACACTAATAATATTTCTGTCTGATCTTCTTGTTTTCTATTGACCAGGCCAATCCATTAAAACCAGGCCAATCCATTAAAACATCTACCAATGGATTGAATCAGGCAAAATAGATGAATCGCCGGGGTACCAGCCCTAAAATGGAATTCCAACTGACTTGATACTATTTAAAATGATGTGTCCTTTATCTTTTAAATAAATTTTATGCAAAGATACACCCCGTTTGAAAACAATAAAAATGTTTTACTGGCCTGTCCCTTTAGCTGTTAGATTATTTTTTATTATTTCTCTCTTAGGTGCCCATACATTACAACTTGCCTTCCAATGTTCCCGGAACGTTCGAGGAGAAGAAGAAACGTCTGACCCCTTCTTTTTTGTGGCTGACATGCGATCGCCAAAATGAATGGGCCAGACTGGATTGTTAGGTAGAAGCACCGGCGCTAAAGATATTATATTACAATAGATTAGATGTTTGCCTATAGACAAAAGTCTAGTCTATCTAATGTTAAGTAGTGTATGGCCCTTATTCTCTCAGAAATTTTCAAAGAACATGCTGAGCTGCTGAGCAAGAGTATGTAGTAACTCCAGACAATGTTGTACTAAATTTTTAGTGGTGCTTCGTTTGGTTCACAAATTATAGAAAGTAATAGACAAGAGATACAATCGAGCAGTCATTCCCCCCCCCTACCCCCAGATTGGAGTGTAAATTCTTTGGGAGGTAGGAGTGGTGGGAGGGACCTGCGGGAAAAACAGAAAAAGTTTCTGGTTCAGTCCGTGAGTTAGAGGTAAGAACAGATTAGTAATATCCCTACCTCCGTTATACAATTTATTTTAAAAATCTCAATTGTGAATGAAGCGATCCTTTAAAAGTAATTTAAATTATGTATTACTTAATAGATAGATATGGAAAAAACAGTTCAGCTTTTCCAAACTGTATGTATATAAATGTGCTGATTATTTTTTATATAAAGCTAATGATTAAACTGTATTGTTTGTGTGCGAAACATTTTGTTTCGCATCTTTGTATCAAATACAAATTTTGTATTTGATAATACTTTGTTTACTGTAGGATACTTACTGTGTTTTATGTTTTGAAACCTGATTCTTCAAATGAGTTTTCCGTATATGTGTAGTTGTAATAAAAGTATTTAACAGCAAGAGACATTAAAGTTTAACTATATCTGCAGATCATTTTGGAGAGTTTTTTATTTGAATAATTTGCCAAATTGGCAGCAATGAACAGATATGCTTGAAAAACAGCTTTTGACAACTTGTGATGTAGTTTTTGCAGGGTCGCTCTCTGATCTGTTGTTAAAACATAGCCATTGTTTTCCAATAGAACAGGTTGAACATTTACATCGGGTCACAATGTTATGCATATACATCAGCAGCTTAATAACTGTGCTTGGTAATGTCTCATCATAGAAAACTGATGTCAGAAACAAGGCCATACTATACGCAACGTGGTCAGAAATCACAATAACATGGACACCAACGCATACATCAACTATTTTGATGTGGATCTTGAGCATTTTCAGTGATGGAAATTGGAAAACAGCAGCACAAAATTGCATATGAACTTGGACACATTCTCATTATAGGTATTTAATCAGTAGAACTACCAACACAGCAGAATGTAACCAAATCCTCAGATTGTACAGGTAGAGGAGCATTTTCTGAACAGGTGATTTTCCTACAAAAGATGCTCTGTTGACTTAGTAATATCTTACAATGCATTGTGTATAGAGGATTATAAAATGAAACCCAAGCTGGGTACACACATCCAATCCTTGGCCCGACCGACTGTTCGGCACTGAGTGGCCAGTGTCATGTCTGCAAGTCAGATGATTGGCCTCTTACAATAGGCTTGTTGCATGTTATTAAGCCAGCGGTTCTGGACACATGCATAAGCCGAGGGACAAAAAGGAGAATTTTGCATATCTCCGCCACTTACTTGGGGGACCTGGGAGTAAGAAATTACTTCTTGTTTCTTAGATTGTGGGCAATGATATTCATATAGCATGAGACTGCAAGAGCCTTCTGTTATAAAAAGGTGTTTCTCCATTTTATGTGCAGTGGAGGGATTTTTGCTCCTTTTGGCCCACCTCTCCCTAAGCTATCTAGCTGCTTTGTCTATTGTGTGGCCAAGTCCTACCCCATAGAGCCATGAATCTGTATCTTGCACTGACGAGATCTAACAAGATCGAAACATGTCATGTCTGCAAGTCGGATGATTGGCTCTATACAATAGACTAGTTGCAGTTATTAGCCAGCAGTTCTGGAAACATGCATAAGCCAAGGGACATAAAGGAGTTTTGATATCTCTGCCCTTACTCGGGGGACCTGGGAATAAGAAATGACTTCTTGTTTCTTAGATTTTTGGGCAATGCTTTTCATATAGCATGAGACTGCAAGATGCCTTTTGTCATAAGAAGGTGTTGCTCCATTTTTATGTGCAGTGAGGGGCTTTTGCTCCTTTTGGCCCACCTCTCCCTAAGCTATCTAGCTGCCTTGTCTTTTCTGAATACTGAAGAGAATATTTCACATTCTTGTAGACTGATAGATAGATTCAAAAGTAAACTGGGTAGGCACCATAGGACCATGTTAAGTGATACCCATAGGAGATTGTCAATAAATCTGCTATGGTGTATGATCTTATGAGGATGGATGCAGTTGGTTTTCTGTAACAATATTGACCTCCTCCACCACCCTAAGTACAGATTCACATACGTGGGGGCAAATATCACCCCATCACTGCCCCGTGGACTTGAAGGTAACGATTCTTATCAAACATAAAAAAATTATGTGTGAGTAAAAAACCCACAGCCTTTTTAATGTAATTACTTTAAATGTAATTTTCCGTAGTGTAGGCCACCCCTGTCACCCCCAACCTCCAAGTTTGTTAAAAAAGCATCAGAAACATACGCGCCTTCGTTCCTGCAGCTGCCTTCATGGCCAGCAGCTGTGATTGGTTGCCTCTCCGAAATCACAGATGTGGCTGCCGGTCTGGCCCCTGTTTGCAACTTCCGCCAAACAGAGGGTTGGGCGAGCAGAGAAAACCGTGGGAGCAAAGGACTGTAAGTATGTTTGTGGTGCTTTTTTTTTAGAAATCTAACGGTTGGGGGTGGGCCAGGGGTGCACTACAGTATATTAAAAAAATACCCTTTAAAAGACAACTCCACCCCCATAACAACATCTTTTAGAAAGAATGGCCTCTTTAAAATATATTGATATATCATACTTGTCCTATGATTCATTACTGTATGCCTGCATACTTCTGGAGGCCTCATGGAAACTGAGCAATTTAGAAACCTGTACTGAGCCTATACTGAGCCTGGGCATGCTCAGAATAGGCAGACAGGGGAATAACATTCAGTCATTGGCTGTGATGTCAACTGTCAAATCCATAACTGACCGTTACTAACTGGAAGAACCAGGAGCAGAAACGGCAAGAGGACATGTGCAGGATTTCAGGTTAGACTTATATATTTCAGATTTCAAACTATTACTGTTTAGGGTTTTGGGAGTGATTTACCTGTATGTAAGTTTTCATTTTGGGGCTGGACTTGCCCTTTAAGCCTCTTCTAATCGTATACCTTTGCTACATCCAAAAATCAAAATCAAAGTGGGTGCTGTGTAACCCTATTTTCTGCAAATATTAAAATAAAATTTGATGTAGTCAGTGGAGGCAGGTATAGTGAAGACAGAATTTTGTGGGGCCACCTAATGTGAGGGATGACGAGATATAGAAAAATGATGAAAGTGAATGGGGAGATTAGTGTGTTGTATGGATGAAACATCAGGAATGTTGTAACTTGTATAGAATATTTTGATGTGGATGTGAGGAAGGATGATAATTCAAAAACGGTCATGAAAAAAACATAAGACACTCTGGATATAGCCAAGTAATATATCATCAGATGAAATTGGGCCCAATGATACTTTTGTGGGGTCCTACAGTACATAACATTATCTCACATATAAATGTGACATGTCTGTTGACTACATTTTTTTTTTATTTTTAAATTTTGAGCTCTGCTCATTTCAATTATAACAGCTTTGCAGGGAAGTCCATCCAAACTGAAGCTCATGCAAAGTGAAGTTATCCTAAGTGATATTGGAGTTTAACAAGGGAGTTAATTATCTGACATCTCTCTCTCTATCTTCCAACAGGTACGCACTTATCATTCATTGACTGCTTTGCCTTACCCTCTGCTTCAATATCACAACTACATCCTCCACTCTGATAATTCACAATTGGTACGCATTATCATCCATTGACTGCTTTGCTTACCCCTGCTTCAATATCCCAACTACATTCTCCCCTCTGTATAATTGATAATTGGTACAGCATTGTTAATTCCAATACTGTGTATTGTTTTTCTTAACAGTTTGTATTAATCCTGAAATATTTTGAATAGGGTCACAGTTAGTTACTTTTACCTCTGTTTGTGTCTTTAAGAGATGGTATCTTCTCTGCTAGTCCATTTTGCACAGTGATGATCACTTTGTTGTGTTAATTGCACTCTGCTAATTACTTAATTTCCCTGTCTGTATCTGATTTTATCCCTATAAATTTAGACACAGCATAGGGGGGTAGCTTTGCAGGTAGGTCCATCCAAACTGAAGTTCATCCAAAGTTAAGTTATCCTAAGTGATATTTGAGTTAAACAAGGAGATCGACTAGGCAAACTCCTGGTGACTTTACTTTTGTTCAATAATGTATACAGTTGTGCTCTGCTTTAGTCTTATTTACTCAGGCTCCAAAATCTCCTTCCTTCATTCACTGCCTATCCCTATTCTGTCATTATCTCTGCCTCTCTTCTTCCATCCAATTACCAGTATTCCTTCACGCTCTACCAGCACTTACAAAATGTGTTTCTTTCACTAAGTCCAAACACCCCAGGAAACTTCAGTACAAATCCTAGCCCACCTCCACTCCCTGTTTATTATTTCTTTTGATGCTGGGGATATTGCTCCAAACCCTGGACCCTGCAACATTTCCATCTGCCATCGTCCTGCCTTTCTACACCCAATACTTATTCGTTTAGAGGCTATATCTTTCTAATATTATAACTGTCCCTACTCTTTCACTTCGCTTTTCCTTTTTCCTGTGGCTCTTAATACACACTCTCTTACTAACAACACACCTTTTTCAGACCTGTTCTGTTCTAATGCCTCATCTCCTGGCTCTTACTGAGACTTGGATCTCACACCATGATACTGTAGTCAAAGCTTCGATTACGCATGGTGGTCTATCTTTTCTCATTTGCCTCGTTCCTCAGGATGGGGTGGAGGGGAGGGGTAGGTCTTCTTTTTCCCCTATCTGCCGCTAGACTTGTTTCTCTTCCCCCCTTTGTGGCTTTTTCCTCATTTGAAGTCCATGCTGTCCAACTTTTTCACCCCTAATGTCTACGAGTAGAAGTCGTTTACCCTTCTGCTCAGCCACTTTCCACAGAGTTTGAAACTTGGCTCTCTATCTTTCTTTCCTTTGACTCTCCGGCTATAATTCTAGGTGACTTCATTGTCACATTGACGACACTAATCAATCCGGGCCCTCTGGCTTTCTACACATTCACTTCCTCCTTCTCCCTCCAGCAGTGGACCAACACAAGCACCCATAAGGATTGTCACTTCCTGGACTTGGTCTTTACTAAAAATCTTTCTGTCTCTCAGTTTGCTAGTAACTCCTTCCCACATTCTGATCACAATCTAATTACTTTCTCTACCACCTACTCTCCCCTCTTCTCTGACACTCCATCTACTGTCCTTGTTCGCAACACCTGTACAATAGACCTTCCGGGCTCTATACTCTTTCCTGTTCTAGCCTCACTGCCTTCATGTCTGACTCTAGCCCTGATTCCTTATACATTCGATAACTCCTATCCACTACTATGACTCCTTTGCCCCCCTACAAACTCACAAACGTTGCCCTGCTAATCCCTGTCCTTGGCAATTCAGATACCAAGTTCCTATGCTGCTGTACTTGTGCAGCTGAGCGGCTGTGGAAAAAGTCACGCATTCAGGCAGACTTTAACCATTTTAAGTCATGTTGTCGTGTCTTAATTGGCTCTTTCAGCAGCTATCCCTCCTACTTTAGCACACTTATAAACAATAACATAAATAAACCACGTTGTCTATTTTTCAATATTTAACACTCTTTTGCAGCCCTCCTCTATGGACACTCACGGGCACTACGAAATACCTTAATGCTAATTACTTATTGCACCCATTACAATCAGGATTCCGACCGGGTCATTCAACTGAAAAGGCCCTTTGCAAAGTCTCAAATGGCCTACTAGCTGCCAAAGCCAAAGATCAGTTATTTTGTCCTCTCTCTTGACTCCTTGCTAAGATCCGCCCTTTTCTCTCTCTCTCACTACTAAAAATGCTCATCCTGCCCTTATGATCTCCCTCCTGACTACTGTAACATTTTACTACTTGGACTCCCAGCCTCTCATCTCTGTCCTCTCCAGTCTATCTTAAACTCGGTAGTCGGATGATCTCGCTCTCCTCCAAAAGAGAACCGCAGCCCCGATACTTCAGTCCATAGGGGGGCTCCATCAAACAAAGAATCATATTCATACCTACATTAACCTTTAAATCCCTTCGCTCTACTGCACCTCCCTACTTATCTTCTCTCTTGGTCCCTTATTTTCCGTGCCCTCCGTTTCTTGCAAGGAAATCTTCTCCACAGACCCCCAACTAACACTGCTGCCTCCCGCCTTAAACCGTTCTCTCGCTGCTCCCTACCTTTGGAATTTCTCCCTCCCTCGCTTCGCCTGGTGACATCCATTAATACTTTCAAATTAGACTGTTATCCTACCTTTCTGAGCATCAGCACAACAAATGATTGTTAGCCCTTTTAGACACTTTGAAATCATTTCCCCCACACTTGTATTGTATTGTGTCCCTCCCACTTAGATTGTAAGCTCTTCGGGGCAGGGGTTCTCATTCCTAATGTGTCAAGGCTTGTTGCACTTATATCAATTTATACATAATCTATATATATGCTTTCTTAACTGATGTATGAAATTGTATTTAATTTAATTTTATCTATCTGTTAATGGCTTGCACTTATCCACTTGTTTGTTTACCGTACTCAGTGATTTTTTTAATGTACAGTGCTGCGTAACCTAGTGGCGCTTTATAATAAAATTATATATACATACATAAACTGGGCAACCAATATTTCACTGTGAATACATTTTACATCTTATTTTTGTTGTCTAATATAAGGGTAATCTTGGAGACAAAAATCGGACTGTACTTGATCTTACTGCACCATGTATTAAAGCTACTATCCCTACTACACTAACCCTGGAATAAATGTGATTTCCTATCTTTCACTTTATGAATATTAGTCAAATGCATTTTATATAATAGGGGATATAAACTCATTTAGTATATGTCCTTATTTTATTATAAACATTTAAAAATAACTACAATTTATGAAAATACAAGATATAAAAATTTCGCAAAATAGTTTTTATGTAAATTTCAATAAACCCCATGTTTTCTTGAAATAAAAAAAAGAATAATATTTTTAGAATAAACATATGTAAACCTCATACTTTTATTTTGGAATAATATTGCTATGTATAGTTTAAAGGAAAAGTCAACCTTATGCAAATTCCTGACTTACGAACCAGAACCTGCTGATTTAAACACCATATCACCTGTATTACTAAATAATCCCTACTAAAGATTTAATTACTGCAGTTACAGCCCTTTCCCCTAGCTTGATGTGCTCAGGCATGCTTATTGTGATTAACCCAGGAAGACAGACAAATTGTCCAGACAGCACCTTTGCATCTCCCTGTGCTCAGAGGTACATATCTGTAGTTAAAGCATATATCTCTACCAGAAAAATTAGATTTTTCTGTAGTGTAGGGCACCCCAGCCCCCCCCCAACTGCCATGTTAATTTTTAAAATAAGCCCCAGAAATAGACTATCATCGTTGTCCCTCGGCTCTCTGCCCCCGGGTCTCTGCTTGTCAAAAGTAGCAAATAGGGGCTGGACTGGCAGCCGTGTCTGTGGTGCCCTACACTACAGAAAAGGGTTTTAAAGGTAGGGGATAAAGGGTAAGGTTATGATTTTTCTATTACACTACACAGTGGGGCCAGCACTGGGGCAAATTTTAGCACTGGGGGTGGACTTGCCCTTTAAGAATTTGATAGGTAGACAAGGTATCTGTTGTATTCAATTAGATCAACTGGAATGGAATGTAGTTCTGAAGACGTTCGCTAGTCATCCGACTGGCTTTCTCAATTCAGAATTGAGAAAGCCAGTGGATGACTAGCGAAACGTCTTCAAGAACTACATTTCAAGTCCAGTTGATCTAATTGAATACAAACAGATTACCATGACCTGGATGAATGAGAACCTTCACAAGGTAGAAAAGTTTATTTAATTTTGCAGTTCGGATCTCCAGTAAATCTTCAGTAGCGGATTTACAGAGGCTGCCTGGCTCTGGGTGAATCTCACATTGCATGTAAGTATTTAACACCAGCTATTAGCTGGTGTAATATTTACATGAAACAGCTGTGCAGTCTCTGGTGAATAGGTAGCAATGGCTGCACGAGAGTCTCTTCCAATTCTTGCTCAGCTGCCGACAACTGAGAATAATCGG
Source organism: Hymenochirus boettgeri (assembly GCA_019447015.1). Lineage (NCBI taxonomy): Eukaryota > Metazoa > Chordata > Amphibia > Anura > Pipidae > Hymenochirus > Hymenochirus boettgeri. The sequence goes on along the minus strand of CM033474.1, from coordinate 61,609,456 downwards.
TTAGTGCGACTTTAATAGCAGGAGAGTGCAATGCTTGGCCGCAGCATTCCTCAGTAAACAAAGCCATTTGTTCTTACTATGGACTTTTCCTTTAAATTCAAAGAGCAAAATAAACTACGAAAACTCCTATGGAATCATCTAGAACTATAATCTAAATTTGAAACCACTACTCTTTTTCTACCTAATTGTCCTTTGCTGCACAGACTTCCCCTGCAGCAACTGACCAACATGGATCTCATTTCCTGATTATAAAACGCTAGAAGCCTTTAATGGGGAAATTAGATGAGTTAGTCATAAACAGATCAAAATTCTGCAGCTTTATAACAGATGATTTCAATAAACATGTACCAGTGCAATAGACTAATAGCAGTCCGCTGTGATATATGACCATGTCTTGTTTGGAAACCAGGCATAAGCATGCAGTTAGAACTTTCTAATCCTAATGCGCTTTATTAGGTTTGCGCACTTAACGTTTAGCGTTTGTTGATTCAAATGAGGTAGGAAGAGACTATTAGTTTTCTCTTGAATTGAAATTCTATCCCCAAAGTGAAGTTGGTTTAATGAACTTTTAACTGCAGAGCAGTCTTCCTTGCTCTGTACTGATGAGGGTCAGCAAAGCCAAGCCCACTCTTATCATGGCTCTTTGGCTTTGCACCAAGCTCAACAGATGGCATGACATTTCTTAAAAAGATGTAATGGAAACACCAATATTTCTCCTTGTTCACAAGACATGTTTGATGGCTGGAATTGTTTTCACTCATACTGAAAAGTATTTAGAATGGATTATGCCCATGCAGATGTGCTTCTTCAAAAAAGTCTTTTGTAATAGTTTTGTTTGTAAATTCTCTCCATTCCATTTCATCCATCATGGTTCATTTATAAATAGTTTGATTAGTCTGAATTTAAGAATGTGATCAGTGCACATTGATATGCACTTGCTGTATTGTCATTTATCATCCACGCAGCCCCTGTAATGCATGTAAACATGTAACTCAAATTAATGTTTTCAAAATTAAAGGGTAACTTTAGTCTCCATGCAATGACCTTTATTAAAAAGATGCTGACTTGTGTCCTACGCTGTAACTGTCTTTAAATAGCTTCAGAAAAGATCGGGGGGGGGGGGGGGGGGTTGTTTTTATGGGGAGGCTTCTTACTCTGCACATCATGTGACTGTCACACATTTCCACTTTTTTATCCTGAATGTCTGAGTGTAACTTGAAAAGCTATAACTAGAGAAGCTAGAAACGTAATCCTAGGCTTGTTTGAAAAGTACAAGAGAGCTCTTTTAAAAAGAGGGCACTTCTATGAAGACCACGCTTACCCTTTAAGTTATGATGTGCATTTTTCAATTCTATTTTATTGTCCTGATTCATAACAAAAAAAGCAAAGGGACAATTTAAACATTGTCTTTGTATGAGGGTTTCCACACTTGTCAAGTGCTACTTGTGCTTAGGGTACGTGCATACTTTATCGCACTAATTCAGTCTGGCCCATGGTCACATTATGAGACTTATACACTGTACCAACTACACTGTTTAGGTATTTTTTTGTCATACAGTTGTATTATTAATACATTGGTTGTGCTCTGCTACTTACAGGGAGATGCAATAAAAGTTATTATCTTAAAAATGGTGCTAATTTTCCCCCAACCAATCAGATGTTAGCTTTCAAATGTTAAATAAGATCTGATTGGTTGGGGCAAAATAAGCACCATTTTTAATCATAAGAACTTTTATTGAATTTCCCTCTTAGTGTTTTATGACATTGTCTATTCCCTTATCTAATAAAAGATTTATTCTATGTCTATATTCTATAATGTCCATTAGATGCCTTCTCTCCTCTTGAGCTATTATCAAGTTTTTATGCACAATGTTTTAAAAAAAAAAGTTGTTTCTGTAACCCTTTGGTTTTATAATTGTGCGTAATGTTGGTATAAATTTGTTAGGGGAAGGTTTTTTAATGTGCAAGCACAAAGTCTACCTGTTAAGTTGATGCTTACAGTAGTAGTTGTTGAAAAGGTCTTCTATTTCCTTTGCCTATTTTTAGATAACATTTAGTGTACCTGTATTCTTTGGCTACACGTCATTCCACTGTATCCATGACGACATGAGCATACATTGGTTGGGCACATCGGCCTCCATATAAACATTTGAAATTGCAGACAGCTGAAAAAATTAAATGTAAAATAAACTAAACTGGCAGAAAGGATTTCTGGATTTTTTAATATTAGGAATGAAAAATAAAGATTAAAATACTTACCAATCTGACAGTGGCTCCTTCCCATTGGGTGGACAGTGACAGGTATCAGGACCTATACACTCACCTCCATTTTTACATTTTACAATGATATAGCTGTGTAAAAATGTTACCAAATTATTAACATTTCATATTTATTTAATAATGACTCAGCTATAAAAGTTTTATAGTCTTACGTGTATTGCAATATTTTCCTTTCCATCCTGATCGGCAAGAACAAAATTGGGTCCACACCTTTCCCTCCATTCATGCACATTGGATCAACAGTACCTATATGGAAAATATGGTTTATTTATATAGAACTGTCCTACAACTGGATCTTTCTGTCTTCATATATGGTATGTATGTGTGTGTGTGTGGTGTGTGTGTGTGTGTGGTGTGTGTATGTATATATATATATAGTACTTTGTCGTTTCCATTATAAAGCATGTTATTCATTTACAGACATAAAGAGAACATAGACAGAGAAGATTTTGCAAGGAAACATGCATAGTTCTATAAAGTCCGTAATATAAATGTAGCAATATTTAAGGAGCACTCACTTTTTTGACATCTGATCCCGTGTATCCGTCTGGGCATGTACATATATTATTTCTCATGCAATGGCCACCATTTTTGCAAGGAGGACTGCAGACCGCTAAATGAAAAAATAGGAACATTTACAATCAGTTAAATGACATCTTATTATAGCAGGTTCTAAAAGATAAAATCGTAAACTCACTCAGGGAGATTTAATAAAATTCTTATTGTTAAAAATGGTGCTAATTTTGCCCAACCAATCAGATGTTATTTAACATTGAAAGCTAACATCGATTGTTTGTGGCAAAATTAGCATCATATTATCGATAAAACTTTTATTGAATCCCTCTGAACTTTGTCTCAAAATGTTCTACAACAGGTTATAGAGCTGTATATTATATATTTTTTTTGCAGTATTATTGTGCTCAATGCCTAACAGGGCATTTGATGTAATATACTAAAAGTTCATTTTACCTCTTACCTTCTGGGTCCCCACGATGTAGTACTAACTAGTGGTAACCCGTAGGTTTAGGAGTGTCGAGGTAACCCCTCTAATCAAAAGGCGTTAGTTTTCATGCAAAGAAGCGCAAAAACAAATGCTATGGTTTTTGCTTCGGGTGCCTTTTGCATGCCCTCCAAAATATTTTGTTAAATCATGGCTAACCGATATTACATCGGATGTGGTTATATTACAGCTGGTTTTAACTTGGGGGCTGTTATTATTTCTCCCTGATACTTTTTTTATTTGCTCCATTTCTTTCTATGATGGTTTCTGTTCCAGGTGCTTTCTCTGGAGAAAGTATGATTGCTAGGATAAGATCGATTGTGAGAGGAAGACAAGTAACAAAAAACTGCTAGAGGAAAACAAAAGCCTAATCTAACAGAGACAGCGCTCCAACACCTTGGATCCCTGCCTTACTCTTGCAGGTATTGGAGAAATGCGCTTGGATCAGTCAGAGATGATGTGTGTGTTTTTATAAGGGTTTGCTCTTAAAAGTTTCAACAATGAGCTGGATCACTGCTTTATATTATTTCAAGTTTGAACTTTTCAGATGAACTGCTGAATTAAAATGATATCATCAACTTTTGTTTATAATGATAACCTCTGAGAAGTCAGTTAAATCATTACCACCACCCCCTCCTTTCTCTGGAATGCTCAGTGTGCTTTACAAAGAAAAGGGAAAGCTCTCTAATAATCTGCTGCATCATATAGGCCTGTTCTGAGTAGAGGGGTCATTGGAAGTTAAGGCATTGCTGTAGTAAAGGCTTTAAAGGGTTAGTCCAACCCCCTTGACCGGCAGCCGCTCTTGTGATTGAATAAGACATTGCGCCTAAGCAAATCACAGGATGGCTGCCGGTCCGGTCTCTTCTGCCTGCTTCCGTGCATGGAAAAGGCACAGGAGACGAGACAGAAGGCAGCAAGGGAACAAGGCTATAATTATTTTGCAGAAATATACATCTGTTTCTACACTTTACCCAACTCAAATTTCCCCACCTTTAAAACTTTCCAGGGTGCGGACCTAAACACACAGGGTTATTCAATAAAAGTTCTTATTGTAAAAATAGTGCTAATTTTGCCCCAACCAATCAGATGTTAGCTTTCAAATGTTAAATAAGATCTGATTGGTTGGGGCAAAATTAGCACCATCTTAAACGATAAGAACTTTTATTGAATCTCCCTGAAAGTGATTACTGCATGTGTGGTAAAAACTGGTAATGGTAACTGGTCCGTTGTAATTCATTGCCCTGTAAAGGTTCGTACACACGTGCAATCGCGGGTCCCGACCAGGGAAGCATGATGTGTAGGAACGAACGATTCCGGGCGATAATCAGCCTGTGTGTAGGAGCTTTATTGGCCGAATGGTTGTTTGTTCAGAGATCTGCCAAGTCGGTCGTTCAACGATGCCAGAATAGACGGTAAAGGCCGAAAAGTGCCTACACATGGGCGAAGAGAGTCGAGACGATGAGAAATGAAAAGTAACCTTTGGCTTTGGCAGCCTGAAGGTCATTTACAACTTTGCACAGGGCCGTTCTTGTGGAGTGCGCAGGATAAACCCTGATTGCAAGGGGTCCACTAATTATTAGAATTAAGATAATTAGTGATACGGTGTAGAAGACAAGACGTTCCAGTAGCTTAGAGGCTACGGTAGAAGAGAGACTGGGCGGTAGTTAGTTAGCAAGACAATAGGGGTCAAGGGAGGCTTTTTTGATTATGGGTTTCATGTGGGCATGTTTAAAGGAGGAAGGGAAAATGCCAGATGACAGGGAGGCGTTGAATATTTGGGTAAGTTTAGGGGTGACTGCCTGATTACAATGCTTCAGTAGGAAAGAGGACATGGGATCGAGGGGACATGTAGTAAGCAGACAAGACTGAAGCAGATAAGAGACCTCTGACTGGATTACGGACTAAAAGATTCAAGAGTAGTAGAAGGGGTGTGGGTAGAAGAATCTGAGAGCTATGCTGAGGGTAAGGAATCTGCATACGAAATGGACTCTATTTTATTACGAAGTAGTCCGCGAAGTCTTGGGGGAGAGTGTGGAGAGAGGAGAGAGTCAGTGGGCGGAGGGACAGATAAGGGAGTTAAAGATGGAGAAAAGGCGGCGTGGGTTTGATTTGTTATTATTTATAAGCGTCTTATAGTATTTTAGTTTGCTCAGTGAGGGGTTGAGGCATTGGAGCATAAACTTGTAATGGAGAAAGTCAGCCTGAGTACGAGACTTTTTCCACATCCGCTCAGCAGCACGTGTGCACCAACATATAAAATGGGTGTGGACTGAGCCGGGGCGAGGAGACAGGATGTGTGGGGTTGCAAGGGGGCAAGGGAATCAATCAGTCAGGACAGAGTGTAGGAGTTAAGAAGAAGTCAGGGTCAGAGTCAGACATAAGGGTAGGAGAGACTAGAGGAGAGAGAAGCACACCAGCAGATATATGGCTCAGGTATTACGGACATACACAACGAAGGAGGGTCAAGAGAACAGGTGAGTATTGAGAAGAAAAGTAATAAGATGTGATCAGAAAGCGTGTAGGGGTTACTTTCAAAAGATGAGAACAGATAGGTTTCTGGTGAAATAATAGCAGATGTCTGAAGTAGCTATAGCATAAATAAATAAAATGCTTAAAGTGTTTACCTGTAAGAATGGATCTGCTTAGTTGTAGAGATTAGCAAAACTGTTGATTTGTTCCACTAGCCATTCCACAAAACTTATTGAACATCCAAAAATCCAGCTGAAGTTGAATCTTTAAAATTTTTTTTAAGCCAGATTTTTTACTTTTTGAAAGGAGTTTTCAAACTGCAGTTTTTGACTTTTACATGAACTTTAACTTTTTCAATCTCGATTTTTGAATTTTCAACTGTAAAGTTCATTTTAGATTTTTGTTAAATTCCGATATTTTTTTTTTTTTAATTTTGTTCAATTCACAGATTTTCAGAACTGCTAGTTCTCAATTAAACCAGGTTTTTTTGAAAGCAGGACTCACCTCTACTTGTATGTATGTATGTATGTATGTATGTATGTATAGTTTATCATAAAGCGCCACTTGGGGAAGCAGCGCTGTAAGTAAATACAATAAAGTCATACAAGGGGAACAAATAATAGATAGTTCAGTACATAAATATAAATAGAAGTGCTAGAGCTTTGCCCCAAGGGTAAGGAGGTCCCTGCCCGTAGAGCTACAGTCTTACTTACCAATAGAAACATATTTCCTTTTAGTAAATGCATTAATTGGATATAAAGCTATTTAATTAGAGAAAGATACTTACCATTCTGCACATGTACCATAGAATCCATTTGGACAAAGACAAATGTTGGACTTTGTACAAGAGCCCCATTGAGGAAACTGGATGACACACTGCTAGAAAAAAAAAAGATATTTTAATATACCAACTATACTGTTTAATACAATATAATACTAATACTAAATATGATTTATTGTAAGTGCCTTGATTGCAAGCTACCTTGACCAACTGTAAATAAATGCAGTTTTGCTCTTCATAATCACAACCTTACCATTTTATCTTGTCTGGGACATTTGAAAGATAACAACAATATGAGCTTATGTGCATAGAGTGCTGTCCTGAGGACATCGGGGAGATGTAATACTTGCCCTCTGTGATCTCTCCTTCCAGGTTCCTGCTAGCAGTATTCGCTTAGTATGTTAATTTATCGCTAAAACCCGGAAGGTAAGGAGCGCGGAGGAAGTAACGCCAGCATTTAATGACCTTTGTTTTTAGCGTTACAAAGTAGCGCAAACAGGAGGTTCAAGGTTTTATTTTGGGTCTGTAAAACCATTATCAGACGATTTTACATCTCCTCGTGTATTTTTGTGTTTTCTGGCAAAGGAATTAGATGCATCCTAAGAATAAATACATTGTGCAAAATACATAAGAAAAGGTTTACACAAACAATGGTGATAAAAATGACTGCACGTAATGCACATATTTGGATTACATATGCCCTGCACACAAAGCCAAAAAAAATACTTTGAAGATTTCTTTTAAATCAATAATTTCATTAACATTACCTGATCAAAATGGGCATGATAGCTACATAGTAATGTAGCTAAAATAATGCAAAAGTGTCCTGATTAATGGCCAAATCCCTCTATAGATTTCAATGGGTAAATACAGAGCACCACGGGAGCACCCAACATATTTAATAATGCTGCCAGCAGTGCACTTTACTGTATATGAGATGTTAGGGAAAAAAAGTTTCTCTCACACAAAGATGTAAGGTTCTGGGTGCCCATGCCCCAGGGTATGCAGTCTATAGGTCTGGGTGCCCATGCCCCAGGGTAGCAGTCTATATGGACTAGGTGCCCATGCCCCAGGGTATGCAGTCTATATGTCCTGGGTGCCGAGCCCCAGTGTATGCAGTCTATATGGTCTGGGTGCCCATGTCCCAGTGTATGCGTCTATATGGTCTGGGTGCCCATGCCCCAGGGTATGAGTTTATATGGAAGGTGCCCATGTCCCAGGGTATGCAGTCTATATGTCTGGGTGCCGATGCCCAGTTATGCGTTATATGTTGTCGGTGAGGTCGTAGTTAGGCGGCCGGCGTGCGATGTCGATGTGAGGTCTGGTGCATGTCCCAGTGTAGCATTCTATATGGTCTGGATGCCCATGCCCCAGGGTTGCAGTCTAATAGGTCTGGGTGCCCATGCCCCAGTGTATGCAGTCTATATGGTGTGGGTGCATGTCCTGTGATGCAGTCTATATGGTTTGGGTGCATATGCCCCAGTGTATGCAGTCGTATGGTGGGGGGACCATCTCCTAGTGTATGCAGTTATATGGTCTGGGGTGCCCATGTCCCAGTGTATGCAGTCTATATGGTGGTGGGTGCATGCCCCAGTGATTGCAGTCTATATGGTGTGGGTGCCCATGCCCCAGTGTATGCAGTCTATATGGTGTGGGTGCCCATGCCCCAGTGTATGCAGTCTATATGGTTTGGTGCGCAGTCCCAGTGTATGAGTCTATATGCTGGTGCCCATGCCCCAGTATGCAGTCTATAGGTCTGGGTGCCCATGCCCAGTGTATGCAGTCTATATGGTCTGGGTGCCCATGCCCAGTGTATGCAGTCTATATGGTCGGGGGCCCATGCCCCAGTGTATGCAGTCTATATGGTTGGGTGCCCATGCCCCAGTGTATGCAGTCTATATGGTCTGGGTGCCCATGCCCCAGTGTATGCAGTTTATATGGTTGGGTGCCATGCCCGGGTATGCAGTTATATGGTCTGGGTGCCCATGCCCCAGTGTATGCAGTCTATAGGTCTGGGTGCCCATGCCCCAGTGTATGCAGTCTATATGGTCTGGGTGCCCATGCCCCAGTGTATGCAGTCTATTGGTCTGGGTGCCATGCCCAGTGTAGCAGTCTATATGGTCTGGGTGCCCATGCCCAGTGATGCAGTCTATATGGTCTGGTGCCATGTCCCAGTGTATGCAATCTATATGGTCTGGGTGCCATGTCCCAGTGTATGCAGTCTATATGGTGTGGGTGCCCATGCCCCAGTGTATGCAGTCTATATGGTGTGGGTGCCCATGCCCCAGTGTATGCAGTCTATATGGTGTGGGTGCCCATGCCCCAGTGTATGCAGTCTATATGGTCTGGGTGCGCATGTCCCAGTGTATGCAGTCTATATGCCTGGATGCCCATGCCCAGCATATGCAGTCTATATGGTCTGGGTGCCCATGCCCCAGTGTATTGCTTTCTATATGGTCTGGGTGCCCATGCCCCAGTGTATGCAGTTATTGGTCTGGGTGCCCATGCCCAGTGTATGCGCATACACTGGGGCATGGGCACCCAGACCATATAGACTGCATATGCTGGGGCATGGGCATCCAGGCATATAGACTGCATACACTGGGACATGCGCACCCAGACCATATAGACTGCATACACTGGGGCATGGGCACCCACACCATATAGCTGGTCTGGGTGCCATGCCCCAGTGTATGCGTCTATATGGTCTGGGTGCCCATGCCCCAGTGTATGCAGTCTATTTGGTCTGGGTGCCCATGCCCCATGTATGCAGTCTATATGGTCTGGGTGCCCATGCCCAGTGTATGCAGTCTATATGGTCTGGGTGCCCATGCCCCAGTGTATGCAGTCTATATGGTGGGTGCCCATGGGGGCATGGGCACCCAGACCATATAGACTGCATACCCTGGGGCATGGGCATCCAGACCATATAGAATGCATACACTGGGACATGCACACCCAGACCATATAGACTGCATAAACTGGGGCATCGGCACCCAGGACATATAGACTGCATACCCTGGGACATGGGCACCTAGTCCATATAAACTGCATACCCTGGGGCATGGGCACCCAGACCATATAGACTGCATACACTGGGACATGGGCACCCAGACCATATAGACTGCATACACTGGGGCATCGGCACCCAGGACATATAGACTGCATACCCTGGGGCATGGGCACCTAGTCCATATAGACTGCATACCCTGGGGCATGGGCACCCAGACCATATAGACTGCATACCCTGGGGCATTACACTGGGGCACATGGCACCACACCATATAGACTGCATACACTGGGACATGGGCACCCAGACCATATAGATTGCATACACTGGCATGGGCACCCAGACCAATGGACTGCATCCACTGGGCATGGGCACCCAGACCATATAGACTGCATACACTGGGGCATGGGCACCCAGACCATATAGACTGCATACACTGGGGCATGGGCACCCAGACCATATAGACTGCATACACTGGGGCATGGGCACCCAGACCATATAGACTGCATACACTGGGGCATGGGCACCCAGACCATATAGACTGCATACACTGGGGCATGGGCACCCAGACCATAGACTGCATACACTGGGGCATGGGCACCCAGACCATATAGACTGCATACACTGGGGGCATGCACCCGAACCAATAAACGCATACACTGGGGCATGGGCACCCAGACCATATAAGACTGCATACTGGGGCATGGGACCCAGACCATATAGACTGCATACACTGGGGCATGGGCACCCAGACCATATAGACTGCATATGCTGGGGCATGGGCATCCAGGCATATAGACTGCATACACTGGGACATGCGCACCCAGACCATATAGACTGCATACACTGGGGCATGGGCACCCACACCATATAGACTGCATACACTGGGGCATGGGCACCCACACCATATAGACTGCATACACTGGGGCATGGCACCCACACCATATAGACTGCATACACTGGGACATGGGCACCCAGACCATATAGACTGCATACACTAGGAGTGGTCACCCACCCATACAGACTGCATACACTGGGGCATATGCACCCGACCATATAGACTGCATACACTAGGACATGGGCACCACACCATATAGACTGCATACACTGGGGCATGGGCACCCAGACCATATAACTGCATACCCTGGGCATGGGCATCCAGACCATATAGAATGCATACACTGGGACATGCCCACCCAGACCATATAGACTGCATAAACTGGGGCATCGGCACCCAGAACATATAGACTTGCATACCCTGGGACATGGGCACCTAGTCCATATAAACTGCATACCCTGGGCATGGGCACCCAGACCATATAGACTGCATACACTGGGACATGGGCACCCAGACCATATAGACTGCATACACTGGGGCATCGGCACCCAGGACATATAGACTGCATACCCTGGGGCATGGGCACCTAGTCCATATAGACTGCATACCCTGGGGCATGGGCACCCAGACCATATAGACTGCATACCCTGGGGCATGGGCACCCAGAACACTTACATCTTTGTGTGAGAGAAAACTTTTTTTTCCCTAACATCTCATATACAGTAAAGTGCACTGCTGGCAGCATTATTTAAATATGGTTGGGTGCTCCCGTGGTGCTCTGTATTTACCCATTGAAATCTATAGAGGGATTTGGCCATTAATCAGGACACTTTTGCATTATTTTAGCTACATTACTATGTAGCTATCATGCCCATTTTAGATCAGGTAATGTTAATGAAATTATTGATTTAAAAGAAATCTTCAAAGTATTTTTTTTGGCTTTGTGTGCAGATGCATATGTAATCCAAATATGTGCATTACGTGCAGTCATTTTTATTCACATTGTTTGTGTGAAACCTTTTTCTATATGTATTTTGCACAATGTATTTATTCTTAGGATGCATCTAATTCCTTTGCCAGAAAACACAAAAATACACGAGGAGATGTAAAATCGTCTGATAATGGTTTTACAGGACCCAAAATAAAACCTTGAACACTCCTGTTTGCGCTACTTTGTAACGCTAAAACAAAGGTCATTTAAATGCTGGCGTTACTTCCGCGCTCCTTACCTTCCGGGTTTTAGCGATAAATTAATCATACTAAGCGAATACTGCATAGCAGGAACCTGGAAGGAAGAGGATCACAGAGGGCAAGTATTACATCTCCCCGATGTCCTCAGGACAGCACTCTATGCACATAAGCTCATATTGTTGTTATCTTTCAAATGTCCCAGACAAGATAAAATGGTAAGGTTGTGATTATGAAGAGCAAAACTGCATTTATTTACAGTTGGTCAAGGTAGCTTGCAATCAAGGCACTTACAATAAATCATATTTAGTATTAGTATTATATTGTATTAAACAGTATAGTTGGTATATTAAAAAATATCTTTATTTTTTTTCTAGCAGTGTGTCATCCAGTTTGCCTCAATGGCGGCTCTTGTACAAAGTCCAACATTTGTCTTTGTCCAAATGGATTCTATGGTCTACAGTGTCAGAATGGTAAGTATTCTTTCTCTAATTAAATAGCTTTATATCCAATTAATGCATTTACATAAAAGGAAATATGTTTCTATTGGTAAGTAACTAGACTGTAAGCTCTACGGGGCAGGGACCTCCTTACCTCTTGTGGCAAAGCTCTAGCACTTCTATTTATATATTTATGTACTGAACTATCTATGTATTTGTTCCCCTTGTATGACTTTATTGTATTTACTTTACAGCGCTGCTTCCCCAAGTGGCGCTTTATGAATAAACTATACATACATACATACATACATACATACATACAAGTAGAGGTGAGTCCTGCTTTCAAAAAAACCTGGTTTAATTTGAGAACTAGCAGTTCTGAAAATCTGTGAATTGAACAGAATTAAAAAAAAAAAAAATATCGGAATTTAACAAAAATCTAAAAATGAAACTTTACAGTTGAAAATTCAAAAATCGAGATTGAAAAAGTTAAAGTTCATGTAAAAGTCAAAAACTGCAGTTTGAAAACTCCTTTCAAAAAGTAAAAAATCTGGCTTAAAAAAAAAGTTTAAAGATTCAACTTCAGCTGGATTTTTGGATGTTCAATAAGTTTTGTGGAATGGCTAGTGGAACAAATGCAACAGTTTTGCTAATCTCTACAACTAAGCAGATCCATTCTTTACAGGTAAACACTTTAAGCATTTTATTTATTTATAGCTATAGCTACTTCAGACATCTGCTATTATTTCACCAGAAACCTATCTGTCTCATCTTTTGAAAGTAACCCCTACACGCTTTCTGATCACTATCTTATTACTTTTCTTGCTCAATACTCACCTGTTTCTCTTGACCCTCCTTCTTGTGTGTATGTCCGTAATACCTGAGCCATATATCTGCTGGTGCTGGCTTCTCTCTCCTCTAGTCTCTCTACCCTTATGTCTGACTCTGACCCTGACTTTCTTCTTAACTCCTACAACTCTGTCCTGACTGATTGATTCCCTTGCCCCCTTGCAACCCCACAATCGCTGTCTCCTCGCCCCTGGCTCAGTCCCACAACCCATTTTATATGTTGGTGCACACGTGCTGCTGAGCGGATGTGGAAAAAGTCTCGTACTCAGGCTGACTTTCTCCATTACAAGTTTATGCTACAATGCCTCAACACCTCACTGAGCAAAACTAAAATACTATAAGACGCTTATAAATAATAACAAATCAAACCCACGCCGCCTTTTCTCCATCTTTAACTCCCTTATCTGTCCCTCGCCCACTGACTCTCTCCTCTCTCCACACTCTCCCCAAGACTTCGCGGACTACTTCGTAAATAAAATAGAGTCCATTTCGTATGCAGATTCCTTACCCTCAGCATAGCTCTCAGATTCTTCTACCCACACCCCTTCTACTACTCTTGAATCTTTTAGTCCCGTAATCCAGTCAGAGGTCTCTTATCTGCTTCAGTCTTGTCTGCTTACTACATGTCCCCTCGATCCCATGTCCTCTTTCCTACTGAAGCATTGTAATCAGGCAGTCACCCCTAAACTTACCCAAATATTCAACGCCTCCCTGTCATCTGGCATTTTCCCTTCCTCCTTTAAACATGCCCACATGAAACCCATAATCAAAAAAGCCTCCCTTGACCCCTATTGTCTTGCTAACTACCGCCCAGTCTCTCTTCTACCGATAGCCTCTAAGCTACTGGAACGTCTTGTCTTCTACCGTATCACTAATTATCTTAATTCTAATAACTTAGTGGACCCCTTGCAATCAGGGTTTTATCCTGCGCACTCCACAGAGACGGCCCTGTGCAAAGTTGTAAATGACCTTCAGGCTGCCAAAGCCAAAGGTTACTTTTCTATTCTCATCGTTCTCGACCTCTCTTCGGCCCATGTGTAGGCACTTTATCGGCCTTTACCGGTCATTCTGGCATCGTTGAACGACCGACTTGGCAGATCTCTGAACAAACAACCATTTCGGCCAATAAAGCTCCTACACACAGGCTGATTATCGCCCGAATCGTTCGTTCCTACACATCATGCTTCCCTGGTCGGGACCCGCGATTGCACGTGTGTACGAACCTTTACAGGGCAATGAATTACAACGGACCAGTTACCAGTTACCAGTTTTTACCACCATGCAGTAATCACTTTCAGGGAGATTCAATAAAAGTTCTTATCGTTTAAGATGGTGCTAATTTTGCCCCAACCAATCAGATCTTATTTAACATTTGAAAGCTAACATCTGATTGGTTGGGGCAAAATTAGCACTATTTTTAACAATAAGAACTTTTATTGAATAACCCTGTTTGTGTTTAGGTCCGCACCCTGGAAAGTTTTAAAGGTGGGGAAATTTGAGGTTGGGTGAAAGGTAGTAGAACAGATGTATATTTCTGCAAAATAATTATAGCCTTGTTCCCTTGCTGCCTTCTGCTCGTCTCCTGTGCCTTTTCCATGCACGGAAGCAGGCAGAAGAGACCGGACCGGCAGCCGATCCTGTGATTTGCTTAGGCGCAATGTCTTATTCAATCACAAGAGCGGCTGCCGGTCAAGGGGGTTGGACATACCCTTTAAAGCCTTTACTACAGCAATGCTCTTAACTTCCAATGACCCCTCTACTCAGAACAGGCCTATATGATGCAGCAGATTATTAGAGAGCTTTCCCTTTTCTTTGTAAAGCACACTGAGCATTCCAGAGAAAGGAGGGGGTGGTGGTAATGATTTAACTGACTTCTCAGAGGTTATCATTATAAACAAAAGTGATGATGAATCATTTTAATTCAGCAGTTCATCTGAAAAGTTCAAACTTGAAATAATATAAAGCAGTGATCCAGCTCATTGTTGAAACTTTTAAGAGCAAACCCTTAATAAAAACACACATCATCTCTGACTGATCCAAGCGCATTTCTCCAATAACCTGCAAGAGTAAGGCAGGGATCCAAGGTGTTGGAGCGCTGTCTTCTGTTAGATTAGGCTTTTGTTTTCCTCTAGCAGTTTTTTGTTACTTGTCTTCCTCTCACAATCGCATCTTATCCTAGCAATCATACTTTCTCCAGAGAAAGCACCTGGAAACAGAAACCATCATAGAAAAGAAATGGAGCAAAATAAAAAAAGTATCAGGGAGAAATAATAACAGCCCCCAAAAAGTTAAAACCACGCTGTAATATAACCACATCCGATGTAATATCAGGTTAGCCATGATTTAACAAAATATTTTGGAGGGCATGCAAAAGGCACCCGAAGCAAAAACCATAGCATTTGTTTTTGCGCTTCTTTGCATGAAAACTAACGCCTTTTGATTAGAGGGGTTACCTCGACACTCCTAAACCTACGGGTTACCACTAAGTTAGTACTACATCGTGGGGACCCAGAAGGTAAGAGGTAAACATGAACTTTTAGTATATTACATCAAATGCCCTGTTAGGCATTGAGCACAATAATACTGCAAAAAAATAATATAATAATACAGCTCTATAACCTGTTGTAGAACATTTTGAGACAAAGTTCAGAGGGATTCAATAAAAGTTATTATCGATAATATGATGCTAATTTTGCCACAAACAATCAGATGTTAGCTTTCAAATGTTAAATAACATCTGATTGGTTGGGGCAAAATTAGCACCATTTTTAACAATAAGAATTTTTATTAAATCTCCCTGAGTGAGTTTACAGAATTTTATCTTTTAGAACCTGCTATAATAAGATGTCATTTAACTTGATTGATAAATGTTCCTATTTTTTCATTTAGCGGTCTGCAGTCCTCCTTGCAAAAATGGTGGCCATTGCATGAGAAATAATATATGTACATGCCCAGACGGATACACTGGGATCAGATGTCAAAAAAGTGAGTGCTCCTTAAATATTGCTACATTTATATTACGGACTTTATAGAACTATGCATGTTTCCTTGCAAAATGCTTCTCTGTCTATGTTCTCTTTATGTCTGTAAATGAATAACATGCTTTATAATGGAAACGACAAAGTACTATATATATATATACATACACACACACACACACACACACACACACACACACACACATACATACCATATATGAAGACAGAAAGATCCAGTTGTAGGACAGTTCTATATAAATAAACCATTATTTTCCATATAGGTATCTGTGATCCAATGTGCATGAATGGAGGGAAATGTGTTGGACCCAATATTTGTTCTTGCCGATCAGGATGGAAAGGAAAATATTGCAATACACGTAAGACTATAAAACTTTTATAAGCTGAGTCATTATTAAAATAAATATGAAATGTTAATATATTTGGTAACATTTTTACACAGCTATATGCATTGTAAAATGTAAAAATGGAGGTGAGTGTATAGGTCCTGATACCTGTCACTGTCCAGCCCAATGGGAAGGGAGCCACTGTCAGATTGGTAAGTAATTTTAATCTTTATTTTTCATTCCTTAAATAATTAAAAAATCCAGAAATCCTTTCTGCCAGTTTAGTTTATTTTACATTTAATTTTTTCAGCTGTCTGCAATTTCAAATGTTTATATGGAGGCCGATGTGCACAACCCAATGTATGCTCATGTCGTCATGGATACAGTGGAATGACGTGTAGCCAAAGAATACAGGTACACTAAATGTTATCTAAAAATAGGCAAAGGAAATAGAAGACCTTTTCAAACAACTACTACTGTAAGCATCAACTTAACAGGTAGACTTTGTGCTTGCACATTAAAAAACCTTCCCCTAACAAATTTATACCAACATTACGCACAATTATAAAAACCAGAAGGGTTACAGAAACAACTTTTTTTTTTAAAACATTGTGCATAAAAACTTGATAATAGCTCAAGAGGAGAGAAAAGGCATCTAATGGACATTATAGAATATAGACATAGAATAAATCTTTTATTAGATAAGGGAATAGACAAATAGTCATAAAACACTAAGAGGGAAATTCAATAAAAGTTCTTATGATTAAAAATGGTGCTTATTTTGCCCCAACCAATCAGATCTTATTTAACATTTGAAAGCTAACATCTGATTGGTTGGGGGAAAATTAGCACCATTTTTAAGGATAATAACTTTTATTGCATCTCCCTGTAAGTAGCAGAGCACAACCAATGTATTAATAATACAACTGTATGACAAACAATACCTAAACAGTGTAGTTGGTACAGTGTATAAGTCTCATAATGTGACCATGGGCCAGACTTGAATTAGTGCGATAAAGTATGCACAGTACCCTAAGCACAAGTAGCACATGACAAGTGTGGAAACCCTCATACAAAGGAACAATGTTTAAAATTGTCCCTTTGCTTTTTTTGTTATGAATCAGGACAATAAAATAGAATTGAAAAATGCACATCATAACTTAAAGGGTAAGCGTGGTCTTCATAGAAGTGCCCTCTTTTTAAAAGAGCTCTCTTGTACTTTTCAAACAAGCCTAGGATTACGTTTCTAGCTTCTCTAGTTATAGGCTTTTCAAGTTACACTCAGACAGTCAGGATAAAAAAAGTGGAAATGTGTGACAGTCACATGATGTGCAGAGTAAGAAGCCTCCCCATAAAAACAACCCCCCCCCCCCCCCCCCCAGATCTTTTCTGAAGCTATTTAAAGACAGTTACAGCAGTAGGACACAAGTCAGCATCTTTTTAATAAAGGTCAATTGCATGGAGACTAAAGTTACCCTTTAATTTTGAAAACATTAATTTGATGTACATGTTTACATGCATTACAGGGGCTGCGTGGATGATAAATGACAATACAGCAAAGTGCATATCAATGTGCACTGATCACATTCTTAAATTCAGACTAATCAAACTATTTATAAATGAAGCATGAAGTGGATGAAATGGAATGGAGAGAATTTACAAAGACAAAACTATTACAAAAGACATTTTTGAAGAAGCACATCTGCATGGGCATAATCCATTCTAAATACTTTTCAGTATGAGTGAAAACAATTCCAGCCATCAAACATGTCTTGTGAACAAGGAGAAATATTTGTGTTTCCATTACATCTTTTTAGAAAATGTCATGCCATCTGTTGAGCTTGGTGCAAAGCCAAAGAGCCATGATAAGAGTGGGCTTGGCTTTGCTGAACCTCATCAGTACAGAGCAAGGAAGACTGCTCTGCAAGTTAAAATGTCATTAAACCAACTTCACTTTGGGGATAGAATTTCAATTCAAGGAGAAAAAGCTAATAGTCTCTTCCTACCTCATTTGAATCAACAAACGCTAAACGTTAATGCGCAAACCTAATAAAGCAGCATTAGGATTAGAAAAGTTCTAACTGCATGCTTATGCCTGGTTTCCAAACAAGACATGGTCATATATCACAGCTGACTGCTATTAGTCATATTGCACTGGTACATGGTTTATTGAAATCATCTGTTATAAAGCTGCAGAATTTTGATCTGTTTATGACTAACTCATCTAATTTCCCCATTAAAGGCTTCTAGCGTTTTATAATCAGGAAATGAGATCCATGTTGGTCAGTTGCTGCAGGGGAAGTCTGTGCAGCAAAGGACAATTAGGTAGAAAAAGAGTAGTGTGTTCAAATTTAGATTATAGTTCTAGATGATTCCATAGGAGTTTTCGTAGTTTATTTTGCTCTTTGAATTTAAAGGAAAAGTCCATAGTAAGAAACAAATGGCTTTGTTTACTGAGGAATGCTGCGGCCAAGCATTGCACTCTCCTGCTATTAAAGTCGCACTAACCGATTATTCTCAGTTTGCGGCAGCTGAGCAAGAATTGGAAGAGACTCTCGTGCAGCCATTGCTAGCCTATTCACCAGAGACTGCACAGCTGTTTCATGTAAATATTAAACACCAGCTAATAGCTGGTGTTAAATACTTACATGCAAGTGAGATTCACCCAGAGCCAGGCAGCCTCTGGTAAATCCGCTACTGAAGATTTACTGGAGATCCGAAACTGCAAAATTAAATAAAACTTGTCTACGCTTGTGAAGGTTCTCATTCATCCAGGTCATGGTATATCTGTTGTATTCAATTAGATCAACTGGACTTGAAATGTAGTTCTTGAAGACGTTTCGCTAGTCATCCGACTGGCTTTCTCAATTCAGAATGACTTGTACAAGAATCTGTGGCAATTATGTACCCTGGAAAATCCCAATTAGCATATCACAGCCAGGTGTTAAGGGTGTGATTGGATAGTGGCTAAGAGGTGTTATAGGAACGCCCAGAGTAAGGTGTTAAAACAGCATTGTACATGGCAGACAGTTGGTGTCGAACCCCCCCACCTCTATTTAGGCTTGGTTTCTTTATTTTCACATAAATGGCCTCCTTAACACCTCTCTTGAACCAGTCACGTTCCTTCGCCAATATGTTAACATTACAATCTTCAAAGGTATGTCCTTTATCCTTAAGATGCAGGTACACGGCTGAGTCCTGACCCGAGGAATTGGCTCTTCTGTGCTGGGCCATACGTTGATGCAGTTGCTGTTTGGTCTCCCCCACATACAAATCAGAGCATTCTTCACTGCACTGCACTGCATATATGATGTCGCTTTTCTTGTGTTTTGGTATTGGGTCTTTCGGATGTACCAATTGCTGCCTCAGTGTGTTGTTCGGTTTAAAGCAGACAGGGATACGATGTTTTTTGAAAATTCTTCTTAATTTCTCGGAGACCCCTGCTACATATGGGATGACCATGTTCTTCCTCCTGTCTTGCTTTTCCCCTTCACTGTTGGTATTTGTGTTCTTTTCTTTCCCAGTCTGGATATCCACAAGTTTTAAGGGCTCCTCTGAGATGTTTCATTTCTTTAGCCTTCGCCTCTGTGCTAGTGGGGATGTTCTCGGCTCTGTGTTGCAGGGTTCTGATGACACCCAGCTTGTGATCTAAAGGGTGGTGGGAGTCAAACATCAAATACTGATCTGTGTGTGTTGGTTTTCTGTAAACCTCTACTTCCAGTTTACCATTTTCCTTAACTTCTACCAAGCAGTCCAAGAAAGCCAGTTTGTTGTTTTGTACCTCTTCCCTTGTGAATTTAATGTTTTGGTCTACCGCATTAATGTGTTCTGTGAAAGCTTGTACTTCCTTCTGGTGGATTTTAACCCAGGTGTCATCAACATATCTGAACCAGTGGCTGGGTGCTATGCCCTTAAAGGTATTAAGCGCCTGTGTTTCTACCTCCTCCATGTAAAGGTTGGCCACAATAGGTGAAACTGGAGATCCCATAGAACATCCATGTTTTTGCTTATAGAACTTATCCCTGTATTTGAAGAGAAAGCCAGTCGGATGACTAGCGAAACGTCTTCAAGAACTACATTCCAAGTCCAGTTGATCTAATTGAATACAACAGATAAAACTTGTCTACCTATCAAATTCTTAAAGGGCAAGTCCACCCCCAGTGCTAAAATTTGCCCCAGTGCTGGCCCCACTGTGTAGTGTAATAGAAAAATCATAACCTTACTCCTTTATCCCCTACCTTTAAAAACCCTTTTTCTGTAGTGTAGGGCACCACAGACACGGCTGCCAGTCCAGCCCCTATTTGCTACTTTTGACAAGCAGAGACCCGGGGGCAGAGAGCCGAGGGAACAAACGATGATAAGTCTATTTCTGGGGCTTATTTTAAAAAATTAACATGGCAGTTGGGGGTGGGCTGGGGTGCCCTACACTACAGAAAAATCTAATTTTTCTGGTAGAGATATATGCTTTAACTACAGATATGTACCTCTGAGCACAGGGAGATGCAAAGGTGCTGTCTGGACAATTTGTCTGTCTTCCTGGGTTAATCACAATAAGCATGCCTGAGCACATCAAGCTAGGGGAAAGGGCTGTAACTGCAGTAATTAAATCTTTAAGTAGGGATTATTTAGTAATACAGGTGATATGGTGTTTTAATCAGCAGGTTCTGGTTCGTAAGTCAGGGGAAATTTGCATAAGGTTGACTTTTCCTTTAAACTATACATAGCAATATTATTTCCAAAATAAAAGTATGAGGTTTACATATGTTTATTCTAAAAATATTATTCTTTTTTATTTTACAAGAAAACATGGGGTTTTATTGAAATTTTTACATAAAAACTATTTTGCGAAATATTTTATATCTTGTATTTTCATAAATTGTAGTTATTTTAAATGTTTTATAATAAAATAAGGACATATACTAAATGATGTTTAATATCCCCTATTATATAAAATGCATTTGACTAATATAGTCATAAAGTGAAAGATAGGAAATCACATTTAATTCCAGGGTTAGTGTAGTAGGGATAGTAGCTTTAATACATGGTGCAGTAAGATCAAGTACAGTCCGATTTTTGTCTCCAAGGATTACCCTTATATTAGACAACAAAAATAAGATGTAAAATGTATTCACAGTGAAATATATTGGGTTGCCCAGTTATGTATGTATATATAATTTTATTTATAAAGCGCCACTAGGTTACGCAGCACTGTACATTAAAAAAATACTGAGTACGGTATACAAACAAGTGGATAAGTGCAAGCCATTAACAGATAGATAAAATTAAATTAAATACAATTTCATACATCAGTTAAGAAAGCATATATATAGATTATGTATAAATTGATATAAGTGCAACAAGCCTTGACACATTAGGAATGAGAACCCTGCCCCGAAGAGCTTACAATCTAAGTGGGAGGGACAACATACAAATACAAGTGTGGGGGAAATGAGTTCAAAGTGTCTAAAAGGGCTAACAATCATTTGTTGTGCTGATGCTCAGAAAGGTAGGATAACAGTCTAGATTTGAAAGTATTAATGGATGTCACCAGGCGAAGCGAGGGAGGGAGAAATTTCCAAAGGTAGGGAGCAGCGAGAGAACGGTTTAAGGCGGGAGGCAGCAGTGTTAGTTGGGGGTCTGTGGAGAAGATTTCCTTGCAAGAAACGGAGGGCACGGAAAATAAGGGACCAAGAGAGAAGATAAGTAGGGAGGTGCAGTAGAGCGAAGGGATTTAAAGGTTAAATGTAGGGTATTGAATATGATTCTTTGTTTGATGGAAAGCCACCCTATGGACTGAAGTATCGGGGCTGCGGGTTCTCTTTTGGAGGAGAGCGAGATCATCCGAGCTACCGAGTTTAAGATAGACTGGAGAGGACAGAGATGAGAGGCTGGGAGTCCAAGTAGTAGAATGTTACAGTAGTCAAGGAGGGAGATCATAAGGGCATGGATGAGCATTTTAGTAGTGGAGAGAGAGAGAAAAGGGCGGATCTTAGCAAGGAGTCAAAGAGAGGAGTCAAAAATAACTGATCTTTGGCTTTGGCAGCTAGTAGGCCATTTGAGACTTTGCAAAGGGCCTTTTCAGTTGAATGACCCGGTCGGAATCCTGATTGTAATGGGTGCAATAAGTTATTAGCATTAAGGTATTTCGTAGTGCCCGTGAGTGTCCATAGAGGAGGGCTGCAAAAGAGTGTTAAATATTGAAAATAGACAACGTGGTTTATTTATGTTATTGTTTATAAGTGTGCTAAAGTAGGAGGGATTAGCTGCTGAAAGAGCCAAATTAAGACACGACAACATGAGCTTAAAATGGTTAAAGTCTGCCTGAATGCGTGACTTTTTCCACAGCCGCTCAGCTGCACAAGTACAGCAGCATAGGAACTTGGTATCTGAATTGAGCCAAGGACAGGGATTAGCAGGGCAACGTTTGTGAGTTTGTAGGGGGGCAAAGGAGTCAATAGTAGTGGATAAGAGTTATACGAATGTATAAGGAATCAGGGCTAGAGTCAGACATGAAGGCAGTGAGGCTAGAACAGAGAAAGGAGTATAGAGCCCGGAAGGTCTATTGTACAGGTGTTGCGAACAAGGACAGTAGATGGAGTGTCAGAGAAGAGGGGAGAGTAGGTGGTAGAGAAAGTAATTAGATTGTGATCAGAATGTGGGAAGGAGTTACTAGCAAACTGAGAGACAGAAAGATTTTTAGTAAAGACCAAGTCCAGGAAGTGACAATCCTTATGGGTGCTTGTGTTGGTCCACTGCTGGAGGGAGAAGGAGGAAGTGAAGTGTAGAAAGCCAGAGGGCCCGGATTGATTAGTGTCGTCAATGTGACAATTGAAGTCACCTAGAATTATAGCCGGAGAGTCAAAGGAAAGAAAGATAGAGAGCCAAGTTTCAAACTCTGTAAGGAAAGTGGCTGAGGCAGAAGGGTAAACGACTTCTACTCGTAGACATTAGGGGTGAAAAAGTTGGACAGCATGGACTTCAAATGAGGAAAAAGCCACAAAGGGGGGAAGAGAAACAAGTCTAAAGCGGCAGATAGGGGAAAAGAGAAGACCTACCCCTCCACCCCATCCTGAGGAACGAGGCAAATGAGAGAAAGATAGACCACCATGCGTAATCGAAGCTTTGACTACAGTATCATGGTGTGAGATCCAAGTCTCAGTAAGAGCCAGGAGATGAGGCATTAGAACAGAACAGGTCATGAATAAAGGTGTGTTTGTTAGTAAGAGAGTGTGTATTAAGGAGGCCACAGGAAAAAGGAAGAAGCGAAGGTGAAAGAGTAGGGACAGTTATAATATTAGAAAGATTAGAGCCTCTAAACGAATAAGTAGTGGGTGTAGAAAGGCGAGGACGATGGCAGATGGAAATGTTGCAGGGTCCAGGGTTTGGAGCAATATCCCCAGCATCAAGAAGGAGAATAATAAACAGGGAGTGGAGGTGGGCTAAGGATTTGTACTGAAGTTTCCTGGGGTGTTTGGACTTAGTGAAAGAAACAGCATTTTGTAAGTGCTGGTAGAGCGTGAAGGAATACTGGTAATTGGATGGAAGAAGAGAGGCAGAGATAATGACAGAATAGGGATAGGCAGTGAATGAATGGGAAGGAGATTTTGGAGCCATGGAGTAAATAAGACTAAAGCAGAGCACAACTGTATACATTATTGAAACAAAAGTAAAGTCACCAGGAGTTTGCCTAGTCGATCTCCTTGTTTAACTCAAATATCACTTAGGATAACTTAACTTTGGATGAACTTCAGTTTGGATGGACCTACCTGCAAAGCTACCCCCCTATGCTGTGTCTAAATTTATAGGGATAAAATCAGATACAGGACAGGGAAATTAAGTAATTAGCAGAGTGCAATTAACACAACAAAGTGATCATCAGCTGTGCAAAATGGACTAGCAGAGAAGATACCATCTCTTAAAGACACAAACAGAGGTAAAAGTAACTAACTGTGACCCTATTCAAAATATTTCAGGATTAATACAAACTGTTCAGAAAAACAATACACAGTATTGGAATTAACAATGCGTACCAATTATCAATTATACAGAGGGGAGAATGTAGTTGGGATATTGAAGCAGGGGGTAAGGCAAAGCAGTCAATGGATGATAATGCGTACCAATTGTGAATTATACAGAGTGGAGGATGTAGTTGTGATATTGAAGCAGAGGGTAAGGCAAAGCAGTCAATGAATGATAATGCGTACCTGTTGGAAGATAGAGAGAGAGATGTCAGATAATTAACTCCCTTGTTAAACTCCAATATCACTTAGGATAACTTCACTTTGCATGAGCTTCAGTTTGGATGGACTTCCCTGCAAAGCTGTTATAAATTGAAATGAGCAGAGCTCAAAATTTAAAAATAAAAAAAAAATGTAGTCAACAGACATGTCACATTTATATTGTGAGATAATGTTATGTACTGTAGGACCCCACAAAAATGTATCATTGGGCCCAATTTTCATCTGATGATATATTACTTGGCTATATCCAGAGTGTCTTATGTTTTTTTCATGACCGTTTTTGAATTATCATCCTTCCTCTAACATCCACATTCAAAATATTCTATACAAGTTACAACATTCCTGATGTTTCATCCATACAACACTACTAATCTCCCCATTCACTTTCATCATTTTTCTATATCTCTGTCATCCCTCACATTAGGTGGCCCCAGCAAAATTCTGTCTTCACTATACCTGCTCTCCACTGACTACATCAAATTTTATTTTAATATTTGCAGAAAATAGGGTTACACAGCACCCACTTTGATTTTGATTTTTTGGATGTAGCAAAGGTATACGATTAGAAGAGGCTTAAAGGGCAAGTCCAGCCCCAAAATGAAAACTTACATACAGGTAAATCACTCCCAAAACCCTAAACAGTAATAGTTTGAAATCTGAAATATATAAGTCTAACCTGAAATCCTGCACAATGTCCTCTTGCCCGTTTCTGCTTCCTGGTTCTTCCAGTTAGTAACTGTCAGTTATGGATTTGACAGTTGACATCACAGCCAATGACTGAATGTTATTCCCCTGTCTGCCTATTCTGAGCATGCCCAGGCTCAGTATAGGCTCAGTACAGGTTTCTAAATTGCTCAGTTTCCATGAGGCCTCCAGAAGTATAGCAGGCATACAGTAATGAATTCATAGGACAAAGTATGATATATCAATATATTTTAAAGAGGCCATTCTTTCTAAAAGATGTTGTTATGGGGGTGGAGTTGTCT
This sequence comes from Hymenochirus boettgeri, assembly GCA_019447015.1. Lineage (NCBI taxonomy): Eukaryota > Metazoa > Chordata > Amphibia > Anura > Pipidae > Hymenochirus > Hymenochirus boettgeri. The sequence continues at coordinate 61,584,053 of CM033474.1, read as the reverse complement.
TTTAAAGGGTATTTTTTTTACAATATACTGTAGTGCACCCCTGCCCACCCCCAACCGTTAGATTTCTTAAAAAAAAAAGCACCACAAACATACTTACAGTCCTTTGCTCCCACGGTTGTCTCTGCCCAACCCTCTGTTTGGCGGAAGTTGCAAACAGGGGCCAGACCGGCAGCCACATCTGTGATTTGCGGAGAGGCAACCAATCACAGCTGCTGGCCATGAAGGCAGCTGCAGGAACGAAGGCGCGTATGTTTCTGATGCTTTTTTTAACAAACTTGGAGGTTGGGGGTGAGCAGGGGTGGCCTACACTACGGAAAATTACATTTAAAGGTAATTACATTTAAAGGCTGTGGGATTTGTTTTACTCACACATAATTTTTTTATGTTTGATAAGAATCGTTACCTTCAAGTCCACGGGGCAGTGATGGGGTGATATTTGCCCCCACGTATGTGAATCTGTACTTAGGGTGGTGGGAGGAGGTCAATATTGTTACAGAAAACCAACTGCATCCATCCTCAGATAAGATCATACACCATAGCAGATTTATTGACAATCTCCTATGGGTATCACTTAACATGGTCCTATGGTGCCTACCCAGTTTACTATTTGAATCTATCTATCAGTCTACAAGAATGTGAAATATTCTCTTCAGTATTCAGAAAAGACAAGGCAGCTAGATAGCTTAGGGAGAGGTGGGCCAAAAGGAGCAAAAAGCCCTCCACTGCACATAAAAATGGAGCAACACCTTCTTATGACAAAAGGCATCTTGCAGTCTCATGCTATATGAATAGCATTGCCCAAAAAATCTAAGAAACAAGAAGTCATTTCTTATTCCCAGGTCCCCCAGAGTAAAGGGCAGAGATATGCAAAATACTCCTTTATGTCCCTTGGCTTATGCATGTGTCCAGAACTGCTGGCTTAATAACATGCAACATAGTCTATTGTATAGAGCCAATCATCCGACTTGCAGACATGACATGTTTCGATCTTGTTAGATCTCGTCAGTGCAAGATACAGATTCATGGCTCTATGGGGTAGGACTTGGGCACACAATAGACAAAGCAGCTAGATAGCTTAGGGAGAGGTGGGCCAAAAGGAGCAAAAATCCCTCCACTGCACATAAAAATGGAGAAACACCTTTTTATAACAGAAGGCATCTTGCAGTCTCATGCTATATGAATATCATTGCCCACAATCTAAGAAACAAGAAGTAATTTCTTACTCCCAGGTCCCCCAGAGTAAGTGGCGGAGATATGCAAAATTCTCCTTTTTGTCCCTCGGCTTATGCATGTGTCCAGAACCGCTGGCTTAATAACATGCAACAAGCCTATTGTAGAGAGCCAATCATCTGACTTGCAGACATGACACTGGCCACTCAGTGCCGAACAGTCGGTCGGGCCAAGGAATTGGATGGTGTGTACCCAGCTTGGGTTTCATTTTATAATCCTCTATACACAATGCATTGTAAGATATTACTAGAGTCAACAGAGCATCTTTTGTAGGAAAATCACCTGTTGCAGAAAATGCTCCTCTACCTGTAGCAATCTGAGGATTTGGTTACATTCTGCTGTGTTGGTAGTTCTACTGATTAAAATACCCTATAATGAGAATGTGTCCAAGTTCATATGCAATTTTGTGCTGCTGTTTTCCAATTTCCATCACTGAAAATGCTCAAGATCCACATCAAAATAGTTGATGTATGCGTTGGTGTCCATGTTATTGTGATTTCTGACCACGTTGCGTATAGTATGGCCTTGTTTCTGACATCAGTTTCTATGATGAGACATTACCAAGCACAAATGTATTAAGCTGCTGATGTATATGCATAACATTGTGACCCGATGTAAATGTTCAAACCTGTTCTATTGGAAAAACAATGGCTATGTTTTAACAACAGATCAGAGAGCGACCCTGCAAAAAACTACATCAGCAAGTTGTCAAAAGCTGTTTTTCAAGCATATCTGTTCATTGCTGCCAATTTGGCAAATGGTATTCAAATAAAAAAACTCTCCAAAATGCATCTGCAGATATAGTTAAACTTTAATGTCTCTTGCTGTAAATACTTTTATTACAACTACACATATACGGAAAACTCATTTGAAGAATCAGGTTTCAAAACATAAAACACAGTAAGTATCCTACAGTAAAACAAAGTATTATCAAATACAAAATTTGTATTTGATACAAAGATGCGAAACAAAGATGTTTCGCACAGCAAACAATACAGTTTAATCATTAGCTTTATTATAAAAAATAATCAGCACAATTTAATATACATACAGTTTGGAAAAGCTGAACTGTTTTTTCCATATCTATCTATTAAGTAATTTACATAATTTTAAATTACTTTTAAAGGATCGCTTCACCAATTGAGATTTTTAAAATAAATTGTATAACTAGGGAGGTAGGGATATTTACTAATCTGTTCTTACCTCTAACTCACGGACTGAACCAGAAACATTTTTCTGTTTTCCCGCAGGTCCCTCCCCACCACTCCTACCTCCCAAAGAATTATACACTCCAATCTGGGGGTAGGGGGGGGGAATGACTGCTCGATTGTATCTCTTGTCTATTACTTTCTAAATAATTGTGAACCAAACGAAGATACACACTAAAAAAATTTAGTACACAATTGTCTGGAGTTACTACATACTCTTAGCTCAAGCAGCTCAGCATGTTCTTTGAAAATTTCTGAGAGAATAAGGGGCCATACACTACTTAGACATTAGATAGACTAGACTTTTGTCTATAGGCAAACATCTAATCTATTGTATATAATATCTTTAGCGCCGGTGCTTTCTACCTAACAATCCAGTCTGGCCCATTCATTTTGCGATCGCATGTCAGCCACAAAAAAAGAAGGGGTCAGACTGTTTCTTCTCCTCGAACGTTCCGGGAACATTGGAAGGCAAGTTGTAATGTATGGGCACCTTAAGAGAGAAATAATAAAAAATAATCTAACAGCTAAAGGGACAGGCCAGTAAAACATTTTTATTGTTTTCAAACGGGTGTATCTTTGCATAAAATTTATTTAGAAAGATAAAGGACACATCATTTTAAATAGTATCAGAGTCAGTTGGAATTCCATTTTAGGGCTGGTACCCCGGCGATTCATCATTTTGCCTGATTCAATCCATTGGTAGATGTTTTAATGGATTGGCCTGGTTTTAATGGATTGGCCTGGTCAATAGAAAACAAGATTGATCAGACAGAAATATTATTAGTGTCACTTTAATTTTGACAGACTACTGATCAATATATCAATGGATAAATCTGTTGGTCTGAATAATCCCATACACTAGAGCTTAAGGTGCCTATACATTAGGAACTCACAATCCAACTTTGTAGCGACATTTGAGGGACACTGATGGAACCACCTGACCTGTTCTTTTTTTGTGTTCCACTTGCAATGGAAAAAAAATTAATGGGCCAGGCAGGACCGTTGAAAGGTGAGAAACCACCAGCGCTATAGATATCGCTTTGTCTATAGACAGATGTCTAATCTATCTAATATCTAACTATGAGCACCTTTAGGCAGGAGATCTCTAAAGTAATATTGCTAGCTCCATTTACTACAGTACAAACCAAAAATTTAAGCTACAATGACATTTTTTTAAATTTGCAGGAGAGCATACAGTAAGAGCTGGATTCTAGAGCGTCTTACATTTTTAAAAGGACTAAAACCGAAATTTAAGAAAATATGTAAATACGCTATCCTTTTAAAGAATATCTTCTAAGTTCACTGTAAAATAGTATATGTTGCCAAACATTACAGTCTATTAGTATGGATAAAAAGTATGATTACCGTAATGTATTTTTAAACATACACATCAGTTCAGCTAAAACCAAATAACTAAATAAAATAATTCTGACTGTATTTTAAGTTGTAGTACCCATAGATACCAGCTTCCATTGGCACAAACACTCAAATACGAAACAAGAAAAACAAAAATGACTGTTGCCATGGATAAAAGGAACATTATATAAAAGTAAGTTACTTCAATATTAAGGTTTTATTCCATTCACAAGGTGCAAACATTTTCACAACCTGACAGAACACATTATAAATATATATATTTTTTTTTTTTTACACGAGTAATGCATTGCAGTTACCCATCTAAAAATTATGGATTTTGTTAGTTATATTTAGTCCTTTCACTTCCTCAGTAGCCTCTTATTTAGAAGCACTTACATGCAGTGCAAAATATTTAAACTTCCCTTTACTGCCAACAGGCTTTAAAAGAATATATCGGAAAACTTTTGCTAAATGCCCTATAAGAAAATAGAAAAGATCCCCAAAAGCCAGCAAAATTGTAATGTTTTGCTTTAAAATATTATAGGTCTGAATTAGATTTATAAAAGTTTAGGGCTCCTTGCTAAGATTTTAAAAAGCAATTTGCAAATATTTTTGGAGCAGTATTAACGTTCACCCCTCAAATAAAAAAATAAAAACTGTATGTAGATACATATAACAAATGAGAACCCAGCCAATGTCTGAATGAAATTCCCCTAGCTGCTTACTCTGAGCATGTAAAAGTTCGAAGAGCTTAAAGAGGAGGTGGAAACCTTTTGAGAAACTTTTGGAAGAAGGAAGAGCAATCTTCCCTACATCTGACAGCTTTCCAACTATTGTAGCTTTGAGGGGTGGTTTATCTATACTGTACATCATTTTTCATTTGAAGGGCGACAATTCCCTTTAAGAACATTCAGGGAGATTCAATAAAAGTTCTTATTGTTAGAAATGGTGCTAATTTTTCCCCAACCAATCAGGTATTATTTAACATTTGAAAGCTAACATCTGATTGGTTGGGGCAAAATTAGCACCATTTTTAACGATAAGATCTTTTATTGCATAACCCTGATTGTTTGGTAAATGTATGCACATTATTATGGAATCCCTAACATATATAGACAGATTTCTTTACCAAATTAACTTTTTCATTTTCTCTGACAGATTTACCAAAACATAAAAAGAATATAAATGACATAAATAAAATCTCAGCGCTAGTAACTCCAGAAAAGTGCAAATACAAAAACAAAATATTACAAAAAAAAAATTTCCACACCAAAGTCTCAAAAGTAGCTTAGAGAACAGTAATTAAAGCATGGAAACATAGTAAGGATGATGGAGTGTTCATCATAGCATACACAGCAGGGAGCTGGTGTGGTCTAGAATGTTCAAGAGAAAGTTAACTGCTTATTGATAAGTATATACCTGCAAAGTGGCCGTTACCTAGCACATCACTGTCCAAGACTGTCACATAACACTTTAAAATCCATCTTTCCCAGTTCCTGTCAGTTTTCAGTTACAGTGACATGTACTAAATATCTGCCACTTTAAATCATTACGCGTAACCAATTTTCACCTGTATGCTCTATGAACTATCAGTTACAAGATTAATACACGCAGACAATTGAGTGTGTATTTCTGGTGGATACTGGGATTTAGTGCAATACACAGTTGTATTCAAAAAAGCCCTATTATTGGCCTCATAACTTTGTTTCCTGCAATGTAGACTTTTAGTTCATCTCCGTATCGAGTAGAACTAAACCCTATGGTATCCAATCATTCTATTAACCTATCAATCTGCTGGCTTCTATCCAAGGGTTCAGACATTAGCTCTTATTCAGGTATTCAGTTATTGGAGCAAAATTAGATTGGAGGTACATTGAGTTGGGTTTTTGAATCCAAAGAAATAAGTTGAATTAATGGAAATTATTACTGGTATATGCATTATGATTTAAAAAAAAAAAACTAAAAACCCACATCTCCCAAAAATTACAATGAAAGGAAGCTTTTTACAAGTAGAGTGAATCATGTAAGGGGGACCTGTGGTTTCCAAAAAAGTTAGTTTGAATAAAAATCCTGCAGTCTTACCTTTAAGCTGGGTACACACCATTCAATAATTCAGCCCGACCGACCATTATTTCAGTGTATCGGTCGATCAAGCCGAAATATTGGAGAGTTCATTCATTTGTCCATGACCGACCATCGACCATTCGCCCGAATCGGATGTATCAGATTCCTCTATGGAACGCATGCTCGGTTGCAGCACACTGTTGGCGACGGCTACTTTTGCCGCAACTGACAGTTCTTCATCCAGGCCGACGAGACCAAAGTGCCGAACGGACGGTGAGGAGGAAGCTGTGTACCCAGCTTTAAAACGAGACATTGATCACATCTTTAAGTGCAGCAGGTCAGAAGTTGTAGTGCTGAAAAGTTTCCAACTTTTTGCTTTTAGTCATGTGACCACCATTCTGCTCTGCATTAATAAACAAAGCCCAACAACTAGCAGTCTTTTACAGCTAGTTTACCTTGTATTTGCCTTCCTTATACAAAAGCACTGCAGGGACTTTCTTTCCTAGCTGTGACATTTTGCACTTTAACAAGCTCCTTTGGTGTTAATTTGTTAACAATCTGATGTATGCATTTTATTTCTTATATAGTGCTACATATTCTGCAGTGCTTTACAATCATTTAATCCAAGGGCTGAGGGGCTTATTAAATAAGAGTTGCAACATTTTGCCTGTTAATCTGCAGCAACCAATCAGATCTTATCAAATGTTCTTGAATTGTAATTACATTGATTGTAGCCATATTAGTGCACTTAGCATACAAGAAGATGAGAGTAAGTATAGTATGCGATACTCTTATTATTTGCACTAACAATAGTTTTCTTAATAGATTAGCTTTCAGGAGCTTCCTCCCTTCTTCAGATCTTTACATCATCTGGCTTGTACACACGTGCGTTCGTACACATTGTGCGTTGCGTGTGTATGAGCCTTAACAAACCTTTACAATATACAAGAACACAAAATACCATTAGGGGCGAGGATAGCAATATAAACAAACAGTAAAAGATAAGGGATGGATAATTGGAATGTGAAAGGGGGTAGAGAATAATTGGTAAGGGGAGAGAGAGTGGTTTTAAATGTTTCCGATAATGATTTAAAAGTCAATGTTGAGTCCAGTTTGGCTTGTGTTGAACAGACTACCCAGGAAAGGTTTTTCTTTCCTGCGTAGTTTTACAATTTCCCTTCAAATCCAAGACATTTAAATCTCCAGCATTTAAATCTCCACCTGGAATGGTGGCCAACAGGCAAACAATTATCTGTGTTGTTTTATAGTATTCCTATGTGAGTTCATTCTTTTTTTTAAAGGCTGTGATGTCTCACCAATGTTATGTCCCTTATAACATTTGTTACACTGTATGGAGATACACAACATTGCTTGAGGAGCAGCAGTAGGATCCCGTGATGTTATAAGTCCCAATAGCATGTGCAACACTTTGTGACTGGTTGATGTGATCACATACTTTGCAATGGTTTCCTTTGCACAGTTTAGTGCCCTTGTTGATATTGTTGTCCGTGTGAAGTTTCCTATTAACCAATTTGTGTTTGAGGTTGGTTGGTTGTCAGAAAGCCAGAATAGGGGGCTCTGGGAAGATTTTTTTTTTTTTTAAAGTCTCATCCTCTGCTATGATCGGCTGTAGTTCTTTAATTACTTTCTGTATACCTTCTAGTACTGGATTGTATGTGGTTACTAGCGGTATACGGGTACTCGATTTTTCTTTCTTTGTACTGCAACAGTTTTTCTCTATTGGCTTTTAATGCCACATTGATGCTGGTGTTTTTGGTCTTGGCCTTGTAACCCTTTTGTTTAAATGATTCTGCCAAAACCTTAAAAAGGTGCATGTCTCTGTCTTTGGGGACAGAGCATATATGGTGGTATCTCGTAGCCTGGCTGTGTATGATGGCCCGTCTGGCGTGTTGGGGGTGAAAACTGCTGTTGTGAAGATAGCTACACCTGTAGGTTTTCTGTACACTGATGTGTGCAGTTTTCTGTTTTTGATAGACACTGTGGTATCAAAGAAATGCACACAGTTCCTTGAATACTCCATTTTTAGTTTAATTGAAGGGTGGAATGTGTTAAACTGGGAATGAAAATATTTGAGGTTGCCTTCCCCTTCTGTCCATATTAGAAAAACATCATATATGTACCAGTGATAATTTTTTGTTGTACAGTGTTTAGAAATCTCAGCCATGAATAGGTTGGCATATTGTGGTGCCATTTTACTGCCCATAGCGTATAGATAGAATGATAGATATCATTATTAAATGTGAAGTAATTGTGTGTGAGGATAAATTGGATGAGCTTTGTTACACTTTCAGCACTGTATTTATGTTGTGTTGAGGATAATAAAAAAAACTGTGACATGCATCAATCCCATCTTTATGGGTTATGTTGCTGTACAGAGCTTTTACATCCATAGTAACTAGCAGTGAATTAGAAGGCTGACTAGTGGTTTTAGAACATTTTCTACTAGGCCTGTTATGTTTTCAGTTAGAGTGCTCATACTGGTTATGATGGGTCTGCCTGGGTTTCCTGGTTTATGTATTTTTGGCAGCATATAGAAGTTGCCCATTTCTGTAACCGCACTGTTGAGTTCTGAATGTAGATGTCTCGGTATAGTCTTAATAAGATCCTTCAGTTTTTTAGCATTAAAAGTCATTAAAGAACTACAGCTGATCATAGCAGAGGATGAGACTTTAAAAGAAATCTTCCCAGGGCCCCCTATTCTGGCTTTCAGACAACCAACCAACCTCAAACACAAACTGGTTAATAGGAAACTTCACACGGACAACAATGGCACTTAATCGTGCAAAGGAAACCATTGCAAAGTATGTGATCACATCAACCAGTCACAAAGTGTTGCACATACTATTGGGACTTATAACATCACGTGATCCTACTGCTGCTCCTCCAGCAATGTTGTGTACCTCATACAGTGTAACAAGATGTTACATTGGTCAGACATCACAGCCTTTAAAAAAAAAGAATGAACTTACATAGGAATACTATAAAACAGCACAGAGAGGAGGATAATTGTTTGCTTGTTGGCCACTATTTCAGACAGGCAGGGCACAAAGCTGGAGATTTAAATGTCTTGGTCTTGAAGGGAAACACAAGACAAACTGGACTCAACATTCACTAGAGCCATTTAAAGGATAACTGAATTGCCTTAGGGCTAGGCCACACTGCTGCGTTTTTTTTGCGTTTGCTCTTGCGTTTTTAAAAAATCATTGAAAACGCGGCAACGCAAAAAAACGCACGTTTTTCGGTGCAATTGCGAATGTGTTTTGCATTCTGCATTTTTAATCGCAATCGCATGAGTTTTCCTATACATATTGAAGAAATCGCAAGCGCAAACACAAAAAAATGAAATCGCATGCGATTGCATTTGCGTTGCAGTGTGGCCGTGCCCTAAATGCATTTTTTTTCTTCATTGCTTTCAAAAGAGTAAAGGTGTGCAGCCCTCCCCTGATTTCGAGCCTCTCTTTTCCTTCAATTTGCCATGCTTTGAAGGGGGCGTAACAATTCTGTCTCTAACTGTCATTCAAAGCTCTCACCATTGATCTGCTTGATTATGTAGGCTGTATCCTAGCAACAGGACATTTTAAGTTTGTTTGACTGGCAGAGGAGGAGGAGGAGAGAGGGTGTAACAGACATTCCCACCAGCCAATGACAAGTGATATGTTAATCATGGCCCTGGGCCGTCTAGGAGGTGGGCTTTTAGCACTCATCTTTGTGCAATATCTAAGGGAGGGCAGCACAGCTATTAAAGTGATTTCAGCTGCTGGAAGTGTGGACATGTAATGGTGGTGATGTTGGGGTTTTTTTTATATTGTTTTCCTTTAAATCACTATCAGACACTTTTATAACCACTCTCTTTCCCCTTACCAATTATTCTCTAACATCTTTCACATTCCAATTTTCCATCCCTTATCTTTTACTGTTTGCTTATATTGCCATCCTCACCCCCAGTGGTATTTTGTGTTCTTGTAGATCTTGTTTATTGTAAAAGTTTGTTAGTTGCCAGATGATGTAAAGATCTGAAGAAGGGAGGAAGCTCCCGAAAGCTAATCTATTAAGAAAACTATTGTTAGTGCAAATAAAAAGAGTATCACATACTATACTTATACTCTCATCTTCTTGTATGCTTGAATTGTAACAGAGCAGTAACTAAGTTTAATCTCATTGGTTGCTGCAACTTAGCACAGGCACATTTTCACCTCTTTAGAGCACATGCCTACTATACCAAATAGAGGGACAGAGCAGAGGGTGCCGGTGATGTTCTTGATGGACATGTACACCCTTCCCCCCTCCTATTTACCTTATAATTTTCTCCCAACTTTTTTTTCATTTCCCTTATTCTTTTTTTGCTGTCATCATTTGTAGATTTTAGCACTTTTTCCAGTCTAAATTCATCATATAGTAAGGAGAATTCAGTGAGAACTCATACAAGCCAGTGTGTCAGTGCTTAATTGGAGCATTAAAAAATGTGAAGCCAGAATAATCTGCTCTAAAGGTCATTCACCTTCAGATAGTTAAAAGTTTCACTTCATTATCCTCCCTCTGCAGCCCAATCTGCTACACGCTCCACGAGATTGCATTTAATTTGACACAGTCCTTTACAGATTGCATGCTATCTGCATCCCCTTTACTAGTTACACTTATAGAAACAGCATAGTACAGAGCTGCAGAGGGAGGAGAATGAAATTAAACTGATATTAGCATAGCTCTGAACAATGCATCTCAATAGTGTAACTATCTGAAAGTAAATTAAACCTTCACAATCTGAAGGTGAATGAAACCTTCTGAGCAGCAACACTTTTGTTTCTACTCGAATTAAGCACTGACACACGACTTATCTAGAATGAGATCTAGCATTAGATCTGACTGAAATATGGTGTGTGGGACAACAAGGAAAAAAAATGGAGTACAAATGAAAATGGATATAAATGGATTTACATGTCCTTTAACCTTTTCAGTGCTGTAATTTATGGAAAAACTGCACCTAGATATCATCAACACCTGACTTTACAGGTAAGACTGGAAGTTTTTTATTTAACTCTTGTTTGAAGACAACAGCCTGCAAGACAATAAAAGCCTATAAACCCTCTAACAGGGACTTAAAACCTCTATATTTACAAATGCTTATTTATATACCTAAACAATGATATAACCATCATGAATCACGCCCCTCTCCTTTTACACATTCTCCTCTGTGGCTGCACAGCCTTCCTGATATTAAGCCTATTTTCAATGGCATCTGCCACTGGCTGAAAAGGGAAGCATTTCTGCTGCAGAAAATGACAGGTTAAAGAGAAAGGGCATTATTATGCTTTAAATAGTAAAGTAATATATTGTCCCTATAAGGAGTGAAATCAGTTTCTTTTAGCAGTTATTTGCCCTCTTATTCTGAGAGCCTTTGAAGGTTGACTATTCGAAGGCTTGCAAAACAAGAATGTACCTGGAATGTATTATAGTATGACAATATAATTGAATATAGCAATTGATGGGGGGGAAAATGCTGTATAAGGATTTTGCAAGTTTGAGGTCTGAAGAATAAATGAACATGTTTTCATTTAATTAGTGAATTAAATTAGTTAGCAATCATTAAGTCATTAACCTGATTAAAAAAATACAATTGATTAAAAGAAAAAAAAAACCAACAAACTTCAAATAATTATACTGTATTTTTAAAACCATTTACAGATGAGATTAGGAAGATTAATCTGGAACAAAAGCAATAATTACATATGTACAAGCATTTTTACACATTGAACTCTTAAAACACGCACAAAAGATATGGTTACAAATAAAACATGATTGTGGTGTGAAAGTGTTAGTGCATCATTAAAATTCTCTCTATCAGTGGTCGAACAGACTTTTTTTCTCAAGACTGTAAGTAAAGTAAGTAGGCAACATTTTTATAGGCCAATGCCACAGTTCGGATGGCCAAGCAAGAACAAAGTTATCCTCATCTACCTTCTTTATTAATTCACTTATGGATTTTTCAGTGTTGCACCTGAATGGCCCAGATGAGTCGAGTTTCCACCACAGTCTACATATTGGTAAACCTCTTGAGATAACTGTTCAGGATGTCCCAAGTAGGATATTGTAACAGTCACTCTAAAAAAAGATATATAGTCATAAAGAAATGTTCTTTGTCCAACAATTACAAAGGCAGACTTAACAGTTACAAAATACTGCATTTTACAGCTCACAGATTGAAATAGAAGGTACCACAAGTAGCACAACATAATTATTGCATTTATAGGTGCCATTCACCAATGTGGTAATAAAATAAAAATCAATACTTACTGCATCACCAGGACTATGTTATGCACTTTTATAGTTGGAAGTGTGCAATAGGAGCTGCAAAGAGAATTTTTTTTTTTAAATTTGTATTGTAAATGAAAGGGAATAAAAGCTGTTATGCAGTAACATAGGTCAGCCACTAATAACAATGTTTAATAACAATTAAAGGCCAAGCCCAGTCCTCAAATGAGCAATTCTATATAGGTAAATCCCCCAATCTACCCAATACTGCTTATTAAAAAGAGCCTACAAATTATGTTATATAATTGTAGGAAAAACCCAAACAACCAAAGAGAGAACATAAAACTCATCAAAAATAGCCAAGGATAAATTTGAATCCAGGACTACAAGGTATCAGTGCTAAGAAATAAAAGTGCTGCCCAACCAAATTAAGTGATCCGAATAGCATCCTGGTTTTCTATTGGGTACACAGGTTGACCAGATCTCACCAATTTTTTCCCTATTACAACTGATAGTTGTAGTAGTCTTTATCTGTAGTAGTTTACTGATGAGATTATCAGTATTAAAGACATTATTAACTGCACAACTACATGTTTTGTATATGGTTTTATGCCCCTGTAGATTGTATGGCAAGACAGATTTTATGCTCCAATTTAGAATTGATGGGCATCGGTCGGACATCAAAACTGCATACAGAGACAACAAATCCAATAAACCTGTGGCAAAACATTTCATACAGGAAGGCCATGATCTGAGCACATTTAAATGTTTAGCCATTGATCATGTTCCTATGACAAGAGAGGGGGGGGGGCAGATCTCAATTATAACTGCAAAAGGAAAATTATTGGATCAAGGGATTAGATAATATATATCCTAAGGGATTAAATGAGCAATACCGTATATAAACCAAGATTTTCAGGCTTTAGAAAAAGCCTGAAAATCTTACCTTGGTTTATACTTGAGACAAGCTCTATTCTGGATGACGTCACTACTCTGCACCTCTCACTTCTCTGCGCCGAGAAGTGATGTCATCCAGAAGCGCAGAGGATGCAGAGCGAGCAGCCGCCGGAAAAGGTAGGAGAATGCAACAAAACAGAGGAGTCCCCAATACTTCCAAATAAGAGTAAAACCTCCTTTATTTGTGCATATAACAAACCAACAAAAAGGTTGGTTTCTTATATGCACGAATAAAGGAGGATTTACTCCTATTAACAAGTATTGGCCACTGCAGATGTTTGGAAACTACAACTCCCAGAAACTAAAACATGCTTCGAGTTGTAGTTTCCAAACATCTGGAGTAGCAAGGAATTGGGGGTTGCTGTGTGGGATTTAAAGGGCAACTAACCCAAAACAATACCGAATCACGTGGATGGTATCTATTGTTTAAGATTGCCTTCTGATTCTGTATTGTTTTGAGGCTTTAGTTGACCTTTAAATGGGCAGCAGAATTCACATACAGTAATAGCCATACTGGATTTGGCTATTACTGTATGCAACTACTGTATGGGAATTCTGCTGTCCATTTAAAGGGCAACTAAAGCCTCAAAACAATACAGAATCAGAAGGCAGTAGTGGTCATATTTTATTGCCTCGGTTTATACTTGAGTCAAACACTTACTCGTTTTTATATGTAAAATTAGGTACCCCAGTTTATACTTTGGTCGGTTTACACTCAAGTATATACGGTACTTTGTTAAACTATGGGTAATACGTTTTAATAGTCATATGCATATAAGTAAATTCATTATAGGTTGTCAGATACCATAGATGTCTTGAACTATAGAGTAGTTTTTATAAAATTCCAGAACGAAAATGCAAACGAGGGAGCACACTAGAAGTATAGAATCAATAATTTATTGTGAACAACACACGACGTTTCGGGGACAGAAAGGTCCCTTCCTCCCTGCAGGACCAGGGGACCAACTCGCTTCCCGAAACGTCGTGTGTTGTTCACAATAAATTATTGATTCTATACTTCTAGTGTGCTCCCTCGTTTGCATTTTCGTTCTGGAATTATTTAAGCTCGTGGAGTAGAGAGCTGAGGGATAGCACCTAGTGATTGTCTGGCAGCAAGCCAACAGCAGTGTGCTAGGGTGTTCTTGAACTGTATAGTTTTTATAAAAAGTATCAAAAGCCAGCAAACCTTTCCCCATTATATATTGTTAGTGATTTTATATATTTTTAGATTACCTAAGCACTTTTTAGCATTTGCACATTTTATCACAAGCACTTAAATTGATGCACTTTAAATACATACGGGGAGATTCAATAATCAGACATTGCACTTCTAACCTTTACTCAATCCCGCAATACAAAACCAGACATAAATGAGATTAAGTCCAATATTGTTACACTACTTTAAAGTCCCCATACAAACCTTCGATACATTTCGCAATACAAGGTATCGCTAAACTTAACCAAAAGAGTTTTGTATCGGGTTCACTGCACTGTTTCCAAAAACATTTGGAATAGCGCAGTGCCCTGAAATACGTGTAGAACACACGTTAACCCGATATTACTTTGGGTTAATGTGTGTTTTACATGTAGTTTAAGATTCTTGAATCTCCCAGTTTATAATTATAACTATATCAATTTTAAAACATTGTAATTCAAGCCAAGTATGTTGTTGAATTTAAATATTTTATTCACATAAGTGGGAGTCCATTCATTAAGATGTAATTTGGCATGGCTTAAGACTTAAAATAGTTAAAAAGTTTAAATAGCAATCAAATTAGGACTAAAAATCAAATTAAAAAAGACCCTTGAGTGCACTTCTATTCTACAACTTGTGCGTGTATATATCTTTATTTTTTAAAGTAGTAATACATACTGTAATAATATTCTTATCATTAATAATTATATTGCTGCAATTAAAGGGGAAGTTCAGTGCAAATACATATGCTTTTCAGAAAAAAGAACAGTAATTTTTCATCCCAATGACCTTAATCTGCCAATTCAGCATTTTGTCTGTGTATAAATAACTGCAACCGAAATACTGACTTCCTGTTTGCTGGACCCCTATTAGAGACCGTTACGGTCTTGCCCTTGACCCAGCGCCTGGGTTGATTCAGTTGCTCAGTAGAGATCTGAGCATCTTTGACCCATCCAACAGCCAATCAGTAGAAATTCCTGCTAGGAACATTCCAAGGAAGTGGTGCATCCTGGGAAGAAGAAGGACCGTTAGAACCTAAAATGTCAGCTCACTAATGTCAACAGCAGGGAACAGCAAATGGTATGAAATCAACTGATCTTTCAAAATGGGAGAAAATATGTAGAATAACTAAGAAGGCATTACACAAACTAACAATTTAACAAATATTGATAATTTTCACTGAACTGTCCCTTTAACGACACATCTGAGCTTAATAATTCGACTTAAGTTCCCCCTTAAAATTGTTATGTAGAAGGGGTATCAATTATTCCTTTACCATTATTTGAGTTAATGAAAATAATAATTGGCATAAGCATTAATCCACTAACAAGTGGTTTCTAAGTGAATTGGTTCACTTGTCACCTGTGGGTGCTTCATTGCTGTAATTTCCTGCAGAGAAACATTCTGTATAAATGAGTTATGACATTATTATCCATCAATATTTGTCTGAATTGCTTCATTTATAATGCACCAGGTTAATGATATTCCATATTACTTACTACATGTAGTCAAAATCACTTCCAATTTTGGCTGGAACTGTATAGTCAATCTGTCAAAAACAGGAAATGTAAAGTTACACACACAAAAAAAAAAAAATAGTTAATGAATGAAAGTAAATGTACAAATGAGTGATTTTTACTTACCTGCTTCTCATCAAGGGGTCCAATTGTGATTCCATTGCTCAATTTCACCTTTCCAACAACAGTTTTAGAGAACTGCACTTGTCCAGTAACATTATCCACTTTAATGGAGTAGAAGTTTTTATTTGTTATATTTATTGTATTCTAAAAGAAAAAAACAAACAGCGTTTTCCCCCAATAAATGGAAAACCACAAATATAATGGGTGAGCAGTACATCATGTTGTAATACACTTCAACATGCACATGTGCTTGTTGTTTAAAAGGCTAAAACTATACTCTGATAAATTAAAGGAGAACTAAACCCAAAATACAAAGGCCGCTCCACAGACTCTATAACTGTCACTTTGTAAAACCATTTGTCTCTCACCTCTGAATTCAGCTTCTTATTGTAGAAATCATTTATAGAACATTTCTGAGTACTGGCAATCTATGATGTTATGGCTGGCTTCTAGTGTTGCCTCTTCCTGGTGGTCCAGGTACCAAAATTCCTTCTGCACATGCTAACTAGCTACCTTGTGTTTGTTTCCCACTCCCCTTATGCTAAGCTGCATGTAACAGTTGAACAGTCCCCACCTGCCAGTGTCTCCCAGCCAATTATCAGAGATAGCAGTGAATATTATTAGCAGATTTTCCTGCTCAGAGGGGGAAGGTGTTAACCCTTTATATTTGTGAGCATTTCTGCAAGACTGTGTCTTTGTATGTGTTTATTTCTGCCCTCTACCATTTATATTAGTATGTGTATTGCTGAAATGTACAATTAGGGCACGGCCACACTGCAACGCACCTTTACACGATTTTACATGCGTTTGCGCTTGCGATTTGTCCATTGTCATTATGAAAACGCATGCGATTGCACAAAAAACGCATGTGTTACCAAATTGCTGACACATGCGTGAATCGCAAGCTGCATTGATTTCAGTTTAGCCATACAGCCTGTATTTAATGCAATGGAACTTAGCAATTTCCTGAGGCTTTGGCCCCACCTAAGTGCAAAGGAGGAAGCACGGTGCAATAATGCACGATTGTGCTCGCTTCTGTGCATGGGCGCTGCTCTTCCACAATTGGACCCTAGCAGAGCGCATGCAATAGAGACAAAAAAATGGTGATCGCATGCACTCCAATAGCAAACGGAAACGCATTGCATGTAGTGGGGCCAATCCCATAGGCTATTACATGCCTGCACTCCCACTAGCACAATCGGATCGCAAACTGCAATCCAAAACATGCTAGTGGAAGCAAGCCCTAAGTGTTTGAGTCTTAAAGGGAAAGGTGGCAACCCCAGTAGAATTGAACTGACCACTTTACAAGGTACACTTTTAAAAACAAAACCGCTCAGAGCTGCAGGTGCAGCATATTGACCTGCACATGGTCTTAGCACAGTGGTCTGTGCAATGCATTTTAAAGGGGAATGTTGGAGCCTGGAAGTAGTTTTGGAAGTAGTGTAAAGGCAAAGGCCACCTTTGCCTTTAAGAACCAAACACGTATTAAATATACATGTTGCAGTGCTAAGTACCATTGCATTAAATACAAACTGTATCAGCCTGCACCATGCTTCTAAAGAAAATACTAACAACCTTTTGTTGTGTACATATTATCAGGCCTATGTAATAAAAGTTCTTATGCTAAAATCTGATTGGTTGGGGCAAAATTTGCACCATTTTTAACGATAAGAACTTTTAATACATAGGGCCCTATTTATAAAAAATCGTTATCGTAAAATACCGATCGTTATCGTAAAATAACGACCGGGTTTTTACCGATAACGACCGTTATTTACCGATAACGGCCGTTATTTACCGATAACGGTCGTTATCGGTAACTAACGGTCGTTATCGGTAAATAACGACCGTTATCGGTAAATAACGGTCGTTATCGGTAAAACCCCGGTCGTTATTTTACGATAACGATCGGTATTTTACGATAACGATAACGATTTTTTATAAATAGGGCCCATAGACCTGTATATGTGTTTGGGTCTTAAAGGCAAAGGTGGTAACCCTAGTTGGAAAAGTGATTTTCTTTATGCAAAACTTCCCACAGGCAGCTCTTCTGCTGCATTAATTTTATAGAACATTTGCATTCCCTCTAACATTACCCCTTTAATTGGCATTCTCTCCAATAATTCCTATTAATATGTACATTTATATAAACAAGCAGAGCTGCAAATGGCATACCCTCCAACATTCAACTTTAATATGTACACTTATAGAGCATGGTGCAGTGCTGCAGGTGGAGGATAATATAATGACCCTGATCTAAGCACAGCTCTGTGCAATGCATTTCTCTGTGTAATGCATTTCTTAGCTTAGCTCTGTGCTACAGTTTGTTGTTTTTATACAGACAGCTGAATTAAAAACACACTCTTCCTACCCTCCAACATTCCCTTTAATAAGGTACACTGATGAGAAATGCATTGCACAGAGCTGGTGCTAAGTTCAGGTTCACTTCACTATCCTCCCCCTACAGTTCTGCACCATGTGGTTTCTATAAAAATACACTCTTCCTACCCTCCAACATTCCCCTTTAAGAAGCTACACTTTCCACTAATATTGCTACAGCTGACAGGGAGAGCTAGAGACCTTCACACTATGGGCCATATTTATAAAGGTGTGGTATTGCCTTCTTTAGCGATCGTTATGGCGATCATCAATTTATATTCGCTATTGGAAATCTTGTAACTGTACAACAGCTAACGTAAATCTACAACCGCCTGTAGAATATCATTACGGTAGTTTATCACCGCATGTTATGGTATACTGCTGCAACGGTCGTACAGTAACGAAAACGCACGGTATCACAAGTTTTTAAATATGGCCCTCCAACACTTAAACAATACATTGCAGGTGAAGACACAGGTCTGTAACTGTAATTGCAAAACATGCATGCTACATGTTTCTGACCCACTTGTCCTTCCTCAAGTGCTGAAACATGTAGCACGCATTTGCAATAAACGTGCAATATTCACAGCTACAGACCTGTGTCTTTGTATGTTTCACCTGCAATTTATTGTTTATATATGGGATTTGGTGGAGTGAAAGCCGTAGGTGAGACATACATTATTTCAGATCTGGACACACTAGATACCCAGACCTATATACATCACACTACAACACTGCTACTAGGAAAGTGTTAATCAGTGAAACTCTTTGCACCACCAATTTGAATATTGACGATTTAATATATTCCTACATCATAGGGGTTAAGAGGTGGGAGTGGAAATCACACAGGTGCTGAGAATGTAATCAAGGTAAAAGTACTGGCAGGGAAGGGAAAATGTCAGCTTCAGATTTGGGGACAAACAGAACCTAAAATTAGCTCATAGAGGTAAAGAAAAGCCCCTGAGTGGAATCTTCCATGCTGAGAAGGATGTTGAGGCAAGTACTTTCTAACTTAAACTTTGATTTTTTTGGATTAGTTCTCCTTAATAATGTATAATAATAATGTACCACTACTGTTGATGATGACTGAGGATTTAACCAGACAATCATAGGAAACCAGCAACAGAACAGAAAAACGCTAAGCAAAATGCAGGCAAATGCGAAAAACAAGTGGGGCCAGCACTGGGGTAAATTTTAGCTTTGGGAGTGGACATGCCCTTTAAGAAAACATTTCATATTGGGATTTAAAAAAAGAAAATCATAAATATAGTTTTCCATTAAGTTAAAAGTGGTAAGCAAACAAGTGTGATAAGAAACCTTGGTTATACATTTTATCAATTTCGGTTAAAGGAGTAGTTTGCTGGAAAAGAGAACTATTCCTTTAATGCATTGGTTAAAAACCAGGAAGTTAAGGAGCTATGCTTTACCTCCAGTTCTTCAATCAATTTCTGTGGAGCCAGGAATGAAGGTGGAAGAAACGTACCTTTCGCACAATCCTCCGCAGCCACACTGACAGGTTCTGACTGCTTCCAGGTTCTGTTCATCTATAGTGCGCATGCACGATAATGATGAAGGTGCATGTATGACACCGAAACGTTACATGTTTAATAAAACGCTTGTACTAGAAGACTGTTGTGCACTATTTCTACTATCTTACATGCACAATAATGCGAGCTGTAGTTAAACTGAACCAGGAAGTGGTCGGGAATGTCAGTGTGACAGCGGAGGATCACACGAAAGGTAAGATTCTTCTATCTTCATTCCTGGCTCCACAGGCATTGATTGAAGAATGGAAGTAAGGCATAGCTTCTTAACCTCCCGGATCTTCAATCATGCATTAAAGGAATAGTCCACTTTTCCAGTGAAATATTCCTTTAAGGCCAGGAAAAGATGGGCTAGAAAGTCTTTTAAACTGTGAACAACGGTTGTTAAACAAGTTGTTAAACTAATAAGTTGTTAAACTAATAGTAGTCTATTCCACGCCAGTTTTCTTTGTCACATTCTGTACATGAAGTATGCTGTTTTTCTGAAGCTTAACTCATGAAATGGGATCATATAAGCAGTTAGTCAGCAGGACCAGCATGAGGGCAATTGTTGGCAAATACTGGGTTATTGGTTAGCTAAAGCTATTATTGGGCAGACAAATTGTTATTGGCCAACAGTAGTGTGACATGTTCCAGGAAATGTAAATTTTCAGTGTGGCCCCCTATCCCCCCACCTACCTTTTCAGCACAAGCACTCACCCACCCTTCCCCCTTTTAAAGTGCAATATTGTTGTGTAGCTTACACTATACTAGAGAGATTGTAAGGTAGAAAACAGTTATTCTCACAGCTCTGGACATAAGTACGCTGGAAATCAACAACTGAATTGGACATTACCCAGCTTAAAAAAAGGGCTGGGGGGTAAACAAAATAAAAGATAAAATAGTCAGCAACAGAAAGTAAAGCTGCAAAATTAGGTGTTTAAAATAAAATACAAGTTTTGCATTCTAAATAAATAAATCTGTGTCCCATAAGCAGATATGTGTTTATTGCATTTAGTAACAGAATACTATTGCTTATATTACAGAAACTACAGTACATGCTAGCCAATCTATGCAAGCCATCCTCTGACATCAGTACAATGAAGGAAAGCTTCCCACTGGTGCACTGCTGGGAATATATCACACAAGGATTTGATTTCTTGTACTTATCAATTGGTGTCAAAGGATTCTTTTTTTTTAATGCTTACTGCACAGATAAGAACACTGGTAAAGGTGCCCATACATCTATAAGATTTTACTTACCCGACGAGCGCTCACGCGATGTTCCTTCGATCCTGCCGGAACCGCTTCTCCCGATCTTACTTTTCGACCGACATGCGATCACACAAAATGAATGGGATTTTGCGATCGCATGTCGGTCGAATGTAAGATCGGGAGAAGCAGTTCCGGCACCATCGATGAACATCACGTGAGCGCTTGGTCAGGTAAGTAAAATCTTATAGATGTATGGGCACCTTAACACTGCTGATCAAATTTGGTTGCAGTAACATTGTTAAACAGAATGTAATGCTCGGTCTAACCCAAATTCTGGACTTGACCAGCTGCTAGAAGTGATATAAAGCCATTAGCTGGCGCTAGGGTGCTTCAAGCAGCTGGTCAACACCACAGCATGAGCTTTATAAGCGCTGGACATTTCTTTGTGTTTTGTGTGCAAATAAAAACTGAATACTATATTGCTTCTAGCTGCCATTCAAACTTTAGAATTATTATTATTATTATTGATTTATATAGCACCAACATCTTCCATGGCGCTTTACATGGAGCTTACAGTCCAGAGGAAATGGGGGTGAGACATAAGGCAGCAGGAATCGGTAGGCTGTAAATAGATTGGCAGTAAAATAAAGAACTACTTATAGCTTTATTTTGTGAGTGAACTATTCCTTTAAGGATGGGCATTTTTTTTTTTTTATTATTTTAAAAGGTAAACTGCACTGGTAATTTTTTTTCCCTTTTCTGTGTGGAACACTGATAAATGCTTCAACCAATTCTTAGAACTGAATCTAATCTCCATCCTCAACATCTGAGACAGAACACATTCCTTCGACCAGACAGTTTGAAAGCCTAAACAAGGAATATGGTTAAATTTATATATACTTTAAAATATATAAAAAACTTTTTTTTAATCACCTGTGTTTTTACATTAAGAATTGTTGGGTAAAAAATACCAATAAGCTTTTTTAATAGCATTTATATAGGCATATAGACTTAAAATTAATAACTAATAGAGACAACTTTAGCTGAATTCATGAGCATATTAAAGGGCATATAGCTATAAAATTGCCCTTTAAAAAAAAAAAAAACAAGCCTGTGAGTCATGTCTTCGGATACAGCTTCAAAATGGACTATAAATGTAAATACTTACTGTGATATTTAATAGCACTGAGTGGTCCGATTCCTCATAACTGACATAAACAGATTTTACTCCAACATACTGCACATCAACGGATCGTGGAAATAGGAAAAATACACAAAGGCAAGAAAGAAGCAAGCAAACAATGACAGAAACTGTGACGTAAAGTTTGCTGTAACAAAAACACAAAAAAAAGCATTAACAAATTTCTTAGGTTTAATTTTTATGTTAAATCACAATTAGCCAACAAGTTACCGTACTAATTTAAAACAATATATATCTCTGTGTCCTATATATACCTGATAGTAAGGTCTTTTCTTATGTGATACTAATTTGTCTGGATTCTACTGTATTGTT
This sequence comes from Hymenochirus boettgeri, assembly GCA_019447015.1. NCBI lineage: Eukaryota > Metazoa > Chordata > Amphibia > Anura > Pipidae > Hymenochirus > Hymenochirus boettgeri. Next base: position 61,561,503 of record CM033474.1, on the reverse strand, counting down.
TGTTTCACAATAAAAATTGCTGAGGAAAAAAATAAAAAGTGTATAGATAATATATGTGATTCTTTGCAAAACAGTTAAAAAACCTTATAAAGCTAGCCATTCACTACAAACATATTAAATTACACATTAGGCAAGCTCTCCAAGGCCTTACATGACATTGCTATATTGATAGATTCTGCAAATTTAATTGAATTGGACAAAATATTGACATTGGTTTTCCAATAGACGGAACAATATTGGTTCTTTTGATTGAATTTTCATTGAAGAAAAATCTCCAGGACTGACAGGCGAGCCCAGACTTTGGAAGGCTGCTAAATTAGGCAATATCTAGGGGACCCTAGCAGATTAGGCCCTTACCCTGGGTAATATTATGCAAGAGTTTTTGTTTTTTTATAGGGTTTTATTGGCCTTTAAGAAACTACAGTCTGATATACAACAACATGGTCAGGTGATAACAGGTTTAGGGCCCTCGTAAATACCTAGTCTGTGCCACATGTCTTGTGTTTTCCAAACCCTACTAAACCCTCAATCCATTCTTTCAACCCAAATCTTAATCTATTACAACTGTATATCTTTTTGCACAAGTCACTAAATTATAAATCAATCATTCAATTAGTTGTAATAAGTACTTACGTTCTTCTTGGACGTAGTCTTTGATCGCTGTATGGAATAAGAGCTACAAGCTGATTTTCTCGACCTATTAAGGAAGTAATTTTTTTAATATAAAGAAATTGAGGATGAAAAGCATACATTATGTCACATACCTGAAGTCCTCTCAGCAAAGTTCTGATAACCCTCTTGGGTGATTATTTTGCAGTTGGCAATATGATCTTAATTTCAAATGCAAATGAGTGGTCAAGGATCGGGAATTCGCAGAACATTAGCAGGTACTACCCTGCTTGATGTCAAAATTGATTAGACGTTCATGTTGAATAGATGATATAATACATAAATGTGATATTTTATAATGGGAGCTGCAGTGGTATATATCCTTATAAAAATCACTCAGCTATGTCACTAAGTGACTAATTTCCTATATTTTTTATATCCCACTACTCCGCCCATTCCAGCGTTCATGCCTGGACAATGACTCAGCATTTTTTGTCAAATGTTTAACTTGGCAAACCTGCTGGAGCTGCTTAGTGTCACTTCATAATCAATGTCTCTCTCCTCCTCCACAAAGATTTGTTTAACCGCATAGATGCTGGGCTGGGATGTTCCTTTCTACTGGGTTTAAGTTACAGGAGGTAGCTTGGGGGATTTAAGGTGGAAATAGGGACAAGGCTAAGATTTAAAATGTGATTGGGGTGAAGGAATCCGATACTTATGTATTATAAGAAATAATGCGCCCCTTCACATTAAAATATAAGGACATTACGCCACCTCGGAGTTCCCTGTCCTGTATAAAAGCACTCAGCCTACGGCCTCGTGCTTCTAAATGGTCAGGGAACTCCTCAGTGGCGTAATATCCTTATATTACACTGTAAGGGGCGCATTATTCCTTATATATTGAGCCAATTGTGTAATTTATCTGAAAATTTTAAAATATAATGGGCTTAAGAAACTGTCTGTGTGCCACTCAAAGACCAGAATAGTTACCCTCTTCCCTTTGTGTGCCCTGCTGGGACTTATTAATTTTATGTCTTTTACAATTTTGTTTTGACTTTCAGCATGGTAGATACAAGCAATATCTGGCCAACACTCTTCCTACAATTCTGTACTTATAAGTCAGTAAATAAATCCGTTACAGCCCGACTATCCTCATCTGAAACTTTGAGTCCTTTGAGTCTGAAGTGCTGACACCAACACCATTTAAATATATTGTAATTCATTCAGAAAAAAAATAAGGAAATGTCCTCCAAGAAACAACTATTAGCACTTTCAGCATAAATCAATTATAGCAAAAATATAATCCATTAATATGTGTAATATGAGGGAAAAAAATCCCCAATAAGAAGTGTTATAAACGTCCTAATGTTAAAGTCAATAAATTGATGGGAAACCCAAAAAGAAAAGGCTGGGGGGTAGCTAGAGCAACCGTAATATAGGCTGATGTGACAAAACTGTGTGGACCAAATCCCTGGAACACAGGGCTCTCCTGTAAAACGAGAATGCCAGTCACTGCAGAAGCACTCCACTATGGCCAGAAGCAGTGCAAGTTAAAAAAACGCACACTCTGGGTAAATTTCCTGAATGAGATTCAATATCGCGTTTGTGACTGTGGGTTAATTTCTGAAAGGGGATTTGCTTACAGCGTGATTTTAATGCCAGCTATGAACTGGCGTTAATTTCCAGTGTTGTAGCACAATCGCGATATTGAATTTTGAGCACAGGCTGCACAGGGGTCTTTTCCAATTCCCATACAGCCGGCACAAGGAAGGAGTTAAAGTCATGCTAACCAATAGCGAAGCCATTTGCGTGACTTTAACTCCAAAAAGAGCGCAGCGGATCTCGGTACGAGACGCCTTGCGTTGCGATCCTCTAATCGGAATGCATGAGATCTGCATTTTTTGCTGAATCACCAGAAACGTGCCACAATCGCATGTGCACACACTTGCGTACACCTATCAGGTTCACTAGGATGCATTATAGTGTGGCCTCAGCCTTACAGAGAAATATTAATTCAAGCTTATTAATTTTGCTAACTGCTATTTTTAAGACTTATTGTTAAAGGGAATGTTCACCCTTAAAACAAAAAACTGGTCACATGTCCGTTACCAAACCACAACAGATATATTCAGCACATTATAAGATGTATTATTAACCAAATATTCACCAATAATTATTGCCTCCATTCCAGAAGAGAAAGGCGGCTCCTCCCTCCATGCACTCAATCAAGACTGACTACTGACATCACAACTGTTGTTTCCCTTTCTGCCTCCACTACACATGCTCAAGCTTATAAAAAGCTCATTGAACATAGGAAAGATGCAAATACATTTGCCGGAACAGAAGGGAACATTATTAAATATCTGGTTACCTGTCATTCTGATTCTTTATTAAGGCTGTGGCCACATTATCAATGCGTTTTCGATTCATTTGTGTAAATAATCTGTTAACCGAGCAATCTACATTAAAATGCACTGGCATGGATTCTCACACGTTAACGTATCACAAAAGGCAACCAGGAGCAGAGGAAGTTTTGCCGGTGTGGCCTAGCCCTAAAAGCAGAAAAAAAAAGTTCTTACCTCTTGGAATTCGACCAGTGCCTTGGCAAGTGGCACAAGTAACACTGTCTTTTCCAGTAAATTCAACATATGGAAAATGGGACACGTCTCCACTTCTGCTCTCATCATTGGCATCTGATGGAATCAGGCCATTTGTATCATTAGTTTCTTTAGATTCATCCTTTAAATTATTTGGAGGCATATGCGAAAAACCCTTCCCCATAATTCTGTAAAAAACAAGAGTTGCAAACTATTCAATCAACATTTTTTAGTTAACATTTTCAGTCAATTAACCTAAAATACCACATTAAAAATGTAAACACAGAATTCTACAATCTGGCAGCAATAGTAACATAAATAACCGTAAAGAGAAACTAAAATATCAAATGTCAATACATGGGTAACAAAACTACTGTATGACATGAGTTTAAGGATATTTTTACACATTACAGGATATTTTACTTCTTCCCCAAAAAGATTTGATAATTCAATAAATTCTCTTCTTTAAAACAAAAGTTATTACCTGCACCAAGCTAATAAAATAAATATTATTTTAGAAAAGCTAATCAGGATTCATAATTAAAATATGGTTCTCTTTTTTACTCATCTGCTAGTTGCTCTTGGTCTGAGTACTTAAATATCTAGCCTGCTTTAACTTAAACAATTTGCTTCCCTCTAGGGGCACACCTATCACTTCACTTTATAATTTGATATTTGTATAATATGTAGTACTGGATGCCAAAATCTGGTTAGATTTTATTATCAGACAAGCTGGAAATTGACCAAAGCCAAATTATAAGAACCAGTGGTCTGATAATATATTGGATGGTCACCTTTAGACATATGAAGTCCTTAATCAAAACAATGCTCCTCTGTGATTGGCAGATTCTAAATTAACTTCAGCCACACAGTGGACAACATGTAACATATCCATCAGGTCAGTTGCCTTAGTATATCACCAAGAAGTTAATTTTGTGCAATTATAAGTTTTAGCAGTCAGGTTTTGTTTTTTTTTGACAGTCAAAACCCATGTGGACCAAGCTGATCATGGTATATATAAATACAAAGAGTGCTGTAATCAAAGTGCATACCATAATTTATATATCCAAATAACAAATAGGGTATTGATAGTGTGGCAAATCCAACCTATTACAATTCAGGACACTTTCATCATTGACTCCACCCATTTAAAGGTTATGGTTTAGAGATAGTCTGACAAACAAAAATGAAAAGCCAAGAAGTATAAAGACATTACAAATGTATGCGAGAAATGTGCTTACATGGCAAAGAAACCACTTTTTACTACAAAAAAGTATAAAGTTTGATTTTGGCTTAAAAGGCTGCACAAATTTCTATTCAAGTGTCTGCACACGAGTTATAAATCTGCACCTGAATGCAATCGAGTGGAATCACATCTTTGTGCACAGTGTCTGTCACTTTGCAGATAAGCAAATGAGGAACTTCTGGGAATTTACCATGTTTCCATGGCAGTTTTTAGGAACGCTATACCTTACAGCATTCCACAAGCTAAATGCAAAACCAGAGCGCCAACTACAGACCGGTTTCAGCTTTATTGAGCCATCATCAGTGTAGTGCAGGCCTCTGGTTTTGCAGTGTGAAGCGCCTATAGACCGTCATCACCAATAAATTAAATAGATTTCAGTCTTGCAGATAAATCAGAAAAGCTTTCACATTCCATATCTAGGTAACAGCACACTTCTCCTACGTGGCCTGAACATTTGTACAGAATCTCTAGCTTGACAACTGTGGGGGGGAGATGCAGCCCAAGAAACTGGAAGAATAAAGGAGAAGTAGAAAGAACAGTAATGGGATTTCCATAGTCATCTAAAAACCCAAGCCCTGGGGAATGCTGCGAGTTGTAGTGTTTAAAACATCTGGGGGGCCACAAGTTCCCCATCCCTGGTTTAACTGGATTAGTGTGCTGTACTGCATGACCTGAGGAAGAGAGAATCTATAGAAATGAACTGTCTCCAATAAAAAGGTTCCACCATACAAATCAGTAGTACTTCATCTATGTGTTCACCAGACCTGTTCATTACAGCCAGCCCCGTGTCCCATAGCCCTGCCATTACACTATGGGTTCCCAATATAAACCACACACATAGCTGAACTCACAGAGCTTGGTAGCCGTATTCACATCAAATAAACATGGAACAAGACCGCCCCCTCCCTTCCTCTGCAAGGCCGGAACGCCAGGTAGCCAATGGGCATGCGCGCCGTCTGTCACTTGACTGTTCTGTCAAACTACAGGAAGTGGAAAGGGACAATCCTTTTAATCGTAGTGGGACTTAAAGGAGAACAGCGCCGAATATTAGTAAGCTTAGTCATTCCCATACATTGTATCTTCTGCTCTGCATTCTTTCTCCCTGGCTGTAAATGTAAAGCTTTAATATGTAAACGTTTAACAGGCTGTGAGTCGATGCAGTGTGTAAAGGGTTAACAGGCTGTCACTCCCCCATCGCCTGATTAGTATTCACTGCGCAGCTGGTTGGCTGGGAGAGGATGCTGGGCGGGGACACTGGGGTGATGTAAACAGAGCAGAGAGAAATGTCAGGAAGTGGGTGCACGTATGGTTGGGAAGGGAACTGTCCAGGTTGATAGTTTTTTGTTAAACTACATTAACCAGAATTCCCTACCAGGCAAAACTCGTTATAAAAGGTATTTATACATAACAAATAAATACACTTGAAATAACAGTGATTTAGCTCCTCTCCATAAGGACAGTATACGGGGAGAAATAGCTCCCAACCGTCCCGTTTTCGGCGGGACTGTCTCGTTTTTGGGGTCCTTTCCCGCTGTCCCGGCACCCCCTCTCTGTTCCCGCATTACCCCGTTTTTTCCCGGGCGTTTGGTACATTTTTAAAACGCTAAACCGGAAGTACACTAGCAGGCTTTAGGACCCTGCATTTGGAGACTCCCAGTCCTGCCTGCTGGGGGCGGGGCTATTAACACAGAACGGAGCTGCTGGGGATTCAGCATGGAGAGGGAGGAAACTTCAGAAGAAAAGGTCTGAGACTGTTATACTGCAAGTTAATCTGCACAGAGTTAGATAGTACACAGCACACAGTTAAATACAGGCGATAAGGGTTAGTTAGGGGTGCAGTGCCTGCAAAGCTAGGTACAGATAGTAATGCTCAGTCATATCTTGTCAGTAGTGTGGCCTGGGGGGACAAAACTTTGTGTAGTATATCTGTATGTGTGTATCAGTGCATGTGTGTGTAGTGTGTATCAGTGCATGTGTTTGTCAGTATATTAGTGCATGTGTGTCATGTGTGTAGTGTGTGTCACTATATCTGTGCGTGTCAGTATATCAGTGCATGTGTGGGTCATGTATGTAGTGTGTGTGTCAGTATATCTGTGTGTGTGTCTCAGTATATCAGTGCATGTGTGAGTCTTGTGTGTGTCAGTATATCAATGCATGTGTGTGTCAAAGTGTATGCTGGTGTGTGTGCTCAGTATGTCAGTCAGTGTATGTGTGTCAGTTTGTGTCCATGTATGTGTGTGTCTGTATGTATGTGGCAAAGATATAGTATATTTTGACACAGGCAGACAGATAGATGGATAAACAGGTAGATAGAAAGATACAGATAGATAGATAGACAGACACAGACAGAAAGAGATAAATGAATATACAAGTAGATAAAAAGATGCAGATAAACAAATAGATAGACAGGTAGACAGACAGACAGACAGACAGACAGAAAGAGATAAAAAGATAAGATAGACAGGTAGGTAGATTGACAGAAAGAGATAAATAGATAAGATAGACAAGTAGGTAGATGGACAGAAAGAAAGATAGATAGACAAATGGGTAGACAGACAGAAAAAGATAGATATACAGACCAGGCTATAAAAATAGATATAGATAAACACTGATATTAGCATACTGGGTAGTGGTGTATGCATATTTTAAAAAGTGTCCTCTGTTTAATGGGGTTTATCTTTAAATTGGGGGCGTAACCTGTGGAAGATGGGAGTGGTCTAAGAAAATGTGTGTGGCCTAATAAAAGTGGGCGTGGCTAAAATTTACACTGCTTGGTGGGTCCATCACCAGTGACAGTGACACCTCTCCCTCACTGAGACACATTTTCCCACCAAGCTTCCTTGTTACTATGGATAATGTACTTACTCTAGGCAGAAATCGGAACAGGTGGGTTTTCTCTTAATGTGTCAGGTTATTAACCTGTAGCAACCTCTATGCACATTGTAGGTCATTGCTTGCTATGCACATTGGTTGATGTGAAACTACAACTCCCAGCACGCCCAGTTAGCATTCTGCAACCAACTGATCCAAGACATGTTGGGAGTTCAACTCCAGGTTGAACATTAACCAGGTTACACCAATCTTCACAGTCTAATCCCCTGCTGACCAATCAACCCCAACCCCATGGAGCCTAATTTATTATGGGGTGTACAGTGAGGAGAATACATACATTGTAACACTGGGAAACAAACTCTGTGATCCTTGGTACTCTAGTCTATCTGGAATGGGAAACTACAACTTTCAGCAGGTGCAGAAGGCTAACAGTGCATGCTGGGAGTTTTAGTTTCTAAACATCTGGAGTGCCAAGGTTTGATGTCTCTGCTCTATGATGTCATCTGAATGGACTCTATAGTGTGAGGAGACCAGGGCCAGGACTGTACTTGCTAGCCAGCACTGTATGGGGTATGTACAGGGTTCCCACCACTGTATGGGGTATGTACAGGGTGCCCGGCACTGTATGGGTATGTACAGGGTGCTCGGCACTGTATGGGTATGTACAGGGTGCCCAGCACTGTATGGGGTATGTACAGGGTGCCCGGCACTGCAGGGACTTGCCTGATCTATGCACAGAACAACAGAAACTCATCCTCTTCCTGTTGTAAAACTAACCCCCAACCAGTGTTGAAGTCAGCCCTCCAGTTCATTACAGTGTTATACAGACCTCCAGTTCATTACAGCGTTATTAAGCCTCCAGTTCATTACAGCGTTATTCAGCCCTCCAGTTCATTACAGTGTTATTCAGCCCTCCAGTTCATTACAGCGTTTTTCAGCCCTCCAGTTCATTACAGCGTTATTCAGCCCTCCAGTTCAAATTACAATCGTTTTCAGCCTCCAAGTTCAATTACATCGTATTCAGGCCCTCCAGTTCATTACAGTGTTATTAAGCCCTTTCGTTCATTAGCTAGAGCCTTAAGTTTATTAGTCTGTTGCTGCTATATTAATCACATCATACACTTGAAAATGTCGCAGACAACAATGTAAAATGGGAATAGTGGTCTTTAAAATGGGTTTAACATAAACAAAGTGGGAGTGGCCCTAGAAAGGTAGATTTTAGGAAAAGTGGGCATGGTCAAAAAAAATTGCATGCACATCGTAACTTGTCCCTCATTGCCATTTATAAATGTTGGGAGGTATTCAAGTTTTAAAAAATGGATATCACAGGGATTACGCTGTGGCCTGCTGCATTGAAATGCACTGGAATGTGATTATCACGTACCAGTGTGGCCTAGCCCTAAATGATCGAGTTTTTAGGTAATTGACCCAATGCCAGAGTTCTTGTGTTCATCAGCTACTATGTCTTTCTCCAGTTCAACAAACTGAGTGTATGTGCAAATGGGAATGTAGAATTGGCCAATCTAGGGCCATGATAATTTCTTATATAGAGCTACATATTCCACAACGCTTTACAGTTATTTAAATCATTCACGTAAGTTCCTGCCACAAATAGCTTACAATCTAATAATTTTATCTTACAGACACCTCATGATTGTGGGGGAAACCCAAGTGCCAGGAGGAAACCCACACAAGCCCAGGGAAAACATACAAACCCCTTGGGGGGGATTTAAACCCAAAATTTAAAGAACATTTCCACCCATAAAACAAAAAACTGGTTAATTGTCAGTTACCTGCCCTCAACCCCAACTGATATATTTTGCACATTATTACCTGCATTACTTACCAGATATTTAAAGGGCAAGTCCAACCCCAAAATGGAAACTTACATACAGGTAAATCACCCCCCAAAACCCTAAACGGTAATAGTTTGAAATCTGAAATATAAACCGGTAAGTCTAACCTGAAATCCTGCACAATACCCTGTTGCCCTTGTTTCTTCTTCCTGGTTCGTTCAGTTTGCAACTGTCAGTTATGGATTTGACAGTTGACATCACTGCCAATGACTTAATGTTAATCCCCTGTCTGCCTCTTCTGAGCATGCCCAGGATCAGTACAGGTTTCTAAATTGCTCAGTTTCCATGAGGCATCCAGAAGCATAGCAGGCATACATTAATGCATTTATAGGACAAATTATGATATATCAACTTATTTTAAAGAGGCCATTCTTTCTAAAAGATGTTCTTATGAGGGTGGAGTTGTCCTTTAAGAATAATTATTGTCCCCATTCTGGCAGAGTAATATGGCCCTTCCCTCCATGCAGTTGAGCAAGGATATAACCAATGATTGACTGCTGTTTCACCTGCTGCCTCCACTGCTCATGCTCCTATTTACAAAAAAAAAACTATGGTGATTATCAATAATTTGCTTCCTTTTTATATGATTTAGGGACTATGGCTATCGGTGATACGCCAGGTTGGACCAACAACAACAACCAACCAAATAGCCATATGTGTGATTCTTGTCTGGAGTGGCTGTTCATCAGATGCTGGTTCATCAACACTCGCCCACAACATTGAAATTTTTACTTAGATTAAAAAAAATACAGTTAATGGTTTAAAATATATTATTTTTGTAAAATTTTAAGGACAACAATACTTTAATTAAAAATACCCAGGGGGAGGACCTGGTTGATAGTCTGGTCTAACATCATCCCCACCTCAAGAAAGTAACATTCCAATAGGAAGACATGCTTCTTGCAGAGAAGTCTTCCCATTGGTCAGGCCCCTGTAAAGTACACATTGACACCAATCAGAGGTAAACCAAGGGGTTAGACCCCCCCCCCCAACACCCACCTTGAGGGTGAGTTGGACCATTTCTGTTGTCCATTAAGTGTAAGGACTGATTACCGTATATACTCGAGTATAAACAGAGTTTTTCATGCTGTAAAATCAGCCTGAAAACTCTGCTTCGGTTTATACTCGAGTCAGTAACTAACCTTAGCAATCCGTTAGCCGCTTGCTCACTACCTGTACTGGCGCGCCGGCTGACGTCACTTCCCGGCACAGAGTAGTGACGTCAGCCGGCGCACCAGTACAGGCGGCTATCAGATTGCTAAAGAAAGTTTCCTCCTGCTTGTGTAGGTAAAGTGTGAGCAGAGGGTGGGACACAGAAGCATGGATGGTCTAGTTGTCACCAGCCTTAAAGCCACCCAATATAATATTTGTAATACTAGACTGGCAAAGTCATGTTTTCTTCATGACAATTGAAGGACACTGTAATTAGTAACCTGCTGTTCAGTAAATATAAAGGATATATAATAGAACATGACATAGACAGCAAAACTACTATCTACAGATATACAGTGTGACAAAGTGGATTCTGCACTAGAAAACTACCATGTAATAGACATATCCAGTATGGCTATTACTATATGGTTCATTTAAAGGGCAACTAAAGCCTCAAAACATAGAGAATCAGAAGGAGAATGGCATGATCTATTGTTGCCTTCTGATTCTGTATTGTTTTGAGGCTTTAGTTGCCCTTTAAATGAACAGCAGAATTCCCATACAGTAGTGCCATACAGTAAAAACCATACTGGATTTGGCTATTACTGTATGGGAATTCTGCTGTCCATTTAAAGGGCAACTAAAGCCTCAAAACAATACAGATTCAAAGGTCATAATTTCTACCCTCGGTTTATATTCGAGTCAATCACTGTTATTCGTTTTTTTTAGGTACAATTGGCTACCTCGCTTTATACTCAGGTTGGTTTATACTCAAGTATATATGGTATACAGATATGCCTGAAGTCAGAGGCACATTCATTCCCCCCATTTCCCCCTCTTTTCTCCTAGCTCAACCCAAATCTAACCTTAAGGTTAAAACAAATTCAATACCCCAACATAGCACATTGCAGATACCTAGTTATCTAGCTTATGCTGGCCAGTGGTTCTTACCTGCGGTGTTTCTGCAACATTAACTTGGAGGGATTACACTTTATTATCGAAGTTAGAGCTGTGGATCAGGAAAACCTGTTCAGGGGAATGTTGTTTCATCCAATCATTTGGTGGATTTATATAGGGATATATGACCAGACTTTTAAACCACACAAATATAAATGTGTAATAGGGTCTGCAGAATGTTCATTTATACCTCAGAACCTTCATTTATACCTACACTAAGGTATTGTCTTCTGGAAGGAGGGGCAACCAGAAAGGGTTTAGTTTCCAGTGTGGAGGGGATAGGTGTTGTGCCCAGTTTATTAAAACCCAGCACCAGGACTGACCAGAAAGGATTCTGTAAAGTTTATCTCGCCCCTGTTATTTTAAGAGGCGTACAGACTAGAATTGTGTGTTTAATTGGGTATTTAAATCTCCAGGCATCTTCAAGGTTGAGAAAATGAAACAGTTTGGGATCTATAACCTACAGGCTGGAGCTGGTCTTGAGAGGGGTTCAAGACCATGTTAAAGTTATCCATCCAGACTGCTGAATTATGGGGATGAGGGGCAATGAACGTAATGCCCTGTTCAATGGCAGACATGGCGAATAGGGGGACAAAGAAAACCAGCATCTGGACTGGACATGTCTCAACCTTTCCACATATAAATACATAGAAATTTATAGATTTAAAAAATCATCAGGGCTACTCCTCGTGAGATCCAACCCAGTTTTGTTTAAGAGACATCTGTGTGTTTCGACTACTATTATAATATCAGCTCATTATTGTTTAATGTAGGGCAGTGGAACACTTTACCTCATTTTGTAGGCCCCTGACATTCCAGGCCAAGAGCTTAAGATTTGGTTAAGTCTTCTTTATATAAAGACCTGGACTCGAATCTGCAGGGCTGCCCAGTCAACATCATTCAGTGAACACTTAATCATAGTGTTGTGAGCATAGTTTCCAAACAGAACATTGAAAACAACCCAATGAGAAAAATAGGGTTATGGATGTGAGGAAGAGAAATTGGGTGGGGGAGGAAGTTCCAAAGAAAAGCATATAGTAACCCTCTCTAAGGGGAATGGAAGGGGGAAGGATATGTAGTGGATGTCCAACAGTTCTCCTGGGGCTTCAGGTGAGGGGGAGTCAATAGCCAGTGTTAATCCGGTACAGGAAAGTTGACGAAGTGTCTAATTGGCCCTGGCAGTATGGTTGCTAGTTTGGCTCAAAATGAGGAAAGTCAGGGATAGTAGGAAACATAGCGGGGGGAGTAGTCACAGGTAGAGAGACCATACAGTAGTTTTAGTGGTCAATGAAGTCCAGCCAGGTGCAGGTTTCTGCAGAGGTGGAGAAAAGGTGTGTGTGCTCCTAATGGATGAGCCGGGCTGGGTAGAGCTTGGCATATTTTAGGTGTACAGATCGTAGTCTTCTCTTGATGTCCATGTATTTGGCTCATTGTCTCTGGACTTCTCTAGAGTAGTCAGGGTAGGCTGCTACAGTAGTATGTTGGAACTGTATGTTGCCTCACACCCAGGTTAAATATAGTACTGTGTCCCTGTAATTCAGGAACTTGGAAATTAAGTTACGCAAGGGGGCAACTGGAGGAGAGGGTGCAGGGATGTGTGGTGCGCTCTTTCCACTACAAAAAGTTGTGAGAAGCTTTCCTTTCCAAAAGGTAAGGAGATCTTCCAGGAATTTTGCTGGGTCTAAGCCGTCGGCCTTTTCAGGGAGACCGTCAAACCTGATGTTGTTCCTGCGTTGTTCTATTTTTAAGGTCTTCCTGGTGGGAATGTAGCTCACAAATGGCAGCTCCAAGTTGTCCTGACAGACTTGGGAGTACTTTTGAAGGTCCATTTTTGGCCCGGTAAGGAGATTTAAATGGGTCACAGGATTAGTGAAGTGGGAGAGATCCCGGTGTATGCGTCCTATTTCACGGCCCCCTTTTTAGCTTGATTTTTTTTTGCCTTCCTCTGGTTCAACTTTTAGGTAGGGTTATGGAGGAAGGTATAAAGGTTGTACTAGAGGGATATATGTCTTTATTCAACCTAAAGTACTATGTTATTATGTTAGTGTGGTTACTCCTCTAGTCCCGTGTTCCTCTCCAATGTTTAAGACGTTATGTCAGCATATGTCTCTCTCCTTACATGCCTGTGTGTGGTTGGTCCCCTCAATAACTCATCCTAACATCCAAATTTGTATTTTATTTGATAAGTCCATAAAGGTGTGTGTGACACTAATATTATTATTGTGAATTTATATAGCGCCAATATCTTTCGTATCGCTTTACAATTACATGTATACATTCACATCAGGCCCTGCCCTAAAGAGCTAACAATCTAAGTACATTTATTTGACACATACAACCAATCAGTATGTCTTTATGATTGTGGGGGAAACCGGAGTGCCGGAGGAAACCCTTGCAAGCATGGGGAGAACATCCAAACTCCATGCAGATGTGTCCAAGGGTGGATTCAAATTTAGGACTTCAGCACTGCAAGGCATCAGTGCTAGCCACTGAGCCACCATGCTGCCCACAATACTAATTCTTTTTACATTCAAATATATCTTGACCGAAGCTAAAGTAGTAAAGGCTAATAGTACAATTGTTACATAATTTAGAACAGCATACAAGCAGCGAAATGGTGAGCAACCCAGTAAAATTGCTAAATTATAACAACATGTGGAAAAATAATTCTTCATTTAACCCATTAGGTTTGATATTTCCAGTAGGCTTCACTTTGCAGAATTATTTTATTCCAGTCTCCCCCTCGCTTGACTTCTGGACTTCTACTGTATTTACCTGAAGTTCTGTCATTATCTTCATAAAGGTCCATGCTTTACAATTGCCACATTTGTGGTTCCCTTTAATTTGTACCTTTTTTAACCATGTTTCTTTTATTTCTGTATTCTCAAAAAAGATTCTTGTAAAACTTTGTCCTATTGTTCTTGCTTGACTAGCTACTAGTTCAAGGTTTCTGGAAACACTTCATTTAGCCCCTTATCTTTTTTAAGGATATACTAAAACTTGTTAAAAATGTTAGGCCATTAGTTTTAGGCCATGCTAATCATATTGAGTAATTATAGTTTATTATACTCTTCCCTGAGTTTCTTTCCATACAAGAGTTTACTAGGCTCTGAATATTTAGCTTGTTTATAGGCTTTATTTAGCTACTTATTCGGGTGACCTCTTTCTTGGAACCTCTTGGTGCTTCCCTTCCAAAATCTAATGAATATGTGCAATTTCTATGTAATTGTAGCAATTGTCCTACCACAATTCCTTTCAGTAGTCAGAGGAGGAAGATCCCAGTGGTGGGTTTATGCTAGATAGTTGTATGTAGTTTTTGCCCCATCTTTCTGATCTCAAGATCCAAGAAGCGAATCCTTGACAAATCTTTGTAACTAATACAGTTAAATCTTAGATTCCACTTATTTGTGTTAATATCAGATACTAATCTCTCAAATTCATCAACTGGGCCTTCGCACAAAATCAGTATATCATCAATATATCTGGACTATAGCAAAACAGGTTTCATGGCCCAGGTGTATTGGTTACTCATAATAACTTCCCATAATCCCAGATAAACATTTGCATATGTAGAGGCACATGCAGTGCCCATCGCTGTGCCCTTAGTTGTTTATAGAACTGGTTGATCCATTCAGTTTAACACCGGTTTACTATAGCAGGAAGTGAACTTTCGATCATTGCTCAGTCTCTCTGAGTGTTCTCTATCTGGACTATTTTCATTTGATATTGGGAGTAGCACCAAGGCATTATTGGATTATTGGCTATACTGGAAATAATGATCATTTTTGTGGGTAAAGGTAGGGTATGGGAGGATGCTAAAACAGAAAAAAAAACAAAAACACTTAACATTTAAAGCCACAACTATCCAATAACATCTAGTTATATTTTAAGTGAACATACCCTTTAAGATACAGATTCGAGAAATTTTAAGGCTAGTTATCAAATGTGAATACAATTTATTCTGGTGTGGCACAGTTACAGTGAATACAAAAGGACCATATGTACACGCTACACATCTAGCTGTGCCTTAAAGGGTATCAAGTAATACAAAACTACTCGGGAGCCATAGAACAGCCCTCGAAAAAAAGACCCTCATAAAAAAAGGCACTACTCATATAGGTCCGCAATCTACAAAAAACGTTTATTAGCATCCAATTATTCATAAACATATACCTTAACCTACATTACCTAATAAGTTATGCATAAATACAGTATAGCAGCATCACCATCCTCCGATTAAACCATCACCTTAAATACACATTTATAAAAAATATAGCACTGGGCGTCCCAAGTAACTAAAGTCTAAAACCGGCTCAGTCAGACAAGAAAACAAATCCAGCGATCAATAATCAGCACAAGATGTATCCGACAATAGGGTTAAATAGCCCTAGAGTCACTGATCCTTACTCATCTAGTAGTGTAGCTGATAAACAGATATTCACTAACAAACTCGGGACTTACGTGAGAAGCCAGGACCCCTAACGGGACAGACCACACTCTTCACCTGATACATTTATCCAGGAACCTTGCCGCTCCTACGTCAATCCGAAGACCTTGTATCCACTTGTTGGCTCCTCTGGTCTCCACACTGTATTGTTCCTTAGACTGAACGTCGGTAATCTCACCAATTTGTTGTACCTCCGCACGTTTCACCAATTGCGCATATTTGCGCCATGGCTTCTTCAGGGTCTCGCGATATCTCCTGGTGTTATCATCTATATATTCCATGTATATTAAAGCATATTTTATTATTATAAATAATAAAACACTATTTTCATTGACCTGGACAAATTTCTTGGAAGAGTCGTATGCAATTGAGGATGGTAAATCCTTAATACTGTAAACAAAACCTATTAAAGTAACCAAACCTGTCTGCCTTTTACCTAAATCCATAATGGGTTCTTACTTATCTGGTGTGTTGCCACACATATTTGACCTTATCATTGCGCAATAGCATTGTCTTTTAGGGCTAGGCCACACAACGGGTTTAACGTGTGACCCAATTGTAATTTACGTTAAAAAGCACACACTAGTGTTGCCCACACATTTTTTATCAGTTTATTAGAACTGATACTACATACCGTATATACTCGAGTATAAACCAAGGTTTTCAGGCTTTAGAAAAAGCCTGAAAATCTTACCTCGGTTTATACTCGAGTTAATCTTTCTCCTACCTTGTCCGGCGGCCGCGCGATCCGCATCCTCCGTGCGCTTCCGGATGATGTCACTACCCGGTGCCTCTCACTTTGCGGCGCAGAGTAGTGACATCATCCTGAAGCGCAGAGGATGAGGAGCGAGCAGCCGCCGGACAAGGTAGGAGAATACCACAGGGACACCAGGGCACACAATACTTACAAATAAGAGTAAAACCTTCTTTATTTGTGCATACTGTATGCACAAATAACGGAGGATTTACCCTTATTTGCAAGTATTGGCTTCTGCAGATGTTTGAAAACTACAACTCCCAGCAATTAAAGCATGCTGGGAGTTGTAGTTTCCAAACATCTTAAGTGGCAAATACGGTACTAGTAGGGGTATGTGGGATTTTTTTCTACCCTCGGTTTATACTCGAGTCAATCCCTTTTTTTCTCCTTTTTTAGGTAAAACTAGGCACCTTGGTTTATACTCGGGACGGTTTATACTCGAGTATATACGGTAACTCTTATTTAGATTCAATTGAATTCAATCCAATTGTGAGGCGTCACTGGTATTTACTCAAACAAGCATATTCAGAGATTTAGTCTTTTCGGTTGCCCCCCTTGATATCGTGTAGGAGAGGGGGCACGCTATCTAGGCAATTGGTCCATTCTGATGATCAAGTCAGTAGGACCAAAACTGTCACCAAAGGTATGTTCCCGTGCAGGTCATGTGTACAATATCTGTGTATTTACAAGTGTGACACTTTTGTGTCGGGGCACCAATGGAAACTATGAGATAATTATACCTGCAATATAGGCTTGCAGTGTATTATATCTTTTGTCCGTGCAGACTTAAGTCTAGAATCTCACAAGCACCAGTTGTTTATCAGGACTTGCAACTTGAGGCTGCCCTTCTCTGAGCACTTTATCAAGTTATTAAGACGTTGTATAAATAATAGGATAACAAGATAGTATGAGAACATATATGAAACATGTAATACATGCTATGTATGTCACTTCCTGTCTTACCTGATTTAAGGTGGAACTCTGTGTAGTGACACCATTTTGTTCGTAAGTCCATTTAGTCAAAGATGTTTAGCCTATTAATTGTCCCTGTCTAACAGTTTATCCAGAGAAAGGGGGGGAAAACAGTATGAAGGGGGAAAAAAAACTTCCTGACTACAAATGTCTATCGGAATATAACCCTGGATCAACAGGGACTATATAAATTAATACCAGTCACTTTAAATACGTTTTAGTTGTCTTGAAACTATCTAATGAACCTGCTATAACGCCAATCATATAATGTTGACTTGTATTATTTCCTAATTAATTTGGCTTGAAAAAGCCAAATTGCTGTTCTTTCTATTTCTTCTTTTTCTTCTGTTTTATTCTTCCGCTTTTTTGGACTGTATCTCCTCCCACAGTTTTTGAGCTAGAGACATGAAATCGGTACAGACGTGTGGGGCATATAGGAGAAGTGTGCTATCTTCTAGCTAAGGAATCCGCAGAATCGTTACGGCGTTATCCGGACATTTTATTCCCATAGACTATAATGGTAACAATCCTCAAATGTGGATATTTCAAAACAGTTTGTTTTATGGTCATAAATACAAATGGTGATACCCCCAACCCCCCACATAGACACAGGTACACCCACCTACTGACCTACCTTTCCATTCCCATGGAAGCCATATTTGAAGGGTAACTAAAGTAAAAAAAAAAACTAATTTAGATTTATCCTCAATAAAATATAGTTTTATGGTTGTAAACACAAAAAAGACATACCCCCTCAACCAGACCCAGGTACATACACCAACTAATCTACTTATCCATTACTGTGGCAGCCATACTTAAAGGGTAACTAAAGTCAAAAAACTAATTTAGATTTATCCTCAATAAAATATAGTTTTATGGTTGTAAACAGAAAAAAAGACATACCTCCTCAACCAGACCTAGGTACACACACCTACTGATCTACTTATCCATTACAGTGGCAGCCATACTTAAAGGGCATGTCCACCCCAAAATTTTACTTTTGATATGTGGTAGTGCATGCTCCCCCAGCCCCAACCGCATTAATATAATTGTTAGAAAGTCCCCCGGTTCTTACTTACCTGCCCTCTCTCCCCTGCTGCAGTGTTCAGGCCCTCTGCTTGCATGGAATTGAAAGCAGGGGGCGGGACTGGCAGCCGCGTCTGTGATTGGCTGAGAGGCAGGGAGGGCTGCACTGAGCATGCCTCAACCTTGATGAGGTTGAGGAAGTCTCAGGCACAGCATGAGTCACACACTGCTCCTACACAGCAGTTTCCTGGACTTTGGAGGGGCACAGCAGGGGAACTATTTTGAGCAGGAATGTAAGGTAAGGATTGTTTTAAACTACTTGATGTGGCCAGTAAGGGGTTAAATTTTAGTTTTGGGGGTGGACATGCCCTTTAAAGGGTAACTAAAGTAAAAAATAAATAATTTTGATCAATAATCAAAAGTTTGTTTTTTTAACTTCCAACCTTATCCAGGTACACACACTTACTGACCCACCCTTCCATTTCCATGGCACATATTTAAAGGGTAACTATAGTAAAAAAAAAAAACATTTTGACCAATCATCAAAAAAGTTAGTATTTTATCCCCCAACCTCATATGAATACACACACACCAACTGACCTACCTTTAATGCATGTGACATATTTAAAGGGTAAGTAAAAAACAACAATGTCTTCTTCATTGGCATTATTGAGTTTTAGAATCTGCAGCAGAAACACACAAATTCCCTTCCAAAACGCAATCTTTTAAGCCAAATTCAAAGCTTATACTTAAACTTTCCCTTTCTAGTTTAAAAGTAAACTATTATTGCAAAATCCTAAAACATTGTTAGGACGATGCACCAATGGGCGCATCGCTCTTGATTTGGAGTTTAAGTCACGCTAACCGATGTTATATCGGTTAGCGTGACTTTAACTCCTTCCTTGCAGCGGCTGCGTGGCTAATGTGAAAGTTAGCAGCGCAGCCGCCGCAAGCGATGTTATATGCCGAAATCGGCATTTTATTGCAGCACTTTCAACGCCAGCTAATAGCTGGCATTGAAAGTGCCGCAATAGAACAGCGGCAATTAGAGATGTTCCGAGCGCCTCTATCGGCATATAACATCGGCGGGCTGTTTGCACCAGGTTACCGATAGCGGCGCTCGGTGCATCCCCCTGCTAGTCTTTCATTGAAAAGGTTTATAGTGTTCACATCTTGTGTATTATTTGGCTGGTTGGCTGTACTATGTGTAATAATTTTTTTCTTTTCATACCTAATGTATATTTCATATTGATATGAGTATTTCTATCATTGTTTAAAAACCCAGTGTGTTTTTATATACAATATTTTGGTTTAAAATAACAATACATCTCAATATTTTGGTTTAAAATTACAATACATCTTTTTTTACATTTATTCTTTATATATGCATGAGTATTTATCTCAGTGTGTTTGTATATACTTTTAAGTCTAATAAAATATGCATTTTTTTCACTTACCTTGTACACATGCCTGAGTGTTTTTCTCATCATATAAATATCTATATAAATAACTAGTGAGTTTGTAGATTCTTTATCTTCCACTTAGCTTGTACACATGCCTGAGTGTTTACCTCATTGTATAAATAACTAGTGTGTTTGTAGATACTTTATCTTCCACTTACCTTGTACACATGCCTAAGTGTTTATCTCACTGTATAAATACCCAGTGTGTTTGTAGATACTTTACCTTTCTCTTACCTTGTACACATGCCTGAGTGTTTATCTCATTGTATAAATACACAGTGTGTTTGTAGATACTTTATCTTCCACTTACTTTGTACACATACCTGTGTGTTTATCTCATCGTATTAATACCCAGTGTGTTTGTAGATACTTATTCCCACTTACCTTGTACACATGCCTGGGTGTTTATAATTGAGCCCCAAAGGGACTCTTGTTCTAAAATCAAATATCCATTTAGCCTCTTAGTGATGTAGGATATCCTTACAGCTACCTCCCCTTCTAGGGGTTCTGATTGTCTCAATACCCTGAAACTTGAAAAAGTGCCGTTTGCCATCAATATTTTCTACTATATGTTTAACGTAAATCTTCTGCTCGTATACTCGAGATGTGTTCCAAATCCCTATCCTTTAATTTTCTTGTAGTGAGACTCAAACGACACTCTTTCAGGTTTCAGTGTATTGAGACCAGCAGTGGTGTTTTAAACTCATGAATAAATGTTAAGTTTTATATATGCAATCAAGTGTCCGGCTCCTAATCGACATCCCTAGAGGCTGCAGACTCTGCATCATTTTCATTGCAGCTCCTAGGCGTGTGCTTACTGTGCTTAATGGTAAATCCAGCCCTAGCCACTGCACACTGGCATAGAGTTCACCCTGACTTCCAACCTATGCAAAGTATTGTGATTTACTGATTTGTAGGCTCCTCAAAATGCTACATGTGCCACACACACAAGTCCTATCTATTATATAAGAAATTATAAAAGTTGAAAAAGTGGGATACGTGTTTGCAACACATCCATAAGAAAAGTTCTTTAACATTTTGACATAATATCCTAAAAGCAACTGCAAATCTCTACCCATTAGCAACTCTTTCTACTGACTAAATATTGCACAACTTCATTCATAAAAGTGTTTATTGTGCCTTGTGTAAGACTTGGATTTCAAAGCAGAGTGCCTTAATTTTGGATTACTGGATATATAAATAACACAGAACCATTTGTTCTCTCTTACAACCCCAACTATTTCTGGTTGGGTCTTTGATGGCAGTCCACCCTACATCTAACATTTACCACTGGTAAAAGTATGATCTGTGTGAAAACCTCTGTTGTATAAATAAGACAAAGATAAATTGAAATCTCTGTTCATAACATGTACCTTCTGTTTAAATACGGTAAGTCAAAAATGGATAAAAGAAAAAAAACACACACACACACAAGAAACCGTTCAACAAATTTCAGTATGAAATACATGGCTATTGATTTTTTTGTACAATTAGAAAAACAGTGCAGATTTCAATAACGTATATATTGATTCTTAGCAGTGAATTGCAGAAGGTGTCTCATTTCATTCTTACTAGACCAGTAATTCACAGAATTTCTGCTTTACAAAGTAGCTCTATTGTCTAAAAAATAAAACCAATAATATGAAATAAAAACGAGTCCATTTAAGCAGCACATTCAGAAGGGACAGAAGATGCAGAACAATGATTTCTTTCTAAGTGTTGACAGTAGGATTTTCAGTGACCTTATTCTAAAATAGATACGTGTCTTCTCATTATTTCCACAGGGTGTAGCTGTATGCATTGGGTGTGACTTTATAGTACACAAAACTGTATTTTTTCGTATTGTAATTTACGATACCTTCAAGCTCTGCATCAACTGACCCATCTAAATCCATACTGTCAATGGACCACTTTTTATCTTTGTTGACCCTCTTTAGCACATTAGCCTGGAGAAAATACATCTGGTCTGTAAATGTAAAGCTATTTTTAAAATTTTTGTGACACCTGTTTAGCTAATGGCACCTCTATCTGAGCACAGAACTATAGTGCATAGTGTTCATAGTGCAAAGTCTGCAAGTATATTGGGGGTTATCTGGGGTCTGGAAAAAGCAGAGTTCCACAAAATTAGCATTACCTTAGCTTACAGCCACATAATATTAATAATATTTCAAAAATTATAAAATGGAAATATTAGGCAGGAAAAGTATATGTATAGGTAAGTACAGGCAAAAACTGGATAATCTACAAAAGTCTGCATAGAGGAACACTGATATTAATGTATTTTACAGCTAGCAAATTTGGATGATCTGGACTCTTTGGCTAATGAAACAAACTTTGTCATTCCTATTCACCCATAGTCAAATAAAACACAAATAATTCCCACTGTTTGCCAAGGGTACACATTTGCTTAGTATATATATTAGCAAAAGTATGCCTGTGCACAGTTATACTTATTTGTGTTTATGTTTGGCTATGTGTGAATACAGTGGATATAAAAACTCTACACACTACAAAATGGCAGGATTATGTTTATTAAGAATGAAACAAAGACAAGAAATCAAAAACAAATCAGAAACAGTTTAGTGAAGAAAAAAAATAATAATAAAATAAAAAATATATACATTTCTGCAGAGTGATATTAATTTTATACTACCCTTACACTCAATGGTCTCTAGTCAGCCTTCAGTCTATAGAGAATTTGTCAGTAACTAACTTTATTACCAAATTATCATTGTAAATAAAAATTACATGTATATATATGTAGGTCATGCCTCCATTCTTCCAAGCAGTCAGACCTGGCTTGACCAGGACAGCAGGAGAGGCTCCTGGCCAATGGGATGTTTGTTTTAGATGTAGAATGAAGTCTCGTATACACACAATAAAATTGTCGGACAATGTGGGCCACAACTACTATCATTTAGCGATAATTACCAGCTTTGTGTGTTTTTGTGGGGGGATGCTGCTCCGGGTTGTTCCCCTTTTATCTCCCTATAGAAGCAAGACTTTACAAGTTTTGTTAGAGAATTTTGTTTGGAACAACTGTGTATTTTCTAAACAACATTTTGTGCAATTAATTCATTTGTATAGAAACCATATGCCAAGGGCATATTCAGGCTGCAACTTGCAGTTATGTAGATTTCTAAATATTCAATCCGCATACCTTTATTTTATAACAGAAATTGTGTTCTTGCAAATGTACTAATGAATCTACATTATAATAGTTCCAAAGAGACTCTACATTATGGCTCAGACACCAGACACAGAAATACAAAGTGCTAATAATATGGTTATAGGCTCGGGAATAAAAACATTGAAATAATCACACACAGCGAAGGGAGAGAGTAATTGCCACTTTTACTGAAAAACCATTTGCACAATGTGTTCAGTCAATACAGCAAACACTGCATTGACACATTTTTTGCAAGCATGGCACATTACTTTTTGTTCTCAGTACCATAATG
Source organism: Hymenochirus boettgeri (assembly GCA_019447015.1). Lineage (NCBI taxonomy): Eukaryota > Metazoa > Chordata > Amphibia > Anura > Pipidae > Hymenochirus > Hymenochirus boettgeri. The sequence goes on along the minus strand of CM033474.1, from coordinate 61,538,128 downwards.
GTGCCATCAACTGCTTAAATTGTGCTTTTATCTTTATGTCTGTGCTTAAATAAGAATGAAAAGTACAGAAAGTACCATAAATGTGCTCTCATTTAAATGCACTGGGCAATGCAAATGAGCTAATGGCAATTCACATTTTTATAACCCATCTGTATATGCGTAAACATTTATAAATTATACAGTGTATATATATATATATATATATATATATATAAGAAAAAAGATGTCACTCTCGGGTCTTGATAAATAACCTTATTTATTGTGCGATCACATCTACGCGTTTCAACCCAATGTGCGGGCCGTCATCAGGATGTAAACAATCCACAGTGCATTACCCCATTTTATAATCAACCACATGCAATGCTCCCCACCCGCCATGTGTGAATCCCAGTGTGCAAAAGTATAAATGTTTGGTCACCGCACACCCCTTAAACAGATTCAAAATGCTGGGTGCCACTATTAGGCCATAGCCACTGGCCGCTTAATCACATACAGTCACAAGAAAATAGCGCACTCCAGTCTTTGATAATCTCCAGTGTGTTTATTCACACGTGTAACGTTTCGGTACCCGTGTGGTACCTTCCTCAGACAATTCAACCAATAGGGGTTACAGATCTGACTTACTCCTTCATCAGCTAAAGAGGGCTAAGGTTACCTTTTGTTCGAGTACCGCCCGCCCCAAAAGTGATGTTAAACAAATGAGTGTTTCAAAAGGACGACAATAGATTTTTGTACTACTAACACCCCCCAGAGTGGCTCATTGAGGGAGGTGATTAATCGACGTTGGGAAATGATTACTCGTGACAAATCCTTGCCCTTTAAGAACACATGTATATGACACACATATAAGAGAGGTGACAATTTATCTGATTTATTGGTGTGCACGGATATGGCCAAGATGAAAAAAGATACTTTACCCCTACAGGGGATGTGGCAGTCAAAAAAGAGAAATGGCTGTTTTCGATGCCCCAATTGCATCACATGCAGTTCTATGTTATCTGGCCAGTACTTTGCACACCCTAGGGATGGCACTAAGCATAAATTAATTAGATATCACGAACAAGTATGCAAGCAACGAAGGGTGATTACCTGCACTAAAGTTAAAATGGATACGTATAGTTACATAGTTTGTACAAACTTGCGTCAGCTGATGCGCCACTTCAAGGCAGTATCCCAACATATAGACGGATATATATAGCAAAAAGGAGTTATAAAAAACAACCAAAGTTATTCACTTCATTAAGTCCATCGGGTACCAAAGTCTGTAATCGTGAAATCTTGATCTGTCACCCTCCATAGGTGGTACATGATCAAAGACCATGCACTTCAATGAAGACAAGCTTTGTCCTAATAGTTTAAAGTGTCTTGCAACTGTTTGATCACCAAATTTCCCAATCTTTCTTTCCACCGACTGGTTGGACAATGCTGCCCTAATAGCACTACGGTGGTTAGCAAAACGTTCCCGAAAGCTACTCACAGTCTTACCCACATAGACCAATGCACATGGGCAAATCAGAAAGTATATCACATAGCAACTTGTGCAGGTTAGCCTGAAATTGATCTTAATCCGTCTGCCTGTCCTTGGATGAGGGAAATCTTTTCCTATTAACATATGTCCACAGGTCACATAATTGGGACATCTGTAGCACTTGGGTCTAAGAGCACCACCCAAAAATCTGTAATAGACTGCTTCCTGAGGTCTGTTTTCACCAGCATATTCCGCAGGCTTTTTCCACGGCGGTGTGCTATCCGAAGTTCATGCTGTTCAAAAGGCAAATCCTTGGTGATAATGTTCCATAAGCTTTTTGCCCTACGAGCTATATCAGAACTGCAGACTGAATAATCCATAGAAAAAGTCATACTCAATTGCTTCTTTTCTTTAGGCTCATGATCACTGGCTATGGTGACAAGGGCTTTAGTGAGCTGTTGCCTAAGCAAACCCTCAGAGTAACCCCTCTCCAGAAAACAACCTGTCATCTGCCTTAAATGTACCTCAGTCATGTCAGCTTCACTGTTATTACGTAAAGTCCTCAAATATTGGGTATAGGGTATTGCTTTTATCAAAGCCGGGGGATGGAAACTAGATGCATGAAGCACCGTATTGGGGTCAGTGCTTTTACGGAACAAAGTGGTGCCTAGACCTTCACCCACTTTAAACACCTTGAGATCCAAAAAGTCAATTTCATTCTTGTCCATTTTACATGTCAATTTAATGGGAGTGTCTAGATCATTAACAACCTGAATTTTTTCTTGTATAGATGCAACATCACCATCCCATAACAAAACATATCATCTATATAACGTTTATACAGACAGACTTTTGATCCCAAGATGGGTAATAGATGTTCCTGTTCGAATTGCTGCATATATAGGTTAGCAAAGATGGGGCCACATTGGACCCCATGGCAGTGCCTTTGCACTGAACAAAATATTCCTCCTGGAATCGAAAATGGTTATTAGCCAACACCAGCCGCAGCAATTCCATAATATATTCCACTGGGGGCCCCACATGTCCCATTGGCACTAGTGCTTGTCTACAAGCATCAATGCCCTCCTGCTGAGGGATCACCGAATAAAGGCTACTAACATCAATGGTGACTAGTACCTTATCCTTCTGGGAACCCTTTAGTCCAGACAAATTCTCAATAAGATGACCACTATCCCTTAGGTATGACCCCATCATTTTCACAGCAGGTTGCAAATAATGGTCAACCAATTGGGCCAAAGGTTGTGACAAAATTCCAATAAGATGACCACTATCCCTCAGGTATGACCCCATCATTTTCACAGCAGGTTGCAAATAATGGTCAAACCAATTGGGAAAGGTTTCAAGAGAGATCCATGTGAAGTCACAATGGGTCTCCCTGGAGGACTCTGGAGTGACTTATTCACCTTGGGTAGCGTATATATTATAGGGCAAATAGGAAAGTCGGTCGTAAGGAACCGACCCTCTCTTTCAGTAATCCAACAGGCCTGTACACCCTGTGTAACCACCGTATCGATCAACTTTTTAGTCTCACATACCGGATTTTTGCCACATTTCCGATATGTGGACATATCATTCAATTGTGCCAGTAACTCTGACACATAATAGGAGCGATCCAAAAGGACTACTGCCCCGCCCTTATCGGGGGGTCGTAACCAGATCAGGATCAGCCGTAATGTTCTTAATGGCTTCACGTGTGACTTAGTAAGGTTATCATAAGGCCTTTTACGTTCTTTCATGAAGACCATGTACCTCGTCGATGTAATAATTGACCAAACACTTTAATACCAGGAGGAGTATTAACGGTTCAAATGTACTAACCGGTTTAAAAACATCATACACTGTCTTTTCAAAGAACTACTGGCGAGAATTCCTGAGCTTAAGCCTTCTTTGGATTATATTGTAGTATGTTGTACGTGTAGCATTTATATATATGCTGTTACCAGGTATGGTGGGTGGTGGGTCCTTTGGGGCCTATTATTCTTGGTGGTTTGGGGGATAATTAGTACTGATGACGACCAGATGTGGTCGACAACATGTTGATCCGTGAATAAAGTTTTTTGCTCCGGGAAGACTGTGAGTGCGTCGATATTTCGGAATCTTGTGTATACTATGGGACAGCACCCGGGCAAGTATTGATGTGATTGGAGTGCAGTCGATTACCTGTGACATATATTTTTTGGATTTGCACCCTACCTTTTATTATTGAATACAGCTGGCTCTAATTGGGACCTATCTCCACTATGGAACAGAATACTATCATATCTAACAGTACATTTGATGTTGATCTGGAAAGTGATTTGCTTCTATCACAGGAGTAGGTGGATAAGATTTTATTTCAGAATCTGGTGTGACAAGGGCTTGAGTGGTAGGTCCACTAGAGAGTATACTTTAAATTTTGAATTTGAAAAAAACATGCCATGACCTGCAGCTACATGGCACATGTTTATCTGACTATCATAGGGCCCGCAGGATCCTAGGGATTCAGGAGACGTAATGTCCGACTTATCAGGAGATATAAAGATTTTGTGGGCGTTGGATAGGCATTTTGAACAGATGCTCATTTGATCTAATGGTGTTGGTTATTGATTTTGTGGGTAAAGAGCTGACAGAAGTGAGAAATGAGTTGAAGTATATGAAAGTGAAAATATTGAAATTTGAAAGCTGATACCACTGTGGATCATTTAACCAAAATTGGGTGAGCAGGTGGCTAGATATAAACATGATCTTCTACAGTTTAAACGTGATAAACTTCATAAAGGAACAGGATTAAAAGACAAAAGGGTATACCCCTGGTTGCTTGGGCAAATACAAGAGAGGCGTGGCAGAGTCCGTAGGAGGCGCCCGTTGGCATTACTGGTGAGTCGAGTCATTTGATATGGAATCATTGTAAATAGACAAAGGGGTGCCTCGGGTACTGCTGCTCAAGTCCCTTTTCACGGGAGAGTAACGAGATCAGGAAATATAGGAGGCAGAGGAGACATATCTGGAGGGGGGGCTACAAAAGTAAGAGACAAGCCACACCGAAAGAAATAAATATCTTTAACTTAAGTAAACATGTTCTTACTTCTGATGAGGATTCTCTGTTGAGCAAAGGCCTTTCTTTTATCCCTATGTCTGGAGCCAATGAGTTCCAATTTGATGTGGATTTATATAAATTCCAAAGAAGGCTTAAGCTCAAGGAATTCTTCGCCAGTAGTTCTATTGAAAAGACAGTGATGGATGTTTTTAAACCGGTTAGTACATTTGAACCGGTTAATACTCCTCCTGGTATTTAAGTGTTTAGTCAATTATTACAGATAGAGGTACATGCTCTCATGAAAGAACGTAAAAGGCCTTATGATAACCTTACTAAGTCACAACGTGAAGCCATTAAGACATTACAGGCTGATCCTGATCTGGTTATACGCCCCGCCGATAAGGGCGGGGCAGTAGTCCTTTTGGATCGCTCCTATTAGTGTCAGAGTTACTGGACAAATTGAATGATAGTCCACATATCGGAAATGTGGCAAAAAATCCGGTATGTGAGACTAAAAAGTTGATCGATACGGTGGTTACACAGGGTATACAGGCCTGTTGGATTACTGAAAGAGAGGGTCGGTTCCTTACGACCGACTTTCCTATTTGCCCTAAAATATATACGCTACCCAAGGTGCATAAGTCACTCCAGAGTCCTCCAGGGAGACCCATTGTGACTTCACATGGATCTCTCCTGAACCTTTGGCCCAATTGGTTGACCATTATTTGCAACCTGCTGTGAAAATGATGGGGTCATACCTAAGGGATAGTGTGTCATCTATTGGAATTTGTCTGGACTAAAGGGTTCCCAGAAGGATAAGGTACTAGTCACCATTGATGGTAGTAGCCTTTATCGGTGATCCCTCAGCAGGAGGGCATTGATGCTTGTAGACAAGCACTAGTGCCAAGGGACATGTGGGGCCCCCAGTGGAAATATTATGGAATTGCTGCGGCTGGTGTTGGCAATAACCATTTTCGATTCCAGGAGGAATATTTTGTTCAGTGCAAAGGCACTGCATGGGGTCCAATGTGGCCCCATCTTTGCTAACCTATATATGCAGCAATTGAACAGGAACACTCTATTACCCATCTTGGGATCAAAAGTCTGTCGTATAAACGTTATATAGATGATATGTTTGTTATGGGATGGTGATGTTGCATCATTACAAGAAAAAATTCAGGTTGTTAATGATCTAGACACTCCCATTAAATTGACATGTAAAATGGACAGAATGAAATTGACTTTTGGATCTCAAGGTGTTTAAAGTGGGTGAAGGGGTAGGTAGAACCACTTTGTTCCGTAAAAGCCATGACCCCAAACGGTGCTTCATGCATCTAGTTTCCATCCCCGCGCTTGATAAAAGCAATACCATTACCCATATTGAGGATTCAGGAGCGATCCATGGAAGTCAACAATGGGTCTCCCTGGAGGACTCTGGAGTGACTTATGCACCTTGGGTAGCGTATATATTTTTAGGGCAAATAGGAAAGTCGGTCGTAAGGAACCGACCCTCCTTTCAGTAATCCAACAGGCCTGTATACCCTGTGTAACCACCGTATCGATCAACTTTTTAGTCTCACATACCGGATTTTTTGCCACATTTCCGATATGTGGACATATCATTCAATTGTGCCAGTAACTCTGACACATAATGGAGCGATCCAAAGGACTACTACTGCCCCGCCCTTATCGGCGGGGCGTATAACCAGATCAGGATCAGCCTGTAATGTCTTAATGGCTTCACGTTGTGACTTAGTAAGGTTATCATAAGGCCTTTTAGTTCTTTACATGAGAGCATGTACCTCTATCTGTAATAATTGACTAAACACTTAAATACCAGAGGAGTATTACCGTTCAAATGTACTAACCGTTTTAAAAACATCCATCACTGTCTTTTCAATAGAAACTACTGGCGAAGAATTCCTTGAGCTTAAGCCTTTCTTTGGAATTATTAAAATCCACACAAATTGGAATAATTGGCTCCAGACATAGGGATAAAAGAAAGGCCTTTGCTCAACAGAGAATCCTCATCAGAAGTAAGAACATGTTTACTTAAGTAAAGATATTTATTCTTTCGGTGTGGCTTGTCTCTTACTTTTGTAGCCCCCCCTCCAGATATGTCTCCTCTGCCTCCTATATTTCCTGATCTCGTACTCTCTCCGTGAAAAGGGACTTGAGCAGCAGTACCCGAGGCACCCCTTTGTCTATTTACAATGATGATTCCATATCAGAATGACTCGACTCACCAGTAATGCCAAACGGGCGCCTCCTACGGACTCTGCCACGCCTCTCTTGTATTTGCCCAAGCAACCAGGGGTATACCCTTTTGTCTTTATAATCCTGTTCCACTTTATGAAGTTTATCACGTTTAAACTGTAGAAGATCATGTTTATATCTAGCCACCTGCTCACCAATTTTGGTTAAATGATCCACAGTGGTATCAGCTTTCAAAATTTCAATATTTTCACTTTCATATACTTCAACCTCATTTCTCACTTCTGTCAGCTCTTTACCCACAAAATCAATAACCAACACCATTAGATCAAATGAGCATCTGTTCAAAATGCCTATCAACGCCCACAAAAATCTTTATCATTCCTGATAAAGTCGGGACATTACGTACTCTGAATCCTCTAGGGATCCTGCGGGCCCTATGATAGTCAGATAAACATGTGCCATGTAGCTGCAGGTCAATGGCATGTTTTTTCAAATTCAACAATTTAAAGTATACCTCTCTAGTGGACCTACCACTCAAGCCCTTGTCACCAGATTCTGCAAATAAAATCTTATCCACCTACTCCTGTGAGAAAGCAAAATCACTTTCCAGATCAACATCAAATGTACTGTTAGATAGTAGCATAGTATTCTGTTCCATAGTGGAGATAGGTCCCAATTCAGCCAGCTGTATTCAATAATAAAAAGGTAGGGTGCAAATCCAAAAAAATATATGTCACAGGTAATCGACTGCACTCCAATCAACATCAATACTTGCCCGGGTGCTGTCCCATAGTATACACAGATTCCGAAATATCGACGCACTCACAGGTCTTCCAACGGAGCAAAAAACTTTATTCACGGATCAACATGTTTCGACCACATCTGGTCGTCATCAGTACTAATTATCCCCCAAACCACCAAGAATAAATAGGCCCCAAAGGACCCACCCCCACCATACCTGGTAAACAGCATATATAATAAATGCATACACAGGATATACTACAATATAATTCCAAAGAAGGCTTAAGCTCAAGGAATTCTTCGCCAGTAGTTCTATTGAAAAGACAGTGATGGATGTTTTTAAACCGGTTAGTACATTTGAACCGGTTAATACTCCTCCTGGTATTAAAGTGTTTGGTCAATTATTACAGACAGAGGTACATGGTCTCATGAAAGAACGTAAAAGGCCTTATGATAACCTTACTAAGTCACAACGTGAAGCCATTAAGACATTACAGGCTGATCCTGATCTGGTTATACGACCCGCCGATAAGGGCGGGGCAGTAGTCCTTTTGGATCGCTCCTATTATGTGTCAGAGTTACTGGCACAATTGAATGATATGTCTACATATCGGAAATGTGGCAAAAATCCGGTATGTGAGACTAAAAAGTTGATCGATACGGTGGTTACACAGGGTGTACAGGCCCGTTGGATTACTGAAAGAGAGGGTCGGTTCCTTACGACCGACTTTCCTATTTGCCCTATAATATATACGCTACCCAAGGTGAATAAGTCACTCCAGAGTCCTCCAGGGAGACCCATTGTGACTTCACATGGATCTCTCTTGAAACCTTTGGCCCAATTGGTTGACCATTATTTGCAACCTGCTGTGAAAATGATGGGGTCATACCTGAGGGATAGTGGTCATCTTATTGAGATTTTGTCTGGACTAAAGGGTTCCCAGAAGGATAAGGTACTAGTCACCATTGATGTTAGTAGCCTTTATACGGTGATCCCTCAGCAGGAGGGCATTGATGCTTGTAGACAAGCACTAGTGACAATGGGACATGTGGGGCCCCCAGTGGAATATCTTATGGAATTGCTGCGGCAGGTGTTTTCGATTCCAGGAGGAATATTTTGTTCAGTGCAAAGGCACTGCGATGGGGTCCAATGTTGCCCCATCCTTTGCTAACCTATATATGCAGCAATTCGAACAGGAACATCTATTACCCATCTTGGAATCAAAAGTCTGTCTGTATAAACTTATATAGATGATATGTTTTTGTTATGGGATGGTGATGTTGCATCTATACAAGAAAAAAATCAGGTTGTTAATGATCTAGACACTCCCATTAAATTGACATGTAAAATAGACAAGAATGAAATTGACTTTTTGGATCTCAAGGTGTTTAAAGTGGGTGAAGGTCTAGGCACCACTTTGTTCCGTAAAAGCACTGACCAATACGTGGGCTTCATGCATCTAGTTCCATCCCCCCCGGCTTTGATAAAAGCAACCCCTATACCCATATTGAGGACTTTACGTAATAACAGTGAAGCTGACATGACTGAGGTACGTTAAGGGAGATGACAGGTTGTTTCTGGAGAGGGGTTACTCTGAGGGTTTGCTTAGGCAACAGCTCACTAAAGCCCTTGTCACCATAGCCACTGATCATGAGCCTAAAGAAAAGAAGCAATTGAGTATGACTTTTTCTATGGATTATTCAGTCTGCAGTTCTGATATAGCTGTAGGGCAAAAAGCTTATGGAACATTATCACCAAGGATTTGCCTTTTGAACAGCATGAACTTCGGATAGCACACCGCCATGGAAAAGCCTGCGGATATGCTGGTGAAAACAGACCTCAGGAAGCAGTCTATTAGAGATACAACTTTTTTGGGTGGTGCTCTTAGACCCGGGTGCTACAGATGTCCCAATTGTGTGACTGTGGACATATGTTAATAGGAAAAGATTTCCCTCATCCCAGGACAGGCAGACAGATTAAGATCAATTTCAGGCTAACCTGCACAAGTTTCTATGTGATATACTTTCTGATTTGCCATGTGCATGGTTATGTGGGTAGACTGTGAGTAGCTTTCGGGAACGTTTTGCTAACCACCGTAGTGCTATTAGGGCAGCATTGTCCAACCAGTCGGTGGAAAGAAAGATTGGGAAATTTGGTGATCAAGCAGTTGCAAGACACTTTAAACTATTAGGACATAGCTTGTCTTCATTGAAGTGCATGGTCTTTGATCATGTACCACCTATGGAGGGTGACAGATTAAAAAGACTTCTTCTAGTCGAGTCAAAATGGATTTCACGATTACAGACTTTGGTACCCGATGGACTTAATGAAGTGAAGGTTGTTTTTTATAACTCCTTTTTGCTATATATATCCGTCTATATGTACCTTATATTATGGCTTTAGGCAGGCTAGATTATAGATAGCACCTTTATTTATGTATTTATTATCTATCTATGATGGTTCTGCCATGTTTAGGGTCTTTCTTCGTTAAGGGGTGGTTTGACTTTGTACTGTACTTTGGTATTAACATCAATTACTGGTTTTATGCTTTCATAGTTGTTAGTGTATAGTGTATGTAGATATATTTTATGTGTGGTATTTTTATTGGGGAGCACGGCTGGTCCTTATGTATGCCTGCCCATTTATATCTTTGGGGGTTTACTTATTTATTTGGGTGTGTATTATCCTCTGGTTCTGCTTTTAGTGTTATTGTGCCTGGGTCCAGATAGTTATGGGTCTCTATTTATGCCCTCCATTGTTTGTTTACCATGGGTGCCTGTAGTGACGCGCACCATGTGCCGGCTGAGTCTTTTGACCCTTGGCTTTTGCTGCTTTGTCTCTATGACGACCTGCGCTTCTTTAGTGACACGTGGGTTGGGCTCTCTGCAGTCTCGCCTGAGGCGCGATTTGAGCCAACTAGACTGTGCGGAAGTGGCTGTGGCCCCGGCTATGTGTATGGGGATACTACTCACTCCGATTTGGTGGATTTTAGGTGTGGCTGGCTGCAGGGATGAGGTGTGCTCTCCAATGGGGGTAAGATTTTATGTAATATTTAATCTAGTGTTGTCACTCGTTTTAGTGGGGTGTTTTAGGGCTTTTATATTGTAGTATATCCTGTGTATGTATTTATATATATATGTTTACCAGGTGTGGTGGGGGTGGGTCCTTTGGGGCCTATTTATTCTTGGTGGTTTGAGGGATAATTAGTCCTGATGACGACCAGATGTGGTTGAAACATGTTGATCTGTGAATAAAGTTTTTTGCTCCGTTGGAAGACCTGTGAGTGCGTCGATATTTCGGAATCTGTGTATACTATGGGACAGCACCCGGGCAAGTATTGATGTTGATTGGAGTGCAGTCGATTACCTGTGACTTTTATATATATATATATATATATATATATAAAACAAAGAGGCATGTTTATACCTATATTGCCTTGTTCTAAGACGCACCCAGGTGGCTGTTTTATAGAAGGCGTTTGTGCGACCCTACCATATATCTATATATAAGACAAGAAATAAACTGGAGTCGCACACAGTTTCTCTTTGCAATTAAAAGCTTATATTGTCACCATATGACTCACACAGACAGCGTTTTGGAACGCTGGGTTCCTTTTTCAAGTCAAAAGCATATGTAACTCACAAAAGTACAATCATAGTATTTAAAGGGTAAAACAGTAAATGACATCTCCTACCCCTTTACATCATATCCTGAAAAGACAAGCAAAGATGGCTCCCGTGCGTCACCCTGTGGCATGCATACACAAGAACCATGGTGCCATCAAACCACATGTGCAGCATGGTAATCATGTACACAGACCACGGGGCTGCACGCGAACCATAATATAGGACAATCTAGACTGGGAGAGACTATATAAAAGATGAAAAACAATCCGCATAAAGAGGAAATGGAAAAAGACAATATGTAATGGAACAACAAACAACTCATATGTGCATAAACCTGTGGTGCTAGCCCTATATAAACAGATATAGATCATAATCATGATTTAACCCATGTGGATGAAGCGATTTAAGTCGTTTAAGGTTTCACATTTCCTAAGCTTAAGATAGGTACACACTTCAAGCCTAAGTATATAAACATATAAGATATAGGAGCACTCCAAGGAATTTTAGTGAATTTTATTGACACAACACAAACGTATCAACGTTTTGGCCCTGTGCTTGGGGCCTTCATCAAGCCCGCAAGCTAAAGGCCCCAAGCACAGAGCCGAAATGTTGCCACGTTTGTGTTGTGTCAATAAAATTCACTAAAATTCCTTGGAGTGCTCCTATATGTTTTAAATTGTTTCTATTTGGAAAATCAATAGGAAGCACCTAGGTGATTGTCTCTGCAGGGATTGAGTGCCACCCACCCTGGTTTTATATATATTATATAATATATATAATAATTACCGAGATAAAAAAATATGCAGCTCATACCTTAATTCATAATACTTTTAGGTGCGGTGCAAATGAGATCGGCAATTTAAACATAACATAAGTCTCAGCACTCAACGACACAATAGTCAAAAATGAATAATGTAAAGTTAAACATACCTGCAAGCAATGAAGGGTAATCACCTACACTGAGGTTAAATGGATACCTTTAGTACATTGTTGTACAAACATGCGTCAGCTGATGCGCCACTCCAAGAGTATCCGGCATCAGTCCTAACCTATAAAAAGTATTGTCCCTGGGGGAGAAGACCATACTAAATGAAGAGTAAAGCAGGTCGGGAGCAAAACAAAAATATTATCAAAACTCACGCCGCCTTTTCTCCATCTTTAACTCCCTTCCCCTCGCCCACTGACTTTCTCCTCTCTCCATACACTCCCCAAGACTTTGCGGACTACTTTGTGAATAAATAGAGTCCATCCGTATGCAGATTCCTAACCCTCAGCATATTCTTGAGGAAAACATCTAGGATTCGTTCCAAAGACACACAAAAAAGGAGATTTCCCAGTAGAACCATGAGGTGAATTGTTATGGGCAAACTCAGCCCAAGACAGAAGGTCAGACCAATCATCCTGAGTATAGGAAATGTAACAATTAAGATATTGTTCCAAAGACTGGTTAGTGCGTTTAGTAGCCCCGTTGAACTGTGGGTGGTAAGCAGAAGAAAATTGTAACTTGTGTTCATGGATTTACAAAGAGCTCTCCAAAATTTGGAAACAAATTGAGTAGCTCTGTCAGATACTATTTCAGAAGGGAGTCCATGAAAGCGGAAGATATGAGAAAAAATAGATGAGCTGAGGTAGTTGGGGAGGGAACAAAATGGGCCCATTTTGCTGAAGCGGTCCACTGTCACCCATAAACTGTGTTTTCTTGGAAGGTTGAAGTTCAACAATAAAGTCCATGGATAGATGGGTCCAGATCGGACGGAATGGGGAGGGGTTGAAGAAGGCCATCTAGAAGATTTAGATTGAGCACAGCTGGTACACACTTGACAAAGTCTTTAAACATTTTTTCTCATTTTGGGCCACCAAAGGGAACGAGCAAGAATATTAAAAGTTTTAAACACCCGGATGTCTGGCTTGCTTGGAACAGTGAGTATGAAGAAGGATAGTTTTCCAAAGTAAAACAGGAACAAAGATTTTGCCAGAGGGTGTGTCTGAAGGGGCAGAATCTTGTGCGGCTTGAATCTTGGAACAGAGTTGAGGAGATATAGAGGCCAAGATTTTAGTGGTTGGGATAATGGAGCCCTTATCTTGATTAATACAGTTGGAAGCAACAAATGATCTGGAAAGGGCATCAGCTTTTTGTTTTTGGAACCAGGTTGGGTAGTGATAATAAAGTTGAACCGGGAAAAGAATAAGGGACCACCGTGCTTGACGGGGATTTAGCCTTTTAAGATTCTGGAGTATTCAAGGTTCTTATGGTTGGTAAGGATGTGATAGGTACAGAGGTGCCTTCCAATAGATGACGCCACTCCTCGAGGGCCAGCTTGATGGCAAGAAGTAGAAACTTCTTAGAAAAGTAAGCACAGGGATGGAGTTTTCCTTTAGTGCCTTGTTTTGGGAAAGGACGGCTCCTGCACCCAAGTCCGAGGCGTCAACTTTGATGTAGAAGGAAGACTAGGATCTGGATGAACTAAAACTGGTGCATCACCAAAGGCTTCCTTGGTCGTTTGAAGGCTTCAAGGGCTGCAGGGTTCCAAGAATCAGCCTACCACCTTTACTGATGAGGGCTAATATCAGAGAAAAAAAAAGAGAACCCTTGAATGAATTGTCTGTAATAATTCGCAAAACCAATGAACCTTTGAATAGTTTGGTTCCCATAGGAAGAGACCAATCTTGGATGGCCGAAACTTTAACAGGATCCATATGGAAACCTTGCGCAGACACGATGTAGCCCAGAAGGGCTACACTCAAAAAGACACTTTTCCAGTTTGGCATATAGGCTATTCTCTCTCAGACGTAGTAACACCTGTTTAACATGGGGGCAGATCTTGAGAAAAGGCTAAAATATCATCGAGATATACGACTACAGAGATTCCCAACATCCCAGAAAATGTCATTCACAAACACTTGGAACACCGCTGGAGCATTACAAAGGCCAAAGGGCATTACGAGATACTCGTAGTGACCGTCCCTAGTGTTAAAGGCTGTTTTCCACTCATCACCTTTGCGTATACGGATCAGATTGTATGCCCCACGAAGATCCAGTTTGGTAAAATATCTTTGCCCCTTTTATCTGGTCAAACAGTTCAGAGATGAGAGGATACCGATTTTTTACTGTGATTTTATTTAAACCACAGTAGTCGATGCAGGGTCGTAGACCTCCGTCTTTTTCCCATAGGGGAGAAGCCCAGGCCAGAGCATTGCCCTCCAACAAGGCGATGATGTAACAACCTTTGCATGATCCGATGCAAAATGAGATGGTTGAAGTTCAAATTGGATTCGGCACTGATTAATGAATCACGGCAAGCTTGAGCATCACCATCAAACTGTGATGGCGGAGGTATGCGCGGCTCTCTCCGAAGAGATCCGGACGGTGAGGAGGCAGAGTAGAACCCGGAGCAGAGGCAGAAAGCTGGAGGTAGCCGGACAGCGAGGTATCCATAAATTGAGCCAACTGACCCTGATGGTGTTCAAAAATGTCCATGCGTTTGGACAAAAATTTGGAGTGTTTTACTAAACTCTGCCATAGCCCTCTCAGGCGTTTCCATGGCCTGATTGACTGTAATAAATGGCCGGGAGGCGCTTTAGGAGGAGGCGCTCCGATGGCTGTTGGGATTGCAGAACTGGAAAAGAGACCGCTGGGAACTGTAGGCTGGGAATGGTGACTATGTGCTGCTGGAGAGAAGGCAGGTACTAGAACAGGCAAGGCGAGAAACAGTCACTGAAACGGTCAGGTGGTATGGATACTGGAACTGGCAAGGTAAGTCTCTGATGATGGAGCTGGCAAGGTAAGTCTCTGATGATGGAGCTGGCAATGTAAGTGTCTGATGATGGACCAGGTAAGGTAAGTCTAAGCTAGAGAGAACAGGAACTAGGGCGGGTAAGTAGAAGGGGGGGGTCCCTAACACTACAATCAGGCGCCGGGACCTGCAATACTGCATTAAGGACTCTTGCCAAACATACTTCTGATAAAGAAAGAGGCATTAGAAAGCAATTGCTGTGATGCTAATATGGGGTTAAAGTTATAGGATCTCAGATCTTACGAATTCTGGGTAATAAAAATTATGGACACTCGTGATTATAGTATATTACATTACAGAGAGGGTTAGTCTTATCTACCGTATATACTCGAGTATAAACCCGCCTCGAGTAATAAACCGAGGCACCTATAGCTTTAGGAAAAAGGAAGAAAAATACATTGACTCGAGATAAACCAGAGATGTAATTTGCCACTTAAGATGTTTGGAAACTACAACTTCCAGCATGCTTTATTGCTGGGAGTTGTAGTTTTCAAACATCTTAAGTGGCAAATACTTACAAATAAGAGTAAAACCTTCTTTATTTGTGCATATGTAGTTGCATAGGTTGATTTGGTCAAAATATTGACGTGTGTGTACCAGGCCCAAGATAGTGCAGTAATGATTTGCACATCTAATAGGTTGAAAACAAATATTTCTATTTAGGTAAAAAAGTGATTGTATTGAAAGCCCTAACTGGCACATAGTCATCATTTTTTTATAATACTTTATTTCGTAACAAAATACAACTGCAATTTGTGGGCTCATTTACCCAGAGCCGCTATCGCTCTGGTTAAATGCTTTCTTCTGTGCTTTATATCGCGGGATTTACCCGCTGCGGGATTTTAAGGCCAGCTATTTGCTGGCCTTAAAATCCTGCACTATATTAAATCGCGAGCATCAGATGTGCGTGTGATTTTTGCGTAACCCGTGCATCCAACGCTAATATGGGAGCTAAATTCATGCTAACTGGTACAACGGTTAGCGCGACTTTAACTCCATGGGTAAATGAGGACCAAAGTGTGCAGTGTTACAATAAACATTTGCTATTACAGTGATGCAATGGAAGATACATCATCACTAATCTTAATAATATACCATAACTATGCAAAGGAAAACATAAAATAATGGAACCTGATACAAAAAAAATTACATTGAATGTGCAGTACACAATATACTAGTGTGCAGAAGACATCCCAATATTTCAGTTGGCCAAAACAAAAGAGACTTCATGTGCCTTTAATTTAAGAGAAAATAAGATAAGCTGGAGAAATTCTAAGTTGTCACAGATTAAATACACATTTAATTTAGAGTATGGTTTCCAGTTTATCTAACTTTATTTTGTGTTTTGTCATCCATAAATATCTGGATGATTAAATGACTCTGACATGCCTAACTCATACATTTTACAAAAGCTAAAATAAAGAGGATAATAGCTTAACACAACTGCACTTTGCAGGTTTTGTCAATCATATAAACCTGATCATATTTTCATTCAGTTCAATAATCCCGTAGATGCTGACAGCTATGTATCTCTCCAGGTAGGACCAACCTTAGGCAAAATAATTTTCCTGTTAAAATGTTATAGTGCCTCACAGTTATAGAAATAAGGTACAGAAAGAGCTGATTGGTTTCATTCCTCTGACGAGGAACAGTGTGAAGTTCGATGCAGAACTTTAATTATCAAAACGGTGTTGAACACAAAAATGTCCCCGTCAGAACTTGGGTTCAACTGTACAAATTTGTTATTGTATGTTGAAATTTAGCAAGTAGTTTTGAAACAAAATTTACATCCCTATGTACAACAATGCTAAAGTAAAATACCCTCTTTATTCTTTGGTACCCTATGCCATCTAACAAGTTAAACAGGGCTGTGGATAATCCCTGTATCATGCCTAATATAATCAACTTTCAGCACTGGGGATTCAGTGGTAATTGCTGCTTAAAGTCTCTGGTGTTCTAGAGATTGTAGTGATGAAAGCAATTAAGCTGCACAAGGCTGTAAGCTGGGCAGGGACCTCATTCATTTTTTTAAAGAACTTTTATCATAGATAACTATATTGATTGTTCTACATATCCACTGCATGTTTTATGCATCTTCTGTGACTACAATTCCTGCATGATAAACACTTTGCTGTAAGAAGGATTATAATATGTAATGAGTAAAATATTTATTATTCTACAAAAATATAAGTATCTTTTACATCATTATAACCCCTTCAGGGCAGTAAATAATGAAGTCTACTTTCTGTTTTTTGAAAAGTAACCATCACATACTGTATACTGAAACTACATTCCCCTGTTTCTCAGAAATCTCCTTTTCCATCTCTGGCATGCTTAGATAAGAAACCTATCAGAAAGTGGGAGGCCATTGGAATTTTCCAGCGCACAGCAGCAAATAAATTATTTTATAATAAGACTTTATTTTATTTTACTGTAAATGTTCCCCCTAATGCTGGTATGGTAACATTTTCAATGCAGGCTATTCTGTTGCAGTACGGTGGCTCAGTGGTGAGCACTGATGCCTTGCAGCACTGAAGTCCTTAGTTCGATTCCACATTTGGACACATCTGCAAGGAGTTTGTATGTTCTCCCCGTGCTGCGTGGGTTTCCTCCAGGCACTGCGGTTTCCCCCACAATCATAAAGACATACTGATAGGTTGTATGTGTCAAATAAAAGTACTTAGATTGTAAGCTCTTTGGGGCAGGCCTGATGTGAATGGTAGATGGCTCATATCTCTAAATGTAAAGGGACATCTAATAATTTTATATTACATTCATACATTTAATGTTTTGCGTTTTCAAAATCTCCGACTTTTTAAGAGGAGAAAGGGATCAACTGGCTTATGCCAAACTTTTTCACATACTGACATAGTAAAGTAGGATTGAGAATGAATCGCGCCCTCCATTTACACATAATATAGTCTAATTTATAAAAATGGATTATCTTAAGAAATAGGATTCCTGGGCATATGGTAGCTTGTCTTATTAACAATCCAGCTGTGAGTACTTATTATGAAGGCCGAAGACGACGTTTCAAATCAACCCTTGCCAAAACTTCCCTTTCTTAAAAAAAATGATTGTGTACAGAAAAAAGTTCCCTATAGTAATATTTGCTTTATTTCACCAATCAGTCGTCCTTGTAAATAACTAAATATTGCCATTGATTCTCTCATTGTACCATGCAGTTCTCTCTCCATGTCCCCTCCACCCCTCCCTGTTCTGACTATCAGTACTGCTCTTTCCTTTCACAGTTGCACAGCAGAAGGACTTCTTGTGAGAACTTGTCCTTGGCACCAGTACTTACTGTTATTCTGGATTCCTCTGACTTAGCTTGTATAGTATTATTTAGGAATATATGAGGGAGTGTTTGCTTGAGTTTAGCATCAGATCTGTCTGTGGAATTGGATTTTTTTTTTTTACAACATCTGAAAAGTACAGTTCCTTTCCCATGCGGACCCACCATGGTGTTCATTTACTAGGCAGGTAAGAGCTGGTCTGATGAGCCGGTACTTTTCTGGGTATAATTAATGTATGTGATCTTTCTGCCTACATTCCATTTTTCACTGTTTCTACACATGTTTGTGTTGTGTCATGGATGTAAGCAGGATGGTTATTCTTCAACCAAATTTTGGAAAGTCCTGTGAGTCTTCTGGAACTTTACTACGGTTGGATATCCTATGAATCATATATAGCATCACCCAGGCACCCTAATCACCTGAGGTAGAGTGCACACTATTAATCTATTGTAGATAGACAGGCAGATACAGACAGACAGACAGACAGATAGATGATAGATACATAGATACATAGATCAGACAGACAGAAGATAGATAGATAGATAGATAATAGATAGATAGATAGATAGAGGTATTTCACAGTTATTATGTTGGTTATTATGAATTATTTTCAGTATTTACAGAAGTATTGGATCACTTTTTTTCAACACTGCTTCCTCCATAGGTTCACACTGTATGTTTAAATTTGAGAGTCAAAGTAGAAGAATGCTAAATAAAAGGAAGTTTTATCAGAACTATTTCTATTCTATCCTCATGACATATACTTAAATCATTTTAAACTATTAGGACTTTCTTGTATTCTGGGCTGCTGTAGCTGTATGTTGAAAGGTACTTGATACAAGCCATTGGTGCTAGATAAAAATTAAACAAATAACCATTGTTCAGTAAACTAAAACAAAGCCTGGCACTAGAGCTTTAAATTGGCAAAGAAAAAATATTGATGGCAGAGGGGTACCATGGATTTGTTTGCCCTGAGCAAGGTCCATGGTAATTGAATGTATTGTCCTTTACATTGCCTGCCAGCTTGTGTCATTTGCTGAAGCTTAGCAACACCCTGGTAACGGTACGTCAAGGACACACTAAAGTAAAAGTCTGCATGTATTAATATGAGGCATGCAAGACAAGAAATATAACAGCGTGAGAAAATAGACTGCTGTCATGGTAAATAGGTATGAATATTGAGGTCTTCAAAGAATGAAATGTAAATTCTGACATAGTAACATAGTAATTGAGGTTGAATAAAGACATACGTCCATCAAGTCCAACCTATTCACTTTTTTTTAAACCCTACCTAACAGTTGATCCAAGGAAGGCAAAAAACCCAGCTAAAAAAGGTGTGTGGTTGTGTGGGGGGGGGGGGGGGGGATTCCTTCCTGACTCCAAACCGCAATCAGAAAGTATCCCTGGATCAATCAGATCAACAGTATATTAATACCATTAATTCTCAATATTATATAGTATCCTGTACCAACCAGAACTGCAGTATATGTATTAAGTAATTAAGAATTAAGTACCAGTAATTCTCAATATTTTTTAGTTTTAGAAACTCATCAGCCCACTTTTAAAACTTTCAGTGAACTTGCCATTACCACATCTGCTGGAAGACAGTTCCACAGTTTCACCGTTCTCACTGTAAAGAAACATTTCCTAACCTGAAGATGAAACTTCTTTTCTTCCACCTTAAAGGATGTCACGAGTCCTCTTGATAGACTTAGTGAACAATGCACCAGAGAGTTTATGTTGGGGCCATTAATATATTTGTATAAGGTTATCATGTCCCCACGCAAATGTCGCTTCAATGTAACAGCCCTAACTTGTCTAATCTGCTGCATATTCAAGCCCCTCCATTCCCCTTATAATTTTGTTGCCCTTCTCTGAACTGCTTCCTTTCCAAGATGTCACTTTTGATATGGGATTCCAAACTGCACTGCATATTCCAATGAGGCCTTACCAGTGCTTGTAAAGAGGGAGAATAATATATTTCTCTCTTGAATCTATTCCCCTTTTTATTCAAGACAATATCTTGCTAGCTCTAGCCGTTGCTACCTGGCATTGGTTTGCTATAGTAAGTCTGTTATCTACCAAAACCCCCAAATCTTTTCCATTACAGATGCACTTAACACAGAGTTATTTATGGTGTAGGGGTCACAGGGATTATTAAATCCTGAATGCATCACTTACATTTATCAACATTGAATTCATCTGCATTTCTGCTGTCCATTTTGATAATCTATCCAGGTCTGCCAATGCACATCATTGAAGTTTCCAAGCTCTCCATAGTTTAGCGTCATCAGCAAACACGAAACCTTGCTCTCAATGACCCCTTCTAAGTCATTTATAAACAGATTAAAAAGACGCGTCCCCAGTACAGAACCCTGAGGCACTCCGATTGGAACTTTAGCCCACGTAGATGTAGCTCCATTTACCAAATGTTTCTTCAAGGCCAACAGTCCTCAGTTTATACATTAGTTGCCTATGTGGCACGTATCAAAAGCTTTCACAAAATCCAAGTATACCACATCCACTGCTGTGCCTGAATCTAAATTCTTACTCACTTCTTCATAAAAAAACCATTACATTTGTCTGGCATGATCTATTTCTCATAAATCCATGCTGACTACTATATAAGATCGAGGAGACAAAGTCAAGGATATGACTGTAAACAACGTTTCCAGCACCTACCCTACCACTAATGTTAGGCTTACAGGTCTATGTTACCAGGCTGTGAACGACTACCTTTTTTGAATATGGTATACATTGGCTTTTTCCAATCCAGTCGGCACAACCCCAACCAAGTGAATCAGAAAAGATGAGAAACAGTGGTCTAGAAAGAAAGAACTAAAGCTCTTTAAAATCAAGGGATGCAATTCATCTGGTCCTGGGGCTTTATTGATATTTGACTGTACTTTGTCTAATTGTTTTCCGTACCATATCCTCTGTCAGCCAATGGATACCCCACATTCTCCCCTGCATATTATTACAATACCTGATGTAAGGACTAAGATTGTCTATAGTGAAAACCTATGTTAAAAAACGTTTAACCAGATGCCTTTTTGGACATCTTACAACCATTTCAGCATTGTTTAATGGTCCCACATTCTCAGTCCTCATCTTTTTATCATTTATATCTTAAAAACATTTTGGACTTGCTTTGTTGGCTATCACGTATTTCACTTTCTATTTTAGCTAGGTTAATTGCTTTCTTGCACTCTTTATTACAGCTTTTATACTCCTGTAAACTGTTCTGTTCCCTTCGGATTCAAAATTTTGAAAGCCCTTTGATTTTTTTCCATTTCCCCTTTTACTGAGCATTAAGCCATGCACTGTTTATACTGCTTCCCTAAAGGTACAAATTTAGAAATGTAATAGTTTAATATCCCTTTAAAGTGGGTCCATATCTGCTCAGTATATTACCTAGAAACAATTTCCCCCAGTCTAATGAGCAGGATGATTCCTAACAAAGCAAAATTACCTTTTTAAAGTTAAAAGTTTTGTATAACCAGTGCACTTTGTTTTTTGCAACTATATTAAATGACCACTATATTATTCCCTAAGCTTCCCTATTACCCCATTTCCAAAATGAGCTCAGGGTTATTAGATATCACCATATCCAACAACACATCTGTCTAGAGAACTTCTACCATTGTGAAAGAAAATGCTAATGAGGAAATTTAAGAACTTTATACCTTTTGAGCTGGCAGTTTCCCCTACTCCAATCTATGTCAGGGTAGTGGAATCCCCCATAACCAAAAACATGCCACATACCACAGCCTTCGACAACGCATATGGAGATTCATTTCCACCTCCTCCCAGGCATATAACCTACCCAACAATTTATTACCCACTTCTTGCACACAGCTCTGCCCATATTTTTCTTGTCATATCTTTTTTGCCCCCATCTATTCCATCTTTTAGATTTGGCTTCAATTCCTGTTTAATATAACATACATACCCCCCTCCCTTCTTGATAACTCTGTCATGTCTAAATAAGGAGTATCCTGCAATATTTACTGTCCAGTCGGTGAATCATTAGCCATGTTTCAGCTGTACCGATCGCATCATACCTTTCCTTTTAAGCAACTAGTTTTAGTTCCTCAGTTTTTCCAGCTAGACTTTTGCATTTGTTAACATACATGCAGACAAAAGGACAAATAAAAAAACAGGAATTTCCCCGTGCCATTATTTACATAGTACCAAACAACAAATTAATTAAAAAATTATTTTATGGTTGTATTGCTTACTATACATGTGAAGACATTGGACATGGTTTTATTGATGTCCAATGCTCGGAAATGTGGAAAAGGCTGTATCTTGTTTTTTTACTTTCACAGTAAATGTTTTTTAAACCAAAATTTTATATATATATGTATAATGTTGTTATATGATGTTGTTCATGTTATAAGTCCGGATGTAATGAGATGATAAAAGATGATGTAGGAATGTAGGATCAGGTGATACCTTTTTAATATGGATTAACAGTTCATTTTTACAGAAGCTTTCAACAGATACAATTCTCTCGTTCCTCAGGTCACAGACAAGCGTTATCTCTCAATAAATGTAAAATGAACTGTTAGTCCATAATAAAAGGTATCACCTGATCCTACAGTAATCACCTTTTTAGTATATGCTACTGGACCTAACACGACTACAGCCATTTATCCGCAACTAATGAGGAGATAGAAGAACAAACACCTACGTATAATGGGGCGTTGTTATTCTGTATCATTAAAGGGCAGGAGCCAGAGAGTACTGTCAGAGTGCACTGTGCAGACAAGAGAAAAGGCAAGAGTGGAGAACTGATACTGATAGCGACCCTCTAGTCCCAAACCCTTTCCTTCATGTAGAGTTGGGAGAGAGAGAGGTAAGTATGTACCGCGCCTGCCTCCCCTTAAAATATAAATTAAAATCAGAAGTTAAAGATTGTCTAAAGTGCAATCATTCTGTGTCTAGATATTTTGGAGTCGGTGTACAGTACAATAGTGATCCAATACTCCTTGTAATGGATTGTTTTGGTACAAATCTCTGATGAGCGCTGACACAGCAATACCAGTTTAGCATCACAGGATGTCAATGTCCTTTCGACATATTTAACAGCTGTGTGCATGTGCAGACAAGTCTGCAAGCCGTGCACATCATTAAAGTGGTACCCACTCAAACTCTGCTGCAATATAAGGATTGTAATGTGCAGTGCATAAAATTTCATTTTGTATGCACTCAGACAATAGATATCTGCACACACAGCAAGTGAAATGAAACACGTTGTTCAGCATTTCAGCTTCAGGAGGCTCCTCGGGAGGCGGATTTCATAGTTATTTGTAGCTGTCCCCTCTGAGAGAAGGAATTATAAATAGATGGATCTCCTCTTAAATATTGGAAATTTGTCTCCAGGGAAAGAACAGGATCAGCTGATAACCCAGTTTATGGCGTGATTCTATTTTGCATAAAACTGTTACAATTTATTGTTTTGCTCATCTCTAGTCAAGAGTCACAGTTATGCCCGTGAGTTTTATTAATGTCTTATAAACAGTACCCCAGGGTTTATTCAATTTTATCTTTTAAGATACTTTGGCTGCACTCACACACCAGTTATTTGGGAATTTCTTATTTAGAAATGAATCATTTATAATAGAATTTTTAGTCAAATTCTGTTGATTCTTGTGGATGCAAAAGTCAAACTGACAAAAGTCACAGCTGAATGATTAATTGCATGAATGGGGCAGCTAACTGCCGAGCAGCAAATAATTGGCTGATGCAATAACATAACATCTCCGATAGTCCACAAAACACTAGCAGGATAGTTGCTTAGAATGTGCATGTATGTTATTTATGTATGTATAACTGTATGCACAAACCATTGCAGCTGTTCAGGAAAGGTAATAATATGTGAACAAGGTAAGTCCAGGTGGTACACATCTATAGGTCAGTGCAGACCAGCTTAAGTGATACTGTGGAGTACATTTTGCAAATATTACAAGCCATTAAAGGTTTTCATGCTTCAAGGGCTTTTTATAATGTTTCTGAATGCAGAATGTATTTCTTATACTTGAGAAGTAGATTCAGACATTAGTGAGCATTAATAATGAGTCCTCCATTTAGATTGATCATTTTGCCCTTATCCAGGTCTCTCTATAGGCAGAGCAATGGGTCTTTATCATAGTTACAATAAATAGAACCTGTGTTCTCTCTATAGGCAGATCAATGGGTCTTATCGTTGTTAAAATATAGAACCCTGTGTTCTCCATAGGCAGAGCATGGGTCTTATCGTAGTTACAATAATAGAACCCTGTGTTCTCTCTATAGGCAGAGCAATGGGTCTTATCGTAGTTAAAATAATAGAATCCTGTTGATCTCTCTCTATGACAGAGCAATGGTATTATCGTAGTTTACAATAATAGAACCCTGTGATCTCTTAAAGACAGAGCAATGGGTCTTATCGTAGTTACAATAAGAACTCTGTGTTCTCTCTATAGGCAGGGCAATGGGTCTTATCATACTTAAAATAATAGAATCCTGTGATCTCTCTCTAAGGCAGAGCAATGGGTCTTATCGTAGTTACAATAATGATAACCTGGATTCTCTATAGGCAGAGCCATGGGTCTTATCAGTTACAATAATAGAACTCTGTGTTCTCTCTATAGCAGGGCAATGGTTCTTATCATAGTTAAAATAATAGAATCCTGTGATCTCTCTATAGGCAGAGCAATGGGTTCTATGTAGTTACAATAACAGAACCTGTATCTCTCTATAGAACAGAGCAATGGTCTTATCGTAGTTACAATAATAGACCCTGTGTTCTCTCTATAGCAGAGCAATGGGTCTTATCGTAGTTACAATAATAGAACCCTGTGTCTCTCTATAGGCAGAGCAATGGGTCTTATCGTAGTTAAAATAATAGAACCCTGTGTTCTCTCTATAGACAGAGCAATGGGTCTTATTGTAGTTACAATAATAGAACCCTGTGTTCTCTCTATAGACAGAGCAATGGGTCTTATCGTAGTTACATTAATAGAACCCTGTGTTCTCTCTATAGACAGAGCAATGGGTCTTATCCTAGTTAAAACAATAGAACCCTGTGTTCTCTCTATAGACAGAGCAATGGGTCTTATCATAGTTAAAACAATAGAACCCTGTGTTCTCTCTATAGGCAGGGCAATGGGTCTTATCATAGTTAAAGCAATAGAACCCTGTGTTCTCTCTATAGGCAGGGCAATGGGTCTTATCATAGTTAAAATAATAGAATCCTGCGATCTCTCTCTATAGACAGAGCAATGGGTCTTATCGTAGTTACAATAATAGAACCCTGTGTTCTCTCTATAGGCAAGCAATGGTGCTTATCATAGTTAAATAATAGAATCCTGTGTTCTCTCTATAGACAGAGCAATGGGTCTTATCGTTGTTACAATAATAGAACCCTGTGTTCCTCATAGACAGAGCAATGGTAACAGGACCCGGTGTTCTTCACCATAGAAAGATGTTCTCTGCTTTGTGATGTGTTATGATTTTTATTTACATTGCTACTACATGATCCATTACTTGCACTAGATGCTTCGATGATTATATTTACCGAGATGTCTCCATCACATTTCATGCACTCTCAAAATATGACCTAATGTTTATTGGTATGTACTGTTGTTGCTTGTGCTGATACGGCTTGTTATTGTACTTCATGTCCATGAAACAAATGTGCACTGTGGTCTGAATTCTCAGATTGACGGTGCTTTAGAGTGTAGATGAGGATGAGGTAGTTCTTCAAAACAGGATGTGCCATATCATGTTTCTTGACATAAAATTTTTACGCAAATTGAATATAACTTGAGGCCTACACTCCATGTTCTATGAATAAATAATATGAGATTACTGTGCATGTGAAATAACATTACTGACAGACTCAGTGTCAAGAAGCTGCAGTCGGCATTTATTATGTCTCAGGAAATGTGCAGATATATAGGGATGGATAGATAGACAGACAGACAAATAGATAGATAGGTGGATAGATTATCCATTTTTTGACCATCTATGCCTGTTTAATTTCTTTAAAAAAAAACCCCATTTTTTTTGATGAGACAGACTTTGCAATTGATTTCTTAGAGTACAGTGCTACATTGGGACTTCAGAACACAGGATTGTGGGTGTTAGCGGGGCCAGCAGAAAGAGCACAGAGCAACAGACAATGTGTCATCCCCTTTCCTATCTTATGCTGAATCAATCGCCATGCAGAGAAATAAGCTCTACTTTTATAGAATGTGATAGTTTCTACATGCAGGCGTCCGGGGGGGGGGGGGCTGGGCAGGGGAGTGATTGACAGATTTAAGATGGTGGTAATAATCCTATATGCTTCAGCCACATGTGGGCACACAGCTGTGTATGCAGTTACCACGCGTGTACCACAGATTCCAATGGGATCGTCTGAGTATCTGCAAGGTTGTGGGGGACAAAATGTCCAATGTCCAAGGGAGCGATACGTGGTCCATATGTGTGGGATCGGTCAGAGCCACTTGTTACGACTGCATGTGTCAGACAAATTCCAATGTGATCTCTGCCAAACACATGCAATTGTAATCACATGTGCTTGGGCACCTTAGCACATTCTGACCAGATCAGTATCTCATCTGCCACTATATAGTTTTTAATTTGTCTAAGAAGTGCTCCTGCACAGAGTCTCTTGACTTAAATTAATTAATTAAAGGAGGAGTCCAACCCAAACATGTTTTATCTGACTTAAGGACAGAAGCTGATGATAAATATAATGTATCACTCATCATTCTAGGGAGTATCAAAGCCTGAATTCTCTCCCTACCCTATTCATGTATAGTGATGTCTGTTCCATAGGCGCTTCACACTGCAAACCAGAAGCCTGCATTACACTGATGATGGCTCAATAAAGCCGAAATCGGTCTGTAGTTTGGCGCACTGTGTTTGCATTTAGCCTTGGGAATGCTGTAAAAGTCTTTTTAAAGACATAGCTTTCCATGAGCTTCCATGGAAACATGGTAATTTCCCAGAAGTCTTTGTTCCTTATTTGCAATTGTTGAAAGGGAGTGTCAAAGCCTGAATTCTCTCCCTACCCTATTTAATGTATTAGTGACGTTGTCGATAGGCACCTTAACACTGCAAAATCAGAAGGCTGCACTACACTGATGATGGCCTCAATAAGCC
Source organism: Hymenochirus boettgeri (assembly GCA_019447015.1). NCBI lineage: Eukaryota > Metazoa > Chordata > Amphibia > Anura > Pipidae > Hymenochirus > Hymenochirus boettgeri. The sequence continues at coordinate 61,510,792 of CM033474.1, read as the reverse complement.
TAAACAGTCTCTGTAGTGGCGCTCTGGATTTGCATTTAGCTTGTGGAATGCTGTAAAAGTCTTTTTAAAGACATAGCGTTCTAAGAGTTCCATGTGTGAAAATGGTAAATTCCTAGTAGTCTTTGTTCCTTATACATCTTCTAGAATGACCTAACTATAACTCTAAGATATACCATCTACAAAAGACTATCTGCTGTAAGATTTCAATGTGTGTCTTTTGATTAGGGGATTACATAGAAAGGCAAGTTTGTGGTCTGTAAGTAAGGGAAATGTGTTTTAGGTGAAACATTATTTTCTTAGAAACGCATAAGAATAGTTTGCAGGATGATAAATGATCTGCTGCACACCTCACAAATGATCTCACTGCTTCTTACATTTGACTAGTAAGTACTAATTAGATCATATACCTGCCAGAATATTTTGGCATGGTTTAGAGCACTTTAGTAAATCATGTGCAAATTAGCAGTTAGCGCAAGGCGGTGTGAAAAATAGGAGAGATAAATGATTCCAGTATGGCTTCATCTTTCCATATAGCCCAATATTTGAATTACATTTAAAATTGCATGTTCCTATCTGCATAAATATTAGAATGCTGCAAGGCACTGACTTTTTAAGATTGTCTTCTCTAAATTCAATCACAGCAATGAGAATGGTTTAAGTTGGAGATTTAGCACCATAAAACATAATTTTAAATGTTTCGTGGCTGATGTTTACATACTGCTTAGTATTGAATACGTATTAACAGTTCAGCACAACTAGAATGCACAGAAAAATAACAGAACAGTAAATGCTACCGTGTCACTTGGACTAGAGATGGATCCAATTTTGCCATGAAGTTGTTTCTCTAAAAAAAATTTTCTTACTCCAGGTGCTTTATTGTAGTGTGTTATGTATTATATCTGTTGTATTAGTTAGCTCTAATGGACTTAAAGTTAGTTCTTTTAAGAACTAAACTTTAAGTCCAGATAATCAACTGGAATACAACAGATATGCCATGACCTTTCTATTTCTTATCTTTGTTTTTTATCTTTGTTTTTCCATATGGTTGGGAGCTGCTATACTATAAGGGAGATGCAATATCTGTTCGATATCCTTGATGAAGTAATTACTTTGGGCCATATTTTAAAGGGCACAGTATTGTATATTTTTGGCAATATATAATTACATATCCGATACTGCAGGGTTGTGAATGTGGCCATTTATTTTTGATCATTTTGAAATTATGGAGCTACTTTTGAAACAACTTTAGAGAATACGATCAGAAACTATTTTCAAGTTTCCTATGGTACTTTTAAGGGTTACCAAACCCCAGTAACCCTCAAAGTGGCTTTGTTGTTTCATTATCCCTCGAAAGTATGACAGAAACTATAGCTCGCGGTACTGGAAGTTGTGGAAGTTTTTTTTTTACGTGTGGTGATTTGTACATGCTCTCCTGATTTCTTTCCCAGGTGCCTGAGCCTCTTCTGTAAGTTACCATGCTTTTTGCTACACCCTCATTTTACTGAGATTTTCAAATTTTTTTTTTCCATTGACTTCTGTGGGTCCATTTTTGGATTTTTTCACATTATTTTTGAATTTCCGACAGTCCAAAAATAGAATGAAACTCGCTGATTTTAAACATCTCTAGTTACTGTAACGGCTCAATGTTGTATTGCTCAGGTGCCCTGAAAAGTGTAAACCCACATTACCTGATATTATATCTGATAGGGTAGTGTGGGATTTATTGTTTATTGCATCCCCCTGCCTATCTCTAATGCAGCCTTAAAAAAAAAATAGTTTTTTTGTCTACTAGTCTTTGAATAAATAAATCGTTTTAATAGTTGCCTTTGATTGAAGTTCCTGAAATTAGTGAAAGGAAGCCAAGCACGTTCCTGCTTATATCTTTTCTAATAAAAGGTGTTATTTTATGTAGGTACCTTCCTTCTCGTACAAAAATCCATTGTTATCATTAGGTTTGTAATATATTAATGTTAGATTTCAGTTTGCAATGAACATATATATATCTGTCCCCAATAGTTCATTGATTAGCAACACAGTTTGATCTTTTTTTTGTGCACTCCTACCTATTATTGTATAATGGCTTTTATTATACTCTCATCTCAGTGTCACTTCTGATAAAGTGCTCATTATGTAGAAGAACATTAAGCTGCTGACATCTTTACTTAAGCACATTCCCCTTGAAGCAATCGTCTAATGGGAAGCACTTTACTTACCACCCTGGTAAAATAGATTAATTCCGTCATTGCTGTTGTTTTCTAAACATTTCAAGTTTTATTAATTCCTTCTTTAGTGTTAGGTTCATAGAGTGAAAACTGGTAAAGAATTATTTATACGGTATAGACACCAGTTGTTTTCAACATGATGGGTTTTATATTGTGGAATCTAGATCGGTCTATCAACAGGGCAATAGCTAAAATTCCAGGGACCAGGTCTATTGGGCTTGTATGTGGGTGGAGGCAGCAGAGTTTTTTTTTACATTTTACACAGCTCTTCGGGGGTTGGGGGCAGACCTTTTTCTTTAGTCAATCTAGGCAGTGTCTCGTACCTGATGGACAAAAATGCGACTTCCCCAGGAATACCATGGTTTGGGTGAAAAGCTCCATACTGTGTTAGTGTAGTATAGTTTAGTATACTAATACAGTATGAGGCTGTTCGCACCAACCTGGTATTCGGGGGGTAGTGCATTTGTGTTTAACAGATACGAGACACGGCTAGTTAATTGAAATCCAATATTAAATGACAAGAACTCTAAAGGGCATCTATATGTGAAAATGTAATTTTTTTTCTTCCTTTCTATGTGTTCTTATAATTTCCCCCAACACCCAGAGTACCTTTATTTTCTTCAGTTTCCCTTCTCTGCCCAGAGATATATAAGTTTAAAAGAAGTCAAGATTTCAATAACCACTCCTGCTTGAGCTAACCAGCATGCCGGTGTAGTGTGTAGGCTTACACAAGTTTACAGCAAGTCTCCCAATGACTCCTTTCTTGCTCACTACTGGGTTAAAAACAGAAGTAAGGGAAGGAGAATAAATTTCTTTCCCCAATTTTTGCTGTCAAAGGGAGATTGGGCTGTAGTGATAAGGCAGGACTCGGGTATCTCCTAACTCACCCCCTCTCACTCCCTATGTAGCACATATCTCCAGAACAACAGGAGACCTCTCTAAGGCTTACATATGGAGGTTTTTTTTTATTTCAAACTTGGAGTGATATAGGAGGATTAATTGCACATGAGTGGCTTGTTTCACGGGCTTGATTCACAGTCAGATATTATGAATGGGGGATGATTATATGAAAGGAGAATGAGGGGGAGGGGAGTTTTGCAGACGTGAGCCACAAGAAAGGTGGTATAAGGCAGCATACACTAAGCTTTTTTATGTCTGGATTGGAGCAATGTATAACTTCACTATAGATGCCCTTTAAAAGAATGTAATAAACATACTGAATGACGTAAGTTTAAATATGTGTAGTACGTTGTGCTAGACTAAATGAAAACTACAGCACAGCATCCACAACCCAATACTTCACTTTAAATGGAGCTTTAGTGGCGTTCATAGGAATCCTTTTTCTCCAAGGTTGATCTTAGATCCTTTTCACCTTCGAGTTCTTTTCAGGCTGTTACTATAAACTTATAAAGCAAATCAATTCATTTGAGATTTTATTATCATTAGATAAATCAGATCAAAATTCCCAAATCAAATATACATAATTACTACCTGACTGAAGTTCTTGAGGTTTAAATCAACTGGACTTTAAGTTAAGTTCTGAAATCAACTGGCTTTCTCAATTCAAAAAGACTTGTACAAATCTGTTGGCAATTAAGTACCTCGAAGTCTCAATTATATATAACAGCACAAGGTGTTCAGGACCGTCTGATGAAGGTGTATTGCATTGTGGGCTAAGAGGTGTTATCGAAACTGCCAGGGTAGGTGTCAAAACAGCATTCTCATGGCAGACAGTTGAACACTTCCCCCCTCTATACCTCTATTCAGGCTGGTTTCTTTATTTCCCATCACATGGCTCTCTTGAACTAGTCCTTTCCTTTGCCAAGATGTTGACATTACAATCTTTAAAGGTATGTTTTTTTCTCTAAAGATTCATTTGATCTAACTGAACACCACAGATATACCTAACCGTATGAGTGAGAACCTCACAAGCTTCTTAAAGAAAAAGTCTTCTGTCTGGTACAAAACCTCCTTTATTCTGCCTTCTTCCCAGCACAGCAGTCAATGTGGGCATGGTTATTGGATTACATCATGGCCAATGACGACTGCTCAACTCCTTTGGGAAGATCATCAGCTTGAAGAGGAGGTGGCAAACTTGGCGTTGATACTTGACGAATATATCCTTCCTTCCTTTCTTTAGTTGGAGAAGGTTTGTATTTGGGGTGGACTTACTTGGTAAGTAATTTGATGTGTTAATACACAACAGTTCAATACAAAATCAGTACAGATCTAATTTCTAAAAATATATTGTTTTATTTTAATAAAAGAGGAGTAAATGTTTAAAATTAGCAGGATAAATAACACATCAATTTGAAAACCTAAATAATATAAAAACTCTATTGGAGAAAATTGATGATTGATATTGATTATGTCACGGTACCTCAAATCAATTCTTTATCGATTGTAGGATTCACAATCAAGAAACTTCTTCCTTTAAACAAGAGCAGATGGGAATAAGCTTATAATTAAAAACAAATTGCAAGTAATTGAGATTCCTTAAAATCGCAATTTGTATCAGTCTAATAGCTCTTCTCTTTTTGTTACCTAAAGCCTCATACAGACATTAGATTGGTTGACACAAAACCCATTTAATAATTTTCGCAGAGTATGGAGTAAAAGCCAATGGGAGCACACATCACCATCAAGCAAAGAAAAACACGCAATAAACGAATACGCAAGTAAAATGTCTATTATATCAATACGCGAGTAAATATCGAATTATCGAATCCGTGAGTAAAATGTCTATTATACTATCGCGAGTAATATACGCGTCAAATCCACAAGTAAAATGTCTATTATACCAATACGCAGTAAATAATCGAATTAACAAATCTGTGAGTCGTTTATGGCATAATTATCGAATGTTACGAACGTGAGAGCTCGAAAGTAGCGGAAGAGGTAAAATGATTTTTCAAAATCCTGGATATTGAACATGTTCCCAGACCATTTCCCAGGTCCACAGCCATTTACATTAAAGGGCAACTAAAGCCACGCAACTAAAGCCACAGACAAAACTGAACAGAAGTCAGGACACCTTGAATAAAACCAGTAATCTTGTGTCTTACCTCTCATTTTGATATGGGCGCTGGGAAATTACCTAAATAACATATGGTTTGTGCTTTATGTTTGTGCTTTAGTTTTCAGTATTCTAGTATAACACAGTTTGCTCAACGACCATTATGTTCTGCACATGCTCAGTCCTTAGTCTATGGCATAACTTGTTACGTTGGTCCACACCCATATAAATCTCTAGGCCATCCTTTTACAGGACAGATAAAGCAAAAGCATGTGACGAGGTCAGGAGTGTGGTCTGACACTGCACTACCACAGATATTTCATCGAGTTCTTACAGGCTTTGATTACTTTAACAGAGTTTTACTAAAGTCGCATTTTATAGTTTATTGTGTTTTTAGGGGAGTTGTTTTTCAGATTCTGGAGTATAAAAATTGGTTTCGTTCTCCTTTAAGTTACCATTCGTATTTTAATGATGTTCATTTTAGAACTTTTCGAACTATTTGACTCCTATTGACTTAAAGGGCATGTCACCCTTCTTTAAAAAAATTTAATATAATAGTCTCCCTGCTCCCCAGCCCCAACCGCTAGTTTAATATCAGAAAGTGCCCCAGATTATTACTTACCTTTCCTCTTTCCTCCGCCGCACTGCCAGGCCCTCTGCTTGCGCAAAAATGCAAGCAGAGGGCGGACCGGCAGTCGTCGCTGTGATTGGCTGAGCGGCAGCCAATCACGGACGCGGCTGCCGGGAGTTCGTGCGGTGAGGAAAGAGGGAAGGTAGTAATGTGTTTGGGCACTTTCTGATATTAAACGATGCGGTTGGGGATGGAGGAGCAGGAGACTATTAATAAAAAAGGGTTTTACACTAGGGGGAGGGAATCTAAATCGGGAGGGGAGGGAGGGGGAGGGAGGGGGAGAAGGGCTGCAGTGTGCATGCCAACTTCTCCCGGAGGGGAGACAGAGGGCAGAGTCCTATATGGACTCTGCAGTACTCCTGGTGGGCATTTTTTTGGACTTTGGGGGGGATAGCAGAAGAACCAGATGGAGCTGGGATGTAAGGTAAGGATTAAACTACACTACACAATGGGCCAGTAGTGGGGGGGATTTAGTTTGGGGGTGGACATGCCCTTTAATGGGTCCGTTTTCGAATTTTCGAAATTTCCATATAGTTCGATGTTCGAAACGGACAAACTTTCAAAGTTCGGCCATCTCTATTCCAAGGTTCCTTTGACTTTGTACAAAGTTAATATTCATGTTAGATATGAATTATACCATGTTGAGTGCAGAATTTCTGCATCCATTGAATTCAATTGAGTTTGATTTTTGAAATATTGGTAACTCTGAATGTTGACCATTCCACAGACAGAATGAATACCGGCTTTGTTATCTCTATTGTCACCCCAGTAGATACCAGAGGGTTGGGATTTGTTTTTCAATGCTTGCTAGTAATATTGAAACCTCTCATTAATAGAACGATAGAATGCCTGTTTCACACCTTGTGACCTCCTCTGACTTGTGCATGTGACAATACATTATAACTTTAATACAGGTGCTTGTGAAGGTTCTCATTCATCCAGGTCATGGTATTCTGTTGTATTCAATTAGATAACTGGATTGAAATGTAGTTCTTGAAGACGTTGCCGCTAGTCATCCGACGGCTTTCTCAATTCAAATGACTTGTACAAGAATCTGTGGCAATTAGTACCCTGGAAAATACCCAATTACATATACACAGCCAGGGTTTAATGACAGGTACTTCTTTGTTCAATAGATCAAGACAGTTATGCATTTCAGTTATAGGTCGGCGCCATACTCCCTAGGGCACTGCTGGTAGTGAAAACACCTTTTGCTAGAAAAATGCAAAACATTTCTAAGCATTGATATCTGCATAAATTTACATTTCCCTGCACCTAATGTATCTGCACTGAATGGTAAATACAGTAGCATCCACAATTTATTAAATGATTTTAAGAGCATCAGCAGAACTGTATTCTGTATTAATTCAAATACCTAGATTTTTTGGCATGGTCTGTCCAACTTGAAGTATAGACAGTACAGACATTTCTTGTGTAGCTTGACCCTTGTTAACACAACGTTAACAATGTTTAGGGAGCCTCTGCCTCTCTTTGTCAGGCCTCCCAGTTTTAGTGTATCATAGTGTATCTAGTGTGCTCAGGTAAAGGGCAGTTCACAAAGGGCTAAAGTAGAGAATCACCTAGCAATGTATGAAGGCAAGGTACCAAACAGAGAGCAATAACGTTTTTTTTTAGATAGAGATGGCCCAAACTTTTTGAGGTTAAAAGTTTGGAAGTTTGAAAATGAACCCATTAAAGCCAATGGGGAGAAGTTTGAAAACTTGTGATTAAATACAAATAAATAAATAGCAATGATAACTTACTGTAAATGGCCGTGGGCACCTGGGATGGTCTGGGGAACTCGTACATATACTCGAAAACTGTTTAAAACAATACTTTTCACCAATTGTCGGGTTCCACATGTTACATTCGAGGGTTATGGGAATTTGAGGTTATCGAATGCTACATTCGGGAGTACTGAACAATACATCAAGGCTACATTCAAGGTTACTGAACCAAGGCTACATTCGAGTTTTTACCGAATAATACATTTCCAAAATCAAAGCTACATTCAGGTTACTGAACCAAGGCTACATTCGAAGAAGAACGATTAAACTCACCAAATCAAGGCTACATCCAGGGTTACTGAACCACAAGGCTACATTCGAGTTTTACCGAATAATACCATTTCCAAAATCAAAGGCAACATTCAAGGGTTACTGAACCAAAGGCTACATCCAGGGTTACGAATCGAATGCTACATTCGAGTTTTACCGAATGATACATTTCAAAATCAAAGGCTACATTCCAGGGTTACTGAATGATACATTCAGGTTTACCGAGGCTATATTCGAGGGATACCGAATCGAATGCTACTTTGAGGGTTACCGAAATTGAACGATATATTCGAGGGTCACCGAACGTATCACGTATATAATTGAATATAGCGTTCATTTGGTAACCTCAAACCCTTCAATGGTTACCAAAATCGACTGCTACATTCTAGTTACCGAACAAAAACATTTGAGGGTTACCGAAATGGAGGTTAACCAATGTGAGAATTCGAGAATTATCGAAAATAAGTCTGCAAATTCGAAAAAACTATTTATAACCTGGTATTCACTTCACTAAACGCCATAAATGCTTTGTTAAACAATGATCCCCAAATGATTCCCTGAAAACACAGGATATTGCTGTAACATGGATCTTTGTATAGACTAAAGGGAGATTACCCTGGCTTAAGGCCTCTGGGCAAATCTCCCATTCTGGATTACTAGAGGCTGTGGACTCAGGGTGAATCTCACCTGGACGTAAGTATTGAACACCAGTCCACAAAACAGCCGCGCAGCCTCTGGTAAATTGGTTTGAGACGGCTGCATGAGTTCCTCTTCCGGACTGCACAGCTGCGCGAAGCGAGACTTAATGATGCAGTAACTGATCGTAAAACGGTTAGCCCGCCGTTAGAGCTGAAATGAGCGCTGCATACCGCGGTAAAAGGCGGCTGTTAAAATGTGTAGCAACAACCAACATATAAGCTATCGTTTTGTTATCCAAGACCTTCTCCTTCCAATATGATCGGCATTTACCCATATTAATATTTTCTATTTTATTGACGAAATGATGTCAAAATGAGGGCCACTCATGGTTGTGGACATCAAAGAAAGCAACACATTTGCAGCATATAAAAAGGCTATTGAATGTAATTATTCAAACAGTTAAAAGATTAACAACTGAGTTTAAAGGAAATCATGCTGATATATCAATGAGGACTTTCTCACATGTTGGATTATATGGCATGCTAAATCTGACATTTAATCCCCAGCCCTTTAACATATCTTGGTATATGCTGATTTTTTTCCTCTTTAATATTAAGTTGTTATGGAAGGAAGGCATTTTAGCTGTCATGCAAACCTAATGTATGACCTTTTATATTTCATTAGTCTATTGATCTGCAATTACAGAGAATGTGCTCGTGGAAGATGTGGAAACTTCAAAGACCACAGAGAAGAGATAAAAATGAATGAAAGTGTTAATGATTTTATGTTTAGGCAGTACAGGGATCATATTTGGCTTGTGATCCAGTGATATGTCCCCAGTGCACAATGAGTTCCCCAAACAAACTCTTGAAAAAGGTGAAATCTCAAAACCTCAACACAATTATTATTTATCTTCCCCTAGAGTTAGAGGGTAAATAATGTTTTAGAAACTATTTAATTATTAAGATTACATTGTTTGTCACTTGTTTCTATTGAATATCTCCAGATATGTAAAGGTGGGTCTTGGAGAGATTAATGATGTGAAGTGATATGTTAAGAGTAGATCATTACCACAGAGCATCAACATTAAAACCATGCAGAGTTCTAGGGCTGCTGGTGTGAGTCATAGTGCTACATCATTTAATCTGCTGGTCCTTCACTGTCTACAGTAAAGAATGACAATGTTGCTTCAATTTAATCTTTGCTAGTATAACCATGTACAGCTCTGTCTGCAATAACATTAGTATTAACTGACTTAATACATTCCTTAAATGAATCCCATTCTTGCAATTATAAATCAAATAATTTCAAAGTCTTGTGTTTGATGCTCCAGGTTCCCAATCCCAGTTTCTCTGACCCACAATATAACTTTAGGATTTGGGTCCTATTATGACATTGGCCTTCACTAATCTGGTGAATGCTGCAGGGGTTCCAGGAATTTTGCAAGACATGCAGTTCCTGACAGTCCTTTGCCATGTGAACAAAGTAATCGTTACATTGTGTTTATTTTGAAAACTGTTGTGACAGAGACACCAATCGGCCCTATGTAACAAAGTTCTTATTGTAAAAATGGTGCTAATTTTGCCCAGCCATTAGATATTATTTAACATTTGAAAGCTAACATCTGATTGGTTGGGGCAACAAATTAGCACCATTTTGACAATAGTACTTTTGTACATAGGCCCGAATGTTTTTTTATGCAATTAAAGTTCTTATTGTTAAATAGTGCTAATTTTGCCCCAACCAATCAATGTTAGCTTTCAAATGGTAAGTAACATCTGATTGGTGGGGCAAATTACTACCATTTTTAACGATAAGAACTTTTATTACATAGGCCTGTAAGTGTGTGCTTCCAAGACTTTAAGTGATGAATATGCATTGGCCTTGCCTTTACTGTTTAAACTGTTTTAGACCAACATAGTTGGCTTTCTTATGTCTATACCGCAAGAGAGTAATGGTATGTACAGTAAATAACGCTAAGGATGATAGCTTCCAAACAGTGTTAAACATTACCAATAACAAAACTGTTTACTGGTGATTTTTAAAGTAAATAGGTTGTAGGGCATCACAACTAAACAAAATATATGACTTGAATAAATCTAGAATTCCTTTCAACAAATATTTGTATCTCTCACCTCTGAAATTGGCAGAATTGTGGATAAATAATATGGTTTCTGGCTTTACTAGACTTCTGAATCCTACTCACTTTTCTTCCTGCCAAAGCTGTCAACAACTACTGATTAACTTCCTGAAAATTGTTAGTCAGTAGAAGGCATGGCTGCTGAAACCATAGAACTGCCGAAACAGATTATTTTACAATGCCTCTGATTTTTAGAGTTAGCATAATTTATTTATTTATTATTATTATATTGTCATTTACTATAGTTTCTCCTTATTAAAATGGCCTTGATTTGGGGCCCTAAGTTAGAAGATGACAGCCAGTGGCATAACTAGGATCAAGTGCGGACCCCCCCATCCAAAACTGATGGGGCCCCTTGACGACAAACCGTCGAGCGAACCCCTGTGGTTGATCCGCTGAGTGGTTACGCCCCTGATGAAGCACCACCTGGGTTATTATTAACCTGCTAACTGGTATTGATATGATATAACACTGCATTATTTTTATAAAATAAAATAATTTTATGGTTTTAACTGATAGTGTATGGTTTATACTGTATATTATGGCTTCAAAGATTATTTTTATTTTAGATATTACACAACATAGTAAACTAGATTTGAATATAAAACGATGATATATGGCTGCTCATGTACAATAGTATTCTTTCATTGTTCTGACGTAATATCATATGTTGAAGTGAAAAAATGACTGAATGAAAATTGACGCTTAGGGAGATTCAATGAAAATATTTACATTGGAAAGCTAACATCTGATTGGTTGGGGCAAAATTAGCCACCATTTAAAACGATAAGAACTTTTATTGAATAACCCTGTTGTTTTGAATGCTCACATGTTGGCTCTTTAAGCCACATGTGGAACCAATAGCATATGGTTGCAAAAAGAATCACTGACGACTATACCGCAGTTTGGTACTTTCTCATAGGAGTTAATTAAAACTGAATATGGTTCATTGGCTATGTTAACTGGGTCTCTTCTTTTGTACGCATGTGTGAGTATATACGTTAACTATGGTAACCTTAATATGGCTGTTGCAGTAACTGGGTCCCTAAAGTATTGTTACCAGAATTAGGAGCCCTAGGTGTATTGTGAGATTAATACAGCTCAGCAAAAAGATGTTTATGTTCTTCTGATAACCCCTATTTGTTTTGTAACTGCATACACCAACAAAAATGGATCAAGCTTATTGGTTATTTTGGATTAACAGTGCGGCAATTGTTTATACCATAAGATCTTGTATGTCCTACCAGGAAGAAATCTTTGAAAGTAAATCTATGGAGTAGCTTAAGGCCCTCTGGGATGTGTTTTATCTGGAAAAATACTAAGCCGTTACTATGTGTTAATATACATTCATGGAGAGATTCATAAAATTTCTTATTTTTAAAATGGTGCCAAGTTTTGTTGCCCAAAACAATCAGATCTTATTTAACAATTTTGTAAGACTAACATCTGATTGGTTGAGGCAAACAATTAGCACCATTTTAAATGATAAGAATTTTTCTTTTAATGACTATGACAAGTGATATATTAAATAGGTGGTTATACTCATTTTAAAGTTTGAAGAGGTCCACTGTCATCTTAAAATATGTTTTAATTCTATAAACCATGTGTGATGTTTGATGGACCATGTTTAATGAAAGGCACCAGTGACAATGTTGTAAATTAGATCGCGTCTATGGCTGGGTACAACAGTAAGATATTTTTGGCCGACCAAACTGATAGTGGCGTGTGTAAGGGACGGTCGTGCTGAAAATATTCTTAGTGTGGTTCGGCGGGGTGACCCATGACCAAGCTCAGTCGGCCGTACGTCGGATCGAAAAACGGGTGATCAGGCCCGCTGGTAAATCAGGGCTGATCATGTGGTTCCCATGGGGGTACGACGGCCACGCAGGCACTATTGCCAACAACAGACATCATTGTCCCACACCAAGCACTGGTAAGAGTGGACTCTCAGCCGGACAAATGGTTCCCAATGTGTACCCAGCCGAAAACCAATAACTGCACTTATTCAAGTTCATAGTGAAGGGTGAGCTTGCTGTAATTAAAAAGCCAGTCATAATATGTAGAAAATATTTAAAGTAAAATGAAGCAAAGTAAACACTCATGAAAACAAAAAATCTGGATGCAATGCTGTCCATAATGCCAGGACGAATTATTTACGAATCGTAAACGTCATATTAACGTGTTGCCGACCCACAACGCGCATGATGTGTACAAACAGCCCAATATCAGCAACCGCGATCGCAACTGTGTACGAACCTTTTACTCTCTGAGGATTCTAGATTTGTTAAACGGTTGCCAAATCTTATGTGTGCATAGAGTGATGTCCTGAGGACATCGGAGGATGTAATACGTTGCCCTCTGTGATCCTCTTCCTTCAGGTTCCTGCTATCAGTATTCTCGCTAACATATGGGATAACCATGTTCTTTTATTGTCTGTCTTGCTTTTCCCCTCCCATAGTATACGTGTTCTTTTCTTCCTTCTACTTTTTGGACAAAGGTCCAGTCTGGAATCCACAAGTTTCAAGGGATTCCTCTGCAGATGTTTCATTTTGTTAGCCGTGCTCTGTGCTAGTGGGGGATGTCTGTTGCTCGGTGTTGCAGGGTTCTGAGGACACCAGCTGGTGATCGAAAAGGGGGGGAGTTAAACATCAATATGATCTGTTTTTAACTTCGTAACGCTCTACTCTCCAGTTATACGCATTCTCCCTGACTCTACCAAGACAGTCCAAACAAACCCAGTGTGTTGGTTTATGTGTCTCCTTCCCTTTGATGTTCTGGTCTACAGTCAATTGAGTGTTCGTGATGGTTTTTTCCTTCTTTATATGGACTTACAAATAATTTCATTCACATACGATAGTTAATATAATTGAGTCATCTACATAAAGATTGGTACACCGATCCAGATCATTTAGTCTCTTGCATATTCAGAGTGAATATTAATGTTATTTTGCTTCTTTTATTCTGACTTGAGTTAGGCCATTGCAGACACAATTTTTCAAAATGTACCAATTAAATAAAGGGAAAAATCCAAACGCCAGCCCAATCAAATAAAGTAATGGGTTCGTTCTTCAAAAAGGCCTATTCAGACCCATATTGCATTAAATTCATTAAAATGTGCCTTGCCAAGCTCCATGCATCAAACTATTACCATTTATTCATGCCAGAAGAAATACTGTTAGCCACAAGTAATATTTATTACCCTTTGGCAAAACGTAGCAGTTTTTTTGCTCTGCAAATAAATGAAAAACGACCTATTTGTTGTTAGTACTATGGTACGTCAACATGGTTGGATGATTCTGACATTACCAGTTATGCGAATCAGTTCAGGAGTTATAAGGCATATTTACAATTAGTGCTCTGAAAAACCATATGCACTCAATTAATCAGTTAATTACGTGAGTGAATGTATGTGTTGTGTTCTGTTTAGTTTTAATGAGGGCTGAAAATTTGGTCCCTGATGTAGTTAACAACATGGATGTGGTGCTTAGATTTCTAATGTTTTTCAGTTGAAGCCACAATGCTAAAGAAAAAAAAGGGTTTGTTACTGTACACTCAAAAATCAAAGTTATAAAAAGACAAATGATTAAAATCTATTTTAATTTTACAGGTATTTAGTTTATATTTAACAAACCTTTCCAGCTTTGGTGTTTTGCATTTTAAATGGCAGGATTAAATAATAAAATATGAGAAGACACTACCAAAGAGAAGCAGATTCCTTTCTTTAATGACACATTCCAGCCTATTTAGGTTTAGGATGATTGAGAATTAAATCCTCTGCAAACTCCTGCAGCCTTTCGGTCTTTTGTGTTTAGTTTTATTACAGCTTAGATCAGAGAACGAGCTCCAGAGTTGGGGGATATCATTAGATCTGTGGCACAGCAAAATAGTAATATACTTCCATTTTGGCTTTGATTTTTTAATGAAAAAAAATAACACTTGTTTGGGAAAAATTGTTCCAAAATGTGAGTTCTCCATAAATCCACGCAAGGCACAATATTGTTTGGTAATACAAACAATATATAGGTTCGTGCCAAATAAAAGACACCAATAATCTCAAAAGTGTAGAATAAATTATATAAACCAGGAGCACAGGTAAATATATTATTATAACAGTCTTAATAGTCCAAATGAAGGGCCCCGACCCTTTCAGGTCAGTCAAATACCGGCCAATCACAAAACGAAGCTGGACACTCTGGAACAAACTGCAGGATTATCCCAAAAAAAGTAGGAGAGAAATTCAAAAGGGAGCACTTTATTAATCAGAATTAAGAAGACAGCCCACACCTGACGTGTTTCGTGTGTATTGCCTTTGATGAAGTGTGACGTGATCCCACAAAATGCTACAGATTAGTATATAGACAGACGATTGGTCGAAGAGAGAACAAGATAGCTGGTTGCACATTTCTGCGCAACGAGATGACATGGTTGAGACTTGAATCCGAGTAGGAGCCGAAACGATGTTTGATTTTAGACAAAAGTTCCAGAGAAATCGTTTCATGTGAAAGGAAAATTACCACCGGTCTATTTTCACCCCACGATAAATATCATGGTGGCTGGAATGATCATGCCTACTACACCCCCCAAGGAAAAACTTTGCACTCTTATTAATGAAAGCACTTCAAGGGTGTGCAGGAAATATAACTGAAGAATGAATTCAATGTATGCTTATTCCGATCTGGCCTATTGGCTACATAGACATAGCAGCCATATATGTACAGTTTTTTTTTTTAGTCGTAAACTTAGGAAAAACATACAGTAACATTTTTATATATGGAAGTATTGTATTTTTTAAAACAAAGCCTAACCGGAGATTAATGCTTAGAATACACTAGATCATTGATTAGAGTACATACATTCGCAGATATCTTTGTAAATTAGTGATGTCCGAACTTCGAAAAATCCGGTCCCGCAAGGATCCGGATTTTCGAAAAAATCCGTAAATTCGAAAATCTCGCGAGCGGACCCGTTTAAAAAACGGTATAAAATAAAGTTGCGGCAAAATCCTCATTAAAAGGGGTCTACCCCTAATAGCTTGTAATGTACACTTAATCAGTCAGGACCTGGTAATGTCCTTAGAAACAGTATCAATGCCGTATAATACCTAAAAGTTACAGTCCGCTAGCGAGAACGGGTTATTTTTCGAAAATACGAGGGATTTCCGTAAAAACGAGTGAGTTTTTGAAGATTTCGTAAAAAAGAGGGACCTCGTAAACCCGCGGAGCCTCCGAAAAAGTGTAATCATTTTAGCGCCATGGCGATATTTGGGTCCATGTGTGCTTGCTCCGTTTTGAATATAATCCCCAAAAATTCGAATTTACAGAATTTCTTGTTTTTTTACGAAATATTATCATAATTACGAGAATCCGCGTAATTCCAAGGATCTTCGGTTTTTCGGGTCCCGGAAGATCTCGTAATTGCGGAGATACTCGTATTTCCAAAATTTTCGTTAAAAAACCAAAAAAATAAACCGCGGTTGTGGAAGTTCGGAAGGCGGAAAATCCATAAAGACCAGAATACATAGCGCCGTTCGCGACGGGATAAATCGCCCGGGGATTCCCGGTTCGGGTTCGGTCGTCCCTTCTCGGTACCTCTTATCCCGGATATATCATCCAAGTTGCCTCTTCTTTCGGCCTCTCATGTACATGATTATACTAATAGCTCTTAACTGTAATCAGTTATAATCAGTACTTAGCTATACGCGTTGTGTCACATAACTCACTCAAAATATGTAATATTTTTAGGTTAAAGAGTCCCCTTGTGAAATATAAGATAAGTCCCCTCAGACAAGGCCTGTGATTTATATATTTTATATGATCATAAAAATTATAGCGAATTTTGAAATCCTTATATTTTATATCTTTAAATTTTACAATAAGGGAGTTCATTATTGCTGCAATAGTCACGAGCTTTGTCACTGTGGATTATACTACACTGAATTATTATATACTCAGCACATGATACGATATCACGTGACCACTGCAAAAAAAACAAACACTTAAATTTAAAAAAAACTATAATGATATAAACCAATGAAGCAGAATTTTACAAAAAAAACAAAACACTAGCAAACAGTCTTAAATCTCTAATGGTAGAGTTAGAGTATAGCTGCTGCTTTACTTGATTGTTTCCCTGAAAACATTGGATGGTTTTATGTCTGCTAAAACCACTAGGGGTTCTACCCCTTTTAATCACGTTGTTCTGGTAGTAATGTTCTGGTTCCTTTTTTGTTCTATAGAAGCTCAAAACACCAGAGTGGTAACCAAATGCAACAAGGAACAAAGCACAACATGGGGAGGAAAACTACAGGCGAGAGAAAAAATAAATGCAAAAAATAAAAAAATAATTAAATAATGTGTGGTAAGGATATTAAAATACATATTGGCCTCTAGGAATAGCCCTAATTTCCTGTGAATCTTAAAAAACAAAGGGGATTTTAGTTTTACAGTTTACAGTAACCTTTAAATGTCCCCGTAAATTTTCCAGCATACAAATTACTTCCCCTCCTCACTTTTATATTCCCAAGCATTAATAAATAGTAAAAATACCAGGCAGTGATATTTTAACGTAAAACAGGCCCTTACCTGACCTCTTAGAAATTACTGTAAAGCTAGAGGATAGTTTGGATCGTTATCCTGCCCCGAGTTATTACTCGCTTACAAGGATGTACGGTCAATCTACATTCTATCCAGATCATGAGTAATGCTAATTTGGGTAACATCAGGCAAAAATCATTGAGTTTGTGTCGATTTCTGTACTACTGACTGCACAGAATTTTCTATAAACTTCCAGCGAAATGATGTGCTTTTGATCATGAGTGCTCATGTTAGCTGCATTATCTACAGCGTGCAAGTGAAAACAGTTATGACTACATGTTGAACACAGAATAAAAATTCATTATTATGATGTATATAGCGCCCCTAAATCTGAACGAGGTCTTTACAATTATCTACTAGTCATACATGATCATACAGGGTAATACCATGTTATTCAGAAAGTCATACATATTACATACACAGGTAATACATATATGAGTAACAGAGGATGAGTTTCTACGGCATATACCATGATAACAAGTGAGAGAGGACCCTGCTAACAAAGAGCTTACAGTCTAGAGGATATGTGAGTGAGACATAAAGGTTGCAGAGTTGGTAGGTGTAAATCAATTGTGAAAGGTGGGTTGGATCATATTGGGGGTATTAAGGATGGAAATGTTTAGGCACAGGTTATAATGCTTGCCTGAAGAGGTGGGTTTTAGAGTTTCGTTTGAGGTATTAAGGGATGGTGAATGAGACAGAGCCAGAGGGGCAACAAAGCAAAGTCTTAAAATGGCATGGAGAAGAGCACTTGAACTGGATCCTTTGTGGATGGGCAAGCCAAGTGGATGAACTAACAGAGAGGAGAGGCATTGAGAGGAGCGAAAATGAATAGCCCGGGCAGCAGAGTTTGACAATGGATTTGAAGCGGAGCCAGGCGGTTTGTTTTGGTAGACACACAGGAATCGTGTTGCAGTAGTCAAGCCGGTGATTATGATAGGGACATGGACTAAGATTTTTGGTACTAGTTAGGAGGGAAGGGCGGATGGGGGAGAATGTTTTTGAGTTGGAAGCCTAGAGGAGTTGGCCAAGCAATTGGACGGGGTTTTGAAGAAAGATCAGAATCTATCTCTTCCGGCAGGCAGCGGGACATGGGAAATGGTGATTAGGTGTGTTGTTAATATTAATAGTAAAGACTAGGAGGATATGGAATTGGTGAGGGTGGAAAAGACAAGTTCAGTCTTGTCCATGTTGAGTTTGAAGTAAGCAGGAGGGGCATAAAGGCAGAGAGACATTAAGTGCAGTCGGGGAACCTGGGGATGTCAGTGTAGGGAAGATCAGGGGCAGAATGTAAATTTGTGTATCATCCGCATACAGTGATGTGTGAAATCCAAATGAACTATAGGAGTTGTCCAAGGCCATAGGTGTAAATGGAGAAAGAAGAGGACCGAGTACTGCGCTTGTGGGACCCCCACCGGGATTGGTGGAAAGGGGTGGAGTGTTATTAAAGCGAACTGTGTTCCAAACATGTGTTACGTTTAACATGACAAATCCCGTTTCCTACCTTTTAAAAAATTGAGCCATCCACCACCCTGTACGGTGCCCACAGCCAAGATATAACAGCAAATGACTGACCAGAAAGCTAATGGGTGGGAGGCTGACTTGTGACATTCCTGAAACTTCTCCTGCACTCCACAAGTGCCGCCGGCGAGCACGCTCAGGACTCCTTCATATATGAGGGAGACCGGAAGTCCCTCCTCCTATCAGCTGTGTGAAGTACTGACAGAGAGGTAGGGATCTACAGCCCGTTCTCTTCCTGTCTTGAAAAGGGCCTTTGCTGGAAGAAGGCTGTTTCCACAGAGCTTTCTGCAGGGGGGATCTGAGTAACCCAACGGCACGTCAAGTGGAGGGGCTTAGGACACCAGTGAGTGGGCAGGACTAGACCACCGTGAGTGGGCAGGGCCACCACAACGATTGAGGGGGGCGGGGCACATGGGATTTAAGATGTAGGACAAGTGGGGGGGCCTGCAAACTGGATGGACCATGAGGTCCAGGAGTGAGAGGGATCAGGGGGGCTGCAAAAAGGGGGGAGGAGAGACACAGGACAGATGACTGCAGGTTTCAGAGCAGGAGTGGCAGGGGACCTGCTGATTGCTGCTGCCCATATCACACAACAAAATGTAAATATCTCAAAAACTATGCAAAATAAACTATGGAACTACATTGCAAAAATTCTCAGGGCCGAAGCAATGCCTATCAATTTTACTCTAAAGACATCTTTTGGACCACGTTCCCCTTTAATTCAGAGTGACAAACACTAAAGGTCCTACCGAGAGAGATAGGAGGATAGCCAAGAAGTGCAGTGTCCTGTGATAGCAAAGAGGCCAGGATCTGAAGAAGTAGAGGGTGGTCGACAGTATCAAAGCAGAGGACTAGATCAAGAAGAATGAGCAAAGGTTAGTGACCTTTAGATTTAGCACTAAGTATCATGTGGTCCGTTAAGAAGGGCAATTTCTGGTGAGTGGTTAGGGCGGAAGCCTGACTGGAGGTGGCAAAGAGAGAGTAGCAGACAGTGACTGACCAGAATCTGCATAGACATGTCTTTTGTCCAGTAGTTTTGGAAGCAAAAGGGAGAAGGCAACAGCCGGGTACTGAAGAGCGCAGCGGGTCACCAGGGAGGGGTTGAATATAGGGGAGACCACGGCATGTTTAACATTAGAGGGGAAAATACCAGTGGATAGGGACAAATAAAGAGAGTTTTAGGGCTGGTTTTCAACGAAGAAGACGGAGAGGGGGAAAAGAATGAGAGGGAATGGGGTCAAGGGGCAGTGGCTGAGACGTGTCCCTGGATAGGAAGATAAGGAGTCCCGCTCTGTATGTGGGAAGCTCTCTAGGGTGCATTTAAGGATTAACCAACTGAATGGAGGTTAGCCAGTGACAGTGGTAGGATGTTTGGAAGCTTGTAAAAAGAGGTAGGTGTGCATAGGAAAACCATTCGGATATGGTTCTATTGTTTTTTGTGAAAATGAGGCTATTTTCATCAGCGATATAAAAAGGGCGAGGCGGAGGAGAGGGAGAACAGAGGCAGGGAGTTAAATACTTAGAAGCTGTTTGGGGTTATGGGAATGTTGTGAATATGAGTGAAGAGAGAAGTAGTTTTGTTGCCTAAGGATTTTAAGCACTTCTGGTCCGGTGAGGGGCACTTTTAAATTCAAACAAAAATCTCTATTTTTGATTACTCTTGGCAGCATCGTTCGGCTAACCGGGATTGTCTTTTCAACCCTTTTTATCTCAAGGTTGTGACGAGTCTTGCGGACTAAAGCGCAGGCTCAGTTGGATAAGGAAGGGAAAAGTCAGCAAACAGAGTCGAGGGTATGGAAACCAGTTCTATGGTTGCATGTGGTTAAGAGAGGAGGGAATGGAGGCATGATAATGTGGTGGAGGGGGGCCGGAAATTGCAAGAGAGGACCGAAGGAAAACGAAGCGAAAGACTGAAGGTCAGGGTTGAGGTTTTTTAATGCAGGTGCTTGCATCGTATGTTTGTTTGTTGGGGGTTGTTAAACAAACAAACCCAAGTTAAAATTTGAGAAGATGAGGACGGATAGAGGAAAGGAGAGGAAAAGGAGAGGTGGTAGAAGATAAGATACGAGCAGAGGCGGGTGAAAAAGACCAGAGGGATGAAAATTTGAAAAGCCCAGATCCAGTGTGTGTCCATTACAATAGGTCTGAGCAGGAGGACCATAGTAAAATTGAGTATGCCAGGAGGAGGTAAGAGAATGTCGGGTAAGAGGAGAGAAGTTTTTTTTTAGTGGAAGCAGGGCAGGAGCAGAGGTGTTGTTTATCGATGGGGATGGGATATTGAATCCCCTAAGATAATTGAGGGGTCGTCAGAGCTTCAGGCAGAGGGTAGGGAAAGTGGGACAACCAAGCAGAGGAAGGTGGTCCAAAGAAAAGAAAAATATGGTTTGGACCGGGTGGGGGGTTCGTCGATTATGGTGGTCGATGCGTAAGAATGCAATCCTTGTTTAGGGGTATAGGGAGAGTAAACACGGACTGAGTGTGGAACCTCCAAACGATAGATGGAAGAAAAAGAGAAGGAAAAAGAGGGATAGTAGGGTTTGTGATGGGTAGAAAAGTACAGAGCTCAGAGGAGAAGAACCCAAACTCCCCCCACATTTATATTAATAATATTAACATACTTTAAACTTTCTTTAAAGGGTTCAGAGTTCAGTGGAACTTATCAATCTTTGTTATGTTTTTTTTAAATTTTTAGTTTGGTGTAATGCCCTTATTTAGGTGTTCTACATATTCTCTCCCATTTTTGAAAAAATCTGTTTTGATTTCATGTCCCCTTTGCTACGTTCTCTGCTAAACATTTTTGACATTAATGTGAAGCTGACATTTTAGGGTTTCTAACGTGTCCTTCTTTCCTTCCAGGATTTTGCACCAAATCCTTGGAATGTTACTAACAGTAATTTTACTGATGTAGTGTTTGGATGTTGGATGGGACAAAGATGCTAGATCTCTACTGAACCAACTGAATAAACACAGGCGCTGGACCACCAAGGGCAAGACAATTAATGGTCTCTCTATTAGGGGTGCCTGCATACGAGCGATGACGTTTACAAGCACTAAGATACAGTCAGTACTTAGTATTTGTCGGACAGGACAGCACGACAAGGGTTTTCAGTTATTTATACACAGACAAGGACAAAATGCTGTGAATTGGCCCACCACCAGATTAAAGGTAATTGGGAATTGAAAAAACTACTGCTCTTTGTTCTGAAAGCATTATGGATTTGCACTGCGGGACACTTCCCCTTTGATAGAACATTTACAAAGATGATAAAACAGGTGCTTTTTGTGTTTGTCTATATGGCTAGGGAAGTTAGTTTACTGGGTATAGTTTATGCTCCATTTTTTTAAATCTCTTAAAACATGGCAAGGCAAGGAAAGATAGGATATATCCTACCTCCTTTAGTAAGTGATGACACAAATGTATGATAATATAAAGATATAAAAATATCTTTGTAGCATTGCGTACCATCACAAACTACTTTCCATTACTAATTAAGAGAGAAGAACTAGAAACGCAAAGTTGAAACTTTTTGAAATGGCACGAAAGACTACTTTTTTTGAAAGGCAATTGTGTCTTTCTTTTTAGTGTTTATGTCAGAGATAGATAATCGACCCTGATTAGTCTGCAACAACGGAGCGTAATCAAAGTGAGACCCACGGTAATCACTACACTTGCAAAAAACAGGTGGATCAAATTTTTAAGGAGTTGCAGATTGGAGTTTAATGACATGTCCAGCTAAGTTAATATCAGAAAAATTTGCCTTTCGTAACTAGAACTTATAGCGAAACTTCTTGAATGCAGTCCACCACATCTGCATTTTGTATCTCTCTCGATCAAAATCTTTTGGAGGAGATATTTACGTAACAAAGCGAACATTACCGATACAGTACAAAAAAAATATACGTGGGATAAATGAAGAAGAAAAGAACTAGAAGAAGTACAGTCAAAATTGGTTCTTTTTCAAGCCAAATTAATTTAAATATGCTAAGTTAAAAATAATACTGTTTTTAAAAAAAAAAAAAAATACAGTATAATAGGCTGGGTACACACATATTAAAGTTCCTCCGAAACAATTGTGTTTAAGCAATTGTCCTAATGAACACTTTTTCCCATTTGTTCTGTTGCCAGTGGGGGGGGGGGGGAGAGGGGGGGAGGGGGGGGGAAGGGGGGGGGGGAGGGAGGGGGGGGAGGGAGAGAGGGGAGAGTAGGGGAGGGGGGAGGAGGGGGGGGGAAGTAGTGGGGGGGGGGGGGGGGGGAGGAGAGGGGGGAGAGAGAGGGGGGGAAGGAGGGGGGGGGAAGAGAGGGGGGAGAGAGGAGGAGGACGGAGGGAGGGGGGGGGGGAGGGGGGAGAGGGAGGAGAGAGGGGAGAGGGAGGGAGACCAGAGTGGTCAGTGGCGGCGGGGGGGGGGGAGAGAGGGGGGGGGGGAGGGGGCGAGGGGGGGGGGGGGGAGAGGGGGGGGGGGTGGGGGGGAGAGGGGGGGAGAGAGTAG
Source organism: Hymenochirus boettgeri (assembly GCA_019447015.1). Lineage (NCBI taxonomy): Eukaryota > Metazoa > Chordata > Amphibia > Anura > Pipidae > Hymenochirus > Hymenochirus boettgeri. The sequence goes on along the minus strand of CM033474.1, from coordinate 61,487,485 downwards.
GGGAAGGGGGGGGAGAGAGGGGGGGTGAGAGGAAGGGGGGGGAGAGCGAGGATGAGGGAGTGGAGAGGGGAGGGGGGCAGAGCGAGGAGGGGGAGGGAGGGTGGGGGGGGAGAGAGGAGAGGAGGAGAGGGGGGGGGGGGGAGGGAGGGGGGAGAGGGGGGGGGGAGACCAGGAAACCCATAACTGGAAAACATGGCCAATCTCTTCCAACACTGATTAGTAAATCTGTATGGATGGATCCCAAATTAATGTTAAGGGGGGGGACCCATTACATACACCGTGATAGATAGGCTAGTGCTCATATACAGAATGCTTAATAAGACAATAAATAATATAGCAGGTGTGATGATGAGACTTGTTTGTCTCCTGTCTTTTAAATTTCCACTTGTGGTTTTTTTTTTTAATTTAACTGGTCATTATTCGGTTTGATTTTATTTGAATCATTGATCGTGTGTCTCTATTGTTTCCATTTAGGAGAAGGAATTGCTTCAGAATATGACCATAGTTAGTCTGAATGTGCTTTCTGTCTCAATCTAGATGCGTATCATTATTCAAATGAATTATATTTTCTAATCGTATTATTATTTTTTTGTAGATGGTTTGCCTGATTTATATTTAACTTATTAACAAGGCATGATTATAATAGGGTACAGTAGTTCAAACTGACGAGGTTTGCAATGCTTCAGGCACTCTGTTTATAATTGGTATTGCGCGATAGGCCGATTTTATTCAACTTGCTAGCAATTTGTTGCTAAAGTGACAGGTTCGTTTTGTGTGTTCTTTCTGGCAGCAAACTTTCATTAAAGCGTAGAAATTCCGGTTGTAAACTTTACGTAATAACAGTGAAGCTGACATGACTGAGGTACAGTTAAGGGAGATGACAGGTTGTTTTCTGGAGAGGGGTTACTCTGAGGGTTTGCTTAGGCAACAGCTCACTAAAGCCCTTGTCACCATAGCCACTGATCACTTAGGCAACAGCTCACTAAAGCCCTTGTCACCATAGCCACTGATCATGAGCCTAAAGAAAAGAAGCAATTGAGTATGACTTTTTCTATGGATTATTCAGTCTGCAGTTCTGATATAGCTTGTAGGGCAAAAAGCTTATGGAACATTATCACCAAGGATTTGCCTTTTGAACAGCATGAACTTCGGATAGCACACCGCCATGGAAAAAGCCTGCGGAATATGCTGGTGAAAACAGACCTCAGGAAGCAGTCTATTAGAGATACAACTTTTTTGGGTGGTGCTCTTAGACCCGGGTGCTACAGATGTCCCAATTGTGTGACCTGTGGACATATGTTAATAGGAAAAGATTTCCCTCATCCAAGGACAGGCAGACAGATTAAGATCAATTTCAGGCTAACCTGCACAAGTTTCTATGTGATATACTTTCTGATTTGCCCATGTGCATTGGTCTATGTGGGTAAGACTGTGAGTAGCTTTCGGGAACGTTTTGCTAACCACCGTAGTGCTATTAGGGCAGCATTGTCCAACCAGTCGGTGGAAAGAAAGATTGGGAAATTTGGTGATCAAGCAGTTGCAAGACACTTTAAACTATTAGGACATAGCTTGTCTTCATTGAAGTGCATGGTCTTTGATCATGTACCACCTATGGAGGGTGACAGATTAAAAAGACTTCTTCTAGTCGAGTCAAAATGGATTTCACGATTACAGACTTTGGTACCCGATGGACTTAATGAAGTGAAGGTTGTTTTTTATAACTCCTTTTTGCTATATATATCCGTCTATATGTTACCGTATTTATGGCTTGAATGCAGGCTAGATTATAGAAGCACCTTTATTTGATGTATTTATTATCTATCTATGATGGTTCTGCCATGTTTAGGGTCTTTCTTCGTTCTTTTCGTTAAGGTGGTTTGACTTTGTACTGTACTTTGTTATTAACATCAATTACTGGTTTTTCTGCTTTTCATAGTTGTATAGTGTATGTGTATGTAGATATATTTTATGTGTGGTATTTTTTATTGGGAGCACGGCTGGTCCTATGTATGCCTGCCCATTTATATCTTTGGGGGTTTACTTATTTATTTGGTTGTGTATTATCCTCTGGTCTGCTTTTAGTGTTATTGTGGCCTGGGTCCAGATAGTTATGGGTCTCTATTTATGCCCTCCATTGTTTGTTTACCATGGGCGTGCCTGTAGTGACGCGCACCATGTGCCGGCTGAGTCTTTTGACCCTTGGCTTTTGCTGCTTTGTCTCTATGACGACCTGCGCTTCTTTAGTGACACGTGGTTGGGCTCTCTGCAGTCTCGCCTGAGGGCGATTTTGAGCCAACTAGACTGCGCGGAAGTGGCTGTGGGCCCCGGCTATGTGTATGGGGATACTACTCACATCGATATTTGGTGGATTTTAGGTGCTGGCTGGCTGCAGGGATGAGGTGTGCTCTCCAATGGGGGTAATTTTTTATGTAATATTTAATCTATTGTTGTCACGTTTTTAGTGGGTGTTTTAGGGCTTTTATATTGTAGTATATCCTGTGTATGTATTTATTATATAGCTGTTTACCAGGTGGTGGGTGGGTCCTTTGGGGCCTATTATTCTTGGTGTTTTGAGGGATAATTAGTCCTGATGACGACCAGATGTGGTTGAAAACATTTGATCTGTGATAAAGTTTTTTGCTCGTTGGAAGACCTGTGAGTGCGTCGATATTTCGGAATCTGTGTATACTATGGGACAGCACCCGGCAAGTATTGATTTTGATGGAGTGCAGTCGATTACCTGTGACTTTTATATATATATATATATATATATATATAAAACAAGAGGCATGTTTATACCTATATTGCCTTGTTCTAAGACCACCCAGGTGGGCCACTAGTTTAAGAAGGCGTTTGTGCACTACCATATACTATAATAGAACAAGAAATAAACGGAGTCGCACCACAGTTTCTCCTTTGCAATTAAAAGCTTATATTGTCACCATATGACTTCACACAGACAGCGTTTGGAACGCTGGGTTCCTTTTTCAAGTCAAAGCATATGTAACTCACAAAAGTACAATCATAGTATTAAAGGGTAAAACAGTAATGACATCTCCTACCCCTTTACATCATATCCTAAGACAAGCAAAGATGGCTCCCGTGCGTCACCCTGTGGCATGCATACCAAAACCATGGTGCCATCAAACCACATGTGCAGCATGGTAATCATGTACACAGACCACGGGGCTGCACGCGAACCATAATATAGGACATCGACTGGGAGAGACTATATAAAAGATGAAAAACAATCCGCATAAAGAGGAAATGGAAAAAGACAATATGTAGAACAAACAACAAACACCTCATATGTGCATAAAACCTGTGGTGCTAGCCCTATATAACAGATATAGATCATAATCATGATTTACCCATGTGGATGAAGCATTTAAGTCGTTTAAGGTTTCACTTTCCTAAGCTTAAGATAGGTACACACTTCAGCCTAAGTATATAACATATAAGATATAGAGCACTCCAAGGAATTTTAGTGAATTTTATTGACACAACACACAACGTATCAACGTTTTGGCCCTGTGCTGGGGGCCTTCATCAAGCCCGCAAGCTAAAGCCCAAGCACAGAGCCGAAATGTGCCACGTTTGTGTTTTGTCATAAAATTCACTAAAATTCCTTGGAGTGCTCCTATATTGTTTAAATTGTTTCTATTTGGAAAATCAATAGGAAGCACCTAGGTGATTGTCTCTGCAGGGATTGATGCCACCCACCCTGGTTTATATATTATTATTATAGATATATATATAGATATCACGAGATAAAAATATGCAGCTCAATACCTTAATTCATAATTACTTTTAGGTGCGGGTGCAAATGAGATCGGCAATTTACATTACACATAAGTCTCAGCACTCAACGACCAATAGTCAAAAATGAATAATGTAAAGTTAAACATACCTCAAGCAATGAAGGGTAATCACCTACACTGAGGTTAAATGTATACTTTAGTACATTGTTTGTACAAACATGCGTCAGCTGATGCGCCACTCCAAGGCAGTATCCAGGCATCAGTCCTAACCTAATAAAAAGTATTGTCCCTGGGGGAGAAAGACCATACTAAATGAAGAGTAAAGAGCAGGTCGGGAGCAAAACAAAAATTTATCAAAACTCACGCCGCCTTTCTCCATCTTTAACTCCCTTCCCCTCGCCCACTGACTTTCTCCTCTCTCCATACACTCCCCAAGACTTTGCGGACTACTTTGTGAATAAAATAGTCCATCCTTATGCAATTCCTAACCCCAGCATATCTTGAGGAAAACATCTAGGATCGTTCCAAAGACACACAAAAAAGGAGATTTCCATAGAACCATGAGGTGAATTGTTATGGGCAAACTCAGCCCAAGACAGAAGGTCAGACCAATCATCCTGAGTATAGGAAATGTAACAATTAATATTGTTCCAAGACTGGTTAGTGCGTTTAGTAGCCCCCGTTGAACGTGTGTGGTAACAGAAGAAAATTGTAACTTGATGTTCATGGATTTACAAGAGCTCTCAAAGCTCTAAATTTGGAAACAAATTGAGTAGCTCTTTCAGATACTATTTCGAAGGGAGTCCATGAAAGCGGAAGATATGAGAAATAAATAGTTGTGAGCTGGTAGCTGGGGAGGGGAACAAAATGGGCCATTTTGCTGAAGCGGTCCACTGTCACCCATATACTGTGTTTTTCTTGGAAGGTTGAAGTTCAACAATAAAGTCATGGATAGATGGGTCCAGATCTGGACGGAATGGGGAGGGGTTGAAGAAGGCCATCTAGAAGATTTAGATTGAGCACAGCTGGTACACACTTGAACAAAGTCTTTAAACATCTTTTCTCATTTTGGGCCACCAAGGGAACGAGCAAGAATATAAAGTTTTATTAACAACCAGATGTGCTGGCTTGCTTGGAACAGTGATATGAAGAAGGATAGTTTTCCAAAGTAAAACAGGAACAAGATTTTGCCAGAGGGTGTGTCTGAAGGGCAGAATCTTGTGCGGCTTGAATCTTGGAACAGAGTTGAGGAGATATAGAGGCCAAGATTTTAGTGGTTGGGATAATGGAGCCCTTATCTTGATTAATACAGTTGGAAGCAAAAATATCTGGAAAGGGCATCAGCTTTTTTGTTTTTGGAACCAGGTTGGTAAGTGATAATAAAGTTGAACCGGGAAAAGAATAAGGGACCACCGTGCTTGACGGGGATTTAGCCTTTTAGATTCTGGATGTTTTCAAGGTTCTTATGGTTGGTAAGGATGGTGAGGTACAGAGGTGCCTTCCAATAGATGACGCCACTCCTCAGAGGGCCAGCTTGATGGCAAGAAGTAAGAACTTCTTAGAAAAGTAAGCACAGGGATGGAGTTTCCTTTAGTGCCTTGTCTTTGGGAAAGGACGGCTCCTGCACCCAAGTCCGAGGCGTCAACTTTGATGTAAAGGGAAGACTAGGATCTGGATGAACTAACTGGTGCATCACCAAAGGCTTCCTTGAGTCGTTTGAAGGCTTCAAGGGCTGCAGGTTTCCAAGAATCAGCCTACCACCTTTACTGATGAGGGCTAATATCAGAGAAAAAAAAAAGAGAACCCTTGAATGAATTGTCTGTAATAATTCGCAAAACCAATGAACCTTTGAAATAGCTTTGGTTCCCATAGGAAGAGACCAATCTTGGATGCCGAAACTTTAACAGGATCCATATGGAACCTTGCGCAACACGATGTAGCCCAGAAAGGGCTACACTCAAAAAGACACTTTTCCAGTTTGGCATATAGGCTATTCTCTCTCAGCGTAGTAAACCTGTTTAACACATGGGGGCAGATCTTGAGAAAAGGCTAAAATCATCGAGATATACGACTACAGAGATTCCCAACATACCCAAGAAAATGTCATTCACAAACACTGGAACACCGCTGGAGCATTACAAAGGCCAAAGGCATTACGAGATATCTTAGTACCGTCCCTAGTGTTAAAGGTTGTTTTCCACTCATCACCCTTTGCTAATACGGATCAGATTTGTATGCCCCACGAATCCCAGTTTGGTGATACTTTTGCCCCTTTTATCTGGTCAAACAGTTCAGAGATGAGAGGATACCGATTTTTTACTGTGAATTTTATTTAAACCACAGTAGTCGATGCAGGGTCGTAGACCTCCGTCTTTTTCCCATAGGGGAGAAGCCCAGGCCAGAGCATTGCCCTCCAACAAGGCGATGATGTAACCAACCTTTGCATGATCCGATGCAAATGAGATGGTTGAAGTTAAATTGGATTCGGCACTGATTAATGAATCCACGCAAGCTTGAGCATCACCATCAAACTGTGATGGCGGAGGTATGCGCGGCTCTCTCCGAAGAGATCCGGACGGTGAAGGAGGCAGCGTAGAACCCGGAGCAGAGCAGAAGCTGGAGGTAGCCGACAGCGAGGTATCCATAAATTGAGCCAACTGACCCTGATGGTTTCAAAAATGTCCATGCGTTTGGACAAAATTTTGAGTGTTTTACTCAACTCTTGCCATAGCCCTCTCAGCGTTTCCTCCATGGCCTGATTGTACTGTAATAAATGGCCGGGAGGCGCTTTAGGAGGAGGCGCTCCGATGCTGTTGGGATTGCAGAACTGGATACAGAGACCGCTGGGAACTGTAGGCTGAGGAATGGGGACTATGTGCTGCTGGAGAGAGGCAGGATACTAGGAACAGGCAAGGCAGAAAACATCACTGAAACAGGTCAGTGAGTATATACTGGAAACTGGCAAGGTAGTCTCTGATGATGGAGCTGGCAAGGTAAGTCTCTGATGATGGGCTGGCAATGTAAGTGTCTGATGATGGACCAGGTAAGGTAAGTCTAACTAGAGAGAACAGGAACTAGGGGCAGGTAAGTAGAAGGAGCCGGGGAGTCCCTAACACTACATCAGGCGCCGGGACCTGCAATACTGCATTAGGACTCTTGGCCAAACATACTTCTGATAAAGAAGAGGCATTAGAAAGCAATTGCTGTGATGCTAATATGGGGTTACAAGTTATAGGATCTCAGATCTTACGAATTCGGGTAATAAAAATTATGGACACTCGTGCATTATAGTATTATTACATTACAGAGAGGGTTAGTCCTTATCTACCGTATATACTCGAGTATAAACCGCCTCAGAGTATAAACCGAGGCACCTATAGCTTTAGGAAAAAGGAAGAAAATCAATTAACTCGGTATAAACCGAGGGGGTAGTATTTGCCACTTAAGATGTTTGGAAACTACAAAACTTCCAGCATGCTTTATTGCTGGGAGTTGTAGTTTTCAAACATCTTAAGTGGCAAATACTTACAAATAAGAGTAAACCTTCTTTATTTGTGCATATGTATGTGCAAGGTTGATTTGGTCAAAAATATTGACCTGTGTGTACCAGGCCCAGATAGTGCAGTAATGATTTGCACATCTAATAGGTTGAAAACAAAATTTCTATTTAGGTAAAAAAGTGATGTATTGAAAGCCCTAACGTCACATAGTCATCATTTTTATTAATACTCTCATTTCGTAACAAAATACAACTGCAATTTGTGGGCTCATTTACCCAAGCCGCTATCGCTCTGGTTAAATGCTTCTTCTGTGCTTTAATATCGCGGGATTTACCCGCTGCGGGATTTTAAGGCCAGCTATTGCTGGCCTTAAAATCCTGCACTATTTAAATCGCGAGCATCAGATTTGCGTGTGATTTTTGCGTAACCGTGCATCCAACGCTAATATGGGAGCTAAATTCATGCAACTGGTAGCGAACCGTTAGCGCGACTTTAACTCCATGGGTAAATGAGGACCAAAGTGTGCAGTGTTACAATAAACATTGCTATTACAGTGATGCAATGGAAGATACATCATCACTAATCTTAATATATACCATAACTATCAAAGGAAACATAAAATAATGGAACTGATACAAAAAAAATTACATTGAATGTGCAGTACACAATATACTAGTGGCAGAAGACCCAATATTTCAGTTGGCCAAAACAAGAGACTTCATGTGCCTTAATTATTTAAGAGAAAATAAGTAAGCTGAGAAATTCTAAGTTTGTCAACAGATTAAATACACATTTAATTTAGAGTATGGTTTCCAGTTTATCTATACTTTATTTTGTGTTTTTGTCATCCATAAATATCTGGATGATTAAATGACTCTGACATGCCTAACTCATACTTTTACAAAAGCTAAAATAAAGAGGATAATAGCTTAACACAACTGCACTTGCAGGTTTTGTCAATCAATAAACCTGATCATTATTTCATTCATTTCAATAATCCCCATTAGATGCTACAGCTATGTATCTCTCCAGGTGGAACCAACCTTAGGCAAAATAATTTTCCTTGTAAATGTTATAGTGCCTCAACAGTTATAAATAATGTACAAAAGAGCTGATTGGTTTCATTCCTCTGACGAGGAACAGTGTGAAGTTCGATGCAGAACTTTAATTATCAAAACGGTGTTGACCAAAAAACTGTCCCCGTCAGAACTTGGGTTCAACTGTACAAATTTGTTATTGTTAGTTGAAATTTAGCAAGGTTTTTGAAACAAAATTACAATCCCTATGTACAACAATGCCTAAAGTAAAATACCCTCTTTATTCTTTGGTACCCTATGCAATCTAACAAGTTAAACAGGGCTGTGGATACATCCCTGTATCATCGCCTAATATAATCAACTTTCAGCACTGGGATTCAGTGGTAATTGCTGCTTAAAGTCTCTGGTGTTCTAGAGGATGTAGTGATGAAAGCAATTAAGCTGCACAAGGCTGTAAGCTGGGCAGGACCTCATTCATTTTTTTAAAGAACTTTTATCATAGATAAACTATATTGATTGTTCTACTACATCTCCACTGCATGTTTTATGCATCTTCTGTGACTACAATTCCTGCATGATACACTTTGCTGTAGAAGATTATAATATGTAATGAGTAAAATATTTATTATTCTAACAAAAATAAGTATCTTTTACATCATTATAACCCCTTCAGGGCAGTAAATAATGAAGTCTACTTTCGTTTTTTGAAAAGTAACCATCACATCCTGTATACTGAAACTACATTCCCCCTGTTTCCAGAAATCTCTTTTCCATCTCTGGCATGCTTAGATAAGAAACCTATCAGAAAGTGGGGAGCCATTGGAATTTTCCAGCGCACAGCAGCAAATAAATTATTTTATAATAAGACTTTATTTTTATTTTACTGTAAATGTTCCCCCTAATGCTGTATGGTAACATTTTCAATGCAGCGATTCTGTTGCAGTACGGTGGCTCAGTGGTGAGCACTGATGCCTTGCAGCACTGAAGTCCCTTAGTTCGATTCCACATTTGGACACATCTGCAAGGAGTTGTATGTTCTCCCCCGTGCTGCGGGTTTCCCTCCAGGCACTGCGTGTTTCCCCCACAATCATAAAGACATACTGAAGGTTGTATGTGTCAAATAAAAGTACTTAGATTGTAAGCTCTTTGGGGCAGGCTGATGTGAATGGTAGATGGCTCATACTCTCTAAATGTAAAGGACACTCTAATAATTTTAATTACATTCATACATTTTAATGTTTTGTGCGTTCAAATCTCCGACTTTTTTAAGGGGAAAGGATCAACGGCTTATGCCAAACTTTTTCACATACTAATACATAGTAAGTAGGATTGAGAATGAATCGCCGCCCTCCATTTACACATAATATAGTCTAATTTATAAAAATGGATTATCTTAAGAAATAGGATTCCTGGGCATATGGTAGCTTGTCTTTTAACAATCCAGCTGTGAGTACTTATTATGAAGGCCGAAGACACGTTTCAAATCAACCCTTGCCAAAACTTCCCTTTCTTAAAAAAAATGATTGTGTACAGAAAAAAGTTCCCTATAGTAATATTTGCTTTATTTCACCAATCATCGTCCTTGTAAATAACTAAATATTGCCATTGATTCTCTCATTTACCATGCAGTTCTCTCTCCATGTCCCCTCACCCCTCCCTGTTCTGAACTATCAGTACTGCTCTTTCCTTCACAGTTGCACAGCAGAAGGACTTCTTGTGAGAACTGTCCTTGGCACCAGTTACTTACTGTTATTGGGATTCCTCTGACTTAGCTGTTTATTAGTATTATTTAGGAATATATGAGGGAGTGTTTGCTTGAATGTTTAGCATCAGATCTGTCTGTGAATTGGATTTTTTTTTTTTACAACATCTGAAAAGTACAGTTCCTTTCCATGCGGACCCACCATGGTGTTCATTTACTAGGCAGGTAGAGCTGTCTGATGAGCCGGTACTTTTCTTGGTATAATTAATGTATGTGATCTTTTGCCTACATTCCATTTTTCACTGTTTCTACACATGCTTTGTGTTGTGTCATGGATGTAAGCAGTGGTTATTCTTCAACCAAATTTTGGAAAGTCCTGTGAGTCTTCTGGAACTTACTACTGTGGTATCCTATGAATCATATATAGCATCACCCGGCACCCTATCACCTGAAGGTAGAGTGCACACTTTAATCTATTTGTAGATAGACAGGCAATACAGACAGACAACAGACAGATAGATAGATAGATACATAGATACATAGATCAGACAGACAGAAAGATAGTAAGTAGATAATAGATAATAGATAGATAGAGTAATTTCACAGTTATTATGTTGGTTTATTATGAATTATTTTCAGTATTTACAGAAGTATTGGATCACTTTTTTTCAACACCTGCTCCCTCCATAGGTTCACACTGTATGTTTAAATTTGAGAGTCAAAGTAAAGAAGCTAAATAAAAGGAAGTTTTATCAGAACTTTTTCTATTACTATCCTCATGACATATACTTATAATACATTTTAACTATAGGACTTCTTGTATTCTGGGCTGCTGTAGCTGTTATGTGAAAGGTACTTGATACAAGCCATTGTGCTGATATAAAATTAAACAAATAACCATTTGTTCAGTAATCTAAAACTAAAGCCTGGCACTAGAGCTTTAAATTGCAAAGAAAAATAATTGATGTGCAGAGGGGTACCATGGATTTGGTTGTGCCCTGAGCAAGGTCCATGGTAATTGAATGTATTGTCCTTTACATTGCCTGCCAGCTTGTGTCCATCTGCTGAAGCTTAGCAACACCCTGGTAACAGGTACGTCAAGGACACACTAAAGTAAAAGTCTGCATGTATTATATGAGGCATGCAAGGACAAGAAATATAACAGCGTGAGAAAATAGACTGCTGTCATGGTAAATAGGTATGAATATTGAGGTCTTCAAGAATAAATGTAAATTCTGACATAGTAACATAGTAATTGAGGTTGAATAAAGACATACGTCCATCAAGTCCAACCTATTCACTTTTTTTAATAAACCCTACCTAACAGTTGATCCAAAGAAGGCAAAAACCCAGCTAAAAAAGGTGTGTGTGTGTGTGGTTGTTTTTTATAACTCCTTTTTGCTATATATATCCGTCTATATGTACCTTATATTATGGCTTTAGGCAGGCTAGATTATGGGCGTGCCTGTAGTGACGCGCACCATGTGCCGGCTGAGTCTTTTGACCCTTGGCTTTTGCTGCTTTGTCTCTATGACGACCTGCGCTTCTTTAGTGACACGTGGGTTGGGCTCTCTGCAGTCTCGCCTGAGGCGCGATTTGAGCCAACTAGACTGTGCGGAAGTGGCTGTGGCCCCGGCTATGTGTATGGGGATACTACTCACATCGATATTTGGTGGATTTTAGGTGCTGGCTGGCTGCAGGGATGAGGTGTGCTCTCCAATGGGGGTAAGATTTTTATGTAATATTTAATCTAGTGTTGTCACGTTTTTAGTGGGTGTTTTAGGGCTTTTATATTGTAGTATATCCTGTGTATGTATTTATTATATATGCTGTTTACCAGGTGTGGTGGGGGTGGGTCCTTTGGGGCCTATTTATTCTTGCTGGTTTGGGGGATAATTAGTCCTGATGACGACCAGATGTGGTCAAAACATGTTGATCCGTGAATAAAGTTTTTTGCTCCGTTGGAAGACCTGTGAGTGCGTCGCTAGTTTCGGAATTGTGTGATCTATGGGACAGCACCCGGCAAGTATTGAGTTGATGTGGAGTGCAGTCGATACCTGTGACTTTATTTTATATTATATATATATAATACAAGGCCGTTTTATCTTATGCCTGTTCTAAGACGCACCCAGGTGGCTGTTTGAAGGCGTTGTGCGACCCCCACATAAATCTCTATATAAGACCAGATAAATGGAGTCGCACACAGTTTTCTTTGCATTAAGCTTTATTGTCACCCTATGCTTCCACCGACGGTTTTGGACGCGGGTTCCTTTTTCAAGTCAAAGCTATGTAACTCACAAAAAAGTACATAGTATTTAAAGGGTAAACAGTATGACATCTCTCCCCCTTTCATCTATCCTGGGACAAGTGGCTCCCGTGCGTCACCCTGTGGCATGCATCACAGCCATGGTGCACATCAAACCACATGTGCAGCATGGTAATCATGTACACAGACCACGGGCTGCACGCGAACCATAATTGGACAATCTAGCTGGGGAGACTTATAAAGATGAAAACAATCCGCATAAAGAGGAAATGGAAAAAGACAATATGTAATGGAACAACAACAACACTCATAGTGCATAAACCTGTGGTGTGCTAGCCCTATATAACAGATATAGATCATAATCATGATTTAACCCATGGGATGAAGCGATTTAAGTCGTTTAAGGTTTCACATTTCCTAAGCTTAAGATAGGTACACACTTCAAGCCTATATAAACATATAAGATATAGGAGCACTCCAAGGAATTTTAGTGAATTTTATTGACCAACACAAACGTATCAACGTTTTGGCTGTGCTTGGGGCCTTCATAAGCCCGCAAGCTAAAGGCCCCAAGCACAGAGCCGAAATGTTGCCACGTTTGTGTTGTGTCAATAAATTCACTAAAATTCCTTGGAGTGCTCCTATATGTTTAAATTGTTTCTATTTGGAAAATCAATAGGAAGCACCTAGGTGATTGTCTCTGCAGGGATTGAGTGCCACCCACCCTGGTTTATATAATATATTAGAATTATATATATATATATACCGAGATAAAAAATATGCAGCTCAATACCTTAATTCATAATTACTTTTAGGTGCGGTGCAAATGAGATCGGCAATTTAAACATTACACATAAGTCTCCAGCACTCAACGACACAATAGTCAAAAATGAATAAATGTAAAAGTTAAACATACCTGCAAGCAATGAAGGGTAATCACCTACACTGAGGTTAAAATGGATACCTTTAGTTACATTGTTTGTACAAACATGCGTCAGCTGATGCGCCACTCCAAGGCAGTATCCAGGCATCAGTCCTAACCTAATAAAAAGTATTGTCCCTGGGGGAGAAAGACCATACTAAATGAAGAGTAAAGCAGGTCGGGAGCAAAACAAAAATATTATCAAAACTCACGCCGCCTTTTCTCCATCTTTAACTCCCTTCCCCTCGCCCACTGACTTTCTCCTCTCTCCATACACTCCCCAAGACTTTGCGGACTACTTTGTGAATAAAATAGAGTCCATCCGTATGCAGATTCCTAACCCTCAGCATATCTTGAGGAAAACATCTAGGATTCGTTCCAAAGACACACAAAAAAGGAGATTTCCCAGTAGAACCATGAGGTGAATTGTTATGGGCAAACTCAGCCCAAGACAGAAGGTCAGACCAATCATCCTGAGTATAGGAAATGTAACAATTAAGATATTGTTCCAAAGACTGGTTAGTGCGTTTAGTAGCCCCGTTGAACTGTGGGTGGTAAGCAGAAGAAAATTGTAACTTGATGTTCATGGATTTACAAAGAGCTCTCCAAAATTTGGAAACAAATTGAGTAGCTCTGTCAGATACTATTTCAGAAGGGAGTCCATGAAAGCGGAAGATATGAGAAATAAATAGTTGAGCTGGTAGCTTGGGGAGGGGAACAAAATGGGCCATTTTGCTGAAGCGGTCCACTGTCACCCATATAACTGTGTTTTTCTTGGAAGGTTGAAGTTCAACAATAAAGTCCATGGATAGATGGGTCCAAGATCTGGACGGAATGGGGAGGGGTTGAAGAAGGCCATCTAGAAGATTTAGATTGAGCACAGCTGGTACACACTTGAACAAAGTCTTTAACATCTTTTCTCATTTTGGGCCACCAAAGGGAACGAGCAAGAATATTAAAAGTTTTATTAACACCAGGATGTCTGGCTTGCTTGGAACAGTGAGTATGAAGAAGGATAGTTTTCCAAAGTAAAACAGGAACAAAGATTTTGCCAGAGGGTGTGTCTGAAGGGGCAGAATCTTGTGCGGCTTGAATCTTGGAACAGAGTTGAGGAGATATAGAGGCCAAGATTTTAGTGGTTGGGATAATGGAGCCCTTATCTTGATTAATACAGTTGGAAGCAACAAATGATCTGGAAAGGGCATCAGCTTTTTTGTTTTTGGAACCAGGTTGGTAAGTGATAATAAAGTTGAACCGGGAAAAGAATAAGGACCACCGTGCTTGACGGGGATTTAGCCTTTTAAGATTCTGGATGTATTCAAGGTTCTTATGGTTGGTAAGGATGGTGATAGGTACAGAGGTGCCTTCCAATAGATGACGCCACTCCTCGAGGGCCAGCTTGATGGCAAGAAGTAGAAACTTCTTAGAAAAGTAAGCACAGGGATGGAGTTTCCTTTTAGTGCCTTGTCTTTGGGAAAGGACGGCTCCTGCACCCAAGTCCGAGGCGTCAACTTTGATGTAGAAGGGAAGACTAGGATCTGGATGAACTAAAACTGGTGCATCACCAAAGGCTTCCTTGAGTCGTTTGAAGGCTTCAAGGGCTGCAGGGTTCCAAGAATCAGGCCTACCACCTTTACTGATGAGGGCTAATATCAGAGAAAAAAAAAAGAGAACCCTTGAATGAATTGTCTGTAATAATTCGCAAAACCAATGAACCTTTGAATAGCTTTGGTTCCCATAGGAAGAGACCAATCTTGGATGGCCGAAACTTTAACAGGATCCATATGGAAACCTTGCGCAGACACGATGTAGCCCAGAAAGGGCTACACTCAAAAAGACACTTTTCCAGTTTGGCATATAGGCTATTCTCTCTCAGACGTAGTAACACCTGTTTAACATGGGGGCAGATCTTGAGAAAAGGCTAAAATATCATCGAGATATACGACTACAGAGATTCCCAACATATCCCAGAAAATGTCATTCACAAACACTTGGAACACCGCTGGAGCATTACAAAGGCCAAAGGGCATTACGAGATACTCGTAGTGACCGTCCCTAGTGTTAAAGGCTGTTTTCCACTCATCACCTTTGCGTATACGGATCAGATTGTATGCCCCACGAAGATCCAGTTTGGTAAATATCTTTGCCCCTTTTATCTGGTCAAACAGTTCAGAGATGAGAGGATACCGATTTTTTACTGTGATTTTATTTAAACCACAGTAGTCGATGCAGGGTCGTAGACCTCCGTCTTTTTCCCATAGGGGAGAAGCCCAGGCCAGAGCATTGCCCTCCAACAAGGCGATGATGTAACCAACCTTTGCATGATCCGATGCAAAATGAGATGGTTGAAGTTCAAATTGGATTCGGCACTGATTAATGAATCCACGGCAAGCTTGAGCATCACCATCAAACTGTGATGGCGGAGGTATGCGCGGCTCTCTCCGAAGAGATCCGGACGGTGAAGGAGGCAGCGTAGAACCCGGAGCAGAGGCAGAAGCTGGAGGTAGCCGGACAGCGAGGGTATCCATAAATTGAGCCAACTGACCCTGATGGTGTTCAAAAATGTCCATGCGTTTGGACAAAATTTGGAGTGTTTTACTCAACTCTGCCATAGCCCTCTCAGGCGTTTCCATGGCCTGATTGTACTGTAATAAATGGCCGGGAGGCGCTTTAGGAGGAGGCGCTCCGATGGCTGTTGGGATTGCAGAACTGGATACAAGAGACCGCTGGGAACTGTAGGCTGAGGAATGGTGACTATGTGCTGCTGGAGAGAAGGCAGGATACTAGGAACAGGCAAGGCAGAAACAGTCACTGAAACAGGTCAGGTGAGTATGGATACTGGAACTGGCAAGGTAAGTCTCTGATGATGGAGCTGGCAAGGTAAGTCTCTGATGATGGAGCTGGCAATGTAAGTGTCTGATGATGGACCAGGTAAGGTAAGTCTAAAGCTAGAGAGAACAGGAACTAGGGCAGGTAAGTAGAAGGAGCCGGGGAGGTCCCTAACACTACAATCAGGCGCCGGGACCTGCAATACTGCATTAAGGACTCTTGGCCAAACATACTTCTGATAAAGAAAGAGGCATTAGAAAGCAATTGCTGTGATGCTAATATGGGGTTACAAGTTATAGGATCTCAGATCTTACAGAATTCTGGGTAATAAAAATTATGGACACTCGTGCATTATAGTATTATTACATTACAAGAGAGGGTTAGTCTTATCTACCGTATATACTCGAGTATAAACCGCCTCGAGTATAAACCGAGGCACCTATAGCTTTAGGAAAAAAGGAAGAAAAATACATTGACTCGAGTATAAACCGAGGGGGTAGTATTTGCCACTTAAGATGTTTGGAAACTACAACTTCCAGCATGCTTTATTGCTGGGAGTTGTAGTTTTCAAACATCTTAAGTGGCAAATACTTACAAATAAGAGTAAAACCTTCTTTATTTGTGCATATGTATGTGCATAGGTTGATTTGGTCAAAATATTGACCTGTGTGTACCAGGCCCAAGATAGTGCAGTAATGATTTGCACATCTAATAGGTTGAAAACAAATATTTCTATTTAGGTAAAAAAGTGATTGTATTGAAAGCCCTAACTGGCACATAGTCATCATTTTTATTAATACTCTCATTTCGTAACAAAATACAACTGCAATTTGTGGGCTCATTTACCCAGAGCCGCTATCGCTCTGGTTAAATGCTTCTTCTGTGCTTTAATATCGCGGGATTTACCCGCTGCGGGATTTTAAGGCCAGCTATTTGCTGGCCTTAAAATCCTGCACTATATTAAATCGCGAGCATCAGATGTGCGTGTGATTTTTGCGTAACCCGTGCATCCAACGCTAATATGGGAGCTAAATTCATGCTAACTGGTAGCGAACCGGTTAGCGCGACTTTAACTCCATGGGTAAATGAGGACCAAAGTGTGCAGTGTTACAATAAACATTTGCTATTACAGTGATGCAATGGAAGATACATCATCACTAATCTTAATAATATACCATAACTATGCAAAGGAAAACATAAAAATAATGGAACCTGATACAAAAAAAATTACATTGAATGTGCAGTACACAATATACTAGTGTGCAGAAGACATCCCAATATTTCAGTTGGCCAAAACAAAAGAGACTTCATGTGCCTTTAATTTAAGAGAAAATAAAGATAAGCTGAGAAATTCTAAGTTGTCAACAGATTAAATACACATTTAATTTAGAGTATGGTTTCCAGTTTATCTATACTTTATTTTGTGTTTTGTCATCCATAAATATCTGGATGATTAAATGACTCTGACATGCCTAACTCATACATTTTACAAAAGCTAAAATAAAGAGGATAATAGCTTAACACAACTGCACTTTGCAGGTTTTGTCAAATCAATAAAACCTGATCATATTTTCATTCAGTTCAATAAATCCCCAGTAGATGCTGACAGCTATGTATCTCTCCAGGTAGGACCAACCTTAGGCAAAATAATTTTCCTTGTAAAATGTTATAGTGCCTCACAGTTATAGAAATAAGGTACAGAAAGAGCTGATTGGTTTCATTCCTCTGACGAGGAACAGTGTGAAGTTTCGATGCAGAACTTTAATTATCAAAAACGGTGTTGAACACAAAAATGTCCCCGTCAGAACTTGGGTTCAACTGTACAAATTTGTTATTGTTATGTTGAAATTTAGCAAGTAGTTTTGAAACAAAATTTACATCCCTATGTACAACAATGCTAAAGTAAAATACCCCTCTTTATTCTTTGGTACCCTATGCAATCTAACAAGTTAAACAGGGCTGTGGATACATCCCTGTATTCATGCCTAATATAATCAACTTTCAGCACTGGGGATTCAGTGGTAATTGCTGCTTAAAGTCTTCTGGTGTTCTAGATGATGTAGTGATGAAAGCAATTAAGCTGCACAAGGCTGTAAGCTGGGCAGGGACCTCATTCATTTTTTTTAAAGAACTTTTATCATAGATAAACTATATTGATTGTTCTACATCTCCACTGCATGTTTTATGCATCTTCTGTGACTTACAATTCCTGCATGATAAACACTTTGCTGTAAGAAGGATTATAATATGTAATGAGTAAAATATTTATTATTCTACAAAAATATAAGTATCTTTTACATCATTATAACCCCTTCAGGGCAGTAAATAATGAAGTCTACTTTCTGTTTTTTGAAAAGTAAACCATCACATACTGTATACTGAAACTACATTCCCCCTGTTTCTCAGAAATCTCCTTTTCCATCTCTGGCATGCTTAGATAAGAAACCTATCAGAAAGTGGGAGGCCATTGGAATTTTCCAAGCGCACAGCAGCAAATAAATTATTTTATAATAAGACTTTATTTTTATTTTACTGTAAAATGTTCCCCCTAATGCTGGTATGGTAACATTTTCAATGCAGGCTATTCTGTTGCAGTACGGTGGCTCAGTGGTGAGCACTGATGCCTTGCAGCACTGAAGTCCTTAGTTCGATTCCACATTTGGACACATCTGCAAGGAGTTTGTATGTTCTCCCCGTGCTTGCGTGGGTTTCCTCCAGGCACTGCGGTTTCCCCCACAATCATAAAGACATACTGATAGGTTGTATGTGTCAAATAAAAGTACTTAGATTGTAAGCTCTTTGGGGCAGGGCCTGATGTGAATGGTAGATGGCTCATACTCTCTAAATGTAAAGGGACATCTAATAATTTTATATTACATTCATACATTTTAATGTTTTGCGTTCAAAATCTCCGACTTTTTTAAGGGGAGAAAGGGATCAACTGGCTTATGCCAAACTTTTTCACATACTGTACATAGTAAAGTAGGATTGAGAATGAATCGCGCCCTCCATTTACACATAATATAGTCTAATTTATAAAAATGGATTATCTTTAAGAAATAGGATTCCTGGGCATATGGTAGCTTGTCTTATTAACAATCCAGCTGTGAGTACTTATTATGAAGGCCGAAGACGACGTTTCAAATCAACCCTTGCCAAAACTTCCCTTTCTTTAAAAAAAATGATTGTGTACAGAAAAAAGTTCCCTATAGTAATATTTGCTTTATTTCACCAATCAGTCGTCCTTGTAAATAACTAAATATTGCCATTGATTCTCTCATTGTACCATGCAGTTCTCTCTCCATGTCCCCTCACCCCTCCCTGTTCTGACTATCAGTACTGCTCTTTCCTTTCACAGTTGCACAGCAGAAGGACTTCTTGTGAGAACTTGTCCTTGGCACCAGTTACTTACTGTTATTCTGGATTCCTCTGACTTAGCTGTTGTATTAGTATTATTTAGGAATATATGAGGGAGTGTTTGCTTGATGTTTAGCATCAGATCTGTCTGTGGAATTGGATTTTTTTTTTTTTACAACATCTGAAAAGTACAGTTCCTTATCCCATGCGGACCCACCATGGTGTTCATTTACTAGGCAGGTAAGAGCTGTCTGATGAGCCGGTACTTTTCTGGGTATAATTTAATGTATGTGATCTTTCTGCCTACATTCCATTTTTCACTGTTTCTACACATGCTTTGTGTGTGTCATGGATGTAAGCAGGATGGTTATTCTTCAACCAAATTTTGGAAAGTCCTGTGAGTCTTCTGGAACTTTACTACGGTTGGATATCCTATGAATCATATATAGCATCACCCAGGCACCCTAATCACCTGAAGGTAGAGTGCACACTATTAATCTATTGTAGATAGACAGGCAGATACAGACAGACAGACAGACAGATAGATAGATAGATACATAGATACATAGATCAGACAGACAGAAAGATAGATAGATAGATAGATAATAGATAGATAGATAGATAGAGGTATTTCACAGTTATTATGTTGGTTTATTATGAATTATTTTCAGTATTTACAGAAGTATTGGATCACTTTTTTTCAACACTGCTTCCTCCATAGGTTCACACTGTATGTTTAAATTTGAGAGTCAAAGTAGAAGAATGCTAAATAAAAGGAAGTTTTATCAGAACTATTTCTATTACTATCCTCATGACATATACTTATAATACATTTTAACTATTAGGACTTTCTTGTATTCTGGGCTGCTGTAGCTGTTATGTGAAAGGTACTTGATACAAGCCATTGTGCTAGATATAAAATTAAACAAATAACCATTTGTTCAGTAATACTAAAACATAAAGCCTGGCACTAGAGCTTTAAATTGGCAAAGAAAAAATATTGATGTGCAGAGGGGTACCATGGATTTGTTGTGCCCTGAGCAAGGTCCATGGTAATTGAATGTATTGTCCTTTACATTTGCCTGCCAGCTTGTGTCCATCTTGCTGAAGCTTAGCAACACCCTGGTAACAGGTACGTCAAGGACACACTAAAGTAAAAGTCTGCATGTATTAATATGAGGCATGCAAGGACAAGAAAATATAACAGCGTGAGAAAATAGACTGCTGTCATGGTAAATAGGTATGAATATTGAGGTCTTCAAAGAATGAAATGTAAATTCTGACATAGTAACATAGTAATTGAGGTTGAATAAAGACATACGTCCATCAAGTCCAACCTATTCACTTTTTTTTAAACCCTACCTAACAGTTGATCCAAAGGAAGGCAAAAAACCCAGCTAAAAAAGGTGTGTGTGTGTGTGGGGGGGGGGGGGATTCCTTCCTGACTCCAAACCGCAATCAGAAAGTATCCCTGGATCAATCAGATCTACAGTATATGTATTAATACCATTAATTCTCAATATTATATAGTATCCCTGTACCAACCAGAACTGCAGTATATGTATTAAGTAATTAAGTAATTAAGTACCAGTAATTCTCAATATTTTTTAGTTTTAGAAACTCATCCAGCCCACTTTTAAAACTATTCAGTGAACTTGCCATTACCACATCTGCTGGAAGACAGTTCCACAGTTTCACCGTTCTCACTGTAAAGAAACATTTCCTAACCTGAAGATGAAACTTCTTTTCTTCCAACCTTAAAGGATGTCCACGAGTCCTCTGATATGACCTATTAGTGAACAATGCACCAGAGAGTTTATTGTATGGGCCATTAATATATTTGTATAAGGTTATCATGTCCCCACGCAAATGTCGCTTCTCCAATGTAAACAGCCCTAACTTGTCTAATCTGCCTGCATATTCAAGCCCCTCCATTCCCCTTATTAATTTTGTTGCCCTTCTCTGAACTGCTTCCATTTCCAAGATGTCACTTTTGTATATGGGATTCCAAAACTGCACTGCATATTCCAAATGAGGCCTTACCAGTGCCTTGTAAAGAGGGAGAATAATATATTTCTCTCTTGAATCTATTCCCCTTTTTATTCAAGACAATATCTTGCTAGCTCTAGCCGTTGCTACCTGGCATTGTTTGCTATAGCTAAGTCTGTTATCTACCAAAACCCCCAAATCTTTTTCCATTACAGATGCACTTAACACAGAGTTATTTATGGTGTAGGTGTCACAGGGATTATTAAATCCTGAATGCATCACCTTACATTTATCAACATTGAATTTCATCTGCCATTCTGCTGTCCATTTTGATAATCTATCCAGGTCTGCCACATGCACATCATTTGAAGTTTCCAAAGCTCTCCATAGTTTAGCGTCATCAGCAAACACCGAAACCTTGCTCTCAATGACCCCTTCTAAGTCATTTATAAACAGATTAAAAAGAAGCGTCCCCAGTACAGAACCCTGAGGCACTCCGATTGGAACTTTAGCCCACGTAGATGTAGCTCCATTTACCAAATGTTTTCTTCAAGGCCAACAGTCCTCAGTTTATACATTAGTTGCCTATGTGGCACAGTATCAAAAGCTTTCACAAAATCCAAGTATACCACATCCACTGCTGTGCCTGAATCTAAATTCTTACTCACTTCTTCATAAAAAACAATTACATTTGTCTGGCATGATCTATTTCTCATAAATCCATGCTGACTACTACTAATAAGATCAGGAGACAAAGTCAAGGATATGACTGTAACAACGTTTCCAGCACCTACCCTACCACTAATGTTAGGCTTACAGGTCTATAGTTACCAGGCTGTGAACGACTACCTTTTTTGAATATTGGTATTACATTGGCTTTTTTCCAATCCAGCGGCACAACCCCAGACCAAAGTGAATCAGAAAAGATGAGAAACAGTGGTCTAGAAAGAACTGAACTAAGCTCTTTTAAAATCAAGGGATGCAATTCATCTGGTCCTGGGGCTTTATTGATATTTACTGTACTTTGTCTAATTGTTTCCGTACCATATCCTCTGTCAGCCAATGGGAATACTCCACATTTCTCCCCTGCATATTATTACAATACCTGATGTAAGGACTAAGATTGTCTATAGTGAAAACCTATGTTAAAAAACGGTTTAACAGATTAGCCTTTTTGGCATCTTCTACAACCATTTCAGCCATTGTTTAATGGTCCCACATTCTCAGTCCTCATCTTTTTATCATTTATATACTTAAAAAACATTTTGGACTTGCTTTGTTTGGCTATCCGTATTTCACTTTCTATTTTAGCTAGTTTAATTGCTTTCTTGCACTCTTTATTACAGCTTTTATACTCCCTGTAAACCTGTTCTGTTCCCTCGGATTTCAAAATTTTGAAAGCCTTTTGATTTTTTTCCATTTCCCCTTTTACCTGAGCATTAAGCCATGCACTTTTTTACACTTCTTCCCTAAAGGTACAAATTTAGAAATGTAATAGTTTAATATCCCTTTAAAAGTGGTCCATATCTGCTCAGTATATTTACCTAGAAACAATTTCCCCCAGTCTATGAGCAGGAGTGATTCCTTTAACAGCATAAAATTACCTTTCCTAAAGTTAAAAGTTTTTGTTAACCCAGTGCACTTTAGTTTTTTGCAACCTATATTAAATGACACTATATTATTCCCTAAGCTTCCTATTACCTTCATTTCCAAAATGAGCTCAGGGTTATTAGATATCACCATATCCAACAACACATTCTGTCTAGTAGAAACTTCTACCATCTGTGAAAGAAAATGCTCATATAGGAAATTTAAGAACTTTATACCTTTTGAGCTGGCAGTTCCCCTACTCCAATCTATGTCAGGGTAGTTGAAATCCCCCATAACCAAAACATGCCACATACCAGCAGCCTTCGACAACTGCATATGGAGATTCATTTCCACCTCCTCCCAGGCATATAACATACCCCAACAATTAATTTACCCACCTTCTTGCACACAGCTCTGCCCATATTGTTTCTGTCATATCTTTTTTGCCCCCATCTATTCCATCTTTTAGATTTGGCTTCAATTCCTGTTTAATATACATACATACTCCCCCTCCTTTCTTGATAACTCTGTCATGTCTAAATAAGGAGTATCCTTCAATATTTACTGTCCAGTCGTGTGAATCATTTAGCCATGTTTCAGCTGTACCGATCGCATCATACCTTTCCTTTAAAGCAACTAGTTTTAGTTCCTCAGTTTTTCCAGCTAGACTTTTTGCATTTGTTAACATACATGCAGACAAAGACAAAATAAAAAAACAGGAATTTCCCCAGTGCCATTATTTTACATAGTACCAAACAACAAATTAATTAAAAAATTATTTTATGGTTGTATTGCTTACTATACATGGTGCAAGACATTGGACATGGTTTTATTGATGGTCCAAATGGCTCGGAAATGTGGAAAATGGCTGTATCTTGTTTTTTTAACTTTACAGTAATATGTTTTTTTAAACCAAAATTTTTATATATATATATGTAATAATGTTGTTATATGATGTTGTTAATGTTATAAGTCAGGATGTAATGAGATGATAAAAAGATGATGTAGGAATGTAGGATCAGGTGATACCTTTTTAATATGGATTAACAGTTCATTTTTACAGACAAGCTTTCAACAGATACACTTCTCTCTTCCTCAGGTCACAAGACAAGCGTATCTCTCAAAATAAATGTAAAAATGAACTGTTAGTCCATAATAAAAAGGTATCACCTGATCCTACAGTACTCACCTTTTTAGTATATGCTACTGGACTAACACGACTACAGCCATTTTATCCGCAACTAATGAGGAGATAGAAGAACAAACACCTACTGTATAATGGGGCGTTGTATTCTGTATCATTAAAGGGCAAGGAGCCAGAGAGTTACTGTCAGAGTTGCCACTGTGCAGACAAGAGAAAAGGCAAGAGTGGAGAACTGATACTGATAGCGACCCTCTAGTCCAAACCCTTTCCTTCATGTAGAGTTGGGAGAGAGAGAGGTAAGTATGTACCGCCTGCCTCCCCTTAAAATATAAATTTAAAATACAGAAAGTTAAAGATTGTCTAAAGTTGCAATTCATTCTGTGTCTAGATATTTGGAGTCCGGTGTACAGTACAATAGTGATCCAATACTCCTTGTAATGGATTGTTTTGGTACAAATCTCTGATGAGCTGACACAGCAATACCAGTTTAGCATCACAGGATGTCACTGTCCTTTCAGACATAATTAAAGCTGTGTGCATGTGCAGACAAGTCTGCAAGCCTGTGCACATCATTTAAAGTGGTACCCACTCAAACATCTGCTGCAATATAAGGATTGTAATGTGCAGTGCATAAAATTTCATTTTGTATGCACTCAGACAATATATATCTGCACACACAGCAAGTGAAAATGAACAACGTTGTTCAGCATTTCAGCTTCAGGAGGCTCCTCGGGAGGCGGATTTCATAGTTATTTGTAGTCCCCTCTGAGAGAAGGAATTATAAATAGATGGATCTCCTCTTAAATATTGGAAATTTGTCTCCAGGGAAAGAACAGGATCAGCTGGATAACCCCAGTTTATGGCGTGATTTCTATTTTGCATAGAAAACTGATTACAATTTTATTGTTTTGCTCATCTCTAGTCAAGAGTCACAGTATGCCCTGAAGTTTTATTAATGTCTGTATAAACAGTACCCCAGGTTTTATTCAATTTTATCTTTTAAGATACTTTGCTGCTCCCACAACCAGTATATTGGGAATTTCTTTATTTAGAAATGAATCATTTTAAATAGAATTTTTTAGTCAAATTCTGTTGATTCTTGTGGATGCAAAAGTCAAACTGACAAAGTCACAGCTGAATGATTAATTGCATTGAATGGGGCAGCTAACTGCCATGAGCAGCAAATAATTGGCTGATGCCAATAACATAAACATCTCCAGGGATAGTCCACCAAACACTAGCAGGATAGTTGCTTAGAATGATGCATGTATGTTTATTTATGTATGTATAACTGTATGCACAAACCATTGCAGCTGTCAGGAAAGGTAATAATATGTGAACAAGGTAAGTCCAGGTG
Organism: Hymenochirus boettgeri; assembly: GCA_019447015.1. Classification (NCBI taxonomy): domain Eukaryota; kingdom Metazoa; phylum Chordata; class Amphibia; order Anura; family Pipidae; genus Hymenochirus; species Hymenochirus boettgeri. The sequence goes on along the minus strand of CM033474.1, from coordinate 61,462,031 downwards.
GTACACATCTATAGGTCAGTGCAGACCAGCTTAAGTGATACTGTGGATGTACATTTTGCAAATATTACAAGCCATTAAAGGTTTTCATGCTTTCAAGGGCTTTTATAATGTTTCTGAATGCAGAATGTATTTTCTTATACTTGAGAAGTAGATTCAGACATTAGTGAGCATTAATAATGAGTCCTCCATTTTAGATTGATCATTTTGCCCTTATCCAGGTCTCTCTATAGGCAGAGCAATGGGTCTTATCATAGTTACAATAATAGAACCCTGTGTTCTCTCTATAGGCAGATCAATGGGTCTTATCGTTGTTAAAATAATAGAACCCTGTGTTCTCTCTATAGGCAGAGCAATGGGTCTTATCGTAGTTACAATAATAGAACCCTGTGTTCTCTCTATAGGCAGAGCAATGGGTCTTATCGTAGTTAAAATAATAGAATCCTGTGATCTCTCTCTATAGACAGAGCAATGGGTATTATCGTAGTTACAATAATAGAACCCTGTGATCTCTTTAAAGACAGAGCAATGGGTCTTATCGTAGTTACAATAATAGAACTCTGTGTTCTCTCTATAGGCAGGGCAATGGGTCTTATCATACTTAAAATAATAGAATCCTGTGATCTCTCTCTATAGGCAGAGCAATGGGTCTTATCGTAGTTACAATAATAGAACCCTGTGATCTCTCTATAGGCAGAGCAATGGGTCTTATCATAGTTACAATAATAGAACTCTGTGTTCTCTCTATAGGCAGGGCAATGGGTCTTATCATAGTTAAAATAATAGAATCCTGTGATCTCTCTCTATAGGCAGAGCAATGGGTCTTATCGTAGTTACAATAACAGAACCCTGTGATCTCTCTATAGACAGAGCAATGGGTCTTATCGTAGTTACAATAATAGAACCCTGTGTTCTCTCTATAGGCAGAGCAATGGGTCTTATCGTAGTTAAAATAATAGAACCCTGTGTTCTCTCTATAGACAGAGCAATGGGTCTTATTTGTTAGTTTAGCATAATAGAACCCTGTGTTCTCTCTATAGACAGAGCAATGGGTCTTATTGTAGTTACAATAATAGAACCCTGTGTTCTCTCTATAGACAGAGCAAT